>CM075810.1:32891532-33546104 GCA_037975025.1 Excoecaria agallocha | reverse complement strand
GTAAAAACAGTAAATTCTTGAATTTGGCAGCTGAAGCTCTAGAAATAAAGCTTTTTTTTTTTTTGGTTTTCTTTAATTAGCTCTGGATATTCTTGATTTCTTAAAGCTTGTATTCTTAAACATATACAGAAAGAAATGGTGTATCAATAATTATTACTAGTTCAGTTATTACAGCTCTGTCTCTTTTTTGGTGTCTATGTGGTATATATGCAATGATTTATAAGAGCGATGTTTTTCCCACTATTATTCTATTTTCTTTCTTCAATTAATGTATGATTGAAATGTGCAACTGTCACTGGTATTTGTATGTTTATAGCATATTACATATGATCTGCCTTCCTTCATTGGGCCCCATTAAAGTTGTTAATTTGGGCATGATCTGCCTTCGTTGGGCTTGACACTTGCAATGTTTTCATGAAAATTGTGACATCCTACATTTAAGCATAAGTGGATAAATCTACTAATATTATTTTTTCATCAATTATTATGATATATAATTATTTTATTAAATTTACGGTTCAATTAGTAAATTTTCAGCAATACGACGACTTAAAAATTATACTACCTAAATCTGCAATTAATCAAATCAACTCTTCCAATGATTTTCTCCTCCTCCAAAACTCTATTCACACACATAGCACTTCTAAGATTTAAATCCCAATTCCATCACAAGTCACACACACATATCACATATATACATATTACATACATCATTTACTAAATGTCACTAAGTTTACAACATCATAATATTACAAGCCATATAAACTACATAACTAAAATATAACAACTTTAACATGTACATGCCACTTTTAATCTTCGATTGGATTTTTCAACCTGTTCCTGCGCTCAATCAAAATAAAACTATCCGCTAAGCAACGTTGTCGTCTAGTGATGGATGCATATACATAAAATCTCACCTAAATATATATTTACTTAAATTAAGTGTAACTACCATTTGCCTTAAATTGCTTTTATAAATTAAATTTCAAGTTTATTCCTTTTATATAAAAATTTTCTTCTCTAATTGCCTTAATAATTATTTTTCTTACTTAATTTCATTTATTTTCCAAATTAGATGAAAAATTTTAATTAAGTCCCTAAAGTTTGACTTTTAATCTATTTTGACCAAATTGACCTCAATTTTGATCAATTTGACTGTCTTTGACTTTCAATTTAATTTCAGTGCATAATTTACATTTTGATTCCTCAAAATTTTTCTTAGGATGGCAATTTACGATTTGATCCCTAAACTTTACTTTATTTACGATTTTATTCTTTTTGGCCCATTTAGCTATTTTGACTTATTTATTTATCCTTTTAGTATCGAATTACCATTACACCCTTCTTTTATCACGTAATTACCTTTTTACCCCTGTTTAACTTATCAACTTCATTTTTCATTTTATTTCTTATTTATTTACATTTATAATATTCTTAAATGCTGTAGTTAATTATTTATCCCCGATTACACGAAAAATTATGATTTTGCCCATAGTTTCCATTGGTGAAAAATACTCGAACTAGATAAGCGGGACGATAACTTCAATCATCTCTATATACTGGAGTGATCGCATAGTTAGGGTACGATACCGATTCTCCAGTATACTCATATTATCAATACACATGTACTGGAATTACCGTACAACCAGGGTACAATACCGATTCTTCGGTGTTCTTATATAATAAGCTAGCTAAGCAATATAATTATATTTTCAAAATAAAATCGCGATGAATATGCCTCTATGGCTAGCCATTCTATTATGAGATCCTGGATTATCCATTGTACGCTAAGGGCAATAAAAATCTTCGTCTTATAATTCATTTTTATACCATTAATTACTTTAATTACATTCTACTAACCACATTATGTTTTCATTTGCATTCATATAACATCATTAACCATTAATTTCTCACATATGTGTTTAATATCATGAAAATGTAACTAAAACATACCTTTCACCATAGCCACACCATTCGGCCACATAATGAGATCATTCTCACATAATATTTTATCTTCCATTGGCATGCCATATCTAGTTTTATACCCATTTTAAGTCATAGTATAGTGAAATACACCAATTTCACATGAAAATTCCCAAGTTTCATTAATTTTTACCTTTATGTAACTATTACATAATTATGTACACTAACCATTTTTCATTTTCATCACTACCATAATATCCCTTATGCCAAATATTGCCTAATTTTTATTAAATATATAATTATACATCAAATTCCATTACATTGCCTTTAGGTACATAATTTAGCCCTTATGTGATCTACCACTTTCAAGTTATTTTTCTCACTTAATTATGTTCATATTATCATAAGTTATCATTTTATCATGTTCTATTAATTTATTTCACCACTTCATGCAATTAGGTATAGTTACCTAATGTAAAATTGTGAGGAATTCAATTAAAATAGTGAAATTGAATGTAAATTGCAATCACTAACCTCTATTTAGCTTGAAATACTCCTATTTTTCCTTTTCCTTTCCCTTGCCCACCTTGCCTTTTTCTTCTTCTTGCTTTCATTCTTCTGGCCGAAAATATAAGAAAGAAAATCAAGAGTTTAAGTTGCAATTTTAAGCAATCTAAAGCTACTTCACTCTTCTCTTAATTATTCTCTACATGATCATATAAATTTCCCTCACTAAATCTACCTAGAACCCACAAAATCGCAAAATTACACCTAACTTCCCTTACATTAATTTTCAATTTCTTGACTTTCCCTTACCATAATTCTTTCTCTAGGTTGAAGTGGAAGTATTTTTATGTCTAGGGATGAAATTTAGGCTTTGAAATTGGAGAGAGAGAGCTTAGGTGAAAGAAAAATAGAGGAAAGATGGGAGATAGCTAGGTTCAGATTTTGCAAAGAAGAGAGAGGAAGTTGTTGTAATTTTTGAGAGATTTTTAGACTTGTTTACCTCTTTTCAGATGATCTTTAAATATGTAAAAGGAATGGCTAGGATTCATCCTTTAACTATTGAATTCAATGGTTTTAAATTAAGCTACATGTCACTCAATCACCCACTTATACATATTCTACTATTCTAGGCTTACTTGTACCAGATTATAACATTTCATTAATGGCTCCCATATCCTCATATATCCAAAATTTCCTAATTTGAACCCCTGATTAATCCGGTATCAATTTTACATCCTGAATATTGAAATTTCATTTTCCATGTCAGAATATCTTGAAATTTGTTCCCGCTTGTCCTAGTAAGTTCAAGAACACATGGTTAAAATTTTCGCCCATTATGATATCGTTTCGGTATATTTCTAGCTTCGACGGTCTGTGCAGCCGATCCAAAACTCGAAATTCCGAAACTGCCAGAACATTGATTTTTCACTTATAACAGGTCATTTAAGTTATTACTAACATATTTATGCATTCATAATAATTATCGAAGATCAGTACATTACTCCAGAGTTCATTCAAACTTTCAATCAATCCTTTTTACAATACCGAATAAAACTTCTCTGTTTCGTTTAAGGGTCAATCTTAGCTCATTTTTTGCTCCAGTTGTACCATCAAACTCCATTTAATACCTAATTTCATAATCTACTCTCTGGCCAAACTGTCCGTCGGGTTATCCATCCTTAGATTATCCTTGTCCGAACATGTTTAATCTTTATACTTTTCTCGATATCTCTGTCTTATTCAATCCCGATTTTTCCAAAATTTGTCTTGGGGTAATTATTTATGTTCTATATCATACCACACATGACAGATGTAAATTTAGGGTGTTACAAAAATTCTCATAAATAGCTTACATATTTCAACTAATAAAACGTAGCATTATCTAGGGCTAAGCAAAATAAACCGAAAAAATGATTAACCGAAAAATCAATCCGAAATCGAATCAGTTTTTCAGTTAATGAAATCTTATGGTTATGGTTTAGGTTTGTAAATTTGAGATATTTCGATTTTCGATTTCGGTTCACGATCTGAAAAAATCAACGGTTTTGATTAACCGATCGGTTTAATTATTTTTTTAATATATATATATATATATTATTTTTATTTTTATATCTTCAATTTTTTTTCTATTTCTCTCTCTAAAATTTACATAAAATAATACTTTAAAATATATTTAAATTATATATTTATTTTTATATCTTAAATTTTTTATATTTTTCTATAAAATTTATATAATACTTTAAATTAAATTTATATTATGTCATTTTCTTTAATTATATAGTAATATTTATATATAGTATCTAATTAACTTTGATATATGTTATTTTTTTATCATATATTGGTGTATATATTTTACTTAATATCATTTAATTACGTTTTCTTATATTTTAGAGTTTATGTTATAATATTTAATATTATTCAAAATTTTATTTGACTTAGAATTAAACATATTAATTTTCAACAAATATCAAATTTATTTTATAATATTAGCTATTAATTTATATAATATAATTTTAGCTCGTAAATTATGTTTGTTTTGTAATTTTTTATTTTAAATTACTTTGCATATTTAAAATTGAACTGAATTTTATTTATTTATAATTTTATGTTATAAGTTTTAAAGGTTAACCGAAAAATATGAGTTAACCAAATCGAAAAATCGAAATCGATGGATTAGTTAATCAAATGTAACGGATTGGTTAATGATTAATGATTTTAAAAAATTGATATTAATTAACTGGTTAATTTTTTTGCTTATGAATCGATTAACCGATCCATGCTCACCTTTGGATACTAATAAAAATGATGTAAAATATCCTATATATTAATAAAAATATATGAAATACCTTTTCAAATATATATAAAAAAAAATAGATTTAGCCGTTCATACGTCGCATTTGCATTCTTTTTACACTTTTTTCACGTTATGCCATTTGATTTTTGATAGAACAAATTGACTTTTTTATAAGTTTTTAATATATGACAATTAATTTGTTGAAACGTGCAATCTATTATCTATTAATAATTTTAAAGTTTTATTTATTATCATAGAGAATTAAATATACAAATATACATACATAAATACACATATACGAGCGTACATGCATGCATGTAATCAATTAAATAATCTAAGACAAAGCAAAAGAGACAAAGCAAAAGTTAGGCAAGTAATTAAGTAGGTCACATATTAAGTAATGTCTTAATTATTTATTGTAGAAGGTAGATCACCAAAGTTTTGTGGGCTTAAACCATCAAATTTACATGAAATGGATTTTGAACATGCAATTAAATTATTTTTTTTCCATTGAATCTTCATTGGGTTTTTTTTACTGTAAAAATAATATTATATAATTTAATTTTGTTAAATTAAACAAGAAAATTCTCAATTAAAATTACCATAATAAAATCACTCAATAAAATAATTTTGCAAAAATTAGTAATGCATATTATAATTTTTAAGCATTGACTGAATTTGTGAATATTCGTTGATTATAAAAGAAAATTAATGATTGCAATCGTGCATAGTAACAATTATATAATTTATTTTTGAATAGTTGGTTTATAGAACTTTAAAACTTGAGGATAATTTTGGAGTCAACTGGTTAGGATATATTTTTTCGGAGAGGTTAGGGAATTATAGGATATATTTTTTCGGAGAGGTTAGGGAATTATATCACATGTAAAATAATTCTTCTTGACAGTTCAGCCATGCACATGCTAATTAGAAAATTGAGAAAGAAATAATAATAATTATAATAAAATAATAACAATGGCTAACTGGCTGTTGGGGCCATAGGGTTTGGTGCCAATATTGAATGGAAGATAATATATCGCTTTCACAAATTATTTTAGTCCCAAATGATTTACAATATGATTGTATCTTCCTGATTTACAATCTTACGATCAAATTTAATTATTACATTTCAATCCAAAATCATAACATCAGAATATTTTTTTTATTACCTAAACTAGATTTATATATTTATTTATGTATTTTACTAATACAAATGAAATTGTTCTAATCTTTCTGGGTGGTTCTAGATGATTTCGACCCAGTTGAGTCGGGATTTATGTCGTCTAGCAGTTGCGGTTTGCTAGGCTTTATGGAAAACTAGAAACGACCTTGTGTGGAACTCTCTTGGATATTCGGCTGATTCGGTGGTTTTTTTGGCTAATCAAATGGTTGATGAGTGGCGATTGGCGAGGCAGGAGGATCAAGAGACGGTTCAGATGCAAACTTCCCATGCACATAAATGGTGTCGACCACCAAATGGCTTGTTGAAGATCAACACTGATGCAGCAATTTTCTCTAATAGTGATCAAGCTGGAGTTGGTTTTGTTATCCGAAATCGAGAAGGTGCTTTTAAAGGTGCTGGCTGTAAAAGTTTCCTGGGCATTTACGATCCCCTCATTACTGAGGCTCTTAGTATTAGAGAAACCCTAAGCTGGGTTAAAGATTCAGTTTTATCCTCTATTACCATTGAATCTGATTTCCAATTAGTCATCACAACTTTGCAGTCTAAAAATTTTATTCGGTTTGAATTTGGTTTAATTATTAGAGATTGTTTAAACTCAGTTGATTCTTTGTCTAATATTCAGTTTGAATTTGTTAAAAGGTCTGCGAATTTGGTTGTTTATTGTCTGGCAAAGGCAATCAATTCTATGACAGATCTTGTTGTTTGGGATTTATTTTTTCTGATTGTATTATCTCAGCTTTTTCTGTTGATTCTGCTTAATAAAATTCAGGTTTTCTCAAAAAAATATATATATATATAAATGAAACTGTAGAAAAACTAATTTTTACTTTACAAATATAAAATTAATTATAAAAATTACTTTCTTGGTTTGCAAATCAATGTTAAATAATTTCTTTTCACATTAGATACATACAGCTCCTTAAGTCAACTAAGATAAAACTGTAAATTATTATGAATGGAGATTTCATTCAAAAAATACATAACCTTTTTTATATATAAAGAAAAAAGAACAGAAAATAGAAATTTTAATATGGAGTAATTTAATTTGATCCTGAAACTATTTAATTTATTTAAATTAATTTTACTGTCGAAATATCAGGAAGAAACAAAATTGAATTTTTAATAAGGAAAAACATTAAAAAAAATATTGAAAAGAATGATCAAATTAAGCATTTCATGTTTACATTTCCAATGCTCTGTTCACCCAGTTGGGAGATTGAAATGCTCCAAAAGAAAAGGATTCTCCTTTCTTTCCAACAAACATTTTTTAGAAAGAAAAACACAATTAATTGTCAACTCTTTTTGTAATTTACCAAACTCAAGCTTGAAAATTTACAAAGAACACAAGAATCCAACAGTATATAACTAATTATACTTCCATTTTCAACTCTGATCTTTCTGCTCTGCTTATTCCACAAATGAACAGCTAAACTTTCTCTTCTAATTTGCAGAAGCTTCTTGTGCAGCCACTGTGAATGAACCTCATCTCTGGACCCTCTAAAAAAACTTCCAATTCTGCTCCAATTCACAGGGTAAAATGCAGATGGTGGCAAAACACTGAAATTAAACCCAGCCCTACCATTGATTCTTGACACAACTCTTGAAACAAGATAGGGACCATTATGACCCCACTTGTTCCCATTGAAGGTGAGAGCAAATTCTTGGATGAATTTGAAGAGTAAAGGATGTTTCTTATCAAAAATCAACACAGCATTATTCAATCTGCTCCAATTCCCAGTTTCAAGATCAATTGTTTGTGCCCCAATTACATTTCTCAGCTTACTAAAACTCTTCAATACTATAACATCAGTATCTACGTAAATACCACCAAATTTGTACAGCAAAGCAAGCCTAACCAAATTGGAGAGGTTTTGACCTAAAGGAACTTCCCCAGGATCAATTTTCCCTTTCTTTAAGTCATTAAACCATGACTCTGCATATGTATCTTTGAATATATAGCTAAAATCAGGCCTAATTGCTGCCAAGTTGTAACCTTTATCCAAAAATGGCTTTAGGAGAAGATACCCTTTTTTGCAATCCATGGAATTGGAAACTATTACCAAACAAGCATTTGGGTGGGATTTGAATATACTCTCTATACTAAACATTTCTCTATCACCAAATGACTGTAAAGAAGAAATCCAAGTCATAAAGAACTGAACTTTACATGAAGAATTTGCTAAGAAACCACTTATTCTTCTCCCAAACTGCTTTGATTTGCCTCCAAAACGCAGAATCTTGATAACAGCTTTGCGGTTGTTCACCTTCTTTGGCTTCAAAATGGAAGAATGGTTAATGGGTATGTTTGTAATAGCAAATTTAGGCAAAAGAGGCAAGTGGGTATTCAAAATTCCTCGTAAAGTCTCTTCCTTCAGTGCATACATCACTGAAGAAGAAACCTTTTTCAAGGACTTTTCTTCAGCCGTAGACGGCAGAGGAGTATTCACCTTGTTTGGCTTCAAAACAGAAGAATGGTTAATAGGTATGTTTGGAATGGCAAATTTAGGCAAAAGGGGCAATTGGGTCTTCAAAATTAGCGGCAAAGCCTCTTCCTTTACTGCATACATCACTGAAGAAGAAGCCTTTTTCAAGGACTTTCCCTTGGCGGGAAGGGGAAGGGGAATGTAGAAAACAAAGAAACCATTGTAAATCAAAAGAAGAAGCAAGATAAGAGCAAGAAGGGAAGTGGGGAAGCAAGAGAAAAAGGCAAAGAAAGATGTTTTAAGGTTGTGTAAATGTCTAGAAACTTGGGTAATAATTAGGTACATGGTGTTTTTGTTTATGCTAAATTGAGGTGTTTGCATCATTTTATGTAAGATACTGAGGAGATTAGCAGAGAAAGAGAGGGAAGAAGAAGGATTTCAATGGAGGCATGGCGGCAAAATATGGAAAAACAGATAAATTTGTTGTGTTTTGGACATTGGGAACCAAAAAGAACCATAAAAAGTAGTCTAACTTCTTCTTCTTCTAGACTTAAATAGTTATAGTCTCACTTTACACAATGAGAAATGTGGGAGAGAGAGATTATGGGATTGTGTAATTGTGTTCAAAGCTACCATCCTTCCACTTTGTATGATATTATAAATATTAAATTTATATATCTAGGAATGGACCTTAATCAATAGTTTTACAATTAAGCCTTCAATATTTTCCATTATCTTTAGAAATTCTAACTAAAGGAGCGAAATAATTTAAAAAATATTAAAGACATAATTATTAAAAAATACTTTAATATTCGAAATATTAACAATTTGGTATATTAGAAAAGAAATTATTGGCATTGCCCAATCAAAGTTGTTTTTTTTTAATCATTTCTTGGGGTGCTGTGATAAGAATATGTTATATTACATAATTGTCTGTGCCGGAATTTTTCTGTTTTTGGGCTTTTGACTTTTTTTTATTTAAATTAAAATAAATGGGAATTATTGAGTGTTATATAATATCCTTACATCGCAAACTTTAGCTTGATAATATTATTTATTTTTTATTTAACGATTCAAACATGAAATAATAATAAATCTTTAAAACGTGAAATAAATTTATATTAAATGTTTTTTTAAAATTTATTTTTCTCTTAATTTATTTTGTTGTTATATTGAGTCATTTAATTAATTTTTTATGAACTAAAACGATAAATATTATATGAATAAAATGTTTTTGGTGAAACTCTTGAATAACATAAAAAGGTATCCCTAAACATGAATTATTGAAATCAATAAAAAAATTGAATATAATAAAAAAAAAGCATCAGATTCTTCATTTTCTTTTTTTTTTTTCAAAGGAGTGGACAAATGTACAACTACAACAAGATGCTTGATAAAGAGATAAATAATCCTCTATTTCATCAAGTCTATATTTTAAATTTCGAATAAAAAATTTCATAAAAAAATCGAATCAAAATGAGTTGTTAAAGATTTTCTCTTGTTCTATATATTTGATGTCTTCCTAATTCCTAATTAAATAATATTACTTAGAAATTTGATGATATTAATTAAATAATATTCCTAAGCTGCCTTGCGTAATTATATTCATTTTTTGGATGCATTGTAACGTGAACAATTTTATGATTAAATCATGCATCTATCTTAAGCTATTAAATAAAATTATATAATATGCTATATAGTAACATTAAAAATTGAAAGTCTGACAAAAATTATCCAAGCAATTAATACTTTCTTAAACAATAAATAAATCTGATTTTTCCTTATCATATCCTAATCAATAATCAACACATCACATATTTATACTTTCTTTATTTCTTTCTTTCTTGATAAAGCTTAAAAAATCTTTATCTTATAAAAGAAAGCGATGAATGTTATTGAGCCAGTTGGATAGCTAAATTTATAAAAAGAGTATCCGGTCGGATCCAAGCGTTAGTATTCCGACGCTTAAATTAATAACTTTATAGATAAAGTGTTTTAAAAGGACTGAAAGGATTTCAGGTATTTAATACCTAAAGCCATTATTTTTTAGGCTATTTATAGGAGTTTTTTGGAGGGGTACTTGAGTACCTTAAGGAGTGATAACCGTTAATTAGAGTAGTTGAGCGGCGACATGACAGAAAGTAGGTGGAGAGTATAGACGTTAGCTTGTGTCAGTGGACTGACAGGACATGTTGTCCCATCAGTCCGATCGGACATCACGCTTCCATGTGCTATCTTTCAGCTCACGCTTTACCCTTTTGCCACTGAACTTGGACCCTGTTTGGGCCACACTGATTGGGTCTTTGAAAATGTATTTTCCTCAGTTATCACTTGTCCCTCCTTCCAACGGGTCCGATCGGGCAAGGTATCATTCTATTATTTTAGCAAAATTTTTGAATTTTTAGGAGGAGCCCGCTCGAGGAGATTCGTTTGTTTCCCCCAGACAACTGTCTTGTACTTAATGCCAATGCCGCGCATGTTTCCAAAACAACGCTTCATTTTTCGCAACCACAGTGATGGGTCGAGGACACGTGATGCCTATCTGACGAGGAGGCTTTGGAGTATTCTGAAAGCTTTTCACCTATAAATAGGCAGGGCTGAAACAGATTTTCTTCACTTTTCAACGACTCTTAACGAAACTGTACCAAAATCTCTTTGTGAACTTTGCTATTTGAAACCCTTGCCAAAAAGATTATTTGTAGAGGGAAGTACTTCGAATTTCGAGAATTTTCTACGAGATTATCCAAGTAAGCAATTCATGCCTTTGATTTTATTTTTCACTCGTCACATATACACTTTTACTTCTCCTCCTCAAAAAATGGCTTCAAGCAGTAGCCCACAGATAGATAGAACCTTCTTGGAGGATTACGAGAATCATGAGCCACTCGCTCGGCCTTCGCGATTGACAGAAGCAAAGGTGGTAGAAATTCCTTCTCGATACCATCTTTCGACAGAGGTATCAGTGATGGCCTGCCCTGCTTTCATGGCAATTACAGAGGGGCCTTTTAGCCATGAGAGGAACGAATGGTTCATATGCCATTTATGGAGTTTGGATGCGGGAATGAGGCTTCCCTTTGGCATATTCGAATTGGCACTTCTCAGAGGTTATGAAATTGCCCCTAACCAATTGATTTCGAATGGATGGAGAATGGTAGCCTGTTTTAAGATTTTATGCAGGATAGAATCGATGGCCCCCACTTTGGATCTTTTTACTCACTTTTTTTATATTTTTGATCGAAGTGATGAGTCAAAATATTACTTTACCAGCCGGCGGCATCAAAAGCTCTTTGCCGTTCTATCTTTCATAAAATATTTCAGGGAGAGGTACTTCTTAGTGGGGATGGCTGGTGGCTTTGGAGTACCATTAATTCGATCGAAAGGGGCAACTATTTTGGACGATCATATTGTTGGTCGATCTATGTATGAAGCCGACATCAAAAAATTAATGGAAGCTGTGGTGAGGAACGGTCGGTCATACAATTCTAATTACCTTCTGAGAACTCTATCAGAGCCTAGGCCGATTGTTTGGCTAAAGAGGAGAAAAGGGCAAAGAAGAGGAAGATTCTGCCTGCTTCCGAGGTTCAGGCCTCCAAGAGTGCAGCCAGTGTTCCTATCATTGTGACAACAGCTATCTCTTCTGCCATTGTGGTTGTCCCTACAACCCATCCTCCTTTAACCATATTGGCTTCATCACTTCCCCCTCAAATCATGGCAGAACAGTGCCCTCTTAAGCGATGGAGATTAAGGGATGAATCTGACGAGGAAAGGCCACAACCGTCTCCCCTTACCCAGCCATCTTCACAGCAAATGGACACACTGGCAGATGAGGCAGTATGCAAAAAGATTGAAGAGGCAGCTAGAAGGAAGGCTGCCGAAACCATAGTTGTTGTCGATGCTTGAATTGCCGCAAGGGACAAGGAGTTAGCTCGAAACAAGCCAAGCCGATGATCTTCGAAAAGAACTCAGGAGGGTCGGGCTTCACCCTTGGAAGACATCCTGAAGGGGTGGTTTGGCAATGACTGGTCCGTGACCAACAAGGACGTACCAGCCTTCATTTGTCAAGGTCTTGCTCAGGAGAGTGACTTTAAAGTGATGACGGAGCTCAGTTTGCTCTCCCGGGAATACGGGCTATTTCAACAACAAAGCCTGGAGGTAACACTTGTGGCTTTCCTTTTTATCTTTACTACTTTTTTTGACTAGTTCCTCCACTTCCTTTTCCCAGCTAATTAAAAGGGGGCTTCATATACACGGCATGGCAGCTTATGCCCAATCGAAGTGGGAGGATGCCGTTTGGTAAAGAAAGGAAGCTGAGATCGCCATCGATGTGACGAAGAAAGAAGTTATGCTCTTGAAGTTGGAGGTGGAAGAGCTAAAGAATGAGAAAACCCGACTGGTTTAAAACCTTAAGTCTCGGCAGAGCGAGGTAGATCGCTTGAAGGGAGATGTGGAGAGCCTTGCTGCTGACAGCACCTTGTACAAGAAATACGAGAAGGAGTTGGACAGGCTGAGGGACGAATGCTCACAATTAAAGAATGACCACCTTAAAGCCAATGCTGACAAAGACGAGGCACTTGCGGACAAAGATAAGGTTCTATCGAAGCACGACCTTCTCTTGGCAGAGAAGAATTTCATGGAGACAATTTTGGCAAAAAAGAAGGCGACTTGGGCTGAAAAGTTGGCGAAAGCGCTGGATGCTAAAGGGGAGGAGGTCCTTGATAAATTGGGCAAGGCGCAAGGCAAGTTGCTGACTCGGTTAATCTATGCAGCCAGGTAGCGATTTTCTGAAGCTGACCTTGACTGGATGGAGGACCTGAGAGCTCTTCCCGATCCTCCTTCTAGCGATAACGAGGAAGAGGCCTCTCCAGTTGAAGAGACTGAAGGGACAACTGAGGAAACCTTTTCAGCTCAATTGGCAACGGTCAATTTGCCAAATGAACTTGAAGTCATTCTTCCTCCCCCAGTAGAGCTCGAGGCCCCTTTGCCAATGGAACTAGAACCCACTGTCTCTTTGTCAAAGGAGCCAAAAAATGGTCAGACGATTACTGAGACTATTGCAAGGTCCACATCTGAGCCGGTCGGGGCCATGGTAGAAATTGTAGATATAGAGTCTTAGTCTTCATTCTTGTAACTTATAAAAAATTCTCGAACTTATATACAAGATTTCGTTCACTTTTTATCAGAGTCGTAATTCTTACCTGGAGTAGGATTCGTTATAAAATTAACCAAGTGAAAAGCAACCTTTGCATAGAATGTACGAAATCAATTAAGGAGAGTATGGGAGCACTTCCTAAATCATAAAAACCTTTACATAGAGTCAATGATCGTCTGATCCGATCGGAGAGTCGCAACAAAATGACCATTTTGGTCGCAGTAGGTGACCAAAGTATTATTCTAGCAGATACAAAGATCTGCTATGCATTGAAGTGGTTTGTAATTTTGCGCATTAAGTATAGAGGAGATATAACTCATTTAACTACCGTACTTCACATTTTGAGTGCAAGATAAACATTGATGGAGATGGAATTGAAGGAGTTTCATATAGATGGTTGTAGTATAGTGTCGAATCTATCAAACTGAATGGAGAAATATTTTCGTATTTCGAGATAGGCATTGAGCAAAATAGTGCTGGGGAATCGTAGTGGAAAAATCTTTCACATTTTGGGCTTGGGACAAGCCTAGCGAATGACCATCTCGAATTTTGATCGGGATCTATGGAGAATGAAGTAAAACCAAAAACCTGCAAACAAACAACCAAACTAACAAACAAAAAAATACATAAATAGAAACATACCTTTTCCGAAGATGAAGAAAAATGGAGAAAATTTTCTTTATTGAATGTGAACTTGATACACGATTATACATGGTACTTTTTGAGTACTTCGACATTCCAGCTTCTGGGGATATCTGACCCTTCAAGGGTTCTTAGTTTATATGTACTGGAACTTAAAACTTTGGAGACTTCATAGGGGCTTTCCAATTTGGCATCAGTTTTCCAACTCCGACATTTCCCGAGCTTATGTTCGCCCTTCTGAGCACTAGATCACCCACGTTAAAGGTTCTTGCCCTTACTTTTATGTTGTGATATCTAGCGACTCTTTGTTTGTAGGCGACGATTTTGGTACAAGCATCCTTCCTCCTTTCTTCTAACCGGTCTAAATCTTGGCGTTTATCCAAGACATTCGTCCGACTGGAATAGAATGTTGTCTGATAGGACGAGAGACCAATTTCTATGGGTATCATGTCCTTGGAGCCATATACAAGAGATAATGGCATTTGATGGGTGCCGGCTCGTGGAGAAGTCTTTTAAGACCACAAAATGCTATGCAGTTCCTCAGTTCAATTGCCTTTTGCCTCATCGAGTCATTTTTTTAGTCCTTCTAGGAGCATCCGATTGGAGACCTCGGTCATCTCATTGCTCTAAGGATGGGTGATGGAGGTGAACTTAAGATCGATATTGAGGCTTTAGCAAAAGTTTTTGAAGATCGAACTGTCAAACTGCTTGCTATTATCTGTAATAAAAATATTAGGTAAGCCATACCTGCAAATGATGTTTTTCTAAGCGAAGTTTTTAACTTTCTCCTCCGTGATTGTAGCTAGAGGTTCTACCTCGATCCATGATGGAATTTAACATGATATGTATATGATGATCACGCAGCGGAAAAATAATAAAATCGATCATACATACCACGTAATCCATAAACTAGAATCGAAAACATGCAATTTTAGAGTTTTGAAACTTACAACTTTAGATGCACTTCAAGACTTGATTTTGATGATGACCAGCAACTAAGATGAATTTATTTACCTTAGATCTTCACCACCAATGCCAAAGGAACAGCCTTTATGCCACTCCTCTCTATGTTCACACACACTTGCAAAGATAACTTAAAATCAAGAGTGCTAGCTCTATATTTGTGTATTAGGCAATGGAATTGTTTGAAAACCACAAGAACTCTTCTTGTTCTTTCTTCTTTGGTTTCTATGTTAGTCACCTTCCATGAGAGAATTAAGAGAAAAACAAATCTCTACCAATCCCACTAATAGTCTCATGGCCAAAAGTGAGAAGAAGAATAAAAGTGGCACCCACCATTATTCCTTTAATTCATTTAATATATATCACTTACTTTAGTCATGTGTGAGTGCCTTAAATTAGGTAGCAATTTCAGCCACTAACACTTAATAATTAAGAGATATATATTTTAATTTAAATTCTATTAGAATTTAAATTCAAATGGCATCATTTAGTTAATCAAAACAAACTTACTTAACTAAGGTAATTAGTTGCCAAATTTAACTAGGATTCCTAGTTTAAACTTTGGTTACTTTAATTCCCTCTCAAGTATTATATTTTGATTAAACATAATTTAGGATTTAATACTCAATTAACTTAATTATACATAGATAATTAATCAATTGAAATTAAACCTAACACATGCCAGTAAATTTCTCTCGTGACCAATTGTTAACAGTAAAAATCTGTTCACCCATTGCATGCATTAATTTGACTTTAAATAAAAGTCTAAATTAATTTCCAATACAATTTTAAGCCCAGTGCTTTATGTGCGATCCTATAGGTCCATTTAATGTTGGCAATGAATTAATAAATTAATTCAAAGGCTATATATATTCTCTAGCAAGATATTATAGCATTCCAAATTAAATGAAAATGCATATGGCATTTGGTGACCTAATGCAATTTCGCATAGTCCCTTACCCATAAATATCAGAATTAATATAAGGTATGGAACTAGTCATCCTTATATACATTAATTCATTTCTTGATATTCCAGTGACACTGAACTCTCAGATAAATAATGATTACTCATTATTTCATCTCGGTATGGCCATACACTTCTCAGTTCACTGATCAAGTGGCCGGTGATATTTTTCTCTCTTATCGAGAGGGGTAATCCCTTCACTTCTCTCATGCTCTCTAACATGAATCAGTGCATACCCAATCATACCCGTACTTGTCACTCTGTTACGAGCACGTTAGGTGTATGTCAAAGTACACAGTAATTCATAAAGAGTTTCATAGAGATTTCAGGTCTAAGAACTCCGATACAAAACTTGCATATGAGAAACACTTATGACTTGTACCATGTAGTGTTCTCATGAGCGGATCGAATCCAGATACCATGTTCTTTAACATGTATCTATGATCTCTGATTGACACTCTTGTCCTAATGATCCGTAAGACAGAACTCATAAGATCAGAGAGAGCATACTAGTCTTAATTCATTTGTTATTCCCATAACAATGACTGACTAGGGATATTTAGAATGATGTCTCATTTGTTTCAAGGTCTTACAATCCATGTGCCTCACACATGATAACTTAAACCGAAACGACATTCTTGGATAGTTTTATCAATTGATATGCACAGGAATACAAAAGATAAAACTAATGCCTCATTTTATTAATTTCAAGTGTTTCGTTACAATGCATTGGGGCTAGGGCTTACACTAACAATCTCCCACTAGCACTAGTCCCAATTGGGCATAGCCCTAAGACCGAACGCTCTCAAATGAGCTTCGTGCAGATTTGGACGTAACTGTTTCGTCAAAGGATCTGCTATATTGTCTTCACTTGATATCTTGCTAACCTTGACGTCCTCACGATCAATGATTTCTCTGATCAAGTGGTACCTTCTGAGTATGTGTTTGGATTTCTGGTGTGACCGGGGCTCCTTGGCCTGTGCGATGGCCCCGTTGTTGTCACAGAAAATTTCTATTGGATCTAGGATGCTTGGGACCACTCCTAATCCAGATATGAAATTTTTAATCCAAACAGCCTCTTTTGCAGCCTCACTTGCTGCAATATACTCAGATTCTGTAGTTGAGTCAGCAACGGTCTCTTGCTTCGAGCTTCTCCAGCTGACAGCAGCACCGTTCAAAACAAAAACAAACCCAGATTGCGATCTTGAATCCTGTGTGCTGGTCTGAAAAGCAGCATCGGCATAACCTTGTATGACGAGCTCTTCTTGACCACCATACACCAAGAAGTGATCCTTAGTCCTTCGTAGGTACTTAAGAATCCCCTTTACAGCAGACCAGTGCTTCTCACCAGGGTCTTGCTGAAACCTACTGGTTATACTCAGTGCATGAGCAACATCCAATCTAGTACATAACATAGCGTACATGATAGATCCAATAGCAGATGCATATGGGATTCTACTCATATTGTCCCTTTCTTCTTTAGTTTTAGGGCACTGTTCTTTAGTCAAAGGAACTCCCAAAGCCAAAGGTATGTACCCTTTCTTTGAGTCTCCCATACTAAAACGCTTTAGTACTTTGTCTATGTACTTTTCTTGACTTAGTCCCAAAAGCCGATTCGATCTATCTCTATAGATTCGAATACCAAGTATTGTTTCGGCTTCACCTAAGTCTTTCATTGAGAAACATTTCCCTAACCATTGCTTAACCTTTTGCAATGTTTTAATGTCATTCCCAATGAGAAGGATGTCGTCCACATATAGGACCAGAAATACTACTATGCTCCCACTAGCCTTCTTGTACACACAAGGCTCATCTTCATTCTTGATGAAGTCAAATTCTTTAACTACCTCATCAAAACGAAGATTCCAACTTCGGGATGCTTGCTTTAATCCATAAATAGATTTTTGAAGCTTGCAAACCTTCTTAGGATGCTTGGGATTGACAAAACCCTCAGGCTGTGTCATATACACATCCTCAAGTAAATTTCCGTTAAGGAAAGCAGTTTTGACATCCATTTGCCATATCTCATAATCATGATATGCAGCTATGGCAAGCAAGATCCTAATGGACTTGAGCATGACTACTGGTGAAAAGGTTTCATCATAGTCTATACCATGAGTTTGTCGAAAACCTTTTGCTACTAGTCTACCTTTGTAGGTCTTATCAGCTTTGAGTTTAAATAGCCACTTGCATTCAATTACCTTAGCACCTTCCGGTGGATCAACCAAGGTCCAAACCTGGTTATCGTACATTGATTGCATCTCGGATTTCATGGCTTCAAGCCAATTTTTCGAGTCTGGGCTCTCAATAGCTTCTCGGTAGGTAGTAGGATCCTCATGATCTACTAACTCAATAGTATCACTGTCAGTGATTAGAAATCCATATCTCTCAATCTCCTGACGTATCCTGCCGGACCTTCTAGGTTCTTGTGTAATGGGTTCTTGTTCCACAACTGGTTGTGAACTTGATCCCATTTCCAACTCATCCTCTATAGGAGTTTGTGGTGCTTGAGTTTCTCTAAGTTCTACTTTACTCCCACTATCTTTCTTGAGAAGGAACTCCCTTTCCAAGAAAACAGCCTTACGAGCAACAAATACTTTGTTCTCGGCTTGTGAGTAAAAGTAGTATCCCTTTGTTTCTTTAGGATAACCCACAAACAAGCAGACAGTGGATTTGGACTCCAGTTTGTCAGATGTTAATTTCTTAACATATGCTTCACAGCCCCAAATCCTGAGAAACGACATATTGGGTTCTTTCTCAGTCCATACCTCGTATGGTGTCTTCTCAACTGCTTTAGTTGGAGTACGGTTCAATAGAAACGCAGCAGTTTCTAATGCATAACCCCAAAAAGAGATAGGAAGATTAGCTTGACTCATCATAGATCGAACCATATCCAACAGAGTTCGATTTCTCCTTTCGGACACACCATTCCATTGTGGCGTTCCGGGAGGAGTGAGCTGTGAAATAATACCACACTCCTTTAGATGACTGTCAAACTCTTGGCTTAAGTATTCGCCACCTCGATCTGATCGAATGGCTTTTATACTTTTTCCAAGTTGGTTTTCTACTTCATTCTTAAACTCTTTGAATTTCTCAAAAGTTTCAGACTTGTACTTCATCAGATAGACGTAGCCATATCTACTGAAGTCATCTGTGAACGTCACGAAGTAGCTAAAACCACCTCTAGCTTGTGTACTTAATGGTCCACATACATCAGTATGTATTAGTTCCAATAAGTCATTAGTCCTCTCACCATATTTATTAAAAGGACTCTTTGTCATTTTTCCATGCAAACATGGCTCGCATGTATCATAAGACTCTAAGTCGAATGACCCAAGCACTCCAGTTTTGTGGAGTCTTGAAATGCGTTTTTCGTTTGCATGTCCTAAGCGACAATGTCAAAAGTAAGTAGGGTTCAATTCGTTTGATTTAACCCTCTTTGTATTAATATTGTATATGGACTCTTTGTTTTGTAAATCAAGGATATAAAGGCCATTTTGCAACATGGCATTGCCATAAGAAATGCCTTGGCGACGAATATGAGCATTGCCATTTTTAATAACAAAATCAAATTCATCATTATCCAAACATGAAACTGAAATAATGTTTCTGCTCATAGCAGGCACATAATAACAATTATTCAAAACAATACAAAGTCCGGAAGGTAAAGTGAGGTGATAGTCGCCTATCTCCATGGCAGCAACTCGTGCTCCATTCCCCACACGGAGGTCCACTTCATTCTTTCCAAGTAACCGCCTATTTCTTAACCCCTGCACATTTGAACAAATGTGAGAACCACAACCGGTATCCAATACCCAAGTGGTAGAAATAGAAAGGTTAACTTCAACAACAAAAATACCAGAACTGGACGCCTTGGCTCCATTCTTCTTTTGTTCTTCCTTAAAGAGAGCGTAATTCTTCCTCTAATGCCCTATCTTGTTGCAATGGAAGCAAGTGCTCTCACTCTCTTTGAGTTTTGGCGCCTTGGGCTTGGATTGGGCCTGAGGTGCACTCCCATTTGACTTGGGTTTTCCCTTTCCCTTTCCCTTTCCCTTTCCCTTAGCGGGTCCCTTCTTAATCCCCTTTTGAACCATCAGTACAGGATTGGTCTTTCGAATGTTCTCCTCAGCATTCTTAAGCATCCCATGAAGCTCAGTAACTGACTTGTTCATTGCATGCATGTTATAATTCATCACAAATGGATCATAAGCAGCAGACAATGATCCTAAGATCAAGTCAGTGGCCAATTCCTTTGGCACTTGTACCTCAAGCTTCTCAAGAGTATCAAGATACCCTTTCATCTTGAGTACATGGGTACTAACAAGAGTACCCTCAGCCATCTTACAAGAAATTAAAGCCTTTGTTGTCACGAACCTCTCATGACGAGCTTGCTCTTGGAACATCTCCTTGAGGTGCACCATGATCGCATAGGCCTCTTGGTCCATAAATTGCTTTTGCAATTCAGGCACCATAGTGGCTAGCATCAAACAGGTCACATCATTAGAGTCGCTCTTCTTGGTCTCAAAAGTTTCCTTTTGAACCGTAGAGGCGTTCCTACCAGG
Source organism: Excoecaria agallocha (assembly GCA_037975025.1). Taxonomy (NCBI): domain Eukaryota; kingdom Viridiplantae; phylum Streptophyta; class Magnoliopsida; order Malpighiales; family Euphorbiaceae; genus Excoecaria; species Excoecaria agallocha. The sequence continues at coordinate 33,525,495 of CM075810.1, read as the reverse complement.
TTCTTCAGGCAAGGGTGCATCCAAAACATACGACTTTTTCTCTTGCTTAAGAACTATTCTTAAGTTTCGAGACCAGTCTATGAAGTTGGTGCCATTTAGTTTGTCCTTTTCAAGGACCGATCGCAATGAAAAGTTATTGTTTGAAGAAGCCATTTTCAATCTACAATAAAATTTAGCAAGATTAAATGAGGTCTTATTTATAATCCCACAAACCGAATTAATATCCCTTTAAATAATTCGCGTTAATGATTTAATGTGGGCCAAGATCCACTTTTCACAACAACTTATTAGTCAAGCTGAGCTTGTACAACCTAACAAGTTAAGTTACATAGGTAGGAAAACTCCAATCATGTCTCGTACATGACTCTTGGATCAAATGGGCTAACATCTTAGGATGTTATAGCACAAACCCATTTATTAGTTACCTAGGTCCGGGCATCCCATTCCATGTTAAGTCTAACCTACATTCACAACCCATGCCTCACAAAGATAATCGGGCGCATCTAGGACTCCTAGTCTACGTGACCGATGATCAATGCCTTGACATGTTTCGAATTAGGAAGGCAACTTTGTGACTTACTATTTTAGGGATTCATTTTATTACGGCTTACATGGCATACGCTTTGTCATCCATTCATAGCATGCATATATATATATAATTGCATAAAGTAAAGCGTGACAAACATGGGCCCAAAAACCTACAACTAAGATTCTATACTATTACATAAGAATCTTCGAGTTGGGCTTCTCCACTCCGGTGGGCTTCATCTTGATTTACAAAGTCTTCAATTAAATTCTATTCTAAGAAATAAATGAAATTTTTACAATAATACATAATGGCTCGCAGGCCATATTTAATTACAAAACCCAGGGCCCATGAATGCACCATGCATATCCATTCATCACACCAAACAAGCAAATAAATATACATAACATTCATGGATAAAACAAAGTCCAATTTTAATTAATTTAGCCAAGCCCATTAATGGAAATTGTGTACTTGAACCTTTAAGAGAAGACCCCATGATGGGCCTGGGCCGAAACCCAATGGAATAAATTCTCTTATTGAATAATTTCTCTTAAAAGCCCAAAACACAAACTAGTTAGATTTGTGCCATAAATCAACTCTAGTATAATTTCCAATTTTGCTATTTTTAATTTTATGTCATACAGCCCATAAACATTAAAAATACATATAATATGTACCAACATGAATTAAACATAAAATCATGAAGAACATATATATAATACCCGGCATTCATACTTAAACAAACAAACAACAATGAAACTAGTTGTTTAATGCTCATATAATGCCAAAAATTGCACAAACACTTAAATCAATTTTATGAATCATTTAATAATTTAAATAAGGTCATAAATATTGAGTTAATGTTCTGTACCAATTTGATCTAAATGTGTTTTTACCATTTTAATCAAAACAAAACAAATAATGTTGATTAAACATGTAACAAACACAAACTAGTCATAGTTTTTAAGTGATTTTAAAATTAATCAATTAAATTGTCATGGACCAGAATTAAAATCAAATTTAAAATATGTCCAGACCTGATAATTAATCTTTAAAAATCACTTACAAACATGCCAAAATCAATTTTACATTTAATTTTGAAAACTAGTTGTTAAACTAGCAATTATCATGCCAACTAGCACCTAGTTTCCATATTAACATGTAACATCAGGTATTATTAATTAAATCTGACCATTACCAGCCCTAATAACATCTTAGGATAGTATATTAACATGTCATATTAATTATAATACCTATCTAATCAATTAAAATCGTTTTTACACCAAAACAATGCAAAAAACTCAAAACAGAAAATTTCAGCATTGTATGTATTTAGGAAAACGATTTTTGATTAAATATTTCATGCATCTAAAGCACTAAAATAAGCATGTTTAGGCTCTGATACCACTGATGGAATTTAACATGATATTTATATGATGATCACGCAGCGGAAAAATAATAAAATCGATCATACATACCACGTAATCCATAAACTAGAATCGAAAACATGCAATTTTAGAGTTTTGAAACTTACAACTTTAGATGCACTTCAAGACTTGATTTTGATGATGACCAGCAACTAAGATGAATTTATTTACCTTAGATCTTCACCACCAATGCCAAAGGAACAGCCTTTATGCCACTCCTCTCTATGTTCACACACACTTGCAAAGATAGCTTAAAATCAAGAGTGCTAGCTCTATATTTGTGTATTAGGCAATGGAATTGTTTGAAAACCACAAGAACTCTTCTTGTTCTTTCTTCTTTGGTTTCTATGTTAGTCACCTTCCATGAGAGAATTAAGAGAAAAACAAATCTCTACCAATCCCACTAATAGTCTCATGGCCAAAAGTGAGAAGAAGAATAAAAGTGGCACCCACCATTATTCCTTTAATTCGTTTAATATATATCACTTACTTTAGTCATGTGTGAGTGCCTTAAATTAGGTAGCAATTTCAGCCACTAACACTTAATAATTAAGAGATATATATTTTAATTTAAATTCTATTAGAATTTAAATTCAAATGGCATCATTTAGTTAATCAAAACAAACTTACTTAACTAAGGTAATTAGTTGCCAAATTTAACTAGGATTCCTAGTTTAAACTTTGGTTACTTTAATTCCCTCTCAAGTATTATATTTTGATTAAACATAATTTAGGATTTAATACTCAATTAACTTAATTATACATAGATAATTAATCAATTGAAATTAAACCTAACACATGCCAGTAAATTTCTCTCGTGACCAATTGTTAACAGTAAAAATCTGTTCACCCATTGCATGCATTAATTTGACTTTAAATAAAAGTCTAAATTAATTTCCAATACAATTTTAAGCCCAGTGCTTTATGTGCGATCCTATAGGTCCATTTAATGTTGGCAATGAATTAATAAATTAATTCAAAGGCTATATATATTCTCTAGCAAGATATTATAGCATTCCAAATTAAATGAAAATGCATATGGCATTTGGTGACCTAATGCAATTTCGCATAGTCCCTTACCCATAAATATCAGAATTAATATAAGGCATGGAACTAGTCATCCTTATATACATTAATTCATTTCTTGATATTCCAGTGACACTGAACTCTCAGATAAATAATGATTACTCATTATTTCATCTCGGTATGGCCATACACTTCTCAGTTCACTGATCAAGTGGCCGGTGATATTTTTCTCTCTTATCGAGAGGGGTAATCCCTTCACTTCTCTCATGCTCTCTAACATGAATCAGTGCATACCCAATCATACCCGTACTTGTCACTCTGTTACGAGCACGTTAGGTGTATGTCAAAGTACACAGTAATTCATAAAGAGTTTCATAGAGATTTCAGGTCTAAGAACTCCGATACAAAACTTGCATATGAGAAACACTTATGACTTGTACCATGTAGTGTTCTCATGAGCGGATCGAATCCAGATACCATGTTCTTTAACATGTATCTATGATCTCTGATTGACACTCTTGTCCTAATGATCCGTAAGACAGAACTCATAAGATCAGAGAGAGCATACTAGTCTTAATTCATTTGTTATTCCCATAACAATGACTGACTAGGGATATTTAGAATGATGTCTCATTTGTTTCAAGGTTTTACAATCCATGTGCCTCACACATGATAACTTAAACCGAAACGACATTCTTGGATAGTTTTATCAATTGATATGCACAGGAATACAAAAGATAAAACTAATGCCTCATTTTATTAATTTCAAGTGTTTCGTTACAATGCATTGGGGCTAGGGCTTACACTAACAATCCACTTGGAGAAGTGATCAACGGCAACAAGGAGAAACTTCATTTGCCTTTTTTCCTGGGAAAAAGGCCCCAGGATGTCCAGGCCCCATTGGTCGAACGGCCAAGAAACTCCGATCGGATTCTGATATGCTGCCCGTTGTCTGATGACTTTTCCATGGATTTGGCATTGTTGGCATCTTCTTACCTTCTCTTAGGCGTCTTTAAAGATGTTTGGCCAGTAGTATCCAATTTGGAGGGCCTTCCTCATCATGGCTCTACTAGCCTCGTGTGCTCCACAAATGCCTTCATGGATTTCCCTCAAAATATAGTCTCCTTCCTCCTCCATTATGCATTTGAGCTTGGGGTGACTGAAAGCTTTTTTAATAATTTACCGTTAATAACAGAATAATTTAGGGATTTACGAGATACCTTCTGGGCTTTCGCCTTATCTTCAGGCAATTGCCCTATTTGTAGGTATCGTTTGATGGGGTTCATCCACGTTTCCCGAACTGGCTTAATTTCCATCATTTATGGTTCGTCTAAGGAGGAGTTTTTTTGGTCAATGATGGTTATGCTTTCTTCCACCATCCCTTGCTCGGCAGTAGACATTTTGGGAAGCCGATCGGCTACTGAAGTTTGATCTCTCGGCACCTTTTGTAGGACCCATTCGGATCCACATTCTTCTAGCATCTTGAGTGCCGCCTTGACCTTTCCCAAATATCGTATCATGTTGGCTTCTCTGGCCTTGAAGGTGCCCAAGATCTGGCTCGTCACGAGCTGGGAATCGCTTTTGATGACGACCGATTTCGGTCAGATGGCATGAAGCAGCCTCAACCCTTGCAAGAGAGCCTCATACTTTACCATGTTATTTGAAATTTTAAAGTTAAGTTTTATCGCGTACCTTATAACGATGCCCAGGGGGCCCATTATTACGATGCCTACACCTCATCGGCTGTCGTTCGCAGCTCTATCCATGATCATTTCCCAATTTATGGGTTTGGGATGGTCAGTTACTTCCTCACCAGCGAATTCAGCGATGAAATCTGCCAAGGCTTGAGCCTTGATTGCCTTCCTAGGTTCGAATCTCACGTCCCACGATTGAAGCTTAATTACCCACCCCACCATTTTTCCTTCCAAGTTCAGGGTCTGGAGAATTTTCCTGATTGGTTGACCTGACTGGACAATTATTGTATGCGCTTCGAAGTATTGTCTCAGCTTCTTCATGCACATCATGAGGGCAATGATGAGTTTTTCGATCGGTCCTTTTTTCAATTCCGAGCCTCTGAGCACTTGGCTTACATAATAAATAGGCAGTTGTTGAGTTTCCTCTTCCCTGACCAGGACACCTGCAACAGTTTCGCCAGAAATTGATAAGTATAGGTGCAAATTTTTACCTAAAAGCGGCCGGCTGAGCAAAGAGGGATTGGTGAGGAATTTCTGTAACTCATCAAAGGCTCGTTGACAATCAGCATCCCAGTTAAAGGCTTAATTCTTCCTCAATTTCTTAAAGAAGGGGGTACATCATTTGACTGAGAAGGATATGAACTGCCTAAGGGCTGTTATTCTGTCATTCAATTTCTGAACGTCTTTCACGTTACTCGGTGGCTGCAACTCCAGCATTGCTTTTATTTTGTCGGGGTTGGCTTCAATACCCCTTTGGGAGACTATGAAGCCCAAGAATTTACCCGAGGGCACCCCAAAAATGCATTTATCAGGGTTGAGCTTCATCCAAAATTTATTCAGTGTGTTGAAGACCTTGCCAAATCGGCAGGATATTCTTAGGGGATTTTGTTTTTGACGATCATATCATCTACGTAAACTTTCACATGCTGCCCGATTTGATCTTTAAAAATCTTATTCGTTAAGCGCCGATATATAGCACCCGTGTTTTTCAATCCGAATGGCATGATCTTGTAACAAAATGTGCCATCATCTATGAAAAACTGATTTTTTTCTGATCTAACAACCACATCATAATTTGATGGTATCCAGCATATGCGTCAAGAAGGGAATAGATGGCGTGACCTTGTAATGACCTCAATACCGGGTCAGCCGTGAATAGTACTTTCCGGCAGTGAATAGTATTTTTCGGGCCCGAAAGTTGAAAATATTTTATTGGACCATTTGAAAGGAATAGTCATGGTGAGTCTAGGGTTAAAATTTGAAGTGAATTTGAAGTCAAATAAGCCTCCAAAAGTCAAAAATACGAAAAAGTTAGCGAGTCAATTTCCCTAGTAGGGAAGGGAATTTAATTTTTCTTAAATAATTAAAAATAGTAAACGAACTCCGAATATCGCCATATTTTGCGTGCCTACATGAATTTTTATGTAGAATATTTTGGTGATGAGCATGGAATTTTTTGGTAACACCGACAGTTGTCGAATCGGACCGATAAGTTTGAATCGGATCGATAATGGACTCCGATTGAGCTGAAAATTTACGTCCTACCTATTTTTGATGTTTTAAGAATTATGGAATCAAAATTGAAGTAATTTGAAGTTTGTAAGAGAGAGAAATTTAATTGGATTTTAGAAAGACCTAAATGGGCCTTTAGAACAAAATGGGTTAAGTCCATTAATTTGGCCCCATTTTTGGCCCATAAAGAGGGTATAAATTGAGCCAAATATCTGGAGTTTATCTCCAGAAACCTCCAGCATTTTCTCCTCTTTAGGTGGCCGAACCACCTCTTCTCCTTCTCCCTATGATTTCTTCTTTTTTTACCCCAAATATCTCTTTAACCCCAACATAAGAAATGAATTTTCAGCTCTCTAGATCACCCTAGTGATCTTAAGCAAGTGATTTGAGTAAGGGAAAATAAGAAATCAAGTGAAGAAAGGAAATGAGGTAAGATGGAATTTAAAAAATCAAGTGATTTTAATTGAATTTTTGATGTGTTCTTATAGTTTCTGAGGTGTTTAAGCTAATTATGAGATTGAATTTTTCATTTGAGGACAAAAATTTGATGTTAGGAAGGCTTGAAATTTCGGCCAAGGATATATTTGTGAAGGGATGGAGTTTTTCTTGGTGTCAAGTGGAGAAATGTGAAGCTTAAGGAAGCTAAAGCTTGAGAAAAAGGTAAGTGACTACAAAATCTATTAATTTCCCTTATTTGTGAAGAAATTCCTTTGATGTAATTAGGTTAAAAAATTTTAAAGTGGTTAATTTATGACATTTGTTTAGGGTAAATGAAATTGAACCTTAGAGAAGATGAAATGACAGATTAAAAGGGAAAAAAAATGTTTTAGGTGGAATTTTGTGATGGCCGAATATTGTAGTAAGGGAAAATGAAGGAATATTTGCATGAAAATAATATATATTAGTCTAAATTAATTGTATAAATGATAAATGGTGCCCTTAAATTTTTAGTGAATTATTAAAATTTATTTTGAATTTTTAAAGCCTATGTATTGGTTATGTCCATAGTGAAAATTGTGAAATAATGAAGAATAATTGATTATGTTAGTGGAGAATGATGCTAAATAATGAATAATGCATAAATAATTTTTATTGGAATTTATTGAATTGATTTGGATATTATTGAAATTTTTAGGTGAATATGTACAATGAAAATAATTGAATTTTTAATGCATAAGTGTATAAAAATGACTAGAGTGATGAATAAATATGAAAAATAATTTAATATCAATGACGAGAAATAAAAAGTCAACCGACGAATTTTTCGAAATAATTATTGGGTTACGAAAATAATAAAAATCATGAATTATTGGTAAATAATTCATAAATAATCGGAAATGATGAAAATAAATTAATACGTAAATAAAAGAAAGATAAAATAAATTTTGAATAGAAAAAGAATTTAAATGAAGGAAAATAAAAGTTTTGGGCAAAATGGTAATTTTGCTAACGTAAGTGATTAACGCGTAAAAATAAGTAAGAAATACTTAATAAGGGTAAAATGGTAAATTTAGAGGCCTAACGGTTTCGAAAGATAGAATTTTCGTGGTTTAAGGATTAAAATGTAATTTTACCCGAAATGGTAAAATAAATAATTAAAAGATGAATTGTAACACCTTTATCCCTCCTTAATCTGTACCGGCGTACCGAAGACCGAAATTTTTTTTTTTTTAACTTCTATACCTAAAAACCTTATCGCCATTTACTTAATCAAAAACTAACTTTCGTCGCTGACTTATAACTGTCCAATTTACTATACACTTAATAAAAATTTTGCAATATAACGGTTGTACATAGTACTAGCCCCCTGAAAAGCAGACAAACCACACAGCCTCTCAGAGGCATAACAATCAAAAATAACAACAGTATACATTCATTTCATCCATTTCATTTGTTCACAATCCAACACTCCTTAGTACAATAACTTTTGTTTACATTACATAACCATAAGTAAAACTTGTACTCATATATACATGCCAAAATTATACAACTAGAGCAATCTAAAATAAATCCTGCAATCTGAATTCTTGCTCCAACTCCTGTTTGCCTGCGCGCAGTAAAACTACACGCTGAGCACTCAAGATGCTCAGTGGTGACTAATAATCGATACATTTCCTAACATTTCCATTATTATTCTTAAGTATTAGCATATAAATATAAACATAATTATAAAATCAATTATTATCACCTTTAAACAATAACTTAACGTTTTCTATAAGATTATTCAATTTAGTCACATAATTACAATTTTGTCATTATAGGTTCAATGATAATCTTTAAACTGATAACTGAAGTCATTTACATTTCTTTACACTTAATTTGTCAATTATGAGCAAAATTATATTTTAGTCCTTGTTATCCATAAAATTTACTTTTTTATTAATTTAACTATTATCTGACTGTTTTATCCTTAATTAATCAATTCTTACTTAATTTACTATCTTTTTACACTTTTTGGAAAAATTACCATTTTACCCCTAAACTTTCTTTTTCTTTCATTATGGCCCTTCTTCACTTTCTTTTCCTACTTTTTATTTTCTTTTCATTTTTTTCTCAATTTATTACCATTATGCCCCTAGTACAGATCCGACAAAAATCTCAGACCGGATACACGGAACATGGACTCCACGGGCCCCACTAAAAAGAGAAATGATTCCCAAGGAACCATTCTCAGACCACTGCACTTTTCACTGTCACATTAACACTTAAGCTATGGAGATCAATGATCCTTTTCATAGCAAAGCAAGTCGCCATGACCTGCACCATGGTAAAGGGTGTTCCTATGGCTAGCCAACTATATCCAGAACTAGTTTTTACTGCCAGACTAATTCTAAGGGCACAAGAATAATTACTTTATTAATTCTTTTCAAGTTCGAAAAATTCACTAATTGACTTTCTATTTCTTTTTCGTTGACATTAATTTAATTTCATATAACTTAACCAATTTCACCATTTTTATGCAATTATTAATCAATAATTCAATTATTTTCAATATACATAATAACATTAAATTCTAACAAAAATCACAATAATTTCAATAAATGTCAATAAAATTTATTTATGCATTATTTATTATTTATTATTATTTTTCATTAAAATAATCAATTAATTCACTATAAAACACAACTTTGACTATATACATACACTTTAAATAATCTTAAAAATTTCCAAATTAATTTCAAATATTCTCTAAAAATTCATGGAGATTAATTTTCATGTCTACTATTAATTTAAGCTAACAATTATTATTTTTATGCAATTTCTCACTATATACCCTAATGATGAAATTCGGCCAACCCAACTTCCTCTTCCTAAAAATTATATTTCTTTCATTTTCATCTTCCATTCATCATTTCTCTCACTTAATTACAATTACCCTAACATATTTACATCAATTAACAACTTTAAACATTTTTGTCCTAATTACATAATTAAGAAAAATTCATAAACTTAGAAAATGTAAAGATTTATTAGTCACTTACAATTTTTTCTTGAATTAGGGAGTCTAGGCTTCCTTTTCCTTGCCTTTGTTATTGGAAAAACTCCCCTCTATTTACTCACCTACATAGGGCAGCCCATTTAAGCTTAGATTTCTTCATTTTCTTGTTCTCAAATGTATAAACCAACCTCATAATCATAATCTACACCCAAAAATCTATGAAAAACCACTAAGAAATAAATTTAAAACATTAAAATTCTCAAGCTCCAACTTACCCTTCTTTCTTTCTTTCCTTGATTTCTTCCCTTCCTTTACCCAAAACAATCAAGTGAAGCTATTTTAGTATATTAAAGGGATGGAACTACAATTCCTAAGTTGGAATTTGGGAGAAATTTTGAGTAGCCATGAAGTAAAAGAAAGGGAGAAGAAAAAAGAGGGGTTTCGGCCAAGTGAGAGGGAGGAGGAAGATGAGCTGTTTTTCTGGAATTTTCTCCAGAATTCTAGCTCTTATACCCTCCCTAATGGGCTCAAATTTGGGCCAAAGTGATGGGCTTTGCCCATTTAACTTAAAAGGCCCAATTTAGGCCCCTAAAGGCCCAATTAAAAATTTCTCTCTTCCAGCCATCAAATTACTTCAAAAATAATTTCATCACTCTTATCACATTAAAAATAGCTAGCACGCAAATTTTCGGGTCAATCGGAGTTCGTTATCAGTCCGATTCAAACTTATCGGTCCGATTCGATAACTGCCGGTGTCACCGAAAAATTTTCTTCTCATCACTAAAATATTTTACATAAAAATTCATGTAGGCATGCAAAATATGGCAATATTTGGAGTTCGTTTACTATTTTTAATCATTTACGCAAAATCAAGTCACTTTCCCTACCAGGGAAATTGACTCGCTAACTTTTTAGTATTTTTGACCTTTGGAGGCCCATTTGACCTCAATTTCACTTCAAATTTCAACTCCAGACTCAGCATGACCAATACTTTCCGATGGTCTAATAAAATATTCTTGACTTTCGGGTATCCTTTCGGGCCCGGAAAATACTATTCACCATCGGAAAGTACTGTTCACGGCTGATCCGGTGTTGAGGCCATTACATGAATAATGGAGGAAATTATATATTAAAAATGAAAATAAATGATTATAATGGCAAAATCGTAATTATGCATTTGAAATGAATAAATCAATAGAAAAAGTTAAATTATGTATTTTTGAGTTATAAAATAATAAATTATATTAATAGAGTTCCTAATTGAATCAAAAGTAGGAACATAAAATGTGACTAATTTATCAAAATAAATTAGTCAACAAAAAGTATTAAGAGAATAAATGATTATAAAATTAATTCACCGACGAAATAAAATTCGGCATATCGAATAATTAAAAAATTGGACTGAAAAAGGAAAAACTGTAAAAACGTCAAGCCTAAAAGTATTAAAAATGATTTGTAAAGAAGTATACAAGAAAAATAAAAGAAAAATCAGAATTTGTGTAAAAGATCGAAAAATTCAAGTGTTTGAGTGAATTATTAACAAATAATTCACAACAGTGATTTGAAAAGACAAAGTGAAAGAAAAGATGTAAATTACTGAAAAGTCTAAGTATCTGTATGAATTATCGAAGGATAATTCACAAAAATGATCTGAAAAGATAAAGTCAATGATATGACAAAAAGTTATTGAATATCCGATAAAACAAAAAGAGTATTTGATCATAATAAAATGTATAAAAGAATAAAAGAAAGAAATTAAGAATTTTTAAATGTTTAAAGTAATTGCAAATGTGATTGATTGTGTTTGCCCTTAGCGATAGATAGGTATTATATTCTTATTTTGGATATAATTGGCTAGCCATAGGGACACCTCTGTACCGCGGTGCAAGTCATGGCGACTTGCTTAGCTATGGACGGGATCTTTGATCTCCATAGCTTCAGCGAAAGTGAAAGTGAAAGTGTATATATTTCTGCTCTGTAAGACTTGATCTTTCGAGATCATTTCTTTATCTGTTTAGTGGGACCTTCGGGTCCAGTCCCGATTATCCTTTGTGAGAAACCTGTTATATTGCACTGAGGCACCTCGGAATGAATAAATAAGTATTGTTTAATCGAATTGAATACGAATAGTTATAACAAAAACGATTCGTTTGAAATAAAATGCAAAGACCAAATAAATATGTAAAGATTTCTGGAAAGGGTAATTAGAAAAAGAAAGAAAAGAAAGATTTTATATGATTAAAATATTAAATCAATGTTTAATTAAGTTTCTATAAGAATTTAGAATGTATTTTATTTTTCGTGAAAAATAATAATAATAATAATAATAAATTTGATTAATTGGTATTTCTCGTACCAATTACTATTGTAGGAAGAAATAAATTTGAAAAAAACAAGGTTAATTTCCTGCTTAAAGTTAAAAAGTGATGATTCTGATATGAAGTAAACTTATTGCTTACGTAATGTTTTTCTGAAAGAAAAGTTATTTGAAAAGTAAAACAATTGAAAGACACATAATTGACTAATGAGAAAGAAGTAAAAGACATACGTCTTAATAAGTATTTGACTGAAAATAATATATATAAAGGAAGGAAAGAGAATTTGACCGCAAAGTGTCCCGAAATACCTATATCACTTTGCAATAAAGCTTAAAAGCCTTTAATTAGTAATGTATTTATTAGTTAAAAGTTAAAGCAAAAATAAAAGAATAAATCGCAGGAAGTATAATTAGAGTACATATTGAATAATTGTCCAGTAAACCAAGAATTTAAGTAATTTATTTTGGTATTAGTAATGACATGAGTACCAATACATATTGCTAAATAAAATAATAGTTAAATTGCTGTGGCTAAAGGTTAAATCGAAATTATTGATAAAAGAAAAAGTTATAGTAAACATTAACGTAAAAGTAAAAGTAAATCCGATATTGTTCCACCTAAAAGAAATACTGCAAAGAAAAGTTGTAAGTTTAGAAACAAAAGACCAATAGTTATCAGAATATGAAATAATAACAAGATTAGTATAACGAAAATAAAGGGAAATGCTTAATGTAATAAGAATAGTAAAAGCATAAATTAATAAAATTATGCTTATTCTTGGAAAATTCTTGGATTAGTAGTCACCACTGGGCATATTTAATGCTCAGCACGTAGTGTTTACTGCGTGCAGGTTCGGAAGAGTTGCGAGAGCATAGTACATGGAAAGATCAGATAGGAAGAGAAGATTTTTGTATTTGTTAGTGTAAGCTTCTGGTATGTATATACTTAGACTATTAAGGTAAAAGTTTGAATGATATTTTGGTTATATGTTTATTTGTCTTGAATGTATGGATTAAAATAAGTTTTGATTTGATGATTAATGATTGTTCATAAGACTGTTATTTGATTTTCTAATTACTGTATAAGTTTTCTGAGTGGATTAATTTGTTCAGTGAAAAAAAAAAAACTTACCGTCATCAGCTAAGTTTTGTTTCAGAAAGTACTGTTCCGAGAAGGGTGTTACAGACCCATAGTGGCGTCCACCAACTGGTCTATGCTGGGCAGGGGGTACCTGTCTTTTGGGCACGCTTTGTTAAGGTCCGTGAAGTCAACGCACATTTGCATCTTCCCCGATTTCTTTTTTACCAGAACAACATTGGCTAGCCACTTGGGGTAGTAAACCTCTTGGATTATCCCTGCCTTCAGCAGCTTGTCCACCTCTTCGGAGATAAATCTCCTGCGATCGGGAGCATGCCTTCACAATTTCTGCCTAACAGGCTTGCAAGCTGAATTCACGTTGAGTTTGTGGGTGATTACATTGGGATCAATCCTGGTGATGTCTTCTGGCTTCCAAGGGCAAAGGACGCCTGGTTGATCGTTAATACTTGCATGATAGCCTCCTCAACCTCCGTGCTCATGCTAGTGCCAATTTGGACAGTCTTGCCTTTCGCAAACGTCCTAGTCTTGACTTCTTCAGCAGGATCCATTCTTGGTTCCTCTGCCTACTCGAGTCATTCCAAACCTGATTCTACCAACATGGCTTCTTTATGGTGCTTGATCATGGCAACGTAAGCCTCCCTTGATGCCTTTTGGTCCCCTCTCAAGATGGCGACATCTCCCCTTATTGGGATTTTATCACCATATAACGGATGCTGGTGACCACCTTGATTTGAAATAATAAAGGCCTGCCAAAAATGGCGTTATAAGCAAAAAACATATCAATAACCATAAATGTTACCTTGCAGGCGTGGGCGAGAGCTTTCTGGCCAAGCTCAACGAACAAATCAACCGAGCCTACTACTAGTACTGTGGCATTGCCCAATTCGATCAGTGACATGGCATTCGGCTTAAGCTATTTGATCGACAACCCCATCGCTCTATAAGCTTGCAATGTAAGCACGTTCACCGCACTTTCATTGTTCACCAATATCCTTTTTACATCGAAATTGTTAATCCGCGCCCTAATGACAAGGGCATCCTCGTGAGGGAATATTACATCTCGTGCATCCTCGTAGGATATGGTGCTGGGGTTGGCCATTCAGATGTTTGAGAGACATAAACGCCCTTACCCTTTCTTCTTTTGGAAAGATCTTTTCCATAGGACGATCCATCAGTGATTATATTTAGAACACCGGCATACGGTTGGTGTGGGTCTGCATTTTTTGGCTTTCTCCGCTCATCGTCATCGTCATCATCATCAAAGTTATCCTTTTTATGGTCCAATTATTTACAGGGACTTGCTTCTCGAGTCGGACCTATAAACCTCTTAAGGGATCCCCTTTGCACGAGTCGTTTAATTTTTTCCTTCAACTGATGACATTCGTCGGTTGTATGACCAATGTCCCTGTGAAACTTGCAATATTTGTTGTGATTTCGGGTTCTTCTGGTCTTCTTGTCCATCTTTTTGGGCCAGTTCACCCTTTGATGGTTCTCCTTGATCCACATCAATACTTGCGCTGGATTGGCATTGAGTGGAGTAAAAGTTCGAGCCTACTATAAGCCCCCAGATCGGACCTTGATCATTCCGCCTCCCTTTTTTTTCCCAAGCTCCTCGATTGGAAGCTCTCTCTGGACTCCTTACGAACCGTTTAGAAATTGGAGCTCGGTTAAATATCCGTCCGTCTGGGTGTTGTAGCCTATCCAAGACGTTGTTTCTTCTACCACGGTTGGATCTCAGGGTGTCATCCAACTGGATATGTTGCCTAGCTCTTTCCATCAAATCGGAGAAGCTAACTAGCAGCCTTGTCATAATTGACTCAAACAATGGCCTATCAGCAGTGACATTGGCCTGGGTGGTGGATGCCATTTCCACGCTTACATTTCTCACCTCCGATATTGTAGCCTGAAATCTGTCGATGTAGTTTCGAAGACTTTCATCGGTCCTCTGATAAAGGTTGTACAAATCACTCATAAATTTTGACGCCTATATCTGCACAATGAATCGCGTAATGAACAACTCCCTTATTTGTAAAAAGGAAGTGATCGACCCCTGTGGGAGCTCATGGAACCATGTGAGAGCGTCTCCTCCCAGCGTGGTAGGGAATATCCTGTAGGTGATCCTTTCGTCGTAGGTGTATACCTGCACTTTTGTTAGATATTCTGCAAGATGTGTTGAAGGGTCAGTTTTACCTGTATACCTGTCCATTACTAAGTCTCGCCACCTAGGAGGTAGCTCTGACTTCATGATTTCCCTGCAAAATGGTGAGGTCGTGTTGCCGCAGGTGTGATCCTCAAACATTCCTTTCTTGGAGCCTATCAAGCCAAACTGCCTGAGCTTTTGCTTGAACCATTTGTCCTCCTTGCTCATGGCAACCGGAGCAATTTCATCCCTATGTCCCCTCGAGCGACTACGATTCGGGGTGCACATAAAAGACAAATCGTCCCCTATAGACGAGGTGGATGATCTATTAGGGATGTATGGGGAATCCCTGCTTGAGGACCCCGTGCCCTTCCCCTTGTCATACCTATATAGGGTTCCGGCCCTCATTCGCCTGCCATCATGAGCTTTTGGCTCGTTGATGGAAATCCCCTTGTTTCTTCTCTTTTTGAAATCCTCGACCATGAAATTTGCTTCATGGCTTCTTTCATAAGTTCTGGGCATTTTTTCCTTTTTCAAAGTCTGGACTATGCTTTTAGTAAAGTCGCTAAAAATAGCGTACATGTCTCTGATGGTAATGGGAGTATCTTTCGGTTGCCGCCTGGCTACCACGTCGAATTCTGGAATGAGGTCACCCCTAATAGGAGATCTGGAAGACCCTTCTCTTCTTTTCGAGAGCCTAGATTTGCCCTGACTGTGATGATTATATTCTTTCAAAGTTTCTTGTGCATTAGATCTCGAACCTGCCATTTGCCTCTCAATGAAAGCATCAAATGATAAAGCTTAAAAATTCTTTATCTTGCAAGAGGAAACGCTGGATGTTGTTGGGCCAGTCGGGTAGCTAGACCTGCAAAAGGAGTATCCGGTCGGACCCAAGCGTTAGCACTCCGATACTTAAGTTAGTAACTTTATAGATATAGTGCTTTAAAAGGAGTGAGAAGATCTCAGGTATTCAATACCTGGAGTCATTATTTTTTATGCTATTTATAGGAGTTCTTTAGAGGGATACTTGAGTATCTTGGGGAGTGATAACCGTCAATCAGAGTAGTTGAGCTGTGACGTGACAGTAAATAGGTGGAGAGTATAGGCGTTGACTTGTGTCAATGGACTGACAGGACATATTGTCCCATTAGTCCGATCGAACATCATGCTTCTCTGTGCTGTCTTTCAGCTCATGCTTTACCCTTTTACCACTGAACTTGGGCCCTATTTGGACCATACTGATTGGACCTTTGAAAATGTATTTTTTTCGGTTATCATTTCTTTTGGTGGTTACATGCTTTTAATTTGGATTATATTTTATTCCTTTTCCTAATGGGTTTTTAATTGATAATTAAAGAATCCATTTTTTTGTTGGAAATGTTTTTACTATTTGTATTATATGTTCCTTTTCTTAATGGGTTTCCAAGTAATATGATTTCGAGATTGAATTCGAAATTACGGTCTTGGATTTGCATCATTATGACTATATTAAAAGGAAAAATGCATTTTCAAATTTATATTTTTTTCTGGTAAATTTTTAAATTTTTATTTAATCATATCATATTCGTGTGTAACAATAATTTAATGAAGATAAAAATTTAAAAAAATTTAAAAATTTAAAAACCTTGAGGATGCATTTTGCCAAATTAAAACTCCAACAAACTTTAGAAAATAAAAATCCTTCAAAAGAAAATTCTCCTTTTCTTTGATTCTGTATTATATTTATAAAAGAAAAGTGAAAAAGGAAGAACATTTTTACTTTTGTCTCTACCTATTCTCTTGCATTTTCATAAAGTAACTTTTTTTTTGAATCCCCCATCTCTTAAGATAGTATTTGTTAAATCAACACAAATAAAAAATTTTAAGATAAAATTAAAATTTTTTATGGACCAATATATAAAATAATCAAGTTAAAATTATAAAGCATTTCAAATTTTTTTTAATTATTTGTTAAATTTTTAAGAATAAATTAAAATATATTTTTTAAATTTTTTAGTTATTTTTTATATGACAAAGTATAAGAATGAATATCTTAATCTTGTATCAAGATATACAAATATTGATTTTTCAAAATATAAAAAGTTATTTTTTTTGTGAGATCTTTTTTTTTTTTAACAAACGTTTGAAAATATCAAAAAAATTAAAATAATTATCTTTTCGTCAAATTATTTCACTGCATAAGTTTCCCGCTTGGGTAAATAAGAATCAAACAAATTTAACTTTTCTTTTTATGTTTTAAATAATTTTACACATTCTTAATTAGTTCAAAAAATCAATTCTATATAGTCAAGAACTTACTAATCAACTTTTCAAGAAGTCTAAACATTCTTATACAAATTAAGATTTTCAGTTTTAATGTCTTGATCAGCAACAATTAGTTATTACCAGCATAATCTTTAACAGTTGATAGTTTCCTTTTCCTCTTCCAAACAACAGCAGCCACCAAAGATTCGTCTTTCATAATCAACTGGTTTCATTCATGAGCACAGCGGAATGTTAGCTGTCACCATTCATTATTGCACATTTTTCTTCACCCCCTCCTCGTCTGCTACCTGAAGACAAAATTAGGTATTTTTCATTTTCTGCAATAAATGGGGTTAGTTGGGGAAGTTAATTGCCAAGTTTGTGGAAACTACTTGAATTACAATTCCAGCGTCTGAAAAACTATAAATACAGAAACTATACATTGTACAAGACCGTATACTTGCAAGTTTTCTGAGGCTGGTAGCTTAAGCAATGACAGAAGACAGGATCAGGTATAGTTCTAAACACGGTAATAAGTAATTTATGACCACAAAGAAATCAAAAAACCATGTAAATAACACTCGATGCCCGAGAGAGCTGACGCTGTGCTCAAACGCGACACCTGAAGTACACGATTGTTATCTAAGCCTACAAAGTAGCAACATCAGCAGAATAGTTTATGCAAAGACCTTAAACTCAATAGAAGATCGAGCTCGCCTAATAGATAATTCTTCTATCTCCATACACCTTTCAAATGGATGAATTCATCCTGATTCTTAATACCATCTTCTGTCAAAATCTTCCATTCACATAACAAATAAAACGTGCCCAAACGCACACACCTGTACCCATAATTTTAAAGAGTTCGGATAAATCAAGACTTTCTTCATTAACAAAGTACTCAAGCTCTGGTTGTTACCAAGATGGTTGGTGCACCACTGCATTTCAGAGAAGTCCTCTTCTTCTCTTGTAGTCACTCACGGTCAAAGTTAGGGCATGCCTCCTCCCATCATTCTCAGGCACATGACATCCAATTGTTGCTTCAATCCGTTGTTTCCTTGCCATGAACCCTGCTTGGGCTCCTTGTGCTCCACCAAACTTCTGAAGTGCAGTCAATGAGATTGGAAGATCAAAATCGTGTAGTGTATTTGACTCAGTGCCTTGATCAACTGGGGCAGCTGTGTCAACCAACTTCCCTGCATCAGCTGCTGCTTCCAAGGCTGCTGCTGTAGCAGCCAGGCCAGCCTCAGCTCTTCCCGATGCCCCATTACTTTCTGCAATAGCTACTGCGCCATTGACCTCACTATTTGTTGCCAGTTCTGCATCTCCTCCAGCGGGCTTTGACACATAGTAATTCCTTGACCTAGTCCATCTCCTCGAAAATGGATCATACCCAGCCTCCCCGGCTTTCAGACCTGTGTTTACCGGTTTCAATTCTGATGCATTTCTGAAATTTTCGGCTCTGTTTTTCCTATTCATCTCTGCCAGTCTAACAGCCTTTGAATCTTTCTCTTGAGCTTGCCGAGACGCTTCCAGTTCCTGAATTCTAGCCTTAATCCTCTCCACCTCTACATCCTCTTGCTTACTCTGTGCTACTTCCAACTCCCTTCTCAAACGGTCCTTCTCAGCAGCGACATTTAATGGCCTTGTTGAAGCAGATTTCTTCTCTTGCAACATCTGTTTCACAGTAGCTGCTGAATAGACAAATGTATTCGTCTTTTGTATAGCTTCCTTCTTTTCCAAAACGTCTTGTTTAGTTGGCATCCGACCACCATTGCGCTCTACCTCCCTGATCCATTGTTTATACTCCTCCTCTGTTGGTGCAGAATCTGAAATCATAGCCATCTGCCATCTGGCAGCGGAGCTCTCATTGCCCCAAACAACATTCAGATACTTATATGTTGTTTTATTCTCCAGTCTGTATGGGCGATCAGGGTCTGCAGCATCAACATTCCGAACTAAGCATAGCCTGTAGATTGGTCCAGACTTTGATCTACCAATCCCAACCCTCACAAAGCAACCAACAATCAACTCTTCAAACCATGGCTCCATAAACCATTTAGCAAGTTTCAACCTCCGGATTGTGATTTCCTTTATATCTTCAAATGTTGGACAATGAGATCCAGGCTCCCGTTCATCATCACTGTCTGCCATTCCACCATCACCAGTTGATCCTTCATCTTCACTGTGAGATCTGCTTTCACTCTCACTACTAGAGCTACTCAAGCTTGCAGAAGTGAAACATTTTCGCTTGATTGGTGAAAAACCACGTATGCTTGAAGTTCCTCTAGATGCATCCCTCAACTTCCGGTGAGCTTCAGGGTCCTGCTGCTTTAAACGTTTAGCTCTCAATTCATTCAATGCGTCATCCTTGGCAGCTGCCCTGTCTGCAGATCTAGCTGATGTGCGCACAACCCGGGAAGATTGAAGAGGTGGGGTTTCTTTTCTTGAATGGGTAGGCCTCTCATTCTCTCGTTTTGATCTAATTCTCTCAGTTAAATTCTTATCACCTTTTTTATCTGCCCGTTCTGATAATATCATCTCCCTTTGAAGTTCACTCAATTGAGAAAGCTTTCTCCTATCTTCCTCATCCTTGTAAAGATCATCACCAACTTCTGATTCATCACTGCTGTCACCCTCACGATCAGAACCCCTGTCATCATAATCACCTTCATCCTCGCTACCCTGATCACCATCTCTATCAGTAGGGTCCAGTCTCTTCTTCAAAGGAACTTGAGATCCAGATGGCTTTCGGCTCGCATAACCCCGGTCATCATCAGAATCCTCATCTCTTGAGTCACTGCCACCATCGGAATATGAACCTTCACGCCTCCTCTTAGATGGTGGATGTGAATTCCGGTTTCTTCCTGCGGTCCCAGTTCTTCCTGCTGCCTCCAGCAGCAAATGTTCCAAGTCTGCCATTGGTTCACACCAGCTCCAATCACTGGGAAAAAAAATAAAAACTTAAAATTGTTAGTCTTAATAATTCTAGAGGTTCATCAGAGAGCATGAACTACGGTTCATGAGAGGCAACAAATTCACGATAACAGGTATAGGATCCATAAGAAGCATTATCATTATTGAAAACCGGATGGTGCTACAACGAATTAAGGCGAATTGAACAGTAAAGCACCTATCTTTAATGGTGAAACCAGCTATAATTATAGGAACCCATTAACAAAAACGATAGAATCGAAACAATCAATGTGGACAAAAGTAAAAAAATCCAGCCACGAATCTACAATGTTAGAATACAAAATAATTCTCGCCTAGGAAGCGCAACCAATAACGCAAAAATACTACAAACTTTTTTGAGAGATAAATACCACCAAAATAGACGAACTCGTACTCAGATGAGGCTCTAGCAAGCCGATACGCGTGACTGGAATAATCACGGAAAGCACGTAAAGGGCTGTCGGAGGTAAAGCTCTGGATGTCGACGACGCTGGCTAATGGAAGAAGGACAGGCAGTCGAAAGAAAAAGGAAAGAAGACAGATCGGAAAAACATTGAGAGGATTGGATCGAATAGTGAAGAGAAAATAGGAAAAAAAAAAAGGGTTTAGGGTTTTCTGGAGAGAAACTACGCCGTTTTCATGAGGAAGTACGCGAAGTGCCGTATTATATTATGCGATCCTACTAAAGTCCGACAAAGATTCTTCTTTGCTTTATACTTAAAAATTGGATTATGAATTTAATTGGGGAGTTTTACAAAACTACCCAAAAAACAGAATTCATAACTAAAAATACATCCATTTCTTTTTCCTTTTTAACATTACCTCTTTTTAAATTTCTATTTTTAAAAATACCACTTTCTAAATATGACCCAAACTCTCCTCCTTCCTTCGTCCTTCTTTCGTTGCTTCCTCTTCTTTCGTTCTTCTTCCTATTAGACGATTTTTGAGTTGAGCAGATGATGAGAGATACTGATTTTAGAAACTGCTGATCATACATGAAGCTTTCGAAATTGAGGTTTTTAAAACTGATGCTTATAGTTCACTCTCACTCGTCTTTAAATTCTGCAAAATTTCTTTATTTTTTGGAAAAATATTGAGTTTTGGGTCACGATCTGACGGGGATTTCACCGAGCAGAGCAGTTGCAATCTTCAGATCCGGCAAAAAGGGAGAGGATTACACAGACACAATTAAACAAAATCCTGAAATCGGAAAAGGAAAGAGTCGAGAAGATGAAGACGAAGATGACGAAAGAGTTCATATGAATAAAGAGACCGGCGAAATCGGAGGGCCCAGAGGACCCAAGCCTACTCGTTACAGCGATTGGGAACGAAACGGCCGTTGCTCGGATTTTTGAGATCACCGCTTTCTTGTTTCCTTTGTGATGGTTTTAGATCTCATTTCATGACCTCTTATGTGCATCTTTGGTTTTGAAATAATGAAATAGCAAAAGAAAACCATTACGATACTGAAATAGCAAGGAAGTCAAATTGCTTTTTGGGTGTGATAGTGAAACCGAATTGGATAGGACCCAAGGCGACGATAAGGACACAGAGGACCACAGAAACGGCATCGTCTTTGAGGACCTGAGCAGAGGAGCCCATCATGCTAGATTGCCTGGAGCTCATTCTATACCAACTCCCAGTGTGGAGAAATCATTTTCTAAGTCCATCTTCGGCATCTTCTCTGGAACTCATAGTGCTTGCTATCTAGAAAAACCTCTGTCTTGGGCAAATTGTAAAACAAGATCGACGCTGATCTAGGTGAAGCAATCAGACGCTAATCGCCAAAATCTATTTTTGTTTTTTTTAATGTTTGAAGCAGACAAAAAATTGATGCTTAGTTGTATACTTTTAAGTGATAGCAAGTTATGTAACATCGTCTGAGATGATTTAGTGTGAGTCAGTCAAATTTAACAAGTTCCACAATGTTAGCCTTTGCCTTGATGATTACTCTACTGCCATCTGTTCTCTGGTTGTCTAATTTGATGTTGAGATTCAATAATTTTTCTAATTAACTTTTTGACATCGTAAACGATTGCGTTTTCAAAGGAGAATATGCTTAACTTCAAGCAAGAGGATAAATGGATGATGAACTTTCTTTGTATAAAACTGAAAGTAATGAAATGTCCTTTGCGTGAGGATTTAGTTCTAAGAGAGCAGAAATGAAGGCTCTCAATTTGCTACGTATTGCGAGCAGACAGGACATTGCTTCAGGCTTTCAGCCTTTCTCGAGGTCTTTTATAGGCAAAAAAAAGCATTTGCATTTTTTTTTCTTTGTTTTATTACGTTAAGTTTCTAAATCCTTCAGCACACATTAAATTAAGTTTTAACAATTGACTAAACAATTAAATTGTTTTTTTAATACATAAAAATGCGAGATTTGGCACAATGTTCATCTTTGTATATAATTTTATTTTGTTTTATGATACTATTTATAATTACAGCACATTATTTTAAATTGAACGGAGATATATTAATTTTGAGACTATTTATATTATATTTTATAAAATAAAAAATAGAATAGAAATTCAATTCTATTAAACATATGAAATTTGTTCATGCAAATTACTCTTATGTTACATAAAAGGTTAAAATACTCAATTGAAATATATACCAATCTTAGAAAATAAAAATTCTCTCTTTTTGTATTTATTTATCTTAAATCTCTACCTTTTTTTAAATAATAATTAAACAATCCCTATTATAAAATACAATTTAATATTTTTAAAAATGTATAATTCATAATAATTTTAGTTCTAAAATTTTGTATACCAGACGGTATACCACCTGGTATACCAAATTTCAAAACTAAAATTGCATTATGAAATTTGATATACCAGACGGTATATCGGTATACCACCTGATATACCAAATTTCAGAACTAAAATTGTATTCTGGAATTTGGTATACCAGACAGTATACCGGTATACCACCTGGTATACCAAATTCTAAAACTATAGTGTCTTCTAAAAGATATAAAATGTATACATATAGTGTAAATATTTCAAGAGAGAATATATAATAATAAAATTATACCATGACATACCATGTATGCCAAACGTTATACCATTGGTATACCATGTATACCGGATGGTATACCATTGGTATATCGGATGTACCATGTGGTATATCATGTATAACATGTGGTATACCATGATATAAAAGGTATACCAGATGGTATACCATTGATATTTCAGGTATACAGCATGGTATACCATTGGTGTACCGGATGCACCATGTGGTATACCATGTATACCAAGTGGTATACCAATGGTATACTGTGGTATACCATTTGGTATACTTGATGTACAAGATGATATACCATTGGTATACCGGATGTACCATGGTATACCGTGGTATACCATTGGTATATTGGATCTACCAAGTGGTATACTTGGTATACCATTGGTATACCAAAATGTAGACTGTCAATCTCAATTCTGAATTTTAGTATACCACTGGTATACTTGGTATACCGGTGGTATACCAAAATCCAGATTAGCAATCCCAATTCTGAATTTTGGTATACCACTGGTATACCAGGTATACCGGTGGTATACCAAAATCCAGATTGACAATCTCAATTCTGGATGTTGGTATACCGGTGGTATACCAAAATCCAGAATTAAAAATGGTATTCTGAATTTTGGTATACAAACGGTATACCAGGTATACCGGTGGTATACCAAAATAAAAAATAAATTTTAATTTTGATTATTATTCATAAAAAAGTCTTACTTGAATTGAATTTAAATAAATTTTATAAATCAAATTAATAATTTATTAACAACCATATATCTTAATCATTATTTTACTTTTCTTTTTACCAATTTTACATGAATGGTAATAGCTATTTGGTTTGTAAAATTTGTCTAAAACTAATCTTAGAAAGACTTTTCCATAAAAACAGTTCTCATCCTCTTTACCCATTCTTGACCATCTAGCATTGACAAAGCTCATCTTTTAGAAGATAAAGAATTGGACAAATATGTTTTACTCCTTCAATATCACATGAACATTCAACAACCATTTCTCTCACTCTCATATACACACATCACCGATTGAACGAATATCAACCATTTCTTCTTTTCCTTATTAAATATAAAGATGCAGATTGGGAATCGAATTCACATTTTTATAATTCTACAATACGTTCAATAACACTATACTATTAAGGTGATTAGTGTTTTTATCAAGTAAAATGTCATGAGAATGCTAAGACATGTACATAGATTAAATGTTAGGAGGGGAGAAAAACCATAAGATAAGAAGAAAGTGCATGATTACAGGGATATTAATAGGTGATATAGTAAAATAATTTTGCGATTTGAAAGCATCCTCCATCTCTCTCTATATATACATATAAAAGAATCATCCATAAAAGTTAATAAAAATAAATAATATCACATTAATCATAGTTCAATTTTGCATACCAAAATTAAGTAGCAATGACATAAAATTTCTCTAAGTTAATTTGTACGCTTTACTTAGAAAGGAATTAATGGAATTAAATGGATATAAATTTGTGTGGTTCTAAGATAACGATTCCCTTGTGATAAAGAGAAAGATGGCCCCATCGTCAGCAAAGAGAGGAAAGGCATTAGTGAGGTAGCCTCTTGTTGTCAATTAGTGAGGAAAGGCATTACCACAATTTGCTATTGTTGTAAGTAGACCTTTGCTCTTCCCAGGGTAAATACCTAAGGTCCGGCCAGAAAACACTTGAGATCTCAGGACCATCGTAGAGAAGACGGAGAACTGAAGAAAAGCTTTGTTAACAGAGCTTGAAAGAAAAAAGAAATATTTCAAGTATATCGTCTTCTTAATGAATGAATATAAGATTGTATTTATACAAGAATAAAACAAATAACAGCCTCTCTAACAGAAAAGACACGTAAGCAACACAAGAAACACGTGAAGTGAATACAAGAAGAAGCGCTGGAAAAACAGGGATGAACAGAGTACAGAAAACTAACTGAAAAACTAAGTAATTAATAAACCAGCTAATATAATCTACAAAAACATTGTCGTTGTCTAAATAGAACTTGTAAAACCTTGTCAAAAAGTTACTTCCACTTCTGGAAGAAACAAGTTGCGTGTCCCTATTGAAAAGTTGCAGATGAAGCAAGGTTGGGTGAATCAAAACTTTGCCACAAAATGCCTTGAGTGATTTAATTTCTTCTCCATATGTTGTGCATTGCTGTACAATTGAAGTTTTGAATGAAAAATCAAAAGAATTTCTCAAGCCATTGATAAACTGCAGAAACATGATGATGGGTAAATTTCAAGCAAATCGCTAAATTAATTTCAGAAGTATCTACTAAGCCAAATTTTGAATTTTCTATTTGAGAGGGAGAGAGCAGACCTAGCATGGCCTCTTCCTTGCGATCTTGGACGGAAATGAGATCGGACAGGAAATGGAAATCTTCCTAAGTGGCGTTGCTTTCACCGCCGCCTCCGCTGACAATGGCGGGGGTCGACACTGATGAATGGGCTGGTGAAGAACTGTTCATTTTGTCTGCTTGGCTAATTTTCGTAGAAAATCGTTTTTCTTTGTTTATTTGGACCCATGAAGCCCACATCCACCTATAAAAATAAAAAGAGGTATTTTTAAAAACATAAGTTAAAAAAATGGTATTTTTAAAACTTGAAAACGGATGAAGGTATTTTTAAAAATGAAAGTAAAAAAAGTGGTATTCTATGTAATTTCCTCATTTAATTGCGCAAAGATAAAAATTAGAATATTTCTATATCGGATTGGGCTGGGCTGAACTACACCGGCCCAGCCCAATCCATACGGACTCGAATAAGGCTCGAGTCGAAGGATAAAAATTCAGTGCGATTAAGCTCGGTGGATGAGCAGACGGTTGCTCCCACCTTTCAAAATATCCGCAGCGGCTGTTGACTATCGGCGGCCAACTCTGCAATTACTTTTGCTAACAATTAATTCAATTAGGCGGCCCAATTGCAATGTCTTTGTTCATAATTAATATTATACAGAATATTAACTTTCTTATCAACCATAGTTTATATTTAAATATAAGTTTTAACTATTTCAGATTTAGTGGAATAGAATGAACTTAAAATAAAACTTCTTGATTTTCTCCATTCCCCCCTGTTCAAACTCGAAATTTATTGTAAATAAGCCAATCAACATTAATTTGTGTCTTCATTTTAAAAATTTTAAATATAATTTTCTTTTTATTCCCGATTGTGTCAAATAGATTGGACCGGTTAACTAGTCAACATCTACTTCTTAAATTTTGTATGTAAATATTAATTTTTTAAAAATAAGATCTTAATTCAATATGTTAATAAATGGTTAATCGTTAACTGGTTAACCATTATATATATATATATATATATAAGTTATTAAAATTTAGTTTAAATATAATAAGAAATGCTTTATAAGATAAAAAAAATAATTTGATACTATTTATCACTCGATAATATTGACAAGTTAATAATTTTGGTGATTAAATATAACAAAATATATTCATATAAATATAAAAATAAAGAAAAATTATAATAATTAAAATGCAAAAATTATATATATATATATATATATAATTTAATTAATTCACTATTATATAAAAATTAAAATTTAAATTCATTAACCGCAATTTTTAAAAATTAAATTCTACAACGACCTCGGATTTGAGTGTTAACCATATGAACAGTTTTGACCACGATTTTATGTTTTATCGCAGTTTTGTGTCCATAAACAGTCAAACAATGAGGGATTGGGACTGCATACAAAACCTTGTATACATATACCCCCACAAGACAACATTTCTGCTACAGCAACCTTAAAAATGGACAAAATTCAGCACAAATTCATCCAAGGACGAGGATCAAACCTCCACGTCGCCGAGATCGGAACAAATTTCTCTCCGAATTATTTCTTACTGTTCTCTCTCTATCAGTGATCGTTAATCTAAGAAACGGCACCGTTATGTTTCTGCATTTTGCAGGTAGTAAAGTGGTGCTGTTCCTTCACGGTTTCCCTGAGATTTGGTACTCATGGCGCCACCAGATGATTGCTTTGGCCAATGCCGGGTTTCGGGCTATCGCACCCGACTACAGAGGGTTCGGGTTGTCAGACCTTCCACCGGAACCCGAGAAGACTACAGTTGCGGATTTACTTGATGATCTTGTCGGACTCCTAGACGCTCTGGAAATCAGTAAGGTTAATCATGTGTCATATAAGGAAATTTCTTGATTAGGTCATGTCCATTTATTCTGTAATGGAGCAAGCCAATAATTTATCAGCTGTGTAGAAAAAATAATAATTCTTACTTCACAAGTACAAGATTCTGTTGGCATCGCAACAAGTTATTGGAGTATGCCATTACATGCTTTTGAAACACTTTTGAATATGCATAGGCTGTTCTTATTGGAAAAGACTTTGGAGCAAGGCCTGCTTATGTCTTGCATCTGCTTCATCCAGAGAGAGTATTAGGTGTTGTAACAATGGGAGTGCCGTTCGTACCACCAGGCCCTTCTCATTTCTCTAGCTCTCTTCCTGAAGGCTTTTATATAAATAGATGGAAGCTAATTGAATTTCCAGTTTTTTTTTTTTCTTTAAGCAGTCACTTTTTTCTCTTCTGAAAGAGAATAAGGAATCAAAATTTGATCTTGTGAAATGTAGGAACCCGGTCGAGCAGAAGCTGATTTCTGTAGGTTTGACGTTAAAACAGTGGTGAGAAACATCTATATTCTATTTGCCAGAAGTGAATTACCAATAGCAACTGAAAACCAGGAAATCATGGATGTGGTGGATCCTTCTACCCCTCTTCCGCATTGGTTCACTGACGAAGATCTTGCAGAATACGGCGCATTATATCAGAAATCCGGTTTTCAAACTGCACTCAAGGTTGTTTATAGGTAATGAACTTCATCCGCAGTTTGATTTAAACTTTAGGATTTAGGGTTTATGAACTTCATTTTATGTTGTTGCAGGTCAATAGACGAAGAATTGAACCTAAAAGAACTTTTAGTTAAAGTTCCAGCACTACTAATCATGGGTGAGAAAGATTATGCAGAGTTGGTTGTTTGGATATGCAGAGTTCCCATTGCTTGTGATAATTGGACACAGTGATCTGTCATCCACCTGTTAAAAAAGACATTACATAAATTTGAATTGCTAAGTATTGATCTTCATTGGTTCTCCGATGCAAGTTTGAAATTCCCAGGAATTCAAGACTGTAAAACAAGTGGAAAAAACTTACAAGAACACATTACATACATAATGCACGAAGGAATATTGATTTCATTCTACTATCTCTCGTGTATACGAGCATATCAGCCTGCTCCGTACAACAAATATTTGTAGACAAGAGGAGAGAGAAAAAGAAATTTTTTTTGCAAATGTCAATTAGCGTGCAGGCCAGTCAGATCTAATGGCATTGTGTATAACAGAGGTTGATTTGGAAAGGAAGGCAAGGCTGTACAAAATTTGTATTTCCTGAGCTTTCAGGCGATCCTACATGATTCGATTACTTCACTCACAGCTTTATGAGTCTCCGGCGAAATCATGTTTAATGTCAAATGAAATGCCTGGAGAAAAAAGGATGAGTCAGCTTTATTAAACCAAATATACAATTCCATACTTTAAATGGTATCAAATTTGAACAATATAGCTCCTGATTGGCGACTAATTCCTTTCGAAATGATTTCACAGGCACAACACAAAGGGGTGGGAGGTTTGCATGCATTGTGACAAACTTTCTTGTTTTAACTTGCACAAAAGAGATCAAGAGCAGAATAAATATATACCACAAATCTCTCCAGCACAGGAACAAGAATTGCCAAGCTGTGATTTGGAAGGAAATCAGCAATAGAATCACGTATGCTCTTACTGTCATGGAAGCCAAAAAAGAAAAGAGGCTAAAACAAAGGCAAATCATAAAAAATATCTGAAAGGACATGAGATGGGAATTCCAGAGATCTTACCTTTCCGTAGAAAGGAATGCAAGTAGGAGAGCTGAATAAGCTTCTACAATCATCTTCTCAGCTTCTTTCTCTCCTTGTAGAACAGCAGCCTCGTCATTCTGAACAATGTTACACCAACAAAGATTATTTTTCTCAAATAACCGTTTCTCTAAAGAATAGAAACAAGTTCAACCTTCTAAAATTATCGTGGGAATATAGTAATGTAAACTGCACTTACCCGTGGGATAGTTTCTCATGCATAAAAATTAATCATAAAAAGATAACATAAACAAGATACTCCAAAATGCCGTTACTCACCCATGCCACAGCATTTCCTTCTCCAGATGCATCACCAGCCCCTTGATTGGCTAGAAAGATCGAGCACAGCAGTGGAATTACATCCCTGTCACTCTCATCTACCCCTTCTGATCTAGGAACCAAAACAGTTGTTGCTGCAAGCCTTGATCTGCATTCAACATTACCTTAAATTTATATATGCATGTAGGTTGTAGTATGGAAGGCATAGAAGTGTTTCAAAATGTCCCGGATGCGGACAAACAGAGGGTTTTGAACACTCAAAATTGGGAAAACATCCAAGAAAAGCACAAATATCCTGAGTCATGCAAATGAGAATGTTGCTTAAAAAAATGCTGCTGCAGAAATGTACGCAACGCCAAACAATTTCCTATACATCATATGGCTTTTTTCCATAAAAATTGTTAAGAATTTTCAAGAAAATGTACTAGTACAGCATTTAATTTAAGTGAATGAAAGAATGACCTGAGAGCAAGATTTATAAGACAAATCAAACCTGTCAAAGCAAAAGGCTTGAAGGTAATACAAAAGCAAACCCACAACAAGAAGCAGCCAAATAATTCCATTATTTCAAGCAAACAGCGAACCCAGGTACAAGGAATAGATTTTAACCTGTTGTGTCCGTCCTTTTCGACCAAATTCACAAGAAGGCCCAATATAGCAACAAGGAAATCCAACTCTCGATCTGTAAGATGATCATCATTCTGATTGTCAAAATCAATACATGAAATGTTCTCCTTCATCTCACTGAAGTTGGATAATGATTTGTTGAATGAAGGGAAGTGACAAGCAATTAAAGAAGACATTGTCTCCAATCCTCCACATGCAGCAATTTGTTCACAACCAATAGGGTTGTCATTTGTTAAATTCATTAGAACCTGCCAAGAATATCACATTATTAATTATAAAAAAAACGCACCCACGCACACAAAACGAAGAATGCGAAGAAATTCATATGCGGAGCAGAAAATACCTTCACTGCAGTAAGAAGACAGTCCGCCATAAGGCTGAAAATTTCTTCCTTAGCATCTTCAGTAAACGATTTTTTCTGTGAAGGCTGATGTGCCAGGTTTATTGATTCTTGTTGGTCATTTCCACCATTACTTGATTCTTCTAGCCTCGTTAGCTGATATTCGCATGGATCTTCAAGTTTTCTTGAGGTTACACCGCGATTTCGGGATCGAGATTTCTTCTGCTTTCCGGATAGTAAGTCCCACTTTGATGGCTGAAATTCATCTTCATCAAATGCATAAGGATCTAGGCTATCCTCTAAGACTTCGCATTCATTAATTTTTGTACAATTAGTTCCCTCAGGAAGCCCAAACTTAGTCCTCAACCGATTACTAGATATAGGTGCTTTGCTATTAGACCTCCTTAGTGAACCACTACATGAGCTGGATGTGGAAGAATGGACTCTCATTCTTAGTTGGCAAGAATCATCTGGCAATGTAGCATTTGTTTCAGAACTGGGACCAGGAAAACAAAACTGGGAAATAGATTTCTGAGATTTAACAGAACTTTTTTTGGAGAAGGTCCTCTCTGAGTCAGAGCAATTCGAGGAAGAACTAATGCAGATTATTTCATTGCCATCTACTGCAAATTCAAATGGAGAATCAAACATTGAAAATGAGAACAAGCATCAGGAGGCAGAAGAAATATTATAGAAGTACAATGGCAAGCGAGTACCTTTGTGCCCAGCAGTTAAAGCCAAGTCAGAAGTATAATAACAGCCATCAGAAAGAGTGCAAGGCTTTTCATCATCAGAGGCAGCTTTAGAACTTCTAAGTAGATAAAGACCTAGAAAAGCAAGGCCATTGGTCATGGTAATGAAAACTGCATAAAGCTGCCTACCCAGATCCACAAAAGAAACATTTCAGAAAGGGAAAACTTACTAGATAGGATCTTGATGACACTTATAATAAGTTTTGTGAATGAAAGCCGGCATCCATAAGAATAATGATTTCCTTTCAGTCCAAGCAAATGACTCTAGTAAAAGAGGAAATTCAGCATCAATCAGCAGTATACTTTTATTAGCTGGTGGAGGAAGAACGCAGAGAAAATTAACAAGGCAAATTGACCTCAACATCTACCTGATTATCTTTACTTAGGAATGTAGCATTTTCCATAATTTTCAAACATTTTATAAGTAGAACCAGGCTCTGCAAGTGTGCTTCCTTTTTTATGTCCCACAAAGGAGGTGAATCATTTCCCTTCCAACTCTGCAAGTAATTTGCATGTTCAAAGTCAACTTCTTGCCAAAAGAAAACAATACATGTGCCAGTTATTAAAATTCCCAGAAAGATTAAGACATAGAATAGATATGCATGCTTAATTACGTGCAAGGATCAGAACGAAAAAAGAAAAAATAAATGAGAGAGGAACAGTGATAACAGTCTGCGCTACAGAACTGAAAGCGGAAGCAAGAGTAACAAAGTAGCAACAATACAATAATATGGTTAAGCTCCTCATCTGCTAAAGGTCAATTTTTCTGATAGTTGACAAATAAATTTATGAATAAAAATCATAAATAATGATCTCAACCACTCAAGAATTTGAACTTAGTTCAATAAAGCAACATAAACAGGACTTCTGACTTGATTATTTAATTCATATTATTTAAATAAACTAATAATGAGATTAAACAAACATACAAGCTCACACCTCCATAACAGAGTGACAATTCATGGCAACCTCAAAGACAGCATCAAGTCCTCCTAGTTCTCGTAACTTCTCCTTAAAGTCGCCTCCAGTCTTCCTTATTATGCCAGATGTATCTGTAATAATGCAAGCCATGCAATGAAATAATAGTGTATAAGAATCCTACCTTTTATTTGAGTCAAATCCAACGTAAACTAAATTAATCACTTTTAGCTCCAGGAAAACATCTAAAAAGCTAGTGAGGATATCATGCAGCAGAAATAGACAACAGGAAATTGTGAGGGTTAGGCCCTAAGATGATATGAGACGAAATGAAAAGTTCAATACATAAGAAATTTGTTTCAGGAAAATAAGCAAAAGGCTAAAATAGTCAAAACAAAGGTGAAGAAAAAATATTTGAGGTTTAATTTTATAAAACAGAATATTGATACTAACAGACAACTTTTTATAGAAAAGGTATTTGAACCACTGATGTTTTTTTATCTATTTAAAAGTCCAGGATAATAGAACTTATAATTGAATTAATAATGTCTGCTATTCACATTATGATTAAACTGCCAACAACATGGAAGATAATCAATAACTGGTCCTAAAAGGAAAAATGCATGAAACTAGCGAACCAGGCATCTGTTTATTATGCATATGATAGTATAACAGATACTAGCTAGAATACCTTCAAAAGATATCTTAGATAAGCAAGCTTTCTCCATGGTCAACAAAGCTATCCATTTTGGGCTGAGTTCTGGCCTTTCTACTCCACTATTGTCCTCAAACATCGACTTTGTGTCTTTGCAGCTAACAAGAATTTCCTGAACTTTAGCAACAATAGCAGCAGATCTGGAATCTACAAGTTTATTTGCATCTCTTAAGATCTCAGAATCTTTGCGTAATGCTAAAAGTTTACTGCCAATATTTCGAGCTTTGTCTTCAGCAACAGTGGATATGACCGGTTTCAACAATTTAATTAAAAAACGGATGCAACCAGGTGATTCCAACAGGTGATCATCTTGACCCTGAAATAGTGAAATTTAACATATCCATAATCCTTATCACACAAAGCACAATTTGGGAAGTAAACCCAAACATCAGAAGCAAAAAACAATTTAATATGACCAATACTTAATTGGCATCAGCATATAACTCAAACGAATATTAAATCAAGCATAATATCCAAAATATACTGCACTTGGGACAAAGAAAAGTTATAATTTCAAGAAAGAAACTAGTTTATTTTATATACAAGCGTGAGTTGCTTCACACAGAAGTAATCAAACTGAAGTGTAAAATGAAATTATAATAGTTTGACCACAACATTACTCTTGGCTGCAAATTGTCCAAGCCTTAACAACTGAAAGCAAGAATTCAAAAATTTGCAATTGACTTCATTAATTTGATTTCAGATGATCCAATTTTTGTTGCTTCCGAAACAGATGAAAATTTGTTAACCTACTTCAGACCTACTCAAATATTACAATAGCTTTTCTAGTTGACAGTGCCTTGAAACTAAGATGCTGCCAAAATAAACTATCAACTATTAAAGCATTAGGATTCAAGTACAGCATTTAAGCTTCCACTTAGAGATTTATGATGAAGCACAAAGAAAAAAAAAACTTACATCCCCCGTCAAAACATAGAAAAGAGTTGAAGCTGCTAGGTTGCTTGATAAATCATCGAAGCTCAAACCCAAAATAGCATCAATTATTGTCTTTGCCAACCTGAAAGTATGAAACTTTAGGAGTTTAACATAAATAATTGAGTTCTGATTTCTGCAAGCCCATACTAAGGAAAAAAAAACGTATATATAGTCCTCATGGAGCAAGAAAACATTTTTTCCTCCTCGCTCGCAAAGTCACATAGAGCAAATAGTAAATCGATAATTACTTCAGCAATTCAAAATCCAAGAAAACTGTTAAAAATGCATCTTCACTACACACTCAAAATATAGCAGATTCCAAACATCCACCAACTAAATCTCCAAGGTTCACTAAAATTCAAATGACAAAACTATAAATTCAATCTTTAAACAAAAACCCAGTAGTATTATCCCAAAAAAACGCATACCCTTGAGTCCTCAACAGCCGTCTTTGATGAGCAGTCGCACAAATCGATAGAAGAGACAACAAGCTGGCTCTCCTGATCCTAACAGGCTGACCTTTCTTTAACCCATCAAGCGCAAAATTAACCTCATCAACATGCTCCATCATTTCCCCAAATTCTTGTGCCTCCATCAAAGTCGAAGTGACCGGAATCAACGACCTAGAATCACAACTCTTAGTGGCGGCTCTCTCGAATTTCACGCTTCTTGCTTTCTTCGACTTCCTGGAAACATCGCCATTGGACAAAACATTATCCTGAGAGGGATTGAAGCTGTAGGGATCGGGATCGAAATCTTGGGGATTAAAGGAGGGCCAAAGAGAGGAAGATTCTTGGGAAGAGAAGGGTAAAGTGTAGAAATCTTGAGATGGGTTTTCTTGGGAAGGAGAAAAAGAATCGTCGGGAAGGGAAACGACGTCGTCTATTGAATCGGAGTAGGTCCTCGTTAAGCCTCGATTTCGGCGGCCGTAAGTTCTAACGATCATTTTTTTATAAAATTTGAATTTCTCCTTTTGCGTATTTTGAAGAAGAGTAAGTTCTTGAATTTGGCATTAATGGAAGACGAGGGCTTTTTTGGGAAAAAAGAAACAAGAAAAAGAAAGAAAGAAACTCAATCTCTCCCTGAGCATAGAGAAGCTGAGCTCGGAAGGGCGAGGCTTAGGACAAATTTTCAATTTCCAATCCAGTAATCCCAGATGAAAGAGGATGTCGTTTGTTGGTTAAGTGGGCGATCTTTTTTCAAAACATGGGTTCGGGTTTGGATCCGGGTTTCTATTTGTGAATTTTATGCGCGAGGGCTTTGAGATTTGAGACACGGTTATGATTATCTAGCGCTAGTAGGGCCAGCAGGAGGGCAGATTGGTCATTTTGTTTGCAAAGATCGGAGATCCTTCGCCGTAGATTGGGTATTTTAAGGTTTTCGATAAAACGCTTAGATTGACTGCAAACGCTAGAAACGCACGCAGCGTATAACTTCTATTTTTGAAATCACTTTGCCATTAAAATATAGATGCTAATAATTTATCTCAGAAAAAAAAAAATTGCTAATAGTTCAAATAAATGTAAGTTATTATTACTTGAATAAGCTAAATATGCATATACAACAAATATCATGTGAATGACTTCAAGGAGTAAAACTAAATCATGTGAGAAATTTGTATAAATTTGTTAAAAGTAAATAAATTTTGAAAGATTCCGATATATTTA
Source organism: Excoecaria agallocha (assembly GCA_037975025.1). Lineage (NCBI taxonomy): Eukaryota > Viridiplantae > Streptophyta > Magnoliopsida > Malpighiales > Euphorbiaceae > Excoecaria > Excoecaria agallocha. The sequence continues at coordinate 33,489,909 of CM075810.1, read as the reverse complement.
GATATCTAAATGAAATTTTGGTTTTATTCAATTCAAACTGAATCAGCTTTTTATATAAATAAAATGTTTTTAATATTAATTTTTATTATTTATAAAATTTGAATTCAATATTTAACTTAAAAAATAGAAAAAGATAAATTAATCAACATTGATTAAAGTTATAAACTTTTTAACCTATATTTATTTGACATAATATTCTTTTGTTTTGTTATTGAGAACACACTCTAGTCTCTTGCATTAATTAGAAGTATACTAACAAATTTTTAAAAAATAGTCCATATAAAATGTTATGGTGCCCTTTTAAAATATGGGTGTGATATGCTGTGCGGATGTACACAATGAATAGACATATGTATCGTTGGATTATATGTTCTTACCAGTCCCACGGTGCATTCGTATCATAACTCTTGAATTTTAGTATTTTAAAAATTGAAGGTATTTCTTATTTCATTATTTTTTATCTGTCATTTTTATTATTTTTATTTAAATTAAAAAATAATAAAAAAAACTTTAATTTAGTATTAAATTATATAATTAAAATTAAATTATCAAATGTAATTAATTTTAATTTTATTGAAAAATAAAAATAAATTTAAAATTAATAAATAAATAAAATTTAAATTTTACTTAAAAATAGCATATAAAAAATAATATAGAAAAATAATTAATAAGAAAAATGAATTGTGATTTACGAGAGGTTGGAAATTTTTTTTTCTAATTATGAGAAGTGGAAGGATAAATCAAAACACGCACTTGCAACTTACAAGACAAGTATGAGATATCAAGGAAAAAAAACAGATTTTATAGTAAATTAATTTACTTATTTTGATAATTTTTCATGATTTGAGTTTTTTTTATTTATTAATCATTGAAGAAATAATGTTTTTTTTGAAAAATAATAATAAAAGTAGGGTGTGTTGGAAAATATTTTCGTTTTTTGGAATTGTGTTAGAAGACGTTGGTACTTTTAGCGTTTTTCATGAAGTACTGTTGTCCTGTGAATCGATACAGATGAGCTGGATAACGTTCATGTCCCCAGCGTTGTTAGTCTTGTGATGAATAACGCTTCTGCAATAAGCATCTTCCATCAAATCCTATGCAGACCGCGTTGATGAGAAATTTCAATTGTATGAATGGCTCGAGGAGCAGCTACAATATAAGGTCTCGATGGAGAACATCAAAGTCAAAGAATTGCACCATTCTATGTCAAAAAATTAAATTATAAAAAAGAAATTGCATGACTTTGAAGTTTTGTTAAAAATGAAATGATAAATGGGATTTTTTTTATAATAATAATAGAAAATGAAATTGCTACTTTCTGGACAAGGACAATGCCTCTAATAATGTATTTTCAGTTCTTCAATTATCATAATATATTTCTATTTAACTGTTATACAAATAAAGAATATATAAATTTTTAATAATTTAATTATAAAAATGTTTGAGTTCCAAGAAAACAAAAAAGCATAAAAGTTTGAGAGCTTAATCCCTGAAAATGGGATTGCATTTCCTCTTTTATACTGAAAATTGCCATATTAATAATTTTATACATTATGTTAGCATGGCTAGTTCAATAATCAAACCAAAAGTTAAATTAACTTATATATATATATATATATATATATATATATATATATATTCTTTATTTGTATATTCTTTAGAGGCATTGTCCTTGTCCAGAAAGTGACCATTTCATTTTCTATTATTATTGTAAAAAAAAAACTCCATTTATCATTTCATTTTTTACAAAACTTCAAAGTCATGCAATTTCTTTTTTATAATTTAATTTTTTGACATAGCATGGTGCAATTCTTTGACTTTGATGTTCTCCATCGATACCTTATCTTTATCTTGTAGCAGCTCCTCGAGCCTTTCATACAATTGAAATTTCTCATCAACGGAATCTGCATGGGGTTTGATGGAAGACGTTTATTGCATAAGCATTATGCATCACAAGACTAACAATACTGAGGACACGTGCGTTATCCAGCTTAACTACATCGATTCACAGGGCAACAATGCTTGATGAAGGACGCTGAAAGTATCAGCATCTTCTAACACAACCTCAAAAATAAAAATATTTTCTGACACGTCTTATTTTTGTTATTATTTAAAAAAACATTATTTAAAAAATTATCCTTTTGAAATTGGGTTAATCTTAAAAATATTAACACATAGACTTCTTTTTTGGTTTAAGATGAAATTGGAAAATTAACTGTGCTGTTATAACATGCTCCAAATTATATGTCAGTTTAATTGATCTGTATATTGGATTAGAAAGACTTAATTATGCCCATCTTTTCGTAAAAAATAAACTGTTTTTCCGTAGGATATATATATGTGTGTGTGTGTGTGTGTTTGTGTGTGTGAAATGCCTCTAATTGAGTAAATTTGGATCTAATAATAACGGAATGAGTTATACATAAATAAAAATTTCATCAAAAATAAAAAAAAATATATAAAATACAAATAATATAAACGAATTACAAATAAATCATATGGATCACGTTATGACTTAAGTTGGATTATACCGTTTCACGAATCAAATAAAATTAGATCATAAAGGCTGATTAACAAATCAGTTTTAGTTTGATTCCATTTTTATAGTTAGATTAATTGAACGGATCAAAATTTATCATTTACATTTAAAATATATTTTTAAATCAAAAATATTAATTTGCAAAATGTATTTCAAAATAAATACTACCAACTAAAAATGTCTAGCTATATAATATTACTTGAAAAATAGAACCATAAAGCTTCAAATAAAAAAAAGGCTATAAAATGATAACGGAAAAATATTTTTAGCAGCGGAATGAGGTGTAAAATGTTAAAAAAAATTATAAGAGGAGTTGAACTGAATTCTAAATAGATTTTTTTTCATCTGAAATGTTAAAATTTGAAATATGTTTTGAATTGAATTAAATGGTTTATTTTTGTGTGTAAAAATTCAAAATTCAAAATAATTAATCATTATTTTCTAAAATATTATTAACATTATAATATTATAAAAGCAAGTAAACTATAATCTCAAATATAGATATGTTTCAAATCAAGAAAATACTATAAATAAAAAATATAACTCCAAAGTAAATATAGAATAAATTTCATAATTTAAAATATAAACTACTTTTTATTAATATTTTATTTGGTATTAAAAAATTCTAGATTTTTCTTTAAAGAAAATACGAGAATGACTAAGAAATAGGAAGAATTAGAAAGAAATAGAAGAATCGAGAAGGAACAATGAGAGAGAAAATAAAAGAAAGAGAAAAAAAAGAGTCGTTATAAAGGTTATTTAAAATTTTCATCAATTTAGAGAAATTTTAATTTCATGAAATTAATTTTTCGAAATTTTAAAAATTGGATTTAGTTCACTATCAATACAATCTACAAAATATTAATTTTTAATATTTACAAAATTCGAACTCGAAATCTTACTTAAAGTAAAGAAGTGCCAAATCATTTGAATTAACTAATATTGACATAAATTTTTTTGTTTTATGAAATTTTTTTATTATTAATGATTATTTTTTTAATTATTCTTTTGTTAATTTAAATGGGCATAGCCACTTGCTAGATAGGAGGGCAATTGCCCCCTTACATTTAATAAAAAAAATCCCTCCAAACAATTTTACAAAATTTAAATCTCTCCCTTTCGTTTGAATAAAATTAATATTTTTATATTAATTATTTAATGATCTATATTTAATATATTTGTCACATTCGAAATATAGAAATGTTAGGTTGGGTGCAATATAGAAGTCCATTGGTTAGGATTAGATCGATCTCTCATTCTTTTTGGTTTATTTTAAATTTTCTTCTTAACATTTTAGGTTTTTATAAAAATATATTCATTACATTTAAATACCGAATTATTTGAAATTTGTTCGAATTTTATGTATTAAGAATATTATTATAAATATTGTATATAAACAGATTTGCCAGGTCAACTTAAAAAAACAAAATAATGGAAATATTTTACAAGGATAACATCGCAATCCCAATCCACACGTGGTTGAAACAAAAATAGAAAAGGTTGAATAACAATAAAATCCATAAAAGAGATTTATGAGTTCATTTCCGAAAAAAAGAATAAAAAAAAGAAAAACAATTTACAATACAAGTTTATCACAGCACGAGCGTTTCTGTAATCTTTCGTCTTTTTTAAATTTCGAATTTCTATTTAGTAGTATTATCAAAAAAAACCCTATTACGAATGGAGTATTATTTTTGACCTTTCGCAATCTGGATCTAGGGTTTGCTCCTTTTCGAGACTCGTTCCCAAAAAAAAAAGAAAAGAAAAGAAAAAACCCTAGCTTCACCTTTCATTATTACACAGACTGGTAAATCAAATCAATCATCGAAGCGAAAAAAAGTTGTTTCTAGGGTTTGGATTTTGGATCATCTCAATTACACTACACAGATCTATTGATCGATCTTAAAACCTGAGCAACAAGATCCCTAAATTTGATTTTTTCTTTTGTTTGGATCCTTCGACCTGTTTTAATTTTGAACAAATTTGGATCATATCGATGAATCGATGATGACGGATTTTGATATGATGAAACTTTGAAGCTAATTACAGGAGATTTTTATTTTGACTACATATATATTTATTTTTTCCGATAAAGATGTATAAATCGGCGGTGTATAAAGGGGGAGAGTTGCTAGGTGAAGTAGAAATATATCCTCAGCTACTACAAGAACAGGAAGAAGATGAAGAAGAAAATCAGATTCAGTACAAGAAGAAGAAGAGAGTGATTGATGAGATATTGATGGGGAGAGAACTCAGAATAAGCCACTTCTCGCAACCGAGTGAGAGGTGTCCGCCACTTGCGGTGCTTCATACTATTACTACGTGTGGGATTTGCTTCAAAATGGAGTCCAAGAACTCAGTCTCTCTTGACACGCCGCTTCATCTTTTGCACTCCTCCTGTTTCCAGGAAAACAAGGTATCGCCATTAAAGCACAGAATCCTAATTTTAATAAGAAAGTACCTCGACCTAAAATAAATTAAGAAATTATTATATATATAAAAAAAAAAAGAAATTCAGACTACAAAAGCCAGAAATTTCTGGGACTTTCCGAACTTACACAAGGGACTTTGGATCGATGGACAACTTTTTTTCTTTTTTGACAATTTTCGGTGAACCCTAAATTTCTGAGAACTGCTTGAACTCGATTAATTTGGCCTGATACTTTGGGCTTAGATTTCTTAAATTTAAAATTTTATTGAGATTCCCCAAGTTCATTAAGACTGACGGAACTTCATAATTTTGATGGCGAATTGTTGGAGCTCAGTTTAAAGTAAACAGGAGAAGATTGTTGTACTGATCTAGCACGTAGCGTGGAGAAGAATGGATGCCTTTACTGGCAAATTTATGGTTTTACAGGCATAGCTGGGATTTCTGGTTGAAATTGGTAGAAAATTAGAGGTCTGAAACTTGTAGGTTTCACAACTGATTGTCTGAACTTATAAAGGACTTTGAGCTGAATGATGCATGAAGATTGATTTGCTGATTCCTGTTTATTCCCCAGAGCATGAGATATAGATGTAAAATGGAATTTGTTTGGGTAAGATTGTCTGAGATTATGTGTTAATGAACTGACTTTTGCCTTGTATAGCTGGAAACGTGACTTGAGGCTTGGAGATGCATGGAAACTTCTGTCTTTTCAATTTTTTCTCTTTCTTTCTTCTCATAATGTTTATACTCAGAATTTTTTTTTGTTGTCTTTCAAAGCAAATTATCCAATAGTTCTCTTAGTCTGTTAAATTTATGCCTGTTTTTCTATCTGTTTGATTACAATTTTGATTGACATTCTGGCATCCAGACTGCAGTGGTGCTAATAGGAGGGGAGGAGCTCCATTTGGTGGCAATGTATTCTAGAAATGAAGACAGACAATATCCATGTTTCTGGGGATTCAATGTCTCAGCAGGGCTTTATGATGCCTGTCTTGTTATGCTGAACCTCAGATGTCTTGGTATTGTATTTGACCTTGATGAGACTCTGATAGTTGCAAACACAATGCGGTCCTTTGAAGATAGAATTGAGGCTTTGCAGCGGAAAATTAGCTCTGAGGTGGACCCACAACGAATTTCGGGTATGATATCAGAGGTCAAGCGCTATCAGGATGACAAGACCATTTTGAAGCAATATGTAGAAAATGATCAGGTTGTTGACAATGGAAGGGTGATGAAAACTCAATTTGAGGTTGTTCCAGCCCTGTCTGACCACCATCAAACAATAGTACGTCCATTGATAAGGTTACAAGAGAGGAATATTATCTTGACACGCATCAATCCACAGGTTGTTCCTTTTCTGATTAAGACAATGGTTCTAGACTTTGTAGTTCAAGCGCACTGGTTTTTTGTTATTGGTTAAACTTACAAGATTATCCTGGATGCTATACCTAAGTTGATGGTTTTCATTTCCCTAATGCCTTAAGGATCACTTGCACAAAATTTCCTATTTTGCTCACTGAAATATCTGGCATGATAATATTTTGGAGTCCACCATAGAATGGCATGCTTGCAGATTTCTGTGCAATGTTCTTCCATCTTTATTACTGCATGCTTCTTTCACTCTTGCATGTAGCTTAGCTTAAGTGGACAATGCATTGTGTATTGTCTAAGGTATTGAATAACTTTCTTGTTGTGTAGATTCGAGATACAAGTGTTCTTGTTAGGTTGAGACCTGCATGGGAAGATCTAAGAAGCTACTTGACTGCTCGAGGGCGCAAGCGTTTTGAAGTTTATGTTTGCACTATGGCTGAAAGAGATTATGCTTTAGAAATGTGGAGACTTCTTGACCCAGAGTCAAATTTGATAAACTCAAAAGAACTATTAGATCGCATTGTTTGTGTCAAGTCTGGTAAGTTTGATGGTCCAACTAGTAGATGGCTTTCAATACTTTGAGCCGGGTGTCAAGTTGAGCTGATTAATTTTGCTGTTAATTATTTGACCTATTTGCTCGAGGTTGCATTTCTGCTAACACTACTTTGTTGATTTTGTTTGTAGGTTTAAGGAAGTCACTGTTCAATGTTTTTCAAAATGGAATATGCCATCCTAAGATGGCATTGGTTATTGATGATCGCTTAAAAGTTTGGGATGAGAAGGATCAGCCTCGGGTGCATGTTGTTCCTGCATTTGCTCCATACTATGCACCACAAGCTGAAGTACAATCTATTTGCACTTTACTTTGCAGTTGAACACTGCTATACTGCAACTCCCAATTTTTTCCATATAGAAAAATCAAGCCATCATCTTCTTTATTTTGCAGGTGAACAATACTGTTCCAGTGTTGTGTGTTGCAAGGAACGTTGCCTGCAATGTCAGGGGTGGTTTCTTCAAGTAAGAACTTGACATGCCAAACTTTTTTTTTTGGGCATATGTAGACACAGAATGTGCCTCTATTTATTTGTACTTTCTAGTAACTAATGTCTACGAGCAAATGTTTCCATCTAACTTTTTCAAGTATGTGATATTCTGAGAATTGTTATGGCCTTCGAAACTGATAAACAGGGAATTTGATGAGGGTCTTCTACAAAGTATACCTGAGATTTCATATGAAGATGACATTGCTGACATTCCTTGTCCTCCTGATGTGAGCAACTATTTAGTTTCAGAGGTTAGTTGTGTCTTTGATACTCTGGTATTTGGCCATTGTATTGACAGTCTCCTTGAGCCTTTACTATGTTCAAGATTATATTGGTAAATCTTCTTCTATTTCTTAGAAGAGATGTATTCTGAATTTTGACAACTTGTGCCATTCAGGATGATGCTTCTACTTCAAATGGAAACAAAGATCCACTATCTTTTGATGGTATGGCAGATGCTGAGGTTGAAAAACGGCTAAAGGTAGTTGGGATTGTTATGCATTAACTTGATGTGATGAGCATTTGCTTTGTGTTACATAAAATTTCCAGAGATCTACTTATTTTTTTGTGAGTTAGATAGGCACATTGGAATGCTTATAAGATATGAACTATTTGTTTTTATACATTATATACATTCCAGTTCGAAATTGGCTTCATTTTGCTCTTGTTATCTTCCTTTTCCTTCATTCAGGAAGCAATGTCTGCTTCTTCAATTTTTACCCCAGCAGTAAATTTAGATCCAAAGCTTGTTTCATCATATGCAATGGCATCTTCTTCAAGTTCAATTTCAGTATCAACAGCACAACCCACAGGGATAGCATTTCCCAGCATGCAGTTTCCTCAGGCAGCTCCAGTTGTTAAACCTTTGGGTCAGGTTGGTCCCCTAGAACCGAGCTTGCAAAGTTCTCCTGCTAGAGAAGAGGGTGAGGTTCCAGAGTCAGAGTTAGATCCTGATACAAGGAGGCGTCTTCTTATATTGCAACATGGGCAAGATACAAGAGAGCATCCGCCAAGTGAACCACCATTTCCTGTAAGACCTTCAACCCAAGTTTCTGTTCCACGTGTGCAATCTCGTGGAAATTGGGTTCCAGTAGAGGAAGAAATGAGCCCTAGGCAACTGAACCGACCAATACCCAGAGAATTTCCTCTGGACTCAGAACCAATGCACATTGAAAAGCACCGACCACAACATCCACCCTTTTTCCCAAAGGTTGAGAGTTCTATTCCATCTGATAGAATGCTCCATGAGAATCAAAGACTGCCAAAAGCGGTAATATTTTCTGGTTGGTTTGACCAAGGTGTCCTTTTGTTGAAAGGAAAGTTTACCAGTCCCTGACAAAGTTCATTTAATTGCAGGTACCTTATAGAGATGATAGATTAAGGTTGAACCAAACGGTGCCCAATTACCAATCTTTCTCAGGTAAGCATAAATCATTAAAACCATCAATGTTAATTGGGAAGAATCCGTCAGATAAATCTTTTAATTTATTTTCTTTGATTTATGTAATCTCCTTCTTTTATGATGGGGCCTCCATAAAACTTCTCATTTTGTTGGCATAAATAATTGAGGCCAATATGAGTGTAAGAAAGCACTAGTTCTTGGTCCTCGTGAACTTCTGAATATTAATTCAGATTTGAAAGGACCTTTCCATTTCCTGGTTTGCTTGACTGGTACTATTTTGCATCAGCTTTGACAAATGGCTGGTCAACTGTCAGTTACTCCTGCCCATTTTCTGGTTCAAATTATTTGTTTGGGTCATGCAATTCTCTATGTTTTATTACTATACTGGTGCTAGATTCGGTTTGTTTGTTTTGAAGGGGACGAAATTCAATTAAGTAGATCGACCTCCAACAACAGGGAACTTGATTTGGAATCTGATCAAGCTGTTCAAAGTGCAGAAACTCCTGTGGGGGTGTTACGTGAAATTGCAATGAAGTGTGGAGCCAGGGTAATTGGGAGAAAAGCTATATTTTTTAGATTAAAAAAACATTGGGCCAAGTCATGTTAGCGTGATTTATGTACATTTATGTGTCTGTAACTCTGAGTGACCTTACAGGTTGAGTTCAAGCATTCATTGGTCGGTAGCAGGGATCTGCAGTTCTCCGTTGAGGTTTGCTCTAACAGATTAAGCTTCTTATACTTTCACAAGCATGAGCTTTCTTCTTGTCATGTCACTACAGATTCCTTTGTTCCTTTTTTTTTTTGGTGTATTTGTGGAAGCCTTTTAAAGGAATATCAGGCTGGGTGGTGTTGGTGGAATGGTTTGATTCTTATGCGATGGGTACTTGACCTCAGTGCTGCATTCAAATGGCTTACCTGGGTTGGGACTATGTGGCGATTGATTTACCTTACCAATTCCTACACAATGTTGTTTAATGGCTTGGTCCATATTTCTTTTCCACAAGGAAAAAGAAAAGGAAGAAGAAGAAGAAGAAAGAAAATCAGAGGAAGCGTGATAGGAATGCACAATAGGATTTTTATGTGATAAGAATTATTTTTATTGCACAATTAGTATAGTATATAAATAGGCCTACATGGTATATTATGAAGCAGTGAAAGAATGAGCATACAAAATTATTTGTTGATAATAAAGAAATAAGAATAATCAAAAAATTTCATCGCAGAACACAAAAGGATTGCATCATTATATAAATCTTATAAATGCATATAATTGACTATTCTCGCCTTGAGAACAATTCTTTCCTAAAAATCTATTGGAGCACAATTAAGTGGGTAAACATTTCATTAGGTAGGAAGAAGGCCTCCTTACTGCTGTGGTTCTAATTTAAGACTTTCAACCATGTGATTTGTGAATTGGTGTAATTGGCACAGCTACTTACCCTTTTGCTATTTTTGTAGGTTTGGTTTGCAGGAGAAAAAGTTGGTGATGGAATTGGTAAAACGAGAAGGGAAGCGCAATATCTTGCTGCTGTTGGTTCTATTGAAAATTTGGCTAGTAAGTTTCTCATTTCGAGATTGTTATTGCTTAGCTTAAATGTCAGCATATTCTAGTTATATCTGTTTGTTAGCATGTTTATATTTGTCCTAAGCGTATCCCGTGTATATCTAGTGTGTATCAGGCAACTCCTTAACTAAATGTGGTCCTGTAGATGCTGGGACAGATTCAGAAATTATTATCAGTTGGGGCAAACTTATATATATTATATTTTATTCTGTTGAAAATTAGAATTCCTATAACATATATTAAATCTACTAGTTTAATACTTCACGAGAGTTAATAAATTTTAAACTAGAAAAAAGGGATAAATTTGCCCCCAAACTATGCGAAATAGTATAGATTTGCCTTTGAATTTTTTTGTTAAAAAATGCTTTTACCGTTATCAAATTAGCTCATATTTGCCCCTACTGTTATAAAAATGACCCTCGTTTGCCCTTGTTTATAACAGCAAATGTGAAAATGGATTTTTTTTCATATTTGCCATTATGAAATGGCCTATATTTGCTATTACTGTTACAAACAATGGCAAATATGAGCCATTTTAGTAATGGAAGGTCATTTTTTTAACCAAAAAACTTTTTCAAGAGCAAATATGTACTATTCACTTAATTCATGGGCAAATTTGGCTATTATCCCTTTCAATTGTTTTGCCAAAACAAAAGTTACAAATATTTTGCCCCAAAATATAACATAACAATTTTTAGATTCATATATATATATTGACTACAAATAATAAATGTGGGGGTGAAATATTTTTTTGAGTGGGGCAAATAAAAATCTACCTGAGCACCTTTTGAAATTTTTTAAATTCACTGGGGGCAAGTGCCCCCATTGCTCCAACTGTAAATCCATCCCCGTGTAGAAGTCATTCCTAGCAATAAAAATGTCAGTTATTTTTGTTCGTTAAGTGTATCCTGTGATTGTTTTGTTTTTCTTTTAATCAGTAATGGTCATTGAGTCTGAGGCTTCAGATCAGAATTCTGAATTCAGCCAATTCCAAATTTGGTTTAGTTCACAAAAAATACTGACTTTAGCTTACTTTTTTATGAATTGCTATTGATCTGGGCCATTTTTTTAAACATGCTCTATAAAAATTCCTGGCTTAATATTTTTTCTATCAGGTACTGACATTTTTGAAATTGTTTTTGCAGACATATATATTTCACGTGCTAAGCCTGATAATGGGGCTGTGCATGGGGATGCAAGTAAATATTCTTGGGGTGCAAATGCCAATGGTTATTTGGGCACTGTGAATTCTTTTGGGAGTCAGCCTATGCCCAAAGATGAGCCTATCTCATCTTCTGCTTCTCCAGAGCCATCCAGGCTTTTGGATCCAAGATTGGAAGCCTCTAAGAAATCAATAGGTTCAGTTACTGCACTGAAAGAGTTTGTAAGTTCTAAGGAATTGATGCATCTTTTTCTTGTTTTGTACATCTTTATCCGAGTATGAAGTTTCCTGATTTTTTATTTGCCCTCGGATTGGGATTTCTCGTCTTCAGTGCATGATGGAGGGCCTTGGGGTAAATTTTCTGTCACAGGCACCACTTTCATCAAATTCCCTCCAGAAAGAAGAAGTGCATGCACAGGTATGCTTTTTACATGGTCGTTTGGCATAAATCTCTGGCTAAAGTTAGACTATAGTTGCAGGATAATTTTATGTCTTCCAATTCTTTTGTAGGAGAATCAGAGATGAAATAATTAAAATAAATGTAAAAATAACATACGTTGTGCCCTGTGCTCAAATTTGGAAATGAAAATGTTTTCAGCTTGTCTTAACATTTTAAAATGTAAGCGTGTAATGAACATTACTCACACATCTTTTTTTTATGATTCATTCACTGTTTAAGTCTTCGATATCGGACTTTAATCTCGAAAAAATATATTGATTAAAATTGTTGCGAACAAGGAGTAAGAGGAAATAACCAGACAATTGGAGGTCTAGGGTTTACTTTGAAAGTTTAGTTTAAGCTATCTAATATTTTTGGCTTATGAGATGACTTTCTCTTCTTATTGATCCTGCTTCCAAGTTGTATTCAAACAAATTTTATTTTTTACTTCTTAGGTTGAAATAGATGGACAGGTTATGGGGAAGGGGATTGGGTCAACCTGGGATGAGGCTAAGATGCAGGTATGTCTTCTATCATGATCAAAATCTTCTTTTTATTGGACTCGGGACTATCTCCCTTTCTTTCTTCCTTTGCTTTCTTTCCCCCCATCTCTGCAACTTTAGTTAACTTCTCTTTGCTGCAGGCTGCTGAAAGGGCACTTGGAAGTCTAAAAACAATGTTTGGCCAATTCACTCCAAAACGTCAGGGTTCCCCACGGTTAGTGATATTTTACATATGTTTGTGTTAAGCGATTAATTCTTCCAGTGTTCTCAATGTCAATCAAATGGCCATAAGATATGGCCTGCTAGATTCTTAAAATGCCAGTTACTGCGATGGTAGACGGGATACACTGATAATTGCTTCCCATTCAATTCCAGTCTCTCTTCTCCAGAATTTTGGAACATGCCATAAAATAAGTTCTTCCAGCTCTAGTTAATTTCAACTGTTGGGACTCAAAATTCTTTGTGCACAGTTAACTTTTTTTGTTGGCAGTGCACAAACAATTTTGAGCTCGCATAGGACATGACTGAGAATAATGTTCAAAGGATTTCTACTTTGTTGTGAAAGTTCTCAAATGGATGATCATTTGAGCTTTCTTTGTGATTTTACTATTCCACACACCAAATCGTTCTTATAGTTTTGGGTGCCCAATTGACCCATATTTTTTCTCTTTGCTATCCTTTCTTATTTTGTATTTCTGATATTTTGTACAAGGCCTATGCAAGGGATGTCAAATAAACGTCTAAAGCAGGATTTCCAACGAGTTCTGCAGCGGATGCCCTCCTCCACTAGATATCCCAAGAATGCTCCACCAGTTCCATGAAAGAGCAGACAATGATTTCTCTGCCACTATGATTTAGAGGTCTGCAGGCTGTTTAGATCCTGACTTGGCAGTTTGACTCTTTGACTTGAGACACTATTGTACATGAAAAGAAGTGGAGGAATTCCCGTGAGATCTCATTGCTGATTTTCCCCAGCAAATGCTCCACATATCTCATCTCTCAAATGCCTGCTTATGGGATTCTTCCAGTACAATTATTGCATATGCTCCTTAGTTCCCTGAAGTTTGACACGCCAAAAAGAGTCAACGCCATCTCTTTTTTTGCTTGTTCGATGCTGCCAGTGCCTGGAGAGAAGCAAACCCTCTTGATACAGGCTGGTTCATGGTATATATATCTCGAGCAAAAAACAATATTATCGATCAAGAACAGCATCTGATTGGTATTTAGGGACCGGGCCACCTCTATAATACTAAACAACTGACAGTGTTGCTGTAACATAATCCACCAGTCTCCTGGTGCTGTCAACAAGGTGAAGTTGCTTACTGACTTTGACATAACAAAATGTAATACGGTTATTCACTAGTTAAAATGGGTAGAAAATTTTTCGTTGCGGGTGTAGAGTGTTCAACTCCTGTACGCTACCGGAAGTTTTTTTTTTTTTTAACTTGAAAAGAAATTGAAATTGAAAATTTTCGATGATTACTGTTAAGAGATTGATGTCAAGTAAGAAAAGGGACGAGTCAGAAATACTGTGTATCATTTTTGGGCTAAGGAAGCTGTTGTGGACGTAGTACCAATTACTGATTGAAAAGAGGGAAATCCTTCAGAGAAGAACGGAGGGAATTGCTACTTTGCTTTGCGGACTATTGAGGTTTGGGGTTGAATTTCAATTAGATCGATAAGGAGGCCCCGATTTTAAATCTCAATTATGTAAAGTTTTGAGTTTAAATTTTACATGTATAATTTGCAACGGCAAAAAGTTCAAAAAAATTGAAACAAGAGAAGAATTGTTTGGTGCTAGATTTTATTTTATATGCTTGCTTGATCTCTTTGGAGTCTACACAGAGCTGTGCTTATGGCATTTTGGCGGACTCTACTAGAGCTTGTCTAGTATTGATATGGGTCATTCTATTACTTCAAAATTATGAGTTCCTAACTTGTTTATTTGAAAATAAACACAATGGGACATCTATCTATTTTTTTTTATCTTATTATTATTATTCTTCTTGCAATCCTATTCATGGAAAAATTGAGTTGCAATAAGAGGATGGGTATTAATTATTAAACATTGGAATATAAAGAAAATCCACCATAAGATGAAGGATCTCCGTTTCTTCAGAATTTTTTAAGAACAATCTGTTTTAAAATTATTTATAATTATATAAATAATGAAAAATTGAGTTATTTCCACATGTGAAATTTTAAACTTGAAACCATCTCCAAGGTGCAAGCAAAATTATGTTATTTTTTTATGATGGTGTAAAATTTCATATCTCGGTTTGAAAACTGAAATTCACGTCTGCATAAATAAATTCCAACTAATAAAAGACGCATTGGGGAAAACGCTGTCGTTTAAAAGGTAGAAAAAATTTTCACCGCCAGTAAAAGTCGTTAGTTGAAAAAAATAATGAGTCCTTTCGTTTTCTCTGTATTTTCCTTTGTCGCGTCAGAGTCACCGGTAAGTATATAAAAAGGTCAAAAATAAAAATTAAAAAGCAAACTCTTCGCCTCTAAGTTTGAATCTTCCTTGCCATAGTGCCTCCATTTTCCACTCAGGACAAGCTTCTCCGGAGAACTCTTTACCATTTCTAGAGAGAGAGAGAGAGAGAGAAAGAGCCATGGCTTCTTTCGATTCGTTTGGCATCGATGGCGAGGAGATTCACACTTCCAATCACAGATCCTTTGAGGTACAAGAAGAAGATAGCTACTCTAACTTCGGTTCCTACTCCAACTTCAACTCCGGCGGTGCTGGTGGAGATGTCGCCGTCGATCATGTCACCGCTTCTTCTCCTGATGTATTTGGTTTCGGATCTTCTCCTGGAGATGCAGATCCGGACCCTAGCTACTCACAGAGTCCGTTCACGCAGATCCACGTTGAGAATGGAAGTGGCAATGGTTATACTGCAGCTGGAGATGGCGTTTTTGTTTCGGATGGTCCCGTGCTTCCTCCTCCGACCGAGATGGAGCCCGAGGAAGGTTACGCGCTTCGCGAGTGGCGCCGGTGAGAGTTTTTATTGTTTGAGTTTTCTGTTTTGGTCTTAGATCGGGTGTTTTTCACTTTGAATGTTTTTAGAATAGTAAGCTTATTCAGTTTTTAGCTGTTAGATAATGGGATCTTTTTTGCTTGGTGATATTTAGATCGAGTATAGTTATTAGATTAATCGATCTTTTGATTGAACTTAATGAAGTGAGTTGTTCGTTAGCTTATTAGCAAGTGTAGTAGCAAGCATGGTTTGGAGTAAATGAGATCGTGTTAGGGCGTTGATGATCCGACATTTAGGGGATTTGGGAATCTTAGTTCTGTGCTGTGTGATGAATCATTTTATTTCACTAATGTTTACGTATTTTAGTTAAGGCTTTGGTATATCCATGAAGAGCTTGAAAATTTGAACTCCATGCTAGGTTGTTGGCGAACTTTTTCAATGATAGCTGTGTAGCTTATCTTATGGATTCCATTAAAGCTTCCAGTGGTATCATTTGAATGGTAAAAGTATAGGTTAAAAGTTTTGAATATTGTGGATTTGAAATTGGGTTTTGGTTGTTGGAAACCCTGCTGTTTGGTCCTATTCAACGTTGCAATTGGTTTACTGCCAATTAATCACAGTTTGATTCTGAGCTAGGATTTTGCGGAACTATCTCTTTTATACAGTTTGAGCTACGTCCAAATGTGCATATAAGATCTACGTTGCCTGGAGTTACATATCTCCTAATGGTGTTTCGTGTTGTTTGAATTTACATATTGCTAGGAAGTAATGGGAAGATGGGAGACTTGGTGGCTTTGTTTATGATATATACCTAATTTAAGATGTGAAACCTAAGTTTTGCAATTACTCTACTGAATTTTGATTTAACTTTCAAATTCTCCAAAGAAATTTTGGTTGGAGCTGATGCGTTTCTAATTGTTTCTATGCTATATTATTGTGGGAATCTGATAACCAGAGGTTTGTCTCACCCAATGGCATACTACCTCTATGTAATCATATGCTCCAGTTATCTTCCAATTAAAGTTATGATCTTTTATGCTTTCATATTGCTGCGCAGCCAAAATGCCATTGAACTTGAGGAAAAGGAAAAGAGGGAGAAGGAAATGAGGAATCAGATCATTGTAGAAGCTGAAGAGTATATACGCGCATTCTATGAGAAAAGGAAACTCAATGTTGAGACCAACAAAAAAACTAACAGGGAAAGAGAAAAGGTAATAATTTAATCAATATTTTCCTTTCCCTAGATTTCATGTCTATACTACCATAGCAACATTACGGGTGGATTTGTACGGAGCAGTTATACGTGGCCAATCAGGAGAAATTCCATAAAGAGGCAGACAAACAGTATTGGAAAACAATAGCAGAACTTATTCCTAAGGAAGTTCCTAATATTGAGAAGAGAAGAGGCAAGAAAGAGCAGGAAAAGAAACCATCTATAACTGTCATTCAGGGCCCAAAACCTGGAAAACCCACGGATCTTTCCAGGATGCGCCAGATTCTGGTGAAGCTGAAGCATACTCCTCCACCTCACATGTTGCCACCCCCACCTGCACCTGCAAAGGATGCCAAAGAAGGGAAGGACGGAAAGGATGCCAAAACCGGAAAGGATGCTGCACCAACTGCAGCTGGGTCTGAAGCAAAGAAGGAGCCAGTTTCATCTGCCAAAGATGCCACTTCAAATGTTTCATCACAGCCGCCCAAAGATGAGGTTGCTCCTGCTGGCGACCAGCATGCCTCAGGATCCGAACCAACACCAACTGCCTAATTGCAGGCATTACCACCTCCTTTCAACTAGGTCCTTTTATATTTAGTTTGATGATCTCCTTATCAATATTTTGTCCTCGAGGTGCTGGTCTGATTGGCTTATATATCTGTATTGGGTTCTGACGCTTTGTTTTATTCTTTTGTATGGGCATATGCATAAAATGAAATTGAAGGTGGTTTTTTTAAATGATTATAAAATTTTTAAATGAAGAGTGGTAATAGCCATTATTTTTATTGTTACAATAATAATTATGCATGGTACAAATGAAGGCCATTATTGACAAATTATGTGTAAAATTATGCCTTATAATCATAAAAACTAACATATTTAAATTACATAAAAATAAAAGTTTATAAATCAAAGAATTCTAATCATTTTCTTAGTTTTTATATTATAATGAGATTTACGAAGGAAGTAATATGTCAGTCCATCCCTTCTGTATTAAATGTCATTATTTGCTTTTAACAAATATTAAGATAATTATTATTTTCCTTTCAATCTAATAAAAACTATTTTGAAAATATTAAAATATCATTTTTTTATATTTAATGAAAATAAACATAGTAAAAAAATAAGTAAACAAGGGAAAATTGTAATAAATATTATCTTAATTTTATAAGGCGACATTTTAGGTGAAATAAATTTTTTTCTTAAAACGTGATCTCTTAAATTGGAGATAGAAAATAAATGAACACTAAACAGGGATTAAAGTTGAGCTTCCACTCCGGCCACCCACCCTCTAAAAAAACTAAACACCACCAAAGTCAATTGAAAAATTAACTACATATCACTCAATAAAAAAAATCTTACATCATTTTTAACAAGAAAACCAGTTCCCTCCCTAAAACTAATTTTTTTTCTTAAAAAAACCTTCAATTTGGCATCAACTCTTCCTCTTCCTAGATATTAAATTGGAAATACTGTACTTTTGCACAATACATACAAATTAACTACAGAAATATACCTAGTAACTAAGTTGGTAGGACTTACCGGTATCTTTGGCTCTTGACATCAATCAAAGGTTATATCCTTCATCTAGGGGTGATCTCAGTGATAGTAACAGGAACAAAGCTCATGTTGGTGATCATAGAGTCAGACGATGACTTCTTAGTCGAGGACTGTGCCTCATTATGACTTAATGAACCTTGGAAGAAACCTGGTGCCGAAAGGAGCTTGTCGTTAAGCTGGATGTTCCTCGAGAGCATTTCAACAACCTGGCTCATGAGCGGCCTTCGGCTTGCTGTTGCTTGGGTGCAGAACAAGGCTACTTTCAAGTGCTTCATTACTTCCTCCTCTGGAAATTCCCCCAACTCTGGATCCACTAGTTCCAAGAGTTTCCCTTCTTCATGAAGCTCCCATGCCTATTAAGCAAACAATTGATATCGAAGAGCGAGTGATAATTAAGATCATGTCGAGAAGATGTCTACTTTTTCTGAATTGGTACATACCCCAGTACTTGAATTATTAAGGAGAAATGTGAAATATGAACTCTTAATAAAATAAACCCAAGCAAGTGAGATCGCTAACAAAAAGCATCCTGAGATTGCATGAAGAGCAGAAAACTCACCCATTCTAGGAGGAGTTTGTCGGTTCCTCCCCAGTTGGGCCTCGCGCTGCTTCTGCCACTTATAGTTTCAAGGATGAGAATTCCAAAACTGTAAACATCAGCCTTCATGGTTAACTGGCCACCCAATGCATATTCTGGTGCCAAATAACCGCTACATGGAGAAGAAAAGAAGAAGTGCTATTTATTTATCTTGCATCATTTATAACAGACAATATAATTGTACCATAATCATTTAGCGACTCAAGAACCAATGGTTAAACGTTAAAATAAATTTGGTAAGAGGGCATGGGAACTACTAATTTAACAAAGTAGGACAGCTTCACATGTTCATTATTTACGTTTCTCTTTCCTAACTTGAGGAATGAAAACAGACCAGCTCTTCAAATGAGTAACAAATAACCGACTGGGCAGATTTATCATGACATCATGCACATGACAATATGTAGTCCATAGCAACCACATAAAGCAACAAGAAAAATAGAAATAACAACATGAATGTGAAAAAAATAACCCTTAGGTAGAAGTTCAAAGAAAACATACGTTGTCCCTGCTATTCTGGTGCTAATATGAGTGATGCCATCTGGAAAAAGTTTAGCCAACCCAAAGTCTCCAATTTTTGGGTTAAACTCTTTGTCAAGAAGTATATTACTAGCTTTGATGTCTCTATGCACAATATGTGGCACAAGTTCTTCATGAAGAAATGCAAGGCCCCTTGCTATACCCAAGCAAATTGCCGATCTCTTTCCCCAGTCCAGTATAATGTTTGTATCCTTTGAACTTGCAAAGGTATATAAAACACATAATGCTAGTACCAATCCCGCCACATTCAAGTACTTGAAGTTTCAGCTGTCATTTGAGAACATCAGTAGATTACCTAGCAATGCACGATCAAGGCTGTTATTTTCTACATATTCATACACTAAAATTCGATTTGTTCCTTCAACACAACACCCAACCAACTCAACAAGGTTTGGGTGCTTAACTGTTGATATAGTATTGATCTCATTCAAAAATTCCTTCACCCCCTGCTTTGATTGAGCAGAAAGTGTCTTCACAGCTATTTGTCTTCCACCTTTGAGAGTTCCCTAGAAAAATTCCCAAAATCAAAATAAGGCTTACTAAACATGTGGTGAAAAATAAGAGTGTCGGGCTGAGAGGCAGACTGGCAGGGGGTTTGGGAGGGTGCTGTTTAATATATTAAACAGCACATGATTACTTCAGGTGATTGAACTAGTTATTTTATTGAAAAAATGTCAAAGAAAATATTCTCCCAAATGTGGCTTTTGGTATTAGAGGACATTTAAGTTAATATGCTTGAAAGAGCACATGACAGATAGCAGCATGGACGCAAATGTCAGTGCTATCCATGCCACAGAGTTTGGCATTTTCTATCATATTTACAAGAGATATATAGAGCAAATTTCTGTTATTGGCATAGGTAATATGTTTTCATAATTTAAATATTAAAATGAAGCTCAAACAACTGTAAATGGAATAATAGGAGCATCTATGTTTAAGTTTCGGGTATTTTTGGTTTTTAGACTGTCCAGCAACTGATCACAGATTATCCCTTCACCACACTTGACCTCTAGTTACCATAATCATCATACCTCAAAACAAGAACATCTAACTTAAAATAAGCAAGTTGCAACAGAAACATGAAGTAGTTCTTTTATTGCATCGAAACAATCTAGCTCAAAAAACCAGATGTAAATTCTTAGCACCTTGTAAACAGTTCCAAAGCCTCCCCTTCCAATCCTATTGGATAGATGAAAGTTACCAGTTGCAGATTTTAATTCATTGTACGATATTTGATTAATGTTGAGAAGTGAACTCCCTAGCAAGAAAAAGAAAAAGAGAAAAAAAAGGCTATGAAGAGGAACCCAAAATATACCAATGCATGAGGAAAGAAACTTGAGCAAACAGACAGAGTATGCAGCCATCAATCAAAATGGATTTATCATGTTCAGAAGGAGAAAAGATCAAAATGGTTTAATCAATAACTCAGATGAAACTCTTACCATCTGCGCCCTGAGAAGCTTCATTGGCAGTCTGTTTTACACCAAAACAACTGCACCTCATATCTACCTGTAATTATCTTCAAATCACATTATTGTGCCTTTCAAAAACAATAAAGAGTACCAATAATCAATGGTTGAATAGAGATACTGACAGAGTCAACAAAAGAAAGCGGGATTCAATGTAGATGATTCAGTTCCTGGTTCATAAAATTAGAACCTTGAATGATAAGAGTCCAGAACCTATTATTCCCAGACACAATTAATTCCGCACTAATTGCCATGAATTCAAATCCATCGAGCTTATATTCCAGTCAAAAAAAAATCATTAAAAGATGACTTTAGAAAATTGTTTTAACAAGGTGTAGTTCTATAATTTCAACACGTGGGACTATTTTTCTTCCGCCAAATAGCAGCAAAAAGCGGAAACTGACAAAGCTTGCTAAGGTACTCCTCCCAATTTAAAGACACACACAGAGAGAAGACACCGCCAAGTATGAATTCAAAAACTCAAAAAAAAAAAAAATCACAGGGAATAAAGAAGGATAGAAATTATAAATGTTACCGCAAAAAGAAGAAGAAGTTGCAGCAAAAGAAGTAACAATGAAGCTTAAGAACATAGCACAGCGACAGTGAGGGTTGACAAGGATGAAAACACAGCGGAAGCGGTGATGAGGATAAGATTGTTTGATCTGGTAACTTTTCTAAAAATTTATTACTGGATTCGTGGACTTCATTTGCAAGTTACACCAATCTTGAATTTGTGTTAGTTACATTGAATTCCACAGAATTGAATGCCAAACTAATACACACACAGAGAACCGAAAAATAAATCACAAGAAGCTAAGTAAAAATTAAAATTAAGAACTGGTTACCTTGTTCGCGAAGGTAAATAAGACGATCAAGAGCTCTTCTTCTGTCAGTTTCTACTAAACAGTTTTGTTATTTCTTCTCTTGTGGAGAAATCTGAAAAGCAAAGCGTGAGATTTCGATTTTTCTTTCGCTTATCAGGTTGACCATATACTTTTCAAAACTATTTAATGGAAATATGGACGATAATGACTCGTCCCGATCCGGCGACGAGTGAGAACGGAACAGGTTAGCGAGTCTAATTCCTTCGTGATTCGCTCTTATTTCATTGTTGAAGACCTGACGTTTTGCGTGCGAGACAGCCCACCTCTCCAACCAACACATAGCTGCCACGTAAATTTATTTCTTAACAAGTCAAATTACTTTTAGAGCCATTTCAAATTTATTTGAGTTTATACTCAGTTTTTTAATTATTTTTATTATTATGAGAATAAATAAATAATTGACAAAAATTTTAAAGTCCATCTGGAAAAGCACGAGGTTTTTTTTTTTCGCATTATATATAAAAAGGTGGAAAGGTCAAATATACCGCTCAAGTTTGATTGGATAATTCGTGGTCTTTCACACATATAAAGTGACAAGTTAGACAAAATAATTTTTTTTGAAAAAAAGACAATTTTATCACTAAAAAAATTAATTAGGTCAAATAATTCATACAATGATGGTCATTAAATTTAATTGATATCGTTGAAATAATAGCATATTGAAATTGGCCAGAAGGAACAAAATTATGCCATAAATATATTGATGTGAAAGACATGTGTGATATATTTTATTTCAATTATAATTTATTTATTTATTTTTAAATTTTTAAATATTAAATTAGCCACATTAAAATATATAAGGGCTTAATGATTATTGAGCTAAAATTAAAACATCTATATAGTCCTTTAAGCCTATATAAAAAAAAAGAAAAAAGGATTGATCAAATATATATATATATATATATATATATATATATATATATATAATTTAATTTGATATAAAATTTTAATGTATTTAGAATTTTAATTGTACGCAAACTTTTAACCATATAAATAGTTAAATCGATTATTTATTAAGATATAATTTTTTTTCATGGTGTTCTCTCTATATTTCATAATTTTTCCTATTCGAAGAGTTTAACTTAACCATCGGAGTATTTTTAGATCTTCACAAATTTTTTATAATTTTTGCTGATATCAAATTCGGATCGAATTTTTTTTTTTGAGAATATATATATATATATATATGACTCCAAGTCTCCAAGTAATTATCTTAATTGCCAAGATTAAGAAGATATTTTTTCCAGAGATTTCAAATCTAGGGTCAAGTGAAATTTTGTTGAAAGATTCTCAACTCAAGCACTCTGAATGGTTTATGTTTGAATCGGTTAGCTTAGTAAATTTTGAAAACTTTTGTAAAAGAAAAAAATTATAAATTTTTTAATTAATATTTAGAGACAGAATTTTAAAAAAGTCAAATATTTAAATTAAATCTAAATTAAACTTTTTGTATGAAATATTTAAAATATCGAGCATGCTAAAATAAAATAAATGCTTGACCCTTTTTTTTTTTTTTTAAGAAGATGAAACTTTCATTAAGTAGAATCAGCCAAAAGTGCTGAAAACAAGAAATTTGGTGAAAAATTCATCCAAATTTGAAGACTAAATAAAAAACTCGTTGATCTTTTAGCGAAAGCAAATTTCACATTTGTTAAAGAAGAAAACAAGCTATTACAATCATCCAAAACAATTCCTAAATCTGAAGCAAAATGAGTATGAGATGAAAGAGCTTAGATAATGACTTAAGCATCCGATTCTATAATTACTTGCTCAAGGTTGTGCGATTTGATCCACCCTAAAACATCCCTGATAGCTAAGCCTTCTGCTAAGAATGAATCTGTTACTCCTTGCAAAGGACCATTGCCTGCCAACAGAAAAACACCAGAGTCATCCCTAATGATAAAGCCAAAACCAGTTTTATTATGACCTTCAAACATTGCTGCATCAACATTAATTTTCATCCATGAAGTTGGGGGTTTCACCCATTTCTTGATATGAACAGAGGCTGAATCTTCATTCCTATGAGCAGATTCTTTCACACTCAAAACACTCACTCTATTTGCCACCTTGTAAATGCTAATCAAGTCAGTAGCTGTAGCAGTACTATCTTCAACTCTATTATGCCTCCCATCCCAGATCAGATCATTACGATGCTTCCAAAGGCTCCAGCATAAACTAATAGCTTCCAGACAAAAATCAGTAGGTTGATGATCAACAATAAAAACCAACCAATCCATAAAACTCATAAAGGATCCCCGAATATAACCACAAGAAGTTCAAAGCCAACACTCCTTCGCACACAGGCAATCTAAAAAACCATAAACTGTACTTTCCTCGAATAACCCATAAACTTTGCAAAAAGGGTTCAAATCAACTTTCTTTTGGGCAAGAGCAAGATTAGTCGGTAAACAATTTGCACAGGCTCTCCATATCAGGTTCAGTACTTTAGGCGGCACTTTTAATGACCATAACTTCTTCCAGAATTTACTTTGACCAGTATGGTTCACATGGTTACTAATTGACATCTTGTAGGCACTCTTCACCGAGTAAATACCTCTAGGGTCTACATGCCACCACCATGAATACATCTGATGCCGTAAACTTAATGGGGTCTTCGTAATCAACAGGATATCCCTATCATTGAAGAGTGAAGCCAATTTGCATTGTTCCAAGAAAGAGTACCTTCCTCCATTAGCTCCGACACAACCATATTCATATTATGTTTCGATTCATCAAAGGTAGTAGAGATAAAAGGATTAGTAGCATTTGGAAGCCAAGGATATTTCCAGACCAGTAAACTCTACCCGTTACCCACTCTCCATCGGCAGCCTTGTTTGATCAGTCCTTGGGTTGCCCATATACTTCTCCACACATAGCTTGGATTGTGCCCAATTTTAGCTTTAGCAAAAGAGCTATGAGGATAGCATTTAGCTTTGAAAACTCTGCCCGCCAAAGAGTCTGTCTAAGTAAGAAGTCTCCGATCCTGTTTGCCTAACATTGCCAAGTTGAATTCGTGAAAAAATCTAAAACCCAGGCCCCTTTCTGATTTCGGCTTACAAAGGCAACTCCAATTCATCCAATGTATACTTCTATTGGCTGCACCTTTTGAACCCCACCAAAAGGTATTTAACATTATTTCTATATCCATACATAAGGTTATGGGAAGCATGAAAATACTCATTATATAATTAGATAGAGATTGAGCGGCAGTTTTGATCAGGATCTCTTTACCTGCAAGAGATAAAAGAGTGCGGTTCCATCCCTGGAGCGTTTTACAAATTTTATCTATAATCATCCCAAAAGCTTTCTTCTTGTTCTTCCCGACCCACATAGGCATACCTAAGTAGGAATCCTGAGCTGAACCCATTTGTACCTTCAAAATACGGTTAACTTGTTCTTTAATTTGCTATTGAGTGTTGGAGCTAAAGATAATAGAAGACTTGTTAAAATTGATACATTATCCCGAAGCTTCTTCACAAGTCTTAAAGGCACTACTTAGAGCTATTATTTCACCAGGATCTTCTCTAAAGAAAAAGTAGCTGTCGTCAGCAAATGGTAGATGAGAAATTGATGGGGCACCTCTAGCGAGAGAAATACCATGGATCAGACGTTTTGACTTCATCTTATTTAGTAAAAACGTGAGGCCTTGGGCATAGATTATAAACAAATAAGATGACAGAGGATAGCCTTGACGAAGACTTTTACTAGGGAGAATAAGATCCGATCGGTGCTTACCATGAGTAATATAGAATTTCACTGAAGATATGCACATATGAATCAATTTAAGCCAACCTTCGTCGAACCCCAACTTTCTCATAACGTTTAACAGATAACACCATTCGACTCGATCTTAGGCTTTGCTCATATCAACCTTTAGAGTGCCAAACCCTATTTTTCCTTTTTGTTTACATCTAAAGTGATGAAGGATTTCATAGGCCACCACAGTGTTATCAGTAATGAGTCTACCAACCATGAAGGCAGTTTGATTCTCTGAGATAACTGTAGGAAGAATGTTTTTCAACCTGTTAGCCAGCATTTTGGCAATTTTATACAAAACAGTACAAAGAGAGATTGGTCACAGATCAGTAACCCTTTCAACAAGTTGCTTCTTTGGAATAAGCACAATGGTAGTATCATTAAGACTTCCAGGGAGCTCTAACGTGTTAATAATTGAAAGATATATTTTGGAGATATCTTCACCAACAATGTTGATAAAAGGCTCTGAAACAATCTATTCTATGAGACTTATCTGGGTGCATAGCCCATAGAGCTTCATTGACATCCTTGTCTATGAAAGGAGATAGCAACCATTGATTCTGGTCTGTCGAGATAAGATTAGGAATACAATCTATGATTTCATCATCTTGAGTATACTGAGATGTAAAAAGCCTATTGAAATAATTAGAAATATGTTCACCCAGGCCATTTTCCTCTTTGAAGCATATGTATGGAAATACTCAGTATTATTATCTCCTTCTTTCAACCAAAACAATTTCGCCATCTGTTTCCAAAAAACTTTCTTTTTATTTCAAGACTTCAAAGAATTCTTTCCTTGCTAGAGCAAACTTACAGACAGAATCTTGGTCTCTCCTTCTACCATACTTTCTCATAACTGATTGACACAATTTCAAACTGTTATGAAAATCATGCATAACACCTCCCCTACATTTATTCAAAACTTTCGGATAATTATGCATCTTCTCATTAACAGAGTTGAGGGCTAGTTCTGTCCAAGCTATTTTCACAATATGCATGAATATTCTCTCCCTAAGCCAAGAGTTTTAGAATTTAAAAGAGGGAAAAGGGAGTAGTACATTTTCTTAAGTTATCCACTGGATAGATCAACAAAGGGCATTGGTTTGATGACAAAAAACCCAAATTTACAACTTTGTAATTGTTGAACTGAGTTGCCCAGTTGGAATTAACAAACACCCGATCTAATTTCTCCTGCACCTAATGCACCGTACCTCTGCTCCTCTCCCATGTAAACTGGTCTCCCTTCATATCCAACTCAATCAATCTCGATTCTGCCACAACTTTATTAAATCCATCAATTAGATAAGCAGGATATGGTGGACCACCTACCTTTTAATTTGTGCTGAGGATATTGTTGAAATCTCCAACAACACACAATGGAAGAGTAGATGAAGCTGCAAAGGATCGAAGAAGGTGCCATGATTGAAAGCGCTGATTTCTGTTGGGATGGCCGTAAAATCCCGTTAGTCTCCAAGTCGGTGTATGAATGGGCCTTATTTCAAAATCAATACAATTTCCAGAGTAGCCCAGTAACTTAACATCCTCACTACATTTCCATATGAAAGCCAATCCACCACTATGACCCAAACTATCAATAGAGAAAGAACGCTCGTAGCCCAAAACACGCTTAATTTTATTAATTAAAGATTGCTTACAAAAAGTTTCAGCAAGAAATATAAAATCTGGCTTATGGACTTTAACTAAGTCCTTTAGGACATGAATTGCTTGTGGGTTGCCAAGCCGACGATAATTCCAACTCAAGCAAATCATGGTGATGGGTGGGTCTGCTCGTCAGGTCCCACCAGGTCCATTTTTTTATTTTTATTGTCAAAACAATGGGCTAGGAATGGTTGTGGCCCAGCTGAGGTAAAAGAGACTTCTTGAATTCCAACACGTTTCCTTTTTACTTCGATGATTACCAGCTCATCATTGGCTGTACCCACATAATCTGTAACTTCAGACATATTTTTCCATCTTCCCTGGAACTGCTCCTTTGATTTGGCTTATCTCCTATTTTATAGCCATTTGTTCCTCATTTTTCGTAGGTAACTACTGTCACTCCACTATTGCCATTTTTTTAACTACCATCTCCACCTGGACTCTGCATGTCGATGGTTATTGCTTCATACTGACCTTCCAGCGGATTTTGACTCGAGCTACGAAGCAATGGATCTCTTATTTGTTTGAATGATTGCCTAGGGATAATTCTTAAATTTATATCATATTTTTTATATAATGTGTGTTTGAAGAATTTTTAAATTGTAAGTTGTTAATTATTATATAATATGTATTTGAAAAATTTTTAAATTGTCAGTTGTTAATTATATAATGTGTGTTTGAAAAATTTTTAAATATTTTATTTATTGTAATTTTTATTTTATATTCGTGAACATTGATATTTTTATTTAATTATTTATTTGGATTTTAATATAATTTTTGTCATGTAAATGAAAAGAGAAAAAAATTATTTTTTAATTTAAAAAATAATTTCGAATTATTCGGGTGGAGCCTGAATAACTGCAGATTGTTCGGATAGGAATCCAAACTTTTAATAGGATTGGATTGAAATTTAGGGTGAAAATCGGGTTACGGGTTGTTTGGGGGCGGGTTATGTTGGCCCAAACCTGCCCGATGAACGCCCCTATACAACTACAATTCTGCAAACCTATTTTGAAGGCCACTCTTCATTGTCTATTGGGTTAATTTGGGCCTCTTTGCCCATTAGGTTACCTTTTCATTGGCCCGAATAATATAGAGAAAATTACCCCAATTGTCAACTTTTTTTCCCTTTTTTCAAAAAGATAACCCCCTCCCTTTTTTTTCATATATCTCACTTTTTAAATTCTTGTTTTCATAAATACAACTTTTTTTTCCTAAATAAAAACTGCAATCTCATTTTCCGATGATCGGTATATTGTTCCTTCTCCAACGATTTTCTGTTCTCTTCATCATCGATGATTCCTTATTAGTTTGATTTGTTGATCGGTTTGCATGGATGGAGATCTGAAAGTGCAATTTTGATTCTAATTAACTTGGAGATCGGAGATCCTTGAGGAGTGATTAGAAATTGGCTTTCAATGTCTGATTTGTACATTCCTTTCTCAAAATCGGCCTTTACCAGTCTCATTATAGAAGGTATGTATAATTTTTTCATTTCTTGTTAACTAAGAATACATACAAGTTTTAATCAGTTTTCAAATTTAACTGTCAAATAGTTTCTTGCTACTTTTTTTGAGTGCTAAATATGTCTGTGATAACTTATTTTTGATGTTGTTTATACTATTTCTCCTTGGACGTTTTGAACTATAATTTCACGGTCTTTCTCAAGCAGTTATGACAAATAGTACTACTGATAGTTCCTCACACCAACTACTTAGTATAGTTCCTTGCTCCTATTATTCCCTGTCCTGTATCTCTAGTATGATGAAATTCATGTTGAGCTGTACATCATAATATTCTAGCTAATTATTGCTTTGATTATCTTGCTTTATTTGTTCCCTCATTCCACCCCCTTCTCTAGTTAATATTTAATTATGTCATTTTGCTTAAATATAGTTCGATTAGGAGTTTATGCTAATATAAGATGTAATATTTATGAGACCAAGGAGACTCATATTTAATAGGAACCTATTTTCTAATTAACAATTCATTGGCTGTCTAACCAGAAAATCATCTTAAATTATACTATGTTTTCTGGTTAACAATTCATGGGACAATGAATATGTGTTAGCTAAACTACTGTTATTTTTACTGGTTAATGCAACTCTGTCACTTCCTTGCAGAATTCGACAATGCAAGAAGTTTTTTACAAACTTTAATTATACTCTATTTTTCACAAGAAATAGTCAATACACTCAAGTGTTATGCTTGCAGTTTTCACTAAACACTACTATTATGTAATGCTTGTAAATATTAAGGTTTGGATTTAAATAAAATTCTCCTCTTTGGCGAAATTGAAAAATAAAATGAGTGGGACTATATTATATAAAAAATTTAAAAAGTATTATTCATCTATATGTTATGACTAATTTAAAAAAATAGTTGATTGAATAGTTTTGCTATTCCAAGTTATGACTAATTTTCATGTATGAATTAAATCTGATCAATTTTGATGTTTTATACATTTTAGTGTTGTGCTTATAAAAATAATATTTCTATTAGTATTTGAATGTGGTTATATATGTGTAATGGCCTCAACATCGGACTGGTCGTGAATAGTACTTTCTGATAGTGAATAGTATATTCGGGCCGAAAATGACATCCGAAAGTGAAAAATATTTTATTGGACTATTGGAAAGTACTAGTCACGGATAGTCCAATGTTGAAATTTGAAGTGAATTTGAGGTCAAATAGGCCTCCGAAAGCCAAAAGAACGAAAATCGAGAAAATTAAGATTTAGGATTTTTAATTGAATTTTTGAAATAAGTAGGTTCCATTAGTGAAGGTCTTATGGCACCATCATAATGTGAAAAAAGCTACTTGGAAACCGGAAGCGACCATGAGACAGCAGTATCCTATACTTTTTGAATCAGGTAAATTTCAAGGACGAAATTTATTTTTAGTAGGAGAGAATTGTAATGGATTCAACGTCGGACTGATCGTGAATAGTACTTTCTGACAGTGAATAGTGCATTCGGGTCGAAAATGACACCCGTAAGTAAAAAATATTTTATTGGACTATTGAAAAATACTAGTCACGGGTAGTCCAAGGTTGAAATTTGAAGTGAATTTGAGGTCAAATAGGCCTCCGAAAGCCAAAATAACGAAAATCAAGAAAATTAAGATTTAGGGTTTTTAATTGAATTTTTTTATTGTTTTGGCTACTAAAAATATCAAATGAAGTCTAAAATTTTTTTAAAAATTACATATATGCTTAAAATAATGTGTAGAATATTTTGGTAGTAAAAAAGTGAATTTTTCGGCTACACTAGTTTTTTTGAATCGGACCGATTCAATTTAATCGGATCGATAAAATTAAATCGGATCCAAAACGAACTCTGATTGAGTTGAAATTTTAAGTATAGCCTATTTTTAATGTTATATGAATAATGAAATAAAATTTGAAGAGAATTGAAGTTGGAAAGTGGGAGAAATTAATTAGGGCTAATTATTGGGTAATTAGTGGGCCTAAACAATTAAATTGTTCGAGCCCATTTAAAGCCCAAACCAAGGCCCAATTTGGAGATCTATATAAGCCCTTCCTCTCCAGATTTTTCCAGCAAAAGCTTCCTTCTTCTTCAATCCTCTTGGTGGCCGAATCTTTCTTCTCTTATTTTCCTCTCTTTTTCTTTCAATTCTCACCAAATCAAAGCCTAATAAAGTGATTTAGATCTCTCTAGAGTATCCTGGCAAACTCTATTCTTTGATTCAAGGAAGGGAATCAAGAGAAATCAAGGGTTAAAGTTTAGGTGTCAAAGTTAGGTATGTGAAATTATTGATTTTTAATTGGTTTTTAGGTGCCTACAACTAGTTTTGGGTGCCTAGAGTTCATTTTTGCTGTTAAATTTAGCATTTGAGATCAAAATAATTGAGTTATATTTGATGGAAAATTTGGTTTGTGAAGGAATCCAAGAAGAGGAGCTAATTTCTCAAGCTAAAGGAAAAGGAAAGGAAGTCTAGGCAAGGCTAATCCATAAAAAAAGGTATGTGACTAATAAATCCTTTTATTTCCCTATTAATTAAGTGAATTTCCTTTAGATTTCTTAAGAAAAATTTCATATATTAGGGTATAATTGAAAGTAATGTTATATTCATGCCTTTAAAAGTTATATATGCCTATTAGAGACCTTAAATGAAGTTAAAACAAATTGTATGATGGACTTGTAGTGTAGGCCGAATGAAGATTTATAAGGAACTAATGTAAATTTGAGTGATTTTAATGATTTTAGGCATTCTAATGTCAATATTGATGTAAATAAGTAGTTATGAATTTTTAGAGAATTTATGGAAATTAAATGAATATTTTCGGAATAAATATTAATTAGGTATTAGTTGAAAAATGTGAAATTTGAATGAAATATGGCATAAATTATTGATTATATGGTGAACTACTGTGAAATGTTTCATAACATGTGTAAAGAAGATTGACTGTAATTATAAAGTATTGATACAGTATGGACAAGAAATGAAAAGTAAGGAAAATAATGAAAGGTTAGCTAATAAAGAAAAAAATTGAGAAAATATGTGCCCTTAGAAAGAGTCAGGCAGTAAAACCTAATTCAGGATATAATTGGCTGGCCATAGGGATACATATACCGCGGTGCAAGTCATGACGACTTGCTTTACTATGGTTGGATTACTAATCTCCATAGTATATTTATCATATGTACTGTCATATGTTCATATATTATATGAAGGATGATTCTGGAGGTCATTTCTCATTCTGTTGTAGCTCTGTGGGGTCCATGTCCCGCATATCCGGTCTGAAAGTTTTCTGTCGGGTCTGTACTAGGGGCATATTGATAAGAAAATGTTAAAAGTGTAAAAGAGAAGCTAAAATGAAAGTTTAATATGAAAAAGGACTAAAATGAAAAGGATTTAGAAGTTTAGGGGTAAAATGATAATTTTTTTAAAATGTGAAATTAATTGATAAAAGTAATAAGGAAAATAAGTCATAAGGGTAAAATGATAATTTGATCAATTAATTGGGTAAAAAGTCAACCGTGTAAAGTTAAAGGACTAAAATGTAATTTTATATGCAAAGGGTTAAATTAAAGGTTAATCAGTAAATTATAAGTTAATTAATAAGGTAAGAAAATAATGAATAAAAAGGGCAAACTAGTAATTAATAGTGTAAAAGGGCATTTTTATAATAAATGAGAAGTTCAAGGATTAAATTGAAAATATAAGAGAGTTCATAAATTAAATGAAAAATTAGTCATTTATAAAATAAATATTGCTTTTAAATAAGAAAAATCGATAATAAATTACTTAAATCAAAGTTATTAACATATTTATACATTAGGGAGATACTATGATTTTTAGTCACCACTGGGCATGTTTAATGCTCAGCACGTAGGATTTACTGCGTGCAGGTACAGATAGGTTGAAGCTTGGGTACACAGCAGGAAATTGGAGCTGAAGAGTTAGAAGGATATTTTAGTATGGCATGTATATATACACTTATTATGTTTGATTTTGTAAGGATAATATTGTAGCAATGATCGTATTGTGTATTCTGTATAGTGGTATGTGGATGAGGAATTGCAGAGAATGGATGGAATGTATGTGTTGCTTGATAGCATTTGTGGGTTATTATAATTGGATTGAAACTGTTGTGCCTCTGAGAGGCTGTGTAAATATTTGCTTTTCAGGGGGGCTAGTTAAGAATATAGCCGTTATATTGCCAATATTTTATTAAATGCATAGTGATTTTCGGATTGTTATAGGTTATTGATTAACGAAAGTTATATATACATAATGATTGTTAAGTTAAAGGAATCAGGTGAAAAAAAATTCATACTTATTGCCTGTCCGATAAGACTGTTTCAGTAAGGGTGTTACAATATGTATTTTGTAGGATATTTACAATGACATGAAACATTTCAATTCTGTTGCAATATAATAGGAAATGGAGTGAATAGAACAAATATCAGGATTTTAAAGTTGATGGAATTCTAATTCCATCAGATTGCAGCAATGATACATTGTTGGATATTATAAAAAATCAAACAAATGGTAGTAATATGAATAGGATGTTGGACAGCAAATACGCTAGTGGAGATGGGTATCCATCACTTAGAATAAAGGATTATATCTCAATGATTTTCTATTTGGAATTGAGAACCAATGAGCCATGTTTCAAATCATATTCAATGTGCATTACAGAGATAGACAAGTGCGAAATAGATACTTTACGGTATACATCAAGGATACACATTGTATATACCAAGTAAATATAATGTATACATCAGGTACACATGGTATATACATCAGGTACACATTGTATATACAATAAGTACACACTGTGTATACAATAAGTACACACACAAAATATATTATATTTTTTTGCTACTATTTTGGTTTTGTATATTGTATATCATGTATTCATTTTATAAAAGGACATAAATGCACATGTTGATATATTTTTTGTTTGATTATGCATTTTTTTTGTTATAGCTAGAAAATATTAAAGATATTTATTATTTTTATAATAGGATAAAGCTCTAAAATAATCTCTGATGATCTTGGAATCATAGAAGCTGAAATTGAAATAAAAATTTTGATTTTGGAACAAGAGGAGCCACTTGTCAACTCATATGACAATATTATAGACATGATAGATTATGTGAGTTTGGTGTGCAAACAAATAGTTAAGAGCTTGAATAACAAAGTCAAGTAAGTAGAAGAGGATGAAGAAATTATAAAAAATCCAATGTTCTCTAATGGCACATCATCATTAGCAATATTCTTCTTTACTCATTTTTGAAACATTCCATCCAGGTGTAGCTTCTTCCTCTCATCTTCAGTTGGATAAATATTCTTCAACTTCAACTAAAAAAAAGATGATAAAAAATTAATCAATACAAGGTCAAATAAGGAAAAAAATTAAAGAACTATAATGACTTACATCTTTGGCGGAATGACTAAATAATGTGCTTGAGATATCCTTTAAGCTTAGTTGAATTTCATTATCATTCCATCTTAGAATCATTGGTCTTTTGTCTTCTGCATTTATCTCCAAATATTTGGTGACATTTCCATAGCACTTATAAAATCACATTTGGAATGCCTAAGCAAACCCATAGATTCTATACATGGTGACATTCCCTTTGTTTTATTTGGCCTAACCCTTTTTCGAATCAACTTTCCGTTGAGGCTACTAGTCGTAAGGTCAAACACCTTTTTCATGCATGGATAATCCTTAAATTCTCCATAATCAACAAAATCAATATCCTCCTTAGAAATAATTTTATTATTGTTATATGCAAGTAAAAAATAGTGTATAAAAAAATAACACTACTAACTTTATAGCATCTTCATCATTATCAAAAGTCACATTCATAAAACTATTGGATATTGACTGCTTGGATAGTTTTTTGCGAACTATTAAAATATTTATCAAACAATGTACTACTTTGACATGTCATATTTTTTCTCATCTTTCCTTTGCACTTAAAATTAGTTATAAGTGCAAATTCTTTTAAACCAAATATCAACTCCACTCTATCATGCATCAAACAAAACTCTTTATCGTTTGCAGTATATATTTTTCTAAGAAATAACAAATGAAAAAACTGACGATGAAAAATTATTTTGGGCATATCTAAAAAATATCCAAAATATATTTTTTTGAATCTGTTAAGTTATGTTGTAGTTAGCTCGTCCTTTATGAGAGAGACAATATAACAATTCATACAGAAGAAATCGCATAATGTGAAAATCATCTCTTTTCACAACCTAAAAAAATATAATTTTTAGAGAAATAATAATAGTTTAAATAATATACAAAAATAATCAAAATAAATAAGAAGTGTACACACTATGCATACCAAGTAAATACACTGTATATATCAAGTACACACGACGTATGCATCAAGTACATATTGTGTATACATCAAGTACATATGGTGTATATAATAGGTACACATTGTGTATAGTGTGTACAGCAAGTACACACAGTGTGTATAATAGGTACATAAGGTATATACAGCAGGTACACAATATGTACACAGCAAGTACACATAGTATATACCATAAGTTTACACGATGTATACAGCATGTACACACAGTCTATACAGCAAGTACACATAGTGTGTGTTTGGTATATATGTTGTGTACATTTGGTGTATACAACAGGTACAAATTATGTATACATCAAGTACACATTGTGTGTACAACAAGTACTCACAGTGTATATACCAAGTACACATTATGTATACAGTAGGTATATAGTATATAGTAAATATATATGTATCGTATTATATTAATTTTATATTATCATTACATAATGTAATACATTTAAGATGTAAATAAAAAGAAAAAATAATTATCTTTTATTTTTTCAAGACTTGAGAATCATAATTCGCAATTTCAATTGGACTACAGTTTCTCTTAGTCTGTCTTGTAACCATTAAACTGGAGCTGGCATCTGCGCTTTTATTTTTATTAATATTTTTCTTGCCATCTAATTTCTTTATTTTTTTGATAATTTGGGATACACTTCTAGATCGAGGAGAAGAACTTGATCAAGTATCAACCATTTTGCCTGAGATATGAATAGGTAAACATCAGGAAGAGTCATATTAGTTGAACAAATTCAAATCATATATGTAATGGCCTTAACACCGAGTCAGCCGTAAATAGTACTTTCCGGCAGTGAATAGTATTTTTCGAACCCGAAAGTCAAAAATATTTTATTAGACCTTTGAAAAGTAATAGTCATGGCGAGTTTAGGGTTGAAATTTGAAGTGAATTTGAGGTCAAATAGGCCTCCAAAAGTCAAAAATACGAAAAATGTAGCTAGTCAATTTCTCTGGTAGGGAAAGGAACTTGATTTTGCTTAAATAATTAAAAATAGTAAACGAACTCCGAATATTGTCAGATTTTGCGTGCCTACATGAATTTTTAGTAGAATATTTTGGTGATGAGAATGAAATTTTTCGGTGACACCGACAGTTATCGAATCGGACCGATAAGTTTGAATAGGATCGATAACGGACTCCGATTGAGCGAAAAATTTATGTCCTACCTATTTTTAATGTTTTAAGAATGATAGAATTAAAATTGAAGTGATTTGAAGTAAGAAAGAGAGAGAAATTGAATTGGACTTTGAGAAGGTATAAATGGACCTTAATTTTAAATTGGGCTAAGCCCACTCATTAAGCCCAATTTTGGGCCCATAAGAGTGGTATAAAAGGGATAAAAATCTGGAGATTTTCTCCAGAATACTCTAGCTTCCTCTTCCTCTTGTAATGGCCAAATTCCCTCTCCTTCTCTCTCTCTTGATTTCTCTTCATATCTACTTCAAATCTCTCCTAAACTCCTAAATAAAAGATGAAGTTTTCTCTCTCTCTAGGTCACCCTAGTGGCCTTAAGCAAGTGATTTGAGCAAGGAAAGGCAAGGAATCAAAGGAAAAAGGGAAAAGAGGTAAGATGGACTTTAAGGAATTAAGTAATTTTAATTGGTTTTTTTGATGTGTTCTTATAATTTTTGAGGTGTTTAAGCTAATTATGAGATTAGATTTTTCATTTGAGGACAAGAAATTGATGTTAGGAAGGCTTGAAATTTCGGCCAAAGATATATGTTTGAAGGGATGGAGTTATGCTTGGTGCCAAGTGATGAAAAGTGAAGCTAAAGGAAGCTGAAGCATGGAAAAAGGTAAGTGACTACCAAATCCCTTAATTTCTCATTTAATATGAATTTTTCGTAATTATGTAATTAAGATAAAAATATGTAAAATTGTTAATTAATGAAATTATGTTAGGGAAAATGAAATGAAACATGAGAGGAAATGAATTAAAGGCTTTAATGAAAGAAAGAAAAATTTTAAGGTAGGAAAAAAATGGTGGCCGAAATGTTAGTGAGAGGAAATGGTAAGAAAAATGCATGAAAATAATGTATGGTAGCTTAAATTAATAATAGACTTGATAATTGATGTCTATTAATTTTTTTGAGAATATTTGAAATTAATTTGGAAATTTTTAAGATTTTGCATATTGTATGTATTGAATGAAAATTGTGATTTAGTGTGAATAAAGTGACTATTTTGATGAAAAATGATAGTAACCAATAAAGAATGCCTAAATAAATTTTATTGGAATTTATTGAATTTATTAGAATTTTATTGAAATTTTTATGTGTATATGTATAATGGAAATAATTGAAATAGCAATGCATAATTATATAAAAATGACTAAAGTGATGAATAAATATGAAAAATAAATTAATGTCAATAACGAGAAATAAAAAGTCAACCGACGGATTTTTTTTGAAATAATTATTAGGTCGTAAAAATAATAAGAATAATAAATTATTGAGAAATAATTCATAAATAAATGAAAATGATGGAAATAAATTAATACGTGAATTAAAAAAAGATAAAATGAGTTTTAAATAGAAAAAGGACTTAAATAAAAGAAAATAAAAAGTTTGGGGCAAAATGATAATTTTGTCAAAGTAGGTAATTAACGCGTTAAAATAAGTAAGAAATACTTATCAAGGGTAAAATGGTAATTTTGGAAAATTAACTGTATTAAAAGATAAAGTTTCCATGATATAAAGAATAAAATATAATTTTACCC
The DNA here is from genome assembly GCA_037975025.1 of Excoecaria agallocha. Lineage (NCBI taxonomy): Eukaryota > Viridiplantae > Streptophyta > Magnoliopsida > Malpighiales > Euphorbiaceae > Excoecaria > Excoecaria agallocha. The sequence goes on along the minus strand of CM075810.1, from coordinate 33,452,211 downwards.
GAAATGGTAAAATAAAGAATAAAAAATGAATAATGGAGGAAATTATATAATAAAAATAAATAATTATAATGGCAAAATCGTAATTATGCATTTGAAATGAATAAATCGATAGAAAAAGTCAAATTATGCATGTTCGAGACCTAAAATAATAAATGATATTAATTAAGTTCCTAATTGCCTAAAAGTAGAAAAATAAAAATGTAACAAAAAGTATTAAAAGAGTTAATGATTATAAAAATGATTCGCCGACGAAATAAGGTTGGCATACCGAATGATTAAAAAGCTTGATCAATAAAAGAAAAAGAAGTCAACTATTGAATTATTAGAGAATAAATTGCAAAGAATTGTATAAAAAGAATAAAAAGAAAACTGTGAATTATAATGACATAATTCATAATTTATAATCTGTATAAAAGATTGAAAAGTTTAAGTATCTGAGTGAATTATCGAAAAATAATTCACAAAAGTGACTGGAAAAGAGAAAGTGAATAAAAGGATAAAAAGCTATTGAATAGTCAAAGGTACAAAAGAGTGCATTTGATCAGAATAAAGTATAGTAACAAATAAAAGAAAGAAATTAAAGAATTTTAAATGTTCAAAAACGTTTACAAATGTGACTGATTATGTTTGCCCTTAGGGATAGACAGGTATTATGATTCTTATTTTGGATATAATTGACTAGCCATAGGGACACCTCTGTACCGCGGTGCAAGTTATAGCGACTTGCTTAGCTATGAGCGGAATCTTTGATCTCCATAGCTTCAGTGAAAGTGAAAATGTATCTGTTTCTGCTCTGTGATACTTGATCTTTCGAGATCATTTCTTTATCTGTTTAGTGAAACCTTCGGGTCCAGTCCCGATTATCCTTTTTGAGAAACCTGTTATATTGCACTAGGGGCACATCGAAATGAATAAATTAGTACTGTTTAATTGAACTGAATATAAAAGATATAAAAGTTATATCAAAAAACGATTCGTTCAAAAGAGAATGTAAAGTTGAAATAAATCTATAAAGGTTTCTGATCAGTGTATTTGAAAAGAAAAAGAAAGGTTTTATAAGAATAAAATATTAAATCAATATTTAGTTAAGCTTTTATAAGAAATTCAAATATATCTTGTTTTACGTGAAGAAGATAATTTTAATTGATTAGTAATTCTTGTACTATTTACCACTGTAAAGATAATGACAAGTTTGGAAAATAATATTAATTTTCCTAATTAAAGTTAAAAAAATGATGATAGTGACAAAAAGTGAACTTAATGCTTAGGTAACGCTTTTCTGAAGGATAAGTTACCTGAAAAGTAAAACGATATAAAGGCATAGAATTATGCAATGAAAGAAAAGTAAAAGATATAAGTGTTAATTAGATAATTAAATATGGATAATGTATAAAAGAAGAAAAGAAAGTTTTGACTGCAAAGTACTCCAAAATAACTATATCGCTTTGCGATGAAGCTTATAAGCTTTTTAACAGTAATGTAATTATTAGATCAAAGTTAAAGTAAAGTAATAGAATAAATTGTAAAAAAAAAGTGAAGTCAGAATATAGATTGAATCATTGACCAGTAAAGCAAGTATGAAAAGTAGTTTATTTTGGTACTAGTAAAGACACGAGTACCAATACACATTGCTAAATAAAATGATAATTAAATTACTATGACTAAAGGATAAAATGAAAGTACTGATAAAAAGTAAAAGTTATAGTAAAGATTAACGTAAAGATAAAAGGTAAATTTGCTATTGATCTACCTAAGAAGATCCTATAAGATAAAGTTGAAAGTTTAGAAACAAAGAATAATGATTACCAAAATACGAGCTAATAACATGACTAATGTTAATAAAAGTAAGAGAAAGTGTTAAATGAAGTAAGAATAATTGTAGCATAAATTATATAATTATGCTTATTCTTGGAAAATTCTGGGATTAGTAGTCACCACTGGGCATATTTAATGCTCAGCACGTAGTGTTTACTGCGTGCAGGTTCTAAAGCATTGTGGGAGCACAGTATATGGAAGGACCAGATTGGAAGAGAAGATTTTTGTATTAGTTAGTATAAGCTTTTGGCATGTATATACTTAGACTATTAAGGTAAAAGATTGTATTCTATTTTGATTATATTTTAATTGTTAATGGATGAGTGGATAGTGTAAGTTTTTGGTATGATGGGTGATGTTTGTTTTAATTGTTTATAAGACTGTTGTTTGATTCTAGAATTAATGAAAAAGTATTTTTAAGTGTTTCGAATTGTTCGGTAAAAAAAAAACTTACCATCGTCAGCTAAGTTTCATTTCGTTAAGGACTGTTCCGAGAAGGGTGTTACAATATAATTTTTCCAAGGTGAATCAAGAAAGCGGACATCGATTAATAGATTTTTATACTATTCTGCTATTAAAAATACCATTTGTGAATCCTACATTTTATGGCAGAATAGGATCATAATTATTTGATAAATAATATTAGCATTAGCTGTAACATTAACCATTGAAAGAAACAGAGACAATATATATACTCTCAGAAATCTGTAATAGTAGCAAACAAATCATAAATAGATTCCAAGCACATGGAACCAGATCATCAACCAACTAACTAGTCAAACCATATACATAATGTCCATTTAGATAAATATTTGCAACCTACGATCTATATATGAGCATATATCTATTTCATTTTATTCGTGGCCAACTTAACTTTGGATGGTAAAATCACAAGTTAGTCAACATGTTTCCCTTCATAGGTTAACTATCTCATTAAAGTGAAACTGAGATCATAAGCTCTGGCTTCCCCCAAATTCATACTCTAACATCATGAGAAATTATATCTGCACATCCAATAACTAAGAATCAAGCAGTAAATAAAATGATTGAGTTCCTAATTAAATAATTGATTGTTAAAATGTTGCATCATTGCAGCAAAATGCATATGCATGTATTATACTCTTTCTAGGATATAGTAGTTTAGGCATGTCGAGAATCATTCAATTACTATAGCCATTATTATCAACAATCTCAGAATTGGTGATTAAACAACCAAGATAAAACAAAAGAAAAAAAATAGAAGACCACCCCAAATATGTATGACTAACAACAAAGTTTCAACCAATGTTTTCATAAATGGACCAGATGTCAACTCAACTTGATAACATAAACAGAAGAATAGCCCAAATATGTATGAATAACCGCAAAGTTTCAACCAATGTTTTCATAAACGGACTAGATGTCGACTTAACTTGACATCTCAAACCTATAACTTGATAATATCCAATTCGCTAATCTAAAAAATAGACAGATTTGAACCAAAGCAACCCCTTCTTTACTACAGAACTTTAATATCAATGTTTTTCATAATACATTTTAGGCTATTATGCTTGACAACACGATTAATAATTAACTTGGTTGGCATATGTAACTATTATATTTAAAATTAACAATTACAGAAAAAATGTAGAATGTGAGATCTGAAACTAATCAATAATGGTAACTAACACAAAATTCTAAAAATGAAACCCATAATAGTGATTAAAACAAAAGGAACATATGAAATGGAGAAAGGAAGAGTACCTGAAAAATGGGAATCTAGAACTTAAATCTAGCAAAAACAGGACTTGATTTTTCAATTTGACATCCATTGAAAATCGATTAAATCTAAAACAAAATACATATAACAATTGTTTTCGTTTCTGAGGAAGTGAGAATCAAGCAGAACTAAGAAAAAAAATTGAATGGAAAAGAAAAATTGAAAGCATACCTAAGATATATATTCACAGTCGATTTCGAAGGAGAAGAGTAATGCCGATGGTCTCAAAATATTCAAAGAAAATTTGAAGGAGAAGAGTAATGTCGATGGTCTCAAAATATTCACAGACGATTTGAAGGAGAAGAATAATGCCGGTGGTCTGAAAATATTCACAGACGTATTTGAAGGAGAAGAGAAATGCCGATGGTGTGAAAAACGTCACAGATGATCTCGAAGGAGAAGAATAACGCCAAAAAGTGATTTTTAATCTCAAAATCAATGGAAATGAAGAGTTGCCGGTGATCGGAGAGGCTGAAAGTGGCGGTTATCGGAGAGAGAATAGTGAAAAATTAGGAAAGTGAGAAATTGGAGAATTTTGAAAATAAAAATAAAAAATTTAGTAAAAGAAGTATAAAAGTTATATTTTTATATTAAAAATCTAAAAAATTATATTAATGAAAAAATTATGCAAATATTATATTTTTTGTTATTTTTTTCTTTATAGTTTTGTAAAAGCCCCAAGCATATATATATATAACCAAAATATTATTAGGTATTTTTATTAAAAAAATCATTAAATAAAAAAGGACACATGTCAATAAAAGAGAATTGCATTCAATGAAGTGAAGGTTGACTTAACAGTTTTGTTATCTAAAAACAGGGGAGTTGAAGATGGGATAGTAAAGCGGCAACCGGCAGATGTGGGTTCCATGGTGCTAAATGTTGATAGCACTTCTTAAATTGGATCTAATTGTAGCGCTGCTAGCGGTATTTTTTGGGAAAACATTGGTTCTTAACTTGGAGGTTACTCCTTGCGGATCGATAATATTGATTCTCTTTTTTTCAGAACTTCAAGCGATAAAACGCGGCCTAAAGTTAGTTTGGGCTAAAAACTGAAGCAAAATATTAGTTCAATTTGATAATTTTGAAGTTGTTCTTCGGATAACCAATAGAATTGATATTGAGTTTCATGTTTCAGATGTTGTTATTGATATTAGAAGATTTTTAAATCGCAACTGCTAAGTGAATATTATACACGTGAATAGAGAAGCTAACTACGTAGCCGATTTCTTAGCCAAAAATGGAGTTTCTCAAAATGTCAATTTTAATTGGTTTGACGTTCCTTCTTTATTCGTCAAGGAGCTTTTAACCCGAGATAATAGGGAATTAAGTATCCCAAAAGTTTTTTTTTTTTGTAACCTGTTGTTTCTTCCTTATATAACAATAATAATAATAATAATAATAATAATAATGGTCCTGCGGAATCCCACATCGGGTGATGTGATAAAGTGTGTGTGTGTTTAACGGCGTGGGTCGAGATCGTTGCAGTCAGCAATTGTCTGTGACGTGTCTCTGCTACAGTAAGTCCTTTGCCATAAAAAAACAGAATTGAGTAGGGACTGATCCTGCGGGATCCCACATCGGGTGATGTGGTAAAGTGTGTGTGTGTTTAAAGGCGTGAGTCGATATCATTACAGTCAGCAATTACCTGTGACGTATCTCTGCTACAATAAGTCATTTGTCATAATAATAATAATAATAATAATAAAGAGACTTGCAAATCTCATACGAGCAAATAGGCTTCCTCAATACATTCAAATGAAAGTTTCACAATTTTCATGAAAAATAATAAAATTTACAAAATTGAAAATAATACAAAGCTAAACAAGCACGATAACATTTTCAAATGTGACGATTTGTAGACAATAACGCTATTGTCCTTAATGCTAATGGATGAGCCGCTTATTTGCTCCATGTTAACGGTTCAATTGCTTGTTATAGTAGCAAACACCCATATGATGGAGGCAGAAAATGAAAAGCCGCATCCTCGTAACACCAATTTCATATAGACCAACAAAATTAACCCACATAACTTTGATTTTTTTTTATTTTTAATGATTGAGTGCATTGGCGTCACTAATTTCACATCAAGGAGAAAGCCTAATTGGTTATTGTGCTTTTTGACTAGCTCTTAATGAAGTAGATATTTTTTATAAATATATATTATATTAAAAAAAAGTATATTCAAACTTTGATGAGTCTGCTTCACCGTCTTTTTTTAATTAATATATCAATTATATTTATATTAAATTTAACACATACGTATGACTTATGATAAATTTTTATTTCGTAATTAATACAATAATTAACAATAACTAAATTTTAGTCTCATTTTATATTAGCTATGGTATATGAATTTTCTGTATCCAAATTCATTTCAAGATTAAATTCGTGTCCGCTATACAAATTTTCTATCTCTAAATTCGTTTGTGCCTCATTATGACTTGATGAACCTTGGAAGAAACCTGGTGCAGAAAGGAGCTTGTCGTTAAGACGGATGTTCCTCGAGAGCATTTCAACAACCTGGCTCATGAGCGGCCTTCGGTTTGCTGTTTCTTGGGTGCAGAACAAGGCTACTGTCAAGTGCTTCGTTACTTCCTCCTCTGGAAATTCCCCCAACTCTGGATCCACTAGTTCCAAGAGTTTCCCTTCTTCATGAAGCTCCCATGCCTATTAAGCAAGCAATCGATATCGAAAAGCGAGTAATAATTAAGATCATGTTGAGAAGATGTCTACTTTTTCTCCAGTACTTTGAATTATTAAGGAGAAATGTGAAATATGAACTCTTAATAAAATAAACCCAAGCAAGTGAGATCGCTAACAAGAAGCATACTGAGATTGGACGAAGAGGGAAAAAACTTACCCATTCTAAAAGGAGTTTCCGGGTTCCTCCCCAGTGGGGCCTCGCGCTGCTTCTGCCACTTATGGTTTCAAGGATGAGAATTCCAAAACTGTAAACATCAGCCTTCATGGTTAACTGGCCACCCAATGCGTATTCTGGTGCCAAATAACCACTGCACGGAGAAGAAAAGGAGAAGTGCTAATTTATCTTGCATCATTTATAATAGACAATATAATTGTCATAAATAATTGGAATGACCATAATTATTTGGTGACTCAAGAACCAATGGTTAAACCTTAAAATAAAATTGGTAAGAGGGCATGGGAACTACTAATTTAACAAAGTAGGACAGCTTGATATGTTTAGTATACAAGTTTCCCTCTCCTAACTTGAGGAATGAGAACATCTTCAAATGAGCAACAAATAACCACTGGGCAGATTTATCATGACAGTAGGTAGTCCATAGCAACCACATAAAGCAACATGCAAAATAGAAATAACAATGTGAAAAAAATAACCCTCAGTTAGAAGTTCAAAGAAAACATACGTTGTCCCTACTATTCTGGTGCTAATATGAGTGATGTCATCTGGAAAAAGTTTGGCCAACCCAAAGTCTCCAATTTTTGGGTTAAACTGTTTGTCAAGAAGTATATTACTAGCTTTGATGTCTCTATGCACAATATGTGGCACAAGTTCTTCATGAAGAAATGCAAGACCCCTTGCTATACCCAAACAAATTGCCGATCTTTTTCCCCAGTCCAGTATAATGTTTGTATCCTTTGAGCCTGCAGAGGTATAGAAAACACATAATGCTAGTACCAATCCCACCACATTCAATTACTTGAAGTTTCAGCTGTCATATGAGAACATCAGTGGATTACCTAGCAATGCACGATCAAGGCTGTTATTTTCTACATATTCATACACTAAAATTCGATTCGTTCCTTCAACACAACACCCAACCAACTCAACAAGGTTTGGGTGCTTAACTGTTGATATCGTATCGATCTCATTCAAAAATTCCGGCACCCCCTGCTTTGATTGAGCAGAAAGTGTCTTCACAGCTATTTGCCTTCCACCTTTGAGAGTTCCCTAGCAAAATTCCCAAAATCAAAATAAGGCTAGCTAAACATGTGGTGAAAAATAAGTGTCGGGCTGAGAGACAGACTGGCAGGCGGTTTGGGAGGGTGCTGTTTAATATATTAAACAGCACATGATTGCTTAAGGTGATTGAACTAGTTATTTTATTGAAAAAATGCCAAAGAAAATATCCTCCCAAATGTGGCTTTTGGTATTAGAGGACATTTAAGTTAACATGCTCGAAAGAGCACATGACAGATAGCAGCATGGATGCAAAAGTCAGTGCTACCCATGCCACAGTGTTTGGCATTTTCCATCATATTTACAAGAGATATATAGAACAAAGTTCTGTTATTGGCATAGGTAAAAATGTTTGGAATATTTCAAATATTCAATTGAAGCCCAAACAACTGTAAATGGAATACTAGGAGCGTCTATGTTTCAGATTCGGGTATTTTTGGTTTTTAAACTGTCCAGCAACTGACCACGGATTAGCCGTTCACCACACTTGACCTCTAGTTACCGTAATCATCATACTTCAAAACAAGAACATCTAACTTAAAATAAGCAAGTTGCAACAGAAACATGAAGTAGTTCTTTTGTTGCATCCAAACAATTAGTGACATCAAAGTTCAGCAATATTCATTAATCTAGCTCAAAAAACCAGATGTAAGTTCTTAGCACCTTGTAAACAGTTCCAAAGCCTCCTCTTCCAATCTTATTGGATGGATGAAAGTTACCAGTAGCAGATCTTAATTTATTGTACGATATTTGATTAATGTTGAGAAGTGAGTTCCCTAGCAAGAAAAAAAAAAGCTATGAAGAGGAAGCCAAAATATACCAATGCATGAGGAAAGAAACTAGAGCAAACAGAAGAGTATGCAACCATCAATCAAAATGGTTTTATCATGTTCAGAAGAAAAAAAAGATCAAAATGGTTTAATCAAGAACTCAGATGAAACTCTTACCATCGGCGCCCTGAGAAGCTTCATTGGCAGTCTGTTTTACACCAAAACAGCTGCACCTCATATCTACCTGTAATTATCTTCTGCTATCTTCAAATCGCAATATTGTACCTTTCATAAACAATAAAGAGTACCAATAATCAATAGTTGAATAGAGATACTAACAAAGAGTCAACAAAAGAAAGCGGGATTCAATTTAGATGATTCAGTTCCTAGTTCATAAAATTAGAACCTTGAATGATAAGAGTTCAGAACCTATTATTCCCAGACACAATTAATTCTGCACTAATTGCCATTTGACCTAACTTATCTAATCCATTTAATCCAACCCATTTAATCCATTTTTCTTGTAATTTTATTAAATTATTATAATACCTATAACCCAATACCCATCTAATCCATTTAATTTAAACCGTTTAATCCATTTTTTTATAATTTTCTTGGATTATTATAACCCATATAATTCATTGTAAAATTTAAAAAATATGTATATGAATTAAGGATTATTGTATAATCCAACCATTCAATCCATCTTTTTTAATAGTCCAATCCAAATAATTCCTTACATCTCTAGTTTTTCAATCATAGACTTGGCAAAATTGATTCAAAAAAATTAATCTAAATTCAACCCAATTTAAATGAATATTCTACCGGATCAACTCAAAATTGATTCATTTTATTTTTCAATCCAATCCAATATTCATTGAATCAATCCAAAATTGATCCATTATATTTTTCAACCCATTTCGTTAACAATGGATTGGTATAAAATCCTCTTTTTGAGTTTTATATAGCCTCTTTTTGCGTTTCTATCTGGAACAAGCATAAGGCTTGAAGTGGATTGTGCTAAAGAGTTTACTCCGTCATGATATATTTATATTTAGAAGTGGATACATAGAGTATATTCGGACTATACAAGTGGCTATTTACATGGGCCTCCACACGATAAATATGAAGGCAAATGGTTACCATTCCCATCGAATTATTACTTTATTTTTCCAAATAGAACTGGTGCTAAATTCTCATAATAATAATAATAATAATTGGTTTTTTTTTTAAACTATCAGATCCCTATGTGAAAAAAATAATAAATAAAAATTAAAAAAAGTGGAACCCATGGAAGTCGTGATTTCTACTGCAGACTCTTCTCTCATATGCATAAAAATCCTTAAACTATTGATGTGTTGTCTGGATTTTTTGGTTATTACTAAATGTTTCCCATAAATAACAGTGTCTTATAATAATTTGCTGTTTTTCAAAGTCTTGGTTCTTTCTGGTTTGTTTTCTTGATGCAGCTGGTTAAGTTGTGATTTGATTGCCAAGGAAAGCAAGAAAGAAATGGAGGGAGATACATATTCAGGAATAGGTAATGGAACCCAGATAGATAGCAAGATATTGCAAACATTTCAGAAGAATTTTGTGCAGGTTCAAAACATTTTGAATCAAAACCGGCTGCTAATCAATGAGATAAATCAGAATCATGAATCTAAAATTCCTGACATTAATCTAAGCAGAAATGTGGGTCTGATTTGCAGAAACCTTCATCTGCTCTTGAGTAAGTCTTGCTTTCCTCTTATATCTCAAGTTTATAGATGTGAAAATAAGTAGCAACCATTATCATTTGTCATTTGTCCTTAACTTATTATTTATATTATATTTTCAATTGAATCTTATTATTACCGGATTAATTAATTAATTAATTAAAAAATTTATACTAATTTATATTAAACTTATGGATCGACCCAAATCAATCAAAGCTATTTGGATATTAATCGCTTCATGATCCATATCTTTTGATCCATTTATAATTCAACCCATTAGTAACTCATCCATTAATGATCTAATCCAAATCCATCAAATCTGTTCATTTGTCACCTCTACTCAATCATGTTAAAATCTATAATTAATTTTTTTCAAATTTCGAAAATATTTTTTATATTTCATTTAATTAAAATTCATACTACCTCCATCTTATTTTAAAAAAAAAATTATTTTTTCTATTTTATTTTTTCAAATTTTAAATATCATTGTCGAAATTTAAGAAATGAATTTACATGTATATATCTATTTATTATGCACTTTATTAAATATTTTTATTTTTTATCACTCTTTACTTTTAACTAAAATTAAGTAAAATTTTTAAAAATATAAAAAGTTATTTTTATTAATCACTATAGTTTTTTTTATGAAATTAAGCTATTTTAATCATTTACTTAATTTTCTTAAAAAAATAGAAAACTATTTTTTAAAATGAAACGGAAGGATTAACAATTTAAATATGTATTTCTTTGGTTCACTGTTCTAGAAATTTAGAATTAGAAATCTTAATCACATGCAATTTGTAGAAATTACAGACTAGATTCAGCTTTAAAATGAAAAATTTATATAAAATAAGAGAAAAATAAAAAAATAACAAAAATAATAATGGGTGAGCATAGTACAGAGAAGCATGTGTAAAGGTATTCTAGATCGCGGGGACAAAATGGAAGTTCAAACTTCAAATTACATCCACTGAACATTTGTTTACCGTACCATTAACTGGCTAAGTTATTGTCTAATTAATTATCGTACTATGGTTATATATAATTAGCTTGCTCTATTATTGGTTCAAAAATTCTTATGTTCACTCTACCACAAATCTTTATTGATTATGAATAATTATGAATGAGTTCATAATCAATAATGTGTATTTTTGCCCAAAATTTTAAAATTACTTCCTCCGTCTAACTTTTTTTTTTTACATACATACTAAGAAATTCATTTATTACTTTATATTTTTACTAATTTATTTAAAAAAATCAATTAATTATTAATTATATTTTGAAAATTAAATTGATGTTTATTGTACGTAAGGTATAAATATTCTGAAACTTAAACTTACAAAAATAAAATTAATGTTTTATACTTGATAGTATAAACATGAATAATTTGTAATTTCTATATTTATAATATATCATAGATAATTAATATAATTCATATAACCCAGTTATAAGCTAACCAATTCAATATAAAAAAAATTAACTTATAACCCAATCATAAATCAATCAATCTAATCCATTTACATAAATTAAATAAAAAAATTAATTACAATCCATTCAATCCACATTTAAATTGCAGTAATTGCCATGAATTCAATCCATCGAGGCTATACTCGAGTCAAAAAAAAAAAATCATTAAAAGATGACTTTAGAAAATTGTTTTAACTAGGTGTAGTTCTATAATTTCAACACGTGGTACTATTTTTCTTCCGCCAAATAGCAGCAAGAAGCCGAAACTAGGGATGATCACCGGGGCGGGGATTCCCCGGCCCCGGCGGGGACCCGCCCCGTTCGAGGCAGGGAATTCTCGAATTTTCTTCCCATGGGGACGAGGATGGGGGAGAAAAAATCCCCGTCCTAGAATCGGGGACGGGGACGCGAAACGGGGTATCCGCCCATCGGGGATTCCCGCCCCAAAAAAATATATATTTTTAATTTTAAAATATAATATTTTATAAATAATTAAAATTAAAATTAAAATATAACTTAATTTTATAATTATTAAGTTTTAAATTATATTTAATTTTAAATTTTATGAATGATTAAAATTTATATTAATTTAAATTATTATTAATTTTAAATTTTTTATTTATTAAATATTATATTTTAATTTTAATTATTTATAAAATATTATATTTAAAAAAAAAAAATTTTGGGGGATGGGGATCCCCGCGGAGGACGGGGATCACCGTGGGGCGGGGGACGGGGGGATTTCCTCCCCATTCTGGGGGCGGGGACGGGGACAGAAAATCCCCGAAATACATGGGGCGGGGAGTGGGGACTCCTTCCCCGGTCTCGCCCCGCCCCGTGAGCATCCCTAGCCGAAACTGACAAAACTTGCTAAGGTACTCCTCCCAATTTGAAGACACGCCCACACTCACAGAGAAGACACCGCCAAGTATGAATTCAAAAACTCAAAAAAAAAAATCACAGGGAATAAAGAATGATAGAAATTAGAAATGTTACCTCAAAGAAGAAGAAGTCGCAGCAAAAGAAGTAACAAGGAAGCTCAAGAACATAGCACAGCGACTGTGAGGGTTGATAAGGATGAAAACACAGCAATCTTGAATTTGTGTTAGTTACATTGAATTCCACAGAATTGAATGCCAAACTAATACACACACACAGAACCGGAAAAAAAAAAAAGCACAAGAAGCTAAGTAAATATTAAAATTAAGAAGTGATTACCTTGTTCGCGAAGCTAAATAAGACGATCAAGAGCTCTTCTCCGGTCAGTTTTCTACTTTCTACTAAACAGTTTTGTTATTTCTTCTTTCTTTGCTTGTGGAAAAATCTGAAAAGCAAAGCGTGATATTTCGATTTTTCTTTCGCTTCTCAGGTTGAGCATGTACTTTTCAAACTATTTAATGGAAATATAGACGACACTGACTCGCCCGATCCGGCGACGAGTGAGAACGGAACTGGTCAGCGAGTCTAATTCCTTCTTGACTCGCTCTTATTTCACTGTTGAAGACATGACGCTTTGCGTGCGATACAAGTTCCAACCCACCTCTCCAATAAAGCCATAACTGCCACGTAAATTTATTTCTTAACAAGAGAAATCACTTTTAGAGCCATTTCGAATTTATTTGAGTTTATACTCAGTTTATTATTATTATTATTATTATTATTATTATTATTATTATTATTATTATTATTATATAATGAGAATAAATAAATAATTGACACAAATTTTAAAGTCCATCTGGAAAAGCATGACAATTTTGTCGCATTATATATAAAAAGGTCGAAATGTCAAATAAGATTCGATACTTCACGCGCTTTCAAGCATATAAAGTGACAATTTACATGAACTTATTTTTGTAAAAAAACGACAATTTTATCACTAAAAAAATTAAATTAGGTCAAACAATTCATACCATAACGGCTCATTAAATTTAATTGATATGGTTGAAATAATAGCATATTTGAAATGGCTAAAATAAACAAAATTATGGCATAAATATATTAATGTGAAAGAAATGTGTAATTTATTTAATTTCAATTGTAATTTATTTATTTAATTTTAAGTTTTCAAATATTAAATTAGCCACGTTAAAATATATAAGGGCTTAATGATTATTGAGCCAAAATCAAAACATCTATAGCCCTTTAAGCCTATATGAAAAAATAAAAAAGAAAAAAGAAAATAATTGATCAAACATTAGAAATATAAATTTTGAACAGCAGTATATATATAACTAATTTAATTTGATATAAAATTTTATTGTATTTAGATTTATAATTTTACACAAAAAATTTACCCTATAAATAGCTAAATCGGCTATTTATTGAGGTCAATTTTTTTGTTCATCCTCTTCTCTCTATATTTCATAATTTTTTCATGATTTTTTCTATTCGAATAGTCTAACTTAACCGTCGAAATATTTTTTTTTCTGTAGGTATCAAATTTAGATCGAAAAATTTTCAAATATATATATATATAGAGACTCCAAAGTCTCCAAGTAATTATCTTAATTGCCAATATTAAGAAGATATTTTTACAGAGATTTCAAATCTGGGGTCAAGTGAAATTTCGTTGAAAGATGTTCAATCATTCTAAATGGTTTATTTTTGAATTGGTTAGATTTGTAAATTCTGAAAACTTTTGAAAAAGAAAAAAATTATAATTTTTTTAATTAATATTTAGTGACAAACTTTTAAAAAGGTCAAATATTTAAAATAAACTTTTTGTATGAAATATTTAAAATATCGAGCATGCTAAAATAAAAGAAATGCTTGGCCGGTTTTCATTGCAAACTTATTGGAAATAAACTGTCATGATGTCATCTTCATGATGAGTGGCGTTTAAGATTTTTTTCATAATGCGTAAATTTCTATATAAATTATCATCACATTTTAATGTATTAATGTTTGAATTCTCGGAAGTCGATTGACCCTTAATAAATTTATTAAATAAAAATTAAAAATTTACTGTTGATAGTTTAAAAATAATTTATTTAAAAAAAAATCTTTTGGATATATATATATATATATATATATATATATATATATAAAGAGAGAAAATACAAAACATTATAAAAAAAATAAATCTAGGAGTGGATAAATCTTTATTATTATGAGATAAGAACTCCTTAACACTTAAAGGAGGAACGTTAAAGTAATTGAATTGAATAATTTGAGCAATGTCATTTTTAACTAACAGATCAGCTTAATATGAGAAACGGATTTGCCGATTCCGAACCAAAAGCCTTCCAATATCAGCAACGACATCAGAAGAGTTAACCACATAACAACTTTAAAGTGAAGACTTATGAGTAATTATTCGATTAGTTCTTGCTAGATTACAAGGAAAAAAAAACATCATAATTAGATCTCTCAGTAGTCGTTTATTATTATTATTATTATTATTATTATTATTATTATTATTATTATTCAAAATTCGGGAGATTTGGTCTGTCGGTAAGGAAAATGTTCGATGATAATAATCCTTTGAAGGAAAAGGAAATGCCAATGAAGCAAAGCCTCAATCAAAGAAGCCAAAGTTTTCCAAGCAAAAATTTGGACGCTAATGGAAAATGAATTAGCTAATTGCAATTGAACTACTCAGCTGGAAAATTTAAAATATTCTAGATTTCTATGGAAAATAAGATGTTATCGGTCAAATTTACTTTTGACATTGAAGAAACAGGAAGACTTGCAGATGACTAAGACTTCCTTTTGGCATTCAAAATTATTTACAAAAATATAATCATTTTCAAATTTCAGATTGTGAATATATAGAGTATAATTAATTAATTTTTTTATTTTTTTTAATTTAATTTGATTAATTAAAATCTATCCTGAATTCAACCTTCAATTTAATTAATACATATCTACATTTGCAGTTAATTGTGTGGGGAACTTTATAACCAGAGCTTGAAAAAATAAAAACGAGAAAAAATGTGTTAATTGGATAATTACTTGTTAATTACATTGAAATTTTGATTTTAAACAAAATTGGTTTTTGTTTTAAGAAATTAAATTAATTATTTCTCCCATTTTATCAAGACCAATTTAAAAGCTACAGCTACAATTCTGCTGGCCCAGCATTTCTAATAGCAGCAGGACCCATTTTTAAGGCCACTCTTCATTGTCTATTGGGTTAATTTGGGCCTCTTTGCCCCTTAAGCTTCCTTTTCATTGGCATGAAGAATATATATATATATATATATATATATATATATATATATATATATTAAACCAAAATATCATTAAATGTTTTCATTAAAAAAAAAAAAATTAAACAAGAAAGGACACGGAGCAATAAAAGAGACTTGCAAATCTCATACGGACTAGTAGGCTTCCTCGATACATTCAAATGAAAGTTTCACGATTTACATGAAAAATAATAAAATTTACATAATTGAAAACAATATATTAAACCAAAATAAGGGCGCTTTGGGTGAGTTTGTAGGTTTTTAGTTCTTTTATTTTTTAAAATTTAAAAATTATTTTCATTTCTATTTTTTAAAAATTATTTTTATATATTTAAAAATTATATCATATTTTTTTAATAATTTAAGTATATTTTTTAATTATTCATGATATTATGATAATAATTTCAACGGTAGCAGCGGCGGTGGTTGAAGTGACGATGACAGTGGTGACTGTGGCAATAACGGTAGGGATGATGGCAGCGGCGATAATGGCGATGTGGTGGTGGTGGTGACACCGGCAGTAGTGGTACTGATGGCGACGGTAGTGGTGGTGGTGGTCTGATAGTAGTGGTGGGGCAGTCTAACGGCGGTGGAAGTGGCAATGGTGGTTGGTGGCAGTGTGGTGGTGACGATGACTGTAGCGATGGTGGTGGTGATCTGATGGTAGTAACGAGGCAGTTTAGTAGTTATGGCAGCCACAATGGTAGTTGGTGGCGGCAACAACGAAGATGATGTGGTGGTGGTAGTAGTGACAGCGATGTGGTGGTGTTGGTGGCTAACTGCAGTCTGGTGGTGGTGACAACAGCGACGGTGTGGTAGTGGTGGTGATAATGATAGTATTAATAAGAATAAAGTAATTAAATTATTGATAAAAATAAAAATTTAAAATCCATATTTTGAAAAATTTTGTTTTTGTTTTTGGCTTGAAAATTATTTTTTAAAATTTTAGCAAAAATAAAAATGAAAATAAATATGTCGAATGAATTTTATTTTTATTTTTAAGAAAAAAAATTAAGAATTGAAAATAAAATCACTTTCAAATGTGACAATTTGTAGACACTAAAGCCACTGTCTTTAATGCTAATGGATGACTAGATGAAATGCATATTTGTTTCATGTTAACTGGTTAATTTCATTCGTAGTTATTAAAATTTGACGATTGTAATATTATGGTCAATATATTATGATTTAGAATAAAAAATAATATATTTTTTATTTTATAACAGAAAATTCATAAATATCAAAAAATCAAGAATTCGGCTATTGAAAATAACTTAATTTTTATTTTGGTTCATTATTTAATTTATTTATTTTAATGGTGCAATTTATATAACATCAACTCAACTATTTTCAAATTGTATAATATCAATCCAACCAAAATAAAAGTTAAATTATTTTTTTGGTGGTCAAATTTTTAATTTTTCGATTTTTGTAATTTTTTTATTACAAAAAATAATTGAAATATTTTTTCGTTACAAATCGTAATATGATGATTATAATGTTACAATCGTTAAAATTTCATAATTATGGATAAAATTAATTCCATTTTAACGTTTCAAATTTTCAATTGCTTCTTAAAGTAGCAAACACGCACATGATGGAGGCAGAAAATGAAAAGCCGCATCTAGGGATGAGTATGGACCGGTTAGCAAAAAAAAATCAATCAATTAATATCGATTTTTTAAGATCACTAATCATTAATTAGTCCATTACATTCGGTTATCTAGTTCATCGATTTTAGTTTTTCGATTTGGTTAACCAATATTTTTTCGGTTAACCATTAAAATTTATAACATAAAATTATATTGAAAAAATTGGATAAAGTTAAATTCAATTTCAAATGTGTAAAGTAATTTAATATAAAAATTATGAAACAAACGTAATTTACTAGCCAAAATTAATGTTGTATAAATTAATAGGTAATATCATAAAATAGATTTAATATTTATTGGAGATTAATATGTTTGATTTTAAGTCAAATAAAATTTTGAATAATATTAAATATTATAACGTAAACTCAAAATATATGAAAATATAATTAAATGCTATTAAGTAAAATATGAATACCAATATATGATAAAAAATAACATATAAAAAAGTTAATCGGATATTATATATAAATATTACTATATAATTAAAGAGAATGATATAATATAAATTTAGTTTAAAGTATTATAGAAATTTTACAGAAAAATATAAAAAATTAAGGTATAAAAATATAATTTAAATATATTTAAGGTATTATTTTATGTAAATTTTAGAGAGAAATATAAAAAATTTAAGATATAAAAATAAAAATATAATATATATATATAAATCGGTTAACCGTGAACTAATGATTAATCAGTACTTAAAATTTTAAATCGTAATCATTAATAAAAAATATAAAAATAAAAAATTATAATCGAATCAATCAGATCGAGTAATCGTAAAAATCAATTCGATTTCGAATCGATTTTATGATCAACCATATTTTTGATTTTGTTTACTCACCCCTAGCCGCATCCTCATATCACCAATTTCATGTAGGCCAACAAAATAAACCCACATAACTTTGATTTTTTTTTTTTTATGATTAAGTGCATTAGCGTCACTAATTTCACATCTATGAGAAAGCCTAAATTGGTTATTGAGCTTTTTGACTAGCTCTTCATGGAGTATATATTTTTTATAAATATATATAATTATATTTAAAAAAAAGTATATTAAAACTTTGATCAATCTGCTTCCATCGCCCTTTTTTTTCATGAATATATCAATTAAATTTATATTAAATTTAACACATACGTATGATTTGTCATAAGTTTTTATTTCATAATTTTAATCTCATATTATATTAGGTATGGTATATGAATTTTCTATATGCAAATTCATTTGTTCAAGGTTAAATTCTTGTCCGCCATATAATTTTTCCATCTTTAAATTCATTTGCTCAAAATTAAATTCCCTTAGAAATTCAATAATGGTAAGTCTTTAGCCATCGTTTCTTTTTCTGTGATCCCAAATATACTTCTATCTTTTTTACTACCTTTTGGATTTAATTTTCACATTTTTAAATTCAAAAGTTGCGCCTGCCATTCCTTATATAAGGTGTTTGGGCATTAAAAATATGAACCATTGACCTAGAAAATAATATTTTTTATTTAATAATCTATATTTAATATATGAAATCATTTTTCAAACATTTAGGATGAAATTTAAAAAAAAAAAAAACAATGTATTACCACTCACACAGAAAAAAAGGTGCATTATGCTTTGAGCTTTACTTAAAAGGTAAATCCATCTGAAGATATTTAAATTTATTAAAACATTTCATTTTGACATCTAAAATTCAGAAAAAATGGTCTAATAAATACTTAAATAAATTATTTTTGTTATTTTTACGCACTAAATTCAAACAAAGTGAAGAAACTAAACGCGTGAATGACGTTCGTCTTGAATCACCGGCACATGTTGGTCCATGCACATTGAAGGATGAAAACGTGTTTTCATATTTGGAGCAATGTGTTTTCTTTTTGCAATAATTTTGACTGTTTAAGATGGATTATGCAGTCTGTTACTTCATTTTGTTAAATTTTATTTCTATACTGCCTTTGAACAATTGTACATTTTATTTGTGTGTCAATACAATTTGTGGCAATATTACAGAAAATTATACACTTTGTGTCAATGGAGTTCACAAAATATACTGCAATATATTATAGTTGACTTTATAATATGTTACCAGGAATTATACATTTTGTTTTAATGAATTATATATTGAACGGTGTAGACAAAAGATTTAACACACTAGCTAATAATTGCTCTATCCAACTAATCTCTTTAAAATTGATCTACAATCGAAAATCTTGTATTTTTAAATATTCTGAACTGTTCGTCAGGCTGGAGTTAGACTGTTTATAAACAAGATTTTTTTCAGCTGAGGACAGATCTCCTTTTCTCCGGCGGTGAGCAAATGGAATCTTACAAGAAATATATAAACAACCAGCAAGCAAAAATAATGGGCGTCGATTTCAACAAAAGAATGGAGTCGACCAACGCTTTCTCCCTCTAAACACCTCGAATCTGATATCTCCACATACAAAAAAACCCTTAACAGCCAAATTCAAAATCCCACTTCTCTGAATTTCAATTCCAAATTTTTTCTCTTTAACCCACTCACTCGCTCACTCCCACACTAACTCCACTCTCTCTCTCTCTCTCTTTCTTTGTCTACGGTACAGTGCTACCTGTCGCCCTCAATTGCGACTTTTGCACCACTCAGATTCATTTAACCTTTCCCTTTCTCTCTCTAAATTTATATTTATATATATAGAGGTTAGGGTTTCCTTTGACAAATGAATAATCAGCAGCAGCAAGTGGGCTCCGGAGCTGGAATTAATAAGGACCCGGAGGAGGAGTCTGTGGGCCAGTCTCTGGAGATTGTGGCTAAGGCCGCCGGCGCTGGCTCGGAGAAGCTCGAGCAGCCTGTTAGCAGCGAGGAAGAAAGTGTTGAGAAACCTGACGATCCTATGGAGGAGGACTCTGTTAGTCCCGCTACTGTTTTTTGTATTCGGCTTAAGCAACCTCGCTCCAATTTGCAGCACAAGATGAGTGTGCCTGAACTTTGTCGTAATTTTAGGTAATTTTTTTATATTTGTCCTTTCCTTTAATTGTTTTGAGTGAAATACAGCGTTTAGAGTCGTGGTTTTGGTGAAATTTAAATGGCGTGAAGGGTGTCTTGATGGTTGTTGCTCCAAGTCTGAATTGAGGTAAAAGTTAATTCGGGAAAGTTTAGTGGAATTTGAACTTCTGTACGTCCCTTGCGCTGTCCAGAGGCTTTTGCCGCTTAAAACCAACATATTTGTTGGTGTCTGTTTCGACTCTTATTTCCCTTAAGAAGTAAAGTGGGTAAAGAAAGAGAGAAGAAAAAAAGAGTAGAAGATGAAGTTACTTGTCAAATACCAGACTTTTAGAGTTTCCACGTTTCTTTGGAAATTCGTACATTATACAGCTTGACTCTTTTTTTTTTTTTATCGTAAGGTTCTGAATGTCTATGTTCATCATCCATTCCTCCTATTGCTGCAGTTGCATCAGTGTGAAGTTGCTTTGCTACCACAAATCTTCAGTTTTCGTTATTGCCAAAATTAATGTTACCTACAATCATACTATCCTACTTCAGCGGTCCCACTCTACCATTTAAATTCATAATCCTAATAGTGCGCCCCAAGTGGCATAACTGTCATTTGCATTTTTGTTATGTCTTATTATTATATTAATGATTCTCATGATATGGAATCTGACTGTGCGCATGATTTACATCGCCCTTGTGTTGCCCATGTTAGACTGAGTGATATAATCTGTGAATATATGAGCATCACGTTTTAAAACATTTGTCTTTTCAGTGCTGTTGCATGGTGTGGGAAGTTAAATGCTATAGCTTGTGCATCGGAAACTTGTGCAAGAATCCCAAGGTCAGTTTAGGATATTATTTTTCAATTACTGATTAGTATAATCCCAATGTAAGAGAGCTATGAAATGAAGATGAAAGCAAGCCTCTATTGTAAAAAAAAAAAAAAAATGGAAGGTTTTATTGTCTATAAAAATATATATTCTGATTGAGTGTTAATTCTTGCAGCTCCAATGCTAACCCACCATTCTGGATCCCCATACATATTGTTATCCCGGAGCGACCTACAGAGTCTGCAGTTTTTAATGTGATTGCTGGTAATTAAATTCATTGTGCTGCTTTCATTAATCCATTTGTTAAGAGTTGTTGAAATGATTTTGCTATTGTCAAGCACTTTTTCTTGTTCCATAGTGTAGGAGGAAAATAGTGCTGATGAGCATTGTTGTGAGATTGAGATTTGAGTCTGTTCAATTTCAATTTGCATGCCTTGTGGAAATATTTGGAGACCTGAATTGAATTTGACTTGATTAAGTGATTGGAAGTTGGAACGAATAATTATTGCTATTCTAATAATGATTAGCACACTATGGAAAAGGAGAGATATGGACACTTTGTCTTATATTCTTGACACAGTAACTTGAGTTCATTATACTTCTAATTTCTGTTGTGGAATTTTTAATGCTTTACCCTTACACTAGCAGTTGAGAGTTTCTTATGGCAGTAAAACATACCGTGCTCCATTTTATGCATGCATAACGATGTGTAACCCTGTCTTTAGTGGTCGAGCCTTTCTCGTGGCTCTAATTCCCTGACCATGTACCTTATAAACATGAGAATGGATGTGTTTGGTCATATAAATCCATGCATTATTTGTTTCAACATCATCATTGCTTGCTTATCAAATGAAAAGTGCCTCATGTAAAATTTTTAATGTCCAAAGTCCTACTAATCCATATATACTGTATTACAATTTTATTTCTTATTTGCCACTTTATATCTGAGCACATTTTCTTTTTAGTTTGCTATCAGTTTTAATTTTTCCAAATTGTAAATAATTGCATAGAATTTATTTTGCAGATTCTCCTCGCGATTCTGTTCAGTTCATTGAATGGTCACCTACCTCTTGCCCTCGTGCCTTGCTAATAGCTAATTTCCATGGGAGGATAACCATCTGGACTCAGCCTTCTCAAGTAAGCTATTTTATCATGTTGCTTTCACCATGTGAATAAGCAAACACTTTCTTGTCACAAACTTTTGATGGCTGTTTTGATTTGTTCAAGTGCACTTATATCTTGTGGGCATTATGTTGGTTGACACTATTTGTTAATTATCAATTGCTTCAATTCCTATCTAATGCTTTATCTTTTTCTTTATGCAGGGTCCAGCTAATTTAGTTCGTGATGCAAGCTGCTGGCAGCGTGAGCATGAATGGCGACAAGATATTGCAGTTGTTACTAAGTGGTTATCTGGTGTTTCTCCGGTATCCATTTATTGAATAATTATCTTTTGCTTATCAAATTTCTTTAGTTGGTTTTCTTTCTTTCTTTTCTTTTCTTTTCCCCTTGTATGTATGGTATAGTTTTGAAACTTGAAGCTAAATTCACATTCAGGCATTGGATAAATGATAGGACAGAGAAAGAAATACTTTGAGTTGGAGATTATCTGTAGTTTTAATTAGTGGAAGACAAATTATGATATGGGATAGATACTTATATCACAATATTACATTAATTTCACACTTATTTTGGTTTCTACATCGTTAATTTCACACAAATTTATTTTTCTACATCAAATGGACCTTATATATATTTTTTGGCTTGGCAACTTTGTTTTATTGACATGACGTTTTTCAACCTTTATTGACTGTTTGAGAAGGGCAGGTACACCTAAGTTTTCCTTTGCATAGATTGTTGTCTGCTTCTTTGATGCTTAACATTATGTTTGAGTTGTCTTGTTTTGTAAATTTTCCTGGTAATTTTTTTCATTGCATTGTTGCCTTATATATATATATATATATATCCATATAGTTATTTTTTAGGTGTCTACTTCCTAAAATCTTTACATTTCCGTCCTTGGTTCTTCAAGCGGTCTTGTTTCAGAAAGTTAAATCCAACCATTTTGATCATAGATGCTTAATGTGTAGCTCGGTATTGTTAAAATTTGGCCTTCTGCTGCTGTTTAAAAGTACATATTATCTGATGCCTTGAAGTTCATTGTGCTTAATTTTACATTATGGATAAGCTTTTATCTCAATAATGTTCATTAGGTTTTTCTATAAGCTTTGGACCATGGGGTTGGTGTTCTGTTTTCTGCAGATTTAGAGAATCACTTTTCCTTCACGTTGATATATTTATTGGCATTAATTGATTCTATGCTTGTGTTTATCTTTTAATTTTGTCTCATTATGCTTGGGCATTTTGGTTACTGTTTGACTTTACTTGCAAATCAGTATAGGTGGTTGTCGTCAAAATCCAGCAGTTCTGCGAATTCAAAGTCAACATTTGAGGAGAAATTTCTTTCACAGCAGTCTCAAACTTCAGGTTTGTCCTTTTCTTCTTCTTCTTCTCTCTCTCTCTCTCTCTCTCTCTCCAGGCATTTTGAATATTTTTGACTTTTGAAGTACATCGGTGAGCACTAGATTTTTCATAGTTTATGTGCTAAGAAAGTAAAGCGAATTATGATTGACCTAAAGAGAGAGACATATAAAGAGGATGAAGGAAGAGGAGGGGAGGGGGTGGGACTCTTATTAACTAGCATTAATGTGTTAATGTTGCTGATTAAATACTTCAGAAATTGCAGTATCAAATTCAATATTCAACTTATATGTTCATACACAATGAAGCAAACAATAATTGATTCTGTATTTGGTTGTATTTCAGCTAGGTGGCCCAATTTCCTTTGTGTTTGTTCGGTTTTCTCATCGGGCTCTGTGCAACTTCATTGGGCCCAGTGGCCTCCTAGTCAGAGCAATGCAACACCAGAGTGGTTCTGTACCAGCAAAGGACTCTTGGGTGCTGGACCTAGTGGGATTATGGCTGCTGATGCTATCGTAACGGATAGTGGTGCTATGCATGTTGCAGGTGTTCCAATTGTAAACCCATCTACTGTCGTTGTTTGGGAGGTTACTCCTGGTCCTGGACCTGGATTTCAAGCTACTCCAAAGGCAAGTGCCAGTAGTGGGGTCCCACCTTCTCTTAATCCGCCTAATTGGTCGGGTTTTGCTCCTTTGGCTGCATATTTGTTCAGCTGGCAGGAATATCTAATATCTAAAGCAAAGCAAGGGAAAAGACATACCGGTCAAGATTTCAGCAACACTGTATCACTTCATTGTTCACCTGTTTCAAATTTTTCTGCATATGTGAGTCCTGAGGCTGCAGCCCAATCTGCGGCAACCACTACTTGGGGCTCTGGAGTTACTGCTGTTGCTTTTGATCCAACTCGTGGTGGTTCAGTGATAGCTGTTGTGATAGTTGAGGGTACTTAGCAGTATTCTGACTTGAAATTTAGTCTTTGAGTTTCTTCCATTTCCTTTTTCTGCAAGCCTTGACTTAAACCATGCAAACTATCTGGCCTTTGTGACTGGACATGGAATTTCATTTAGAATAAGAATTCCTCTTTGTGGATTTGAGGAATTAAAGATCAAATTGCCTCTTGAACTTGTAAAACAATAACCCTTATGTCCATTTATGGATTTTAGGTATTAAAGGTCAAATTTGCACTTGAACTTGTAAACAAAGTTCATTTTATCCAAAAATTCACTTTACAATGAAATCACCTACTACATTCCTTTATGGTCCATTTAGTCTAATTTTTGTCAAATGAGTGAGCATATTGAGAAAAAAAATGGAAATGAAATTTGAAACAAGACAATTTTGATGTAAATAAGCAATCTTCAATGGGTCAATTTGTATTTTGTTTAGAAATTAGGTTATATTGGGCATAGTTTTAAAGTTGTTGGCTAATTAAACCTTGAAGTTGATTTTGATGTCATCAACAAGTTAAGGAGGGTACGTTTACCTTTTAATCCATGCATGTGGGATATTACTAACAAATTTTCACCTTTGCAGGGCAGTATATGTCTCCTTATGATCCAGATGAGGGTCCTTCAATTACAGGATGGCGAGTACAGCGCTGGGAATCATCACTTCAGCCTGTTGTTCTGCATCAAATATTTGGAAATCCTACATCAAGTTTTGGTGGGCAGGCACCCATGCAGACTGTATGGGTGTCCAAAGTAGATACAAGCATATCCCCGACAAATGATTTTAAAAATCACCAAGCAGTTGTGACAGTGCCAACATCTGATGCGAGAAAGACATCTGATTCGGGTGTTGAGAAGTCAAAAAGTCTCACTTTTGATCCATTTGATCTGCCCAGTGATGTTAGATCACTTGCTCGAATTGTTTATTCTGCTCATGGTGGTGAGATTGCTATTGCTTTTCTCCGGGGTGGAGTTCACATTTTCTCCGGTCCAAACTTCACACCTGTTGACAGCTATCAGATTAATGTTGGATCCGCAATTGCTGCTCCTGCTTTCTCTTCTACAAGCTGCTGCTCAGCTTCTGTATGGCATGACTCTAGCAAGGACCGTACTGTATTGAAGATAGTTCGTGTGCTTCCCCCTGCTGTGCCAAGTAGTCAAGTGAAGGCTAACTCATCAACCTGGGAACGTGCAATTGCTGAGAGGTACTTGGGGCACTTATCGTAGGACATCAGTAATTACTCCTGTAGTTTGCGCATAGATGCTGGCAACCTTCTTTTTAAGATTGGACAATTTGTGTTTGTGTTTCATGCGTTAATGCCGATTTTCTTTTTTGTCGGAATAGGTTTTGGTGGAGCCTTTTGGTTGGTGTTGATTGGTGGGATGCTGTTGGCTGTACCCAGAGTGCTGCTGAGGATGACATCGGTAAGAATATTTATGCTTCATGTTGGTATGGGCAATATGTTTAATAAAAAGGAACGTGATTTGGTGGCCAGACCTGTTATGACAATGGTTATTTGTTTCTTTTCAGTTTCATTGTACAGTGTCATCGCTGTCCTGGATGCTGATTTTCATTCTCTTCCTTCTATTCATCACCGGCAACAATTTGGTCCTGTATGTTTTTCTGGACTAATATCATCTCAACAGCATTTATATATGTATTGTTTTGCAATAGTTGGTATCTATATTCTGTTTTGGATTACAATAGTGGAGAGGTCTCTGGAATATTTTACCGTTCTATTTTGTTTCTGAGGCTATTGCTACTACTTCTGAATGTTATTGCTACTACTTCTGAATGTTATTACCATTAATTTTTTCTTTTCTGAAGTTGTTCTACTGATGTGATTTGTGGCCAAATATATCTGGATTTGCTGTCATACTGCTCTGCTGTTGTATGTTTAGATTATTTGCCCTAGTAGTGGATATTCATGCATTAATAAGCACTTGTTTGTAATTGCAATTATTTAATTGAGTGCACTTGTTTAATGTAATGCAGAGTCTTGACAGGATAAAATGCAGGCTTCTTGAAGGCACTAATGCTCAGGAGGTTAGGGCAATGGTTCTAGATATGCAAGCAAGGCTGCTGCTTGATATGTTGGGTAAAGGCATTGAATCAGCTTTGTTAAATCCTTCCGCACTAGTACCTGAACCGTGGCAGGCTTCTGGAGAGACATTATCCGGCATTGATCCTGAAGCAATGGCTGTTGAACCT
This sequence comes from Excoecaria agallocha, assembly GCA_037975025.1. Classification (NCBI taxonomy): domain Eukaryota; kingdom Viridiplantae; phylum Streptophyta; class Magnoliopsida; order Malpighiales; family Euphorbiaceae; genus Excoecaria; species Excoecaria agallocha. The sequence continues at coordinate 33,425,470 of CM075810.1, read as the reverse complement.
AACCTTGTTCCAAGTATTCAGGTTTGCTTTTGACTTTTTTCTTGACTTCCCCCTTTCCTCCATTTCACGTGCTCTTGAAATTTGAGACACTTGCCTGGTGCATAATTTTGGTTTACTTACAAATATTGCCTATTAGTCCTGCAGCATTTTAGTTTTCACATTTCTTTTTTCATCTGTTAAAGATGTACGTGCTGTTGTGGCGCTTGTGAGCATGCCTTGGTATTTATAGTGAAGATTTTGTGGAACTAGAGATTTTCTGTTATTTCAATTACATACTAAAATAATGATATAAGGGTATATTTATAGGTATACAAGTAGTAAAATGAAAATTACTATTCTACCCTTAATTACAAACTATCTAACAAAATAGATTAACCAACACTCCCCCTTAAGTTGGTGCAAAAATATCACACATGCCCAACTTGCAAATTATGGCATGGAAAACTCGATTACCGAGTTCTTTTATGAAAATCAGCTAATTGTCTGTCCGACGTTACATGAAATAGGCTTAAAACACTATCAGATAATTTTTTTTTGATAAAGTGTTGATCAATTTCGATATGTTTTGTCCTGTCATGTTGAACTGGATTATGAGGAATACTGATTACAATTTTGTTGTCACAATACAAAAATAGTCTGTTTTTTTCAGTCAAATTCAACTCTGCTAATAACTTCTGCAACCATAACAACTCACAAACACTTTAAGTCATAGCTCTATATTCTGCTTCTGTACTAGATCTTGCGACTATAATTTGTTTCTTGCTCTCCAAGTGACTAAGTTACCTCTCACAAATGTACAATAACCAGAGGTGGGTCTTCTATCATCTAAAGATCCAGCCCAATCTGCATCTGTGAAGGCTTCAATTTGTAGATGACCATTTTTTGAAAAAAGATCTATTTCTGGAGCTGATTTTAAATACCGCAAATGTGAAAAATAGCATGCTGATGAGATTCTCTAGGATCATGCATAAACTGACTTACCAAGCTAACTGCATAGGCAATGTCTGATCTGGTGTGAGATAGATAATTCTACCAACCAATCTTTGATATTTGCCCTTATCAACTGATCATTATGTTCCTGTTTGCAACTTATGGTTATTTTTAATGGGTGTATCTGCTGGTTTGCATCCCAACATACCAGTTCCATCCAAAAGATCCAGAACATATTTTCTTTGAGAAATAAAGATTCCTTTGGTTGATCTGGCAACTTCAATTTTCAAGAAATATTGTAACTTTTCAAGATTCTTGATTTCAAATTTCTGAGTTAAGAGTTTCTTCAGCCGAACCATTTCTTCTTTATCATTACCTGTCATCACTATGTCATCAATATAAATAATGAGAAGGGAATCTTCCCCTTGAAGTGTCTCATGAAGAGGATATGATCAGCATTACTTTGTTGATAACCAAAAGATATCATGGATTTACTGAATCTATCAAACCAAGTTTTTGGATATTGTTTCAACCCATACAAGGCTTTCTTCATTTTGCACACCTTCCCTTGAGTTCTCTCATCATCAAAATCAGGAGGAATCTCCATATAAATCTTTTCTTCCAGGTCCCCATGGAGAAATGCATTCTTCACATCAAATTGCTGCAAATCCCAATTCAAGTTAACTGCACAGGATAACAAGATTCTAATTGTATTCATTTTAGCAACGGGTGCAAATGGTTCCTGATAGTGAACTCCATAATTCTGAGTGAATCCCTTTGCCACTAATCGAACTTTGAATATTTCAATTGAACCATCAGTTTTGTATTTTATTGTGAATACCCATTTAAAACCAACTTTTTGTTTGGAGATGCAACTAGTTCCTAGGTTTTATTGTTAGAGAGAGCTTTTATTTCTTCAACCATAGCTTTTCTTCACTTTGGATCCTTGATAGCTTCTCTCCAATCCTGTGGAATAGACATAGAGGAAAGAGACAAGGCAAAAGATCTATAGGAGGGAGATAAAATCATAAGAGACAAAGTTAGAGATGGAATGTTTTGTACACGACCTGACTCATTTTCTTTGAGCAATAGGTAAATTTAAATCAGAATCAAAAAATAACTCACCCGGAGATTTTGACAGTGTAGAATGCATGATGGCTTTTTCAAACCTATTCTTCTTCGAGTATCTCAACAAGTCAGGTCTATCTAAACGACCAACAACATTCTCCTCCCCCTGAACTTCAACATTCTGCTCCCCCTGGACATCAACATTCTTCTCCTGAACAACAATCTCTTCATTCTTCCCTTGAACAAGATCATAAGGTAGCACGGGTACATGCATCACCACTTCTTCACTACTCTCTCCCTGAAGAGGTGATTGTGTAATGCCAAAATAAGGTTCAGACTTTCGAAAGTTAACATCCATACTCGCATAGAATTTCTTAGATGGAGGATGATAGCACTTATATTCCTTTTGAGTTGGAGAATATCCAACGAACACACATCTCAGTGCTCTCGAATCTAATTTTCCAACATTCTTAGTATGAACAAAGCACACATACCCAAAAATTTTTGGTGGAACAGTATAGCCAGTTTTTCAGTTAAAACTTTTACAGGAGTTCTAAAGTTGAGAGCTTTGAGAGACATTCTATTAACAAGATAGGCAGCCGCTAGTACAACATCCCCCCCAATATGACTTTGGAACATACATAGTAAACATAAGAGATCTAGCAACTTTTAACAAATACTTATTTTTCTTTTCAGCTACATCATTTTGAGCACTAGTATAAGGACAACTAGTTTGGTGAATAATCACATGAGACTCCAAATAAGTATTAAATCTACTATCCATGTATTTTGTCCCATTGTCAGACCGCAAAACTTTTATTTTAGCATCAAATTGGGTATAGATCATTTTATGAAAAAATTGAAAACAGGAGAAAACATCACTTTTTGCCTAATCAAATACACCTAAGTCATTTTAGTGCAACAATCAATGAAAGTAACAAACCATCGATTTCCAGATAAAGATGCAATTTATGTAGGTCCCCAAACATAGGAATGAACAATCATAAATGGTTCACTGGCTTTATTATCACTTAAAGGATAAGAGTTTTTAATATGTTTAGCATACTCGCAAGTATCACAAGATAAAAAATCAAATCGAGTTATAGCAAATAAACTAGGATATAGTTTTTTTACAACAAAAATGACGGATGTCCTAATCGTCTATGCCACTGAATGATCTCTTGGTTGACATCCTGATACCCTCCAAAAAGAGCCAAATGTTGACCGTCTTTCAGCATATATAAGCCATCATACTCTCTACCACTGCCAATCCTCTTTCCTATTTGAAAATCCTAGAAGATGGAATAATCAGGAGAAAAATTCAATCTTATAGTTAAGAGCTGTGTTACTTGGACTCGGGTACGGGTGTCGGATACGGATATATATCCGTGTGTCGGACTCGTAAATTTTCTAAATAGAAGATACGTGGATACGGATCCAAATTTAAGACACGGGTGCGTAGATACTGTTATAATTTAAAAATATCAGCAAGTATTTTTAATTTCAAAGTTAAAACTGCCTATTCATTTTCCTTGCCCATTGAGTATTTCAACTTGAAAGTTGCTGCGGTTGATGAAAACCTTGGGCCTATTTAACTTTTCAATTTTCAAGTCAAATTACATTGACTTGGGCCCATACCACTTAATTGGCCCTTTAAACTTCAGTAAATGCATATCAATTTTATGGATGGCATTTATTCTCGATCCCCTCTCTTTAAAAGTTGTCCCGATCTCCTCTAAGCTGCCATCCTCCTCCTGCCGTTCGTCTCCGTTCGCCGTTCTCCTGCCATCGTTCGTTTGCCATTCGCCGCCGTTCGCCATTTTTCTGCCGCTGTTCGTTTTGCGGTTCACCGATCTCCTGTTATTCTCCTCCTGCCGTTCGCCGATCTCTTGCCGTTTGTCGATCTCCTGCAGTTTGTCGATCTTCTAGGGTTTGTGTCGGACACGGATCTGGTGTCGTGTCCCGTGTCGTGTCGTGTCGACCCTGGTACGGCAGGGCAAAACGACGAGTCCGAGTAACAGAGGTTAAGAGTTTTAGTGATAGCACTGATAGATAAAAGATTGATAGGGAATTGAGGAACATAAAGAACAAAAGATAATTTAATATTATGAGTACAGACAACAAAATCTGTCCCAGAAATAGGGATTAAAGACCTATCAGCTACCCCGACACTATCCCTTTTTAAATAAGGAGAGTATTTAAGAAAACCTTTAGAAATGTCTGTCATATATCTATTCGCACCAAAATCAATAATTCATGAGTTATGATGAGAAAAAATGGTACCTGGCTTGACCAATTAGAGGTAGCACTGGAGGAAGGATTAAGCTGAGATATGAGATGCCTGAAATGCAAAATTTCATTAGAAGAAAGACTTTCAACTGAAGCCGACTCCTTAGGTGATTTCACTGTTTCTAACACATGTTCTTAAGCCTTTGTTGGATTAGCTCGTTTTTCCCCACGGCCCCTATTAGGTCTCCATACAATTTCCAGCAAGTTTCTTTAGTATGCCTTGGCTTACCACAGTAATCACAGTGTAAAAGATCTTTATCAGAAAAAATATCTTTTGGTTGCTCAAGAGAGGTATGGGCAGTTTAATCCGACTTCTCAATAGGTGCAGTATAAAGCATAGCATTTCTTTTGGTCTCTTCTTGCTGGATTAAAGAATGTGCATCCTCAAGAGAAAGAAAAGGAGTTTTGTCTTGATCAAATTCAGGATTTAAACCAGTAAAAAAATCATAAATCCTCTCATTTTCAATCATATTTTGAATCAGCACCGCATCAACACATTTTGCTTGAAAATCCTGATAATAATTCAGTTCCTTCCACAAACTACCCAGCTCAGAGAAATAATCTGAAACAGTAAGCTCAACTTGTTTTGTATCATGAACTTTGTTTCTAAGCTCAAAGATTCGAGCATCATTTCTCATTCGGGAATAGGTGATTTTTGTAGCTTTCCATATCTTCTCTGCAGTGTCAAGCAGTAAATACTGTCTAGAGATTTTAGGATGCATAGAATTTAGGAGTCAAGATATAACCGGTGAATTATCTGAGTCCTATTGACTAAAATTAGGATCAGTGACAGATGGTGGTTTTTTACTTCCATCAATATAAGCCTGCAACTTTCTAGCTTTGATCGATAATAAACATGATTTAGACCAGACTAAATAAGTACTGCTCACCTCTAATTTAATTGGACTAATTTGAGAATATAGACTGTCATTAATTGGATAATATTTCTTTACTTCCTTATGATCATCTTTAGTATTTGACATAATGGAGAGGCCAAAAAAGGACAAAAAAACAGCAGGAAAAACAACCTAGAAAAAAATACAGAACCTGTTTACGCGTGACCCAAAAACCAAGGAAGTCACTGGAGATCAGTGGGTTGGAGGCGGAAAAAGACGGCGAGTAGATCGGAAGAAAAAACGGCAGCAAAAAGTGGACGGAGGTGGAGCCATGCGCCGGCAAGTGGAGGAATGACAAAAAGCAATGGGCGGCGCGTGTGCTCATGCCCGGCTTTTGATGGTGCCGGAGATCAGGGTACCGGCCGAACTTGACTCGATCTATCTTCTTGTGGGGGTGGTGTCGAAAGAGAATGGCTGAAACACAACCTTCTATACTCGCTGGAAAAAAAATGATTACCAAAAATTAACTTACTATGAAAGGGAGTTAACTCGACCTTGGAAACGGCAATGGCTCTAATACCATGAAGATTTTGTGGAACTAAAAATTTTCTATTATTTCAATTACACACTAAAATAATGATATAATGGTATATTTATAAGTATACAAGTAGTAAAATGAAAATTACTATTCTACCCTTAATTACAAACTATCTAACAAAATAAATTAACCAACATATAGCTGAATTAAGTTGCCCCTCCCTCCAGGTGGCTCAAGTCTCCTGCTTATTAACACAAATGTCTCTGCAACTTTTTCACATTGCTTGGTTTCTATAACTGTGATGATATTCTGCAGGCTTATGTTGATGCAGTTCTTGATCTATCCTCACATTTTATCACACGTTTACGGCGTTATGCAAGTTTCTGTCGCACATTGGCTAGTCATGCTGTTACTGCAGGAGCTGGTACTAATCGCAACATGGTAACTAGTCCAACCCAAAGTGCTGCATCTCCCGCAACAAGTCAGGGTCAGTATTCTTTGATGCCTGGCACTTGTTATAATAACATGTTGCATTTGTCCAACTTTGCTGTACCACGACAATTGCTGCAATGCAGATTCAGGTGTCTGGGTGGCCCTGGCCCTGCACCCCCACTCCCCCACCGATAAAATAGATAAATAAATAAAAGATACCCTGTACCCCCTTTTTAACAAAAGATCATTCTTGCCCTAATTATTGTGAGGTGTTAATTACAGTTTACCATGTTTTGCAGGGGGTCAAAATGGCGCTACAAGTTCTACTGGAAGCACTCAGATGCAGGCTTGGGTACAGGGTGCTATTGCCAAAATTAGTAGCATTAGTGATGGAGTGTCCAATTCGACTCCAAACCCCATAAGTGGTCCATCTTCCTTATTGCCAATAAGTGTCAACACAGGAACTTTTCCTGGAACACCAGCTGTTCGACTTATTGGAGATTGCCATTTCCTACATAGATTATGTCAACTTTTGCTTTTCTGTTTTTTCTTTCGGCGAACTCAACTACCCCGATTTGTGGGGGGTTCACAGAGAGCCTCAGATACAAATATGCAGAAACCTCAGTCTGGTGCACCTGGAAAGTTAGAGGAGAGCAACTCTGTTTCATCCAAACCAACACAAGCTATTGTCAGATCGGATGAAGGTCAGGCTGCTCGAGGAGGACAGATTGTGCCTGGAAGCAAAGGAGTAGAAGAAGGACCTTCTGGTCGGTCGAGATTGGGTTATGGCAATGCTGGCCAAGGATACACTTTTGAAGAGGTATAAAGACTGGTGCTTTTTGATTGCTTCCACATTTACCATAATATATGAATGGTATGCATTGGATATTTTGTCTCCGGTCAATGTAAAATATCTTATTCCTCCTGTTTTGGGACGTGAACTTGTTGTTTCCCCCAATTTTGAGGTTTTGGCATGTTGTAAGATTCTTACTCTATATAGGTAAGGAACCAATAAGGTCACTCAGTTTAAATCTTCAGGTGCTTCTATGCAGGTGAAGGTCCTTTTCCTCATACTTATGGATCTTTGTCGGCGAACAGCAGGTCTTGCACACCCATTACCAGTTTCTCAAGTGGGAAGCAGCATCATCCAGGTGCGGCTGCATTTTATAGATGGGAATTATACTGTATTGCCCGAGGTTGTAGAAGCATCTCTTGGGCCACATATGCAGGTATCCATATTTGTGATTTAATATTGAGAAATGCCACTGATTGTCAAGGAATAAAATCAGATTTTTTTTCCCTGTTTCTCATTTATGTTTTGATCCTCTTTGGTAAAATTTGTATCATGTCTAATTTGAAATCCTTTGATGTATCATAAAGTTTGTCAGTTCTAGCTAGAAGGCAAACTATAATTTATGTAGAACATGGACTGAACAAAATTCAATTTGCCTATCCTATCTATGAAGTCACCGGCTGCATATTTTGTTTATTTCACCAGAGGATTCTTTTTTTTTAAATTAATATGGCCAATTTCCTGTTGCTTGTAAATTTCTGGTTTTAAAACTTATCGGTGCCTGATTATGAATACCATGAGTAACGTGTTTATACATTTTGTTCCGGTTTCTCAACTGATTTTCCATATGGAGAGCATGGGTGGTTTTTGGAAGCTCCCTTGTTCTGTATGTACATTGATTGAATTACACTTCAAAACAACCATGTGGTTGATTTTAGAGGGATTGCATTGATTTTTTGTTTATGTTGTCCATAGAAGTGATTCTTATAACATGCAAAGTATTTCTTTTATTTATTTATTTATTTTTATGCTCTTGCTATGTCTGAAATTGTTCATTTCAATGTTGGATGAGGGCCTGGCAAAAGAGAATTGTTTTTGAGTATTCATGACATGTTCTAGATTCTGGATAAATACTGTCTTGACACACGTATGGTGCCTAATCTTTTTGTTGCTTTTTAATTGGAGTAAACAGAACATGCCCCGGCCCAGAGGTGCAGATGCAGCTGGTCTATTACTCCGTGAGTTAGAACTCCACCCTCCATCTGAAGAATGGCACAGGAGAAACATATTTGGTGGCCCCTGGTCTGATCCAGAAGACATGGCATCTGGAGATGATACTCAAAGGCTGAGTAGTTTTGCAGATTCTCTTGATTTCAGCTCATTAGAAAATTGTGATGTGTATTACGGGGTTAATCGCCTATGGCCAAGGAAGCGCAGAATGTCTGAAAGAGATGCAGCTTTTGGGTTGAGTACTTCTGTTGGTCTGGGTGCATATCTTGGGATTATGGGATCTCGCAGAGATGTTGTTACTGCAGTGTGGAAGGCTGGACTTGAAGGTGTTTGGTACAAGGTCAGCCTTCTTCTATTTGCATCCACACTCTGCTCTTTCCTTCCTCCTATTTCCATTCTCACTCTCGTGTGTATTCGTTTATATTTGGTATATTTTGCTCAGGCATTACTGAAATGGAACTTGTTGCAGTCATAAATATTAGATAAAGTTCCTAAGGCTAAAGGTGTAGTTTGTCAGTTTTGGTTCAAAGTTAGTTCGAAGCAACTATAGGAATTTTCCTTGATTTTGTTGGAAGATAATTATTTACTTTCAACAGAAAATTCTCTCATTTGGCCCCTTCCGCTTTGAATTTATCCACTTCTATTTTTCTGCATTGTCCCTACTTTACTGCTAACTAGTCGCAGCATCTATCCTTGTTGCATGTCTCTAATTTTTCCATTTTTTATAGTTTAACAATGTCATTTGGATGTTGATGCAGTGCATAAGATGCTTGCGGCATACTTCAGCTTTTGCTTCACCAGGTGCTACAGATCCCTCTAGCCAAAATGACCGAGAGGCGTGGTGGATCAGCCGCTGGGCCTATGGCTGTCCTATGTGTGGTGGAACATGGGTTCGGGTGGTTTAGACGAGTTGGTTGTTAACTAAGCCGTACTCATTCTCTCCTTTGCCTCCAAGCACCACCCCTCAGATGTACATATGATATCTAGCATCATGACTTCTCCCTGGCATAAGATGAATTGATTCCCACAGGTAGGGGTAGATATTGCAAATGACAGACCAGTCACACAGCTGCAAAAATGTTAGTTGCCTTCCAAGTTTATCTATAACAAGAAGTTGCTTGTACAGTGCAGACACCGAGTGGTTATCTGGTGCTATTTGCAGGACTTCAGTGCAACCTGTTAAGTCTGAATTTTTGGAGCAGTAACGCCTTGCCGGCTAGCATCACTGAGTCGAACCTTAATTTTCGATGTTAATATTTGTTTGCCATTTCTCCTTTCATTGGGATATATAATGTAATGTTGAGTATTTGTACATCATGGATAACTTAGGATTTGGGGAGGATATAGTGTGTAAGCTAATTGACACTTTCCAGAGATTGTGGTGGATGCAATTTTGCACTATACAAGAAAACTGTAGAAGACCTTTTGTTCGTGATATTTTTTCAGCTGAACAGACGAGTGCTAACCAAAAGAATTTGCGTGATGGCTTAGTATTTTTAAGTTTGTATTTTGTAATTTAATGTCGTTTGGATTATTACTGGATATATTCAAACATTCACTTTTCTAAAAGATAAAAAGATTATAAAGGGCAAAACGTGATCAATTTAGAGGGTTGGAAAATCATGATCCAGCGGTCAGCATATAAATAAAAATTCTTATTACGATAAAGAATTCTTCATTTCAGATTAAATTTTTCTTACCAACAATTAACAATATTCTTGAAAAAAAAAACAATTAACAATATTTATAGTAGCAATGGGTTTGATTTTCTTTGTAATACTTCATGACAATTTCCAGCTTTTTATACAAATAAAAAAATTATTAATTAATTTTATAAAATATTTATCGTAATTTACTGGAATGTCTTTTTTTATGTGTTTTAGTTTTTAATTAAAATTCATTTTCTTCTTTTCTGTTTCCTTTTAAGTATTTATTTAGACTATTTTACTAAAATTAAAAAAACTCATTAATTAGCATTGATTGACATAATATTTTATTAAATTAATTCTTCGTAAAATAAGTCAAGTATTGAAAAAGTAAGTTCTAAAATTCTTTGATAATTGGACATGCATTTATTAAAGTAAGGATAATATGATAATATAGTGTATAATTATATTTAATTTTGCTAAATAGATATAAATTTATTAACAAAATAAAAATTTAAAATGTACTTCATTCATCCCACTTTAAAAAGATAATTTTATATTTTTTTATGCAAATTAAAAAAAATTATTAAAATATTTTAATTTTATAAAAAATTATAGCTATTGATTAAAATATTATGTTATATTTTTAAAAATTTTATTTTATTTTTTTAATTCAAATTAAATTATTTTATTTTATATTATTTTAATAATATAAAAATAATCTGAAAAATATAAATAAATTTATAAAATTTAAAAATATACATCACGATGTACGAAAACTAATGAAGTTGTTAGAGTATATCTCTGAATTTATTGGATCAAAATAGTGAATCAAGGTAATATGCTGCTGAAAATTTAATTTTCAACGAAAAATTCAATCCATCTACTTTTTATAAAAAAATTTATTTTAAAATAATAAAAATTTTATTAGGAAAGACAATAACCTCTAAATTTAAAGAAAAAATTTGAATAATAAAAATTTAAATATCATTTAATATTAGTCCCACGAAGATACGAACAAACACAATGACATGGCCTTTGTCTAAAAACGACACTGGCCATTGCTGAAGTCTGTTCAAGTTCACTCAAGCTCCATTTATCTACAATTTTTCAAAATTGAATCTCCAACAGAAGGAGGAGAATCATGAGCACAACACAAGGTACTCACTCACTTGCCTTTCGTGTTATGAGGCTATGCAAGCCATCCTTCCACGTGGACTCCCCTCTCCTATTGGATCCTGCCGATCTCATCGCCGGCGAGGACATCTTCGACGATCCACTCGCTGCTTCACGCCTTCCTCCTCTCATTGAAGGACACATCACTAAAAACGATAGTTCCGATCTCAACTACCGCAATAGATTCCTCCTCCATCACCCCTCCGATTCATTTGGCCTCTCCGGCCTCCTCGTTCTCCCTCAAGCCTTCGGGTATTATAATCTTAATCTCGTTCTGCTCACTGATTTAACCGAATTTTTTCAATTTTATTTTTAGCGTTGAATTTTTTCCAGGGCTATATATTTGGGGGAGACTTTTTGTAGCTATATAAGCATTAATAACAGTTCTAATTTCGAAGTTAGAGATGTTATAATTAAGGTGAGTTTGTCTTCCTGTTCGTTGCTTTGAATTTTTTATATCTTTTATCATTATAATTGTGCGTTGCAAATGGATGTTTATTTATGACACAGTTGCATTGCCTCGCATCATGTTTTTGCCACAATTGAGTTTAGAATTTTGTTTTGTTACTGTAAAATGAGACACTGAAAAGATGATTTCCTACATTAGAATACTGGAATATATACAACTTCTTCACCAGTTATTTCTCCTAAATTTAAGTAAATGTAACTAATTACAGCTTATCAAAATCCCTATAATTGTGAAGATCTGATACAAAATAATATGGAAACAAAAGATCCTCCATTAGTTACTTGTTGCATTGTTGTTATTAAATCACATTATTGACCAAGTAAATGAATTTTTTTCATGCATCAAAAGATGTCCTTTTTTTTTTTAATACCTGAGATCTAATATAGTTTGTGTTCAAATGTAGGCAGAAATTCAAACAGAGAGGCAGAGGATACTTCTATTGGACACATCAAAAACCCCTGTTGAGTCAATACGTGCTGGAGGTCGCTATGATTTCATTGTGGAACATGATGTGAAGGAACTTGGAGCTCACACGTATGTTGCATCTAAGTAGTAGCGAACAAAATGTATTTGGGTGTGCAAGTGATCTCTAGTTTGACAATGCTATACTATTTTTGTGTCTTTAGATTGGTGTGCACTGCACTCTACAATGATGGTGATGCTGAACGTAAATATCTTCCCCAGTTTTTCAAGTTCATTGTGGCGAATCCACTTTCAGTTAGGACAAAGGTATAGTACATGTGCATTGTGTATTGTCTTTACTTGGTTGTTGATTAAATTTTTATGCACTAATGAAATCACTTAGATGAAAAATGACTACGCATAATCTGATACCTGAATGATTGTTGCTTCCTGATATGCATTACAACATTTTTCATGCTTTGTTAGAGTGATTCAAATTAGATCTTGAGTTGATATGCTTTCTTTTAATTGTGCAGGTTCGTGTTGTCAAGGTATGTTCAGCTTGACTACATTTTGTATCGTAAGTTTATGATCCTTCCCAGATAATCATGCCGATATTTTTTAGATTTTACAAGCAGAGGTTGGATATAAAAAGAATTAACAACAAAAGTTGACCAGTGGATTTTGATTGCATAATGTTTCATGCTGTCAGTTTGAGCAGTTTTATATAAGTTCTGCAAAAATAGGTCTAAGTAAACTCCCTCCATTTTACCTAACTAGACAATCTTTTAGTGTTTTTTTTTTCTTTTCTTACTCAACAATTTTTAAATTTCAATGAGTATTAATTAGATATTTTCATTTTTTTCCCTTACATATGCACTAAAAAAGAGGTATTTAATAGATTGAGAACATGCAATTTTAGAGAATAGACAAAAGGATATTTTACTAAATTAAAATGAAAATTTTATATAATCAATGTTAATTAATTATTTTTTTGGTCTGTATGAGAAGTTAAAAGTTGTCAAATTGGTTGAAACAGAGGGAGTATTATTTAGATTCCGTGAAGTTTTTGTTTCGAGTTATTAAGTGTCTAGGGCAGCCTGTTGCATTCTTACATCTTGCTTTAACTGATAATTTCTTTCTAAAGAATTGTTGATGATAATTTTGGACCCTCAATATAGAAATACAACAAAATCTCCTTGTGCATAAGAAAGAAAAAGTGACTGGACACAGCTCAAGAAGAATTAACCAAGTCTACCTGGTATAGAGGCGATCAAGAAAGCCCTCTAAGTGAAGATATAAACAACATGATTCTAAGAGACTTAACTTTGATTTGAATGTTGTGTTCTAAATGAATAAATTTTGTAAACCACTTTGGATAGTCATGGTGATTGTTCGTCTTTTCTGTAACTTCTGCATCTTCCGTCTCAGGAAACTACATACTTAGAGGCATGTATTGAAAATCATACAAAAACGAACCTATATATGGACCAAGTTGAGTTTGAGCCAGGTCAGAATTGGACTTCAAAAATACTAAAGGCTGATAAACACCAATCTGAGCAAAACTCTGGAACCAGGTTTGTCCGGACTTGTTATGTGGGATGAGTCTTATAATTGCATATCTCTGTGTGCATTTATATTCATTGGTAATCAATCATGCCTTATTAAGATTTTTAAGCTAATGCGCATTGACAGAGAGATATTCAAGCCTCCAGTTCTCATTAGATCTGGTGGAGGAATTCATAACTATCTTTATCAATTACGATTATCTTCACACGGCACTGCACAAAGTAATGTTCTCGGTAAGCTTCAAATAACATGGCGTACAAATTTAGGCGAACCTGGTCGCCTGCAAACACAGCAAATTCTTGGCACTGTAAGTGCGCTTTAATATCAAAACATGGGAATTTCATTTCTATGCTGAAATGCCATTCACGTGCTTACAACTATTCTTCTACCAGCTCACTATCTTACAATTCTATTCCGTCATCTGCACCATCTGTTCTATTTTGCTACCAAATATTATTTGGCCATTATTTGTGTCCATCAAAACTCATCTCAATTCAGATTATAGTTGTATTTTATACTTTTCATTAAAAGAACTAAAAAAGTGGGATGCACTCAAGGTTATTGCAAATTTACTGAAATTCTTTTGGTGACCTGCTTATGTGGTCATATTTTGAAAGACGATCAACATGTTCATACTTACATTTTCCTTTACCCTCATGCGGGCTTATGCACGGATGGCATTTACTGATGTTTTGCAATATCTTCCTTTTGCAGACCATTGCGCAGAAAGAGATAGAATTGAGCATTGTGGAGGTTCCTTTTTTCATCAACTTGGATAAACCATTTCCGGTAATTTTCATTCAACCTATGCATCTTTTATGATTGTGTTAGAACAAAACAGATTGAATGCAAGGATTAGAAGATGAAATTTTGAAAGCTGTTTGACACAAAAAACAAAAAACAAAAAAAGAAAGGAAGAAGAAGAAGAGAAAGAGAAAAAGTTTCAAGCTGTATACACAAGCTGTGGATTCATAAAGAATGAGAAGAAAAGTTGGCTTTCAATTAATTTTTACAAGGTGCACTTGAAATGGTGGTGTTGGTTTGACTTTTCATCATAACGTCGCCACTTAAACAGGAGTTGCTTATAATTTCCGTAAGCATCCATTGTGAGTTCTGGTGATCATGATCTTTAATTTTTCTGCTTATTATTCATAATGAAATAAATCTCAGAGATTTCAGTTATCGTATCCATTAATTTAAAATCTTTATCCACCCAAATAAGCAGTTCAGTTGAAATTAGGAATTTACAATATTATTTCTTCTGTGGCTTTTTTTTTCCCTAATTTTTATTCATGATGTGATCTGTGTCTTTGAAATTGTTATTTATTTATTTATTTATTTCCTAGTTTCAATTGATTTGGGAAGTGAATCAGTCTCTTTTTTGCAGGTTCGCTTGAATATCAGAAATCATACTGACAGGGAATTGGGACCCTTTGAAGTTTGGTTGGCACAGAATGATTCGCATGATGACAAGGCTGTTATGATTAATGGCCTTCAAACAATGGTAATTCTTTTTAATTGTCCCCGAAAGACAAATTTTGTTAATGACTTTTTATGTCATGTTTTGCATGAAGATACTTTATCGCCATAAGCTATACTTATTGCTTGATGTAAAAGTCACATTATAATATTTCTTCTTACTGTGGCTTTTTTATCCACGCATCCACCTGCATGCTTAATTGTACATTAACTACAGAAGAGAAAATATTAACTAGTAGTATTCCTACTTTTATGTTCGCATGATGACAAGGCTGTTATGATTAATGGCCTTCAAACAATGGCAATTCTTTTTAATTGTCCCAGAAAGACAAATTTTGTTAATGACTTTTTATGTCATGTTTTGCATGAAGATACTTTATCGCCATAAGCTATATTTATTGCTTGAAGTAAAAGTCACATTATAATATTTCTTCTTACTGTGACTTTTTAATCCACGCATCCACCTGCATGCTTAATTGTACATTAACTACTGCAGAGAAAATATTATCTAGTAGTATTCCTACTTTTATGTTTGAATTCATGCATCATTGGGATGGTTGCTTGCCTTCATTTGATTTAAAATTGTTAGGAATGCGGATTGTATTTCTATAATTTTCTTTATAGTTGTATGGGGTTCCTCATTTTTTGTCTTGCTGATATTTTGGATTCGGCGCATGTGTGCAGGAATTATCACAGTTAGAAGCATTTGGAGCCACTGATTTCCACCTGGTAACAATAGTTTTTACCCGTGCTCCTACAGTTCATTTTTTCATGTATGGTTGAGCCTCAAGATATTTTCAAAAAAATAATATAGACATGTTTTGGTGTTGAATACTCAATAGGTCGGCTTCATATTGTGCTTTAATTATAGTTGTGTCTAAGAATTGGTTGATTGGATGCTAAGCAAACTATTTGTTAAATTCTATGATCATTTCTAGCATTATGGTAATTCAGAAAGTATTTCTAATGTCCGGCAACTAATTTGAGATTATATTAAGAATGTAATAAAATGTGATTTCTTAGTCCCTTTCTGTTTTCTGCAGAATCTGATTGCCACTAAACTTGGAGTCCAGAAAATAACCGGAATTGCAGTCTTTGACAAAACAGAGAAGAAAACCTATGATCCATTGCCTGAGTTAGAGGTTGGTTTTCTGCACCTGTGTGCAGCACTTTCCGATATTAAAATAGCGCTTTTTGTGCCATATCTAGTGTTTTATAGTTTTCGGTGGCCTTTTCATAAAAGTCTGTCAAGGAGCTAAATGCATTGAATCCTGGGAAAACTTGGGTCAGCTAAATTTATTGAGATTCAGGATAGAAACATGCACATTTGTTATTTTACTTACAACTGCATATTAGGGAATCTATCCTTGCTAGGCAAATCCATTTCAGCATTGAGAGTTGAGTCTTGACGCGTAAAATAATTTCTGATTCAACTTCTCATGTTGCAGATTTTTGTGGACGTTGATTGATTCAGTGGTTGGCTCAGAGCAGTTTGGTCTTGTGTAAGTTTGTATCCATGAAGTGAAATGTCAACTTGGAAAGCAGTATTTAAGCTTATCCTGCTTTGTAGTTGAGAAAAAATAATTTGTTTCTGAACTCTTAGATTTTGCCTCTGTTTCTGAACTCCTAGATTTTGCCCCTTGTTTATCGGAATTAATACAAATGATTCTTAGCTAAGACTTTACTAGATTCTGATGGAATATGATTATGCACATTCTCTGCCTGCATGCTAAAAAGTCAAAAGAAAAAAAATAAATAATTCATAATTTTATTAACACGGTACAGAACTCTATTGGTATGAACAAATTATGCATCTTACCCTAATTGTATCTGCACAAGAGTTGACGACTTTATAATCAATGCAAATGATCGAATTATACATAAATACAATCAAAGGATATTATTGAAAGATACTTAGAATATAAACATGAATAATAGCATTCAAATTAATAAACAAAAATCTCTTATTTCATTCAGCAATACTAAAAACTTTACAATGAGAATATAAACGGGCGACTAAAGCAAAGAAAATACAAATCCAACAACTTTGATTAGTTTATGCACATTCAGTATGCGAAATTCCTCGAAAGTGTAGTTCGATTTTAGTAGAACTTGATTATAATAATAAATGAATGTAGGCACACACCCACCAAATATTATAGCCAAAATACAACTGAAATCAAACTATAACAATTGGAATTGCCCTAGTGGGAACTGCTCAATGCCCAATTGGCTTCACTACCCACGCGAGGCATTGTCCTAATTTTGGACTGACTATCAACCTTAAAATTAGCTCCGCACATAACTCCTTCACTATCAACTCTAGGCATTGCCTTCATTTGGCTGCTTGGGTGCTCAAAGCTCATCAATCCTTGCTCACTATGGAACATGCACCCTGATGGAAATGCTGCAAATGACTTTCCACAACCTCCCTTTATGACCTCCAAACTGTCTGACATTACTACTGAGCCATCACCCGCAATCCCCCAGTGCAGCTTCACACCTTCATTGGCACCCTGCACCAGACCAACACATCCATTTTAAACCATCACCTTTTAAGAAAATTAAATATCAAATCATTCAGCCACAAAGAGAATATAGTATTATAATGAATGTGAAATTGGAAGACTTACAAGGGCAGCAAAGACATGGCCAGACTTGGAATCAAAGACCACAAATCCAAAGGTGCCATCTAAATCTCTAAGGACTTGGTGGGCTGGGTAAGGCCCACGGTCACGTAGGGTTCTGTAGGCTTCAATAACAAACATAGCCTCATTTGTGCCCTTTGATAGCCCATATATGTCATTCAATCCACAGAACAACCTGCATCGCCAATCGCATTACATTAACTCTAAATAAATAATAAATAAATTGAACAAAAATTTTAGGAGTTAAAAGAAATACACACTTTTTTCTTTTTTTTTTCTTGCACCAGTACAAACTAGATCTAGATGATTGTTATTTTTGAATCTTTGATGTTCAATTATCTTGAAAAAAACATTTTTCACCATTTCAATTATCTTAATTCTTAATGGTAAATAATCACCAAAATATGTGAAAAAAAAAGAGAATATTACCTACAAAAAATGATAATTTCAAACTTTTTTTTAAAAAAACATTATATCATTAATTCGGATAATGAATAATTAAAATCATAAATTATGAACCGAGTCTAGACAATAAAGAGAAAATGCAAAAGGGGATAAATACCTCTGGTGAGTGGAGGAATTAAGAGCCTGAGGTGGAAGATAAGCAAGAACAGCAGAATCTCCAAATCCAATAGAGAAAGAATTAGATGGATTTGAAGAGAGAAAATTATTCAAAATCTGATGAGGAAGCTTTGGGTTTCTTGAAGATGGCAATGGAGCTGGGCTGTTCAGCTCTTCTGGTGGATTCACCACACCTTTCTTGAAAATGGCCAGCATCTTGAATCTCTTACCGAACACGAACTCTTGAATTTCTTGATCTGATATCCAACCAAAGACTAAGTAGTTTAACACACGCTGCTTGTTATATGCAAGAATGACGGCAAGTGAATTTCCTATTTATAATAAAATTCAAGGAAAGAGAAATTGAAAAAATAAATTTAAAAGAAAAAATTGATTGCGTGGCAGCATTATCCAAAACTCAAGAATCAAGGCTTGGAAGACACGTCTGTTAAAGGTCAATTGCTATTTTTTTATTTAATTTAAAAATAATTAATTATTATTTTCATATTAAAAAAACATAATTTGAGTTATTAGTAGTTGTATTTTTTGGCGGAGGATAATAATTCCATGTATTGTTGTACAATTATATATATCCATTCAATATGGTTATAACTATTAAATTTTCAAAGAAAATAATTGGTTGTAACTGTGCATTGGAATTAATACTGAAATTTATAATTTTATGAAGAAATAAAAATTTTTTTTTAGAATTTTCAATAAAAATTTATTTTTAGATTTACATAATTTGACTTTCCGTCTGTGGTCTCATGCATCTATTGAAGATGTCGAAAATTAATTTAATGAAAAGATAATCATGGCATTAAAAAATAGAACATAAAACATAATATTGTATACAATAGGTGTGAGTATAGACCGATTAATCAATCAATAAGTAAAAAAATTATTCAATATATTAATATCGATTTTTTAAAAGCACAAGTCTGTTACATTTTGTTAACCAGTCAATCGATTTTAATTTTTGAATTTGGTTAATCAATATTTTTTGCTTAACCATTAAAATTTATAATATAAAATTATAAAAAAATTAGATAAAATTCAATTTATTTTCAAATGTGTAAAGTAATTTAATATAAAAATTACGAAATAAATATAATTTACTAGCCAAAACTCATATTGTATAAATTAATAGCTAATATTATAAAATAGATTTGATATTTGTTGAAAATTAATATTCTTGATTTTTAGTCAAATAAAATTTTGAATAATATTAAATGTTATAATATAAACTCTAAAATATAAGAAAATATAATTAAATACTATTAAGTAAAATATAAACACCAATATATGATAAAAAATAACATATATAAAAGTTAATTGAATACTATATATAAATATTAATATATAATTAAAAAGAATATCATAATATAAATTTAATTTAAAATATTATATAAATTTTATAGAAAAATATAAAAAATTAAGGTGTGTGTATATATATATTGTTTAATCATGGATTAATGGTTAATAGATACTTAAAAATCTAAATCATAATTATTAACAAAAAATATAAAAATTAAAAATCGTAACCATTAATCAAAAATATAAAAATTAAAATCGTAATCGAATCCATCAAATCGGTTAATTCGTAAAAATCGATTCGATTTGAAATCAATTTTGCAGTTAATCATTTTTTTTATTTTTTTTAACCCCTAATATACAGTCTATCATAATATTTTATACTATCTCCGTCCTATTTTAAAAATTATTTTTTTATTTTTTAAGAAAATTAATGAAATAATTAAAATATCTCAATTTCATAAAAAAATTATAATAATTGATAAAAATATTCTTTTATATTTTTAAAAATTTTATTTAATTTTAATTAAAAATAGAAAATAATATAAAATATTTAATAAATTATATAATAAATAAAAATATATATGTAAATATATTTTTTAAATTTTAAAAATAATATTTAAAATAAAATAAAATAAATATATTTTTAAATGAAATGGAAGTGTATAATTTAAACTTAGTAGTAATAATAATAATAATATATCCACGGTTTAATATGAGGAAAAGGGCGTAAAGTGATCCGGGGTAAGAGACTATGAAAGTGACAGTGAAGTGAGTGTGAGCCAATAAAAGAAGGTGAATTTATCACGTGGGTGGCGTAGGCGAACTTTTCTTTTTTTCATTTTTATTTTAAGCTGTGAGTTGATAAGATTGCTGACCTTCATCCATCTCATGATTAGTAAATGTATACGTGGAACAGTCAATGCTCCATTTTCAGAAATTCTCACCCAAAAAAAAACAATGGGCTCAAAATTCTACTTCGCAAATGCCACCCATAAATATCAGTATTATACGAAAATATAAACAACTTTATGTCTCGAATTTAATTAATTTTAAGTTGATTTAAAATTGTAATAAGCTTGTTTTGAATTTCGATTCTTTTTTTTAATGAAGTTTGAAATTGTAAATAGCTAATATACATTTATATTAAAAAAACACTTGTAAGATGTTTACAACTTCATGATAAGTTTGATCTATGATAGATCCTACACATTTGTCAAAGAATAACATAAATACTGCAAATCCCTTTTTTCTTAAGAAAATTACAAAATAAACAAATAATTTTTTTTTTTTTTACTCTAAGAAATATTATGTCAGAGTGTGTTTGATTTATGGCTATTTAATCGGCCCATTAAGAGGCCCAAAGTATAGCCTATTAAAGAAGCCCAAAAGTGAATATAAAGACCCAAAAGAAGGGACATTTGATTTGTATCAGAAAAAACTCAAAAAACCAAAAGTGCAATCAATGATAACCGAGCTTTTTTTTTTTTGTTTTTTTTTGAGATTACGTGTTCCAGTATTCAAATTCGATTGTTTTAATCAACATAATACAAAGATTCATTGCAGTGAGAGACTCTTTCAATGCCACAATTTTTATACATATTCTAAGCTCGCGAATTGAACTCTGAACATGTTTAAAATAGACGAGATCTTCATCCACTCCAATCAACGGACGTCGGTGATAACCGAGCTACTTTGGTTGGGCATCTAAGCGCTGGACGTATTGAAATTCTACATAAATGTTACAATCATTCAAAGTCATTCATAATAGACAAGCGTTAATAATCAAAGATAGATTAATTCTAAGCAGGTACAAGCAATTAGCCACCGATTTCATTCAATGCAGTTGGTCCAAATACTAAATAAAATTGGTCAGTACTACTAGTCTCTAAACTCTAAGAATAATTTTCATATAAAATACTATGTTGAATTCTATTTTTCCACGTTAATCTTTTTATAAGAATTTAAGCTATTTTCTTTTTCATTAGATGTTGTTACGTTTATTTGTCACGTGTTTTTTAATTCAAAATAAGGGTAAATTTTAATTAAAAAAGTAATTTTAAAAGTAAAATCAGACCAAAAAAAATTATTAAAAAATATTTTTATCCTCCTTATAAAAGTCGGATGGTGAAAATCATCCTTATCCTTTGTTGTATCATTCCTTGGAAATAAAGTAGTAGAAAAAAGATTTAAAGTCAAAGGTGTCAATTGACTTAAGAGTCCAATTCACAATCACGTACATACCGTACCCAAAATACAACTTGGGCAACGAATACGACGTCTTTTTTGTCGTGGTCCTAATAAAACGATTTGTCCACTCTCGTAGTATAATCACTTGACACGTCAAAACAAACACGGAATGTAGACGCGTGCGGTCTTCAATTGAACACGTGTCCCATCTGGAGCATAGGCCTTTGGTGCACCGCCCGTAGTTTGTTTTTTTTTTTTATTGTCTGCCACCTAGGAGAACATTGTGGACCCAACCCCTGAAAACGTCACTGCTGAGATACCATTAGACACCGATGCTTAAATTGTAAAATTTACAAACTCAGTTCAGAGCTTGATTTATGGAAAAATAAAATATTTGAAAGAGCTAGATTGTATAAAATAAATATTAGAGGAAGCAATTTGTAGTATAACATTACATTTTTATATAAATATATGAACTTTAGAAAAGAAAAATTGGCCGTCATTATTTTAAAAAAATTATAATACTAAATTCAATTAATTTCGATTATTATAATTAAAAAATCTTATTGATAATTACGGAAAAATTATCTTTAAGACTCAATTAAGTCGGTCCAATAACACTTGGTATGGCCTAAGCCTATTAACAAAAAAGCAAAAGCATGAGCGGGAAAGACAAGATAAAAAGATAATATCCGATCGGACTGATAGGACAATACGTCCTATCAGCCCACTGATACAAGCCGATAACTATACATTACACCTACTTCCTGCCACATCGCTACTTACGTACTTCAATATCAATTACCACGCTCCAACGTACTCAAATATCCCTCTCAATAACCCCTATAAATAGTCTAAAACATAATGGTTCAAGGTATTAATTATCCGAGACTCAATCTCTAAATACTCTCTTTTTGAAAGTTACTAACTTAAACTTCGGAGTGCTAACGTCCGAATCTGACCAGCCACTCCTTCTTGTAGGTCCATTCAGCCAATCAGATCAACAGCTGCCGACTTTTTTTTTTACAGATAAAATCAAAAACTGTTTTACCATTTATTAATCGATTTAAAAAGATACAGATAAAGTTAAAAACTGTTTTACCACTTATTAATCGATTTAAAAAGATAGACTAATTTTTTTATTGCTTAATTTCAATTAATTGTTGACAAAAAAACAATTGTTTTCTTTAGTTTCACTGACGAGTATGTTTAGTCTGCATTTTTCTACTGTTTGAATGAAAATAAGAGGAATTAAATGTTGATTGCTTATTGATTATGACAGTAAGAGTAAACAAAATAATTTGATTCATTAATTAACTGAAAAATCAATAAAACTCGGTTAATCAGCATTTTAATTACGAATAATTGCAATTAAATAATTTTAGTGCTCCAAATTCATTAAGTTTATTAAAAGTAAAAAAAACACCTAAATTAATAAGATTAGTAGTCAAACAACGTTAAAACAAGTGCATAATGACGCTTTGGACTAGCCATGTGCGACGATCGATTCGATTCAATAATCGAATCAAAATAATTAAAAAATCAAAATTTTAATATTTTTATTAATTAAATCGAAAATTTTGATCGATTTGGTTTGTTTAATCAAAAATTAAAATTATTTTTTATAAAAAAAAATTTGTATCTAAAAATTATAAATCATAATATACTAAAGTAAAAACATCTAAATTATACAAAATAAAAGTTCAAATTAAATATACAATTTCAAAATATATAATAAATAATACAACAAAACCGTTAAATAATTTTTTTCATTTAATTAATTTTCAATTTAATCATCAAAATTCTAAATTATCACCTAAAAATAGATATTAATAATTGATAAATGTATTCATATAATTTACAATTCAAAATAAAATAATTTACATGCATAAAATAATTATTTAATTAAAAAATCAAAAAAACTTATATAAGTATATAAATTTTCGGTTCGGTTCGATTTTTATGTATTTTTTTCCTTTATAAACCAAATCAAACCAAAAAATAAACTGAATTAAAAAATCGATTCGATTTTTTAGTTTGAACCGAAATTTGCTCACGTAATGTTTTTACTGTTCCTTTTGTAATACAATTAGAAGCTAAAAAAGATTTCCAACCGTAATACTTTTAATGATCCATTTATAATTCAATTTATTTAATAATGAACTATTTAAATCATAACCTAGTCAATCCATTTTATAATTTACAGAATTTTGATCTATTTGTAATTCGATCCGACTTATTTGCTGTCTATATTAGGATTAAAATAAAATAATGCAGAACAAAGTGAATCTTACATTATATGATTAAATTGAATTTATGTTAACATTGTATTCTTTTGACTTGATGTTTTTAATAAAAGCCAACAAGAAAAATCTGGTTCTAGGTGGATTAGCCAAGTTTAGGTCACCATCATACAAAAAATGTTATTATCAATTTGTCCTGTCCAATTATAAATCAAATAATTTGTAGACTGACATATTAACCAAATGAATTATTATTATAGAGAAAGACGAAAATATTATTTATGGAGAAGTTATAGCCTTCTATTTTCTCTGCTACTCCTTCTCCCATTGATCGTTATCTCCTTGATTTTCCTCCACTGTACACTCCTCTTATTGGCCGTGACTGGTTTGCCTAAATACCAACTCTGCTAGACCTTAAGGTAAATATAGGGAGAAAAAAAAAATACTTCATAGTAAAAAATACATATGCTTGGTCTTTTTAATTTTTACTGCTATCTATTACTTCTGATTAAACACAAAAGAGTTTATTGAATACCGGAGAATACGTCATTCTTGCTTAGAATTATCATTAAGGATATTGTTCTTCATACTATGTTTTAGTCATTAATATATATTTTCGACATTATTAAGACGTTTTTGCACTTTTTTTTTGCAATATTGATAAGTTCTGTGATTTTGCAAGAGAGAGGCCATTTATGGTGATGGAGTTGGTGCAGTACTGGAATGATGGTGACGGTAAAGTTCGATCGGATTATGCAGTGTTTAGATCTTGTAGGGAAGGTTAATCCGATCAGATCGGACGTTAGCGCTTTTAAACTTAAATCAATAAAAGATTTTGGGAGAGAGTGTACAGACAAAATATGTTATATGAGTGCAACATGTTTTAGTATGAGATAACCTGATATTTATAATAGATGTCGAGAACTACTCAAATGATCTATCTAGAGATCAGAATATGTGTATGACGATGTGACGCGAAATAAATAATAGTTGGAATAAATGCGTGCATCAGGGAATTATCAATGGGCATCCTTTGTCAATCCAATCGGACATACTTATCCCCTTAATTTCGTGCATGTTCGTATGTTTGTGCGCTTGGCCTTTGAGACGCTGAGTTTAGTCTTTGCTGAGCTTTTCTGTTTGAGTTGATCCTATGATTGTTGGGTAAAATCAAGGTATATTAAATTGGATATTATCAAATATCTATAATAATATTTGAGCACTAATTTCAACAAATATAGGGGCATTTTTGCTTTAAAATCAATTTAAAGAAGCAAAATGGAGCTCTAAGATAAATATATATTGAATAATCGAGGGCAAATTAATGCATGTCCCCACTTTATATTGCAAGATAGATTATATATAAAATTATCTTCTACACTCTCTAATTTATTTTTTTGATAAAAAAAGGTAAGCACAGTTCACAGAAACAACAATTTAATGCTTATAAGAAATGCCTATAGCATCATGGCGAAACTAGCTTTCAATTCCTTGAGAGGCAGATTGTAAGATATAATAACCCGGAAGCAAATGAAACCTTCCATTAACGTCAGCTCTTTTTCTGCTCCACGCTCTTAATTTGATTGCCATTAACACCTTCAATAGTCCCAGAAAAATAATATATAAAAAAGAAAATTCAAAGTAAAAATGAATAAATAATAAAAGCAGCTAGTTTGATCGAATTGTTGGTTTTGGTTTGAATTTTTTAGTTTTTAGTTTATGGTTTACAAGGATTTTTGAGATGTTGCAATTCTCTTGAAAAGGATGCAATTGAATTAATAGATCGTAGCCTTTTATAAGTTGTGGCTAAAGTTTATTGAGCTGTTTCAATAAATTATTTTTTGTTGTAATAATAAAGCCATGCACTTCATAATTGATAATCAAAATTCATATCAGGGATATGCTTTCTGCAGTTACGAAACGAATACTTCTTAAAACAGAAATATATATATTATTAATTTCTAGAGATTTGGTGGAGTGTTAACTGTAGATTTGGACCCTTTCCTGCATTTATATATTTTAAATAGTAAGTTGAAAAATTGACGGAATTATCTTTTCTAATATCGAAAAACTCCACCTGCCATCGTACAAAAAAAAAAAAACAGTTATTTAATTTAAAAGAAATTTCTTTTTTCCTACGAAAGAAAACTTCATTTCACGTACTAACAAACTTTCTTCTATATATATATATATATATATATTGTTTGGGTCTTAATTGCTAAATTAAATTAAAAAATGATAAACCTTTTATTTTTCTCTTAAGTTCACTTTAGTACATATTAAAGTTTTACTCTTTTGTCTCATATTCTTCATTTTTGTGAGTATTGCTAATTAAGTGCAATTGGTCTGAGCAACTGGCTTCAGTGGCGCAGACAGGTAGGTAGAACCTCAAATTTTTGTTTTAATCTCTTCTTCTCCGATTTATTTCTTAAATTTAAATATTATTTATATTTTTATTCCTCTTATTATAAATTCTAATTTTGTCATTAACTGATTTGGAAACTACAAAAATCTGCAAAACAATAAACTTCAAATTCTCATCTCAAAATATCCAAAATTTGAACTACAATACTCAAGTCAGTTTACAAGATTTATAGAATAAATTTAGCAAAATAAAATTGGAGTAGTAAAAAATAAATAATGAATACCTCATTTGTTTTTTTTATCTATCACTTTTATTATTTTTATAATTTTACTAGGATTAATAAATAATAATTGAATTTAAATTTAGTCTTAAATCGTATGATTAAAATTAAATTATCAAATTTAATTGATTCGAATTTTATTAGAAAAAAATTGAGTTGAAAAAAAAAATTAAATTACATTATACTCCTATTTATATTAAGACTCTTATAAAGGAGTAGGTATAAAAATAAGTAGGTATAAAAATAATAGATAAATAAAATTTAAATTTAAATTTAAAAAAGAAGTAGGTATAAAAATGATAGATAAATAAAATTTAAATTTTAATAATAAATGATACAGAAAAAGAATAAAAAAATATCTTTAAATATGGAGTGTTGTATAAATATTAGCGTCCTATTTATATTAAGACTCTTATAAAGGAAAGTTTCCTGCCTAAAAATGTTTGTTTTTATTGGAATTCATTTTGGATACAATTGCAATATTATAAATCACCTGTTGCTAATTTATTAAGGAAAGACAAATCTCGGTTGTTATTATTTGGAAAATGTGTAGAAAACTCTTTGTTTTTCGAGAAAAATCATTCCTTTGTGTAATTTGGAGAAAAACAACGAAGTATATGTAGTGATTTAAAATGGTTGAAGTAATTTTCCGCGAATTACGTTTTGGCACCATGCATGCATATTAAAGGTAGGCGACAGCTTGCATTTGAACTTTAGTTATGCAAAGACAAATAGACTTTTCCCCTGGTGAAAATGATATTAGTGGGAAATAACTGGCCATTTTGTACGGTAACAATTAAACAA
Source organism: Excoecaria agallocha (assembly GCA_037975025.1). Lineage (NCBI taxonomy): Eukaryota > Viridiplantae > Streptophyta > Magnoliopsida > Malpighiales > Euphorbiaceae > Excoecaria > Excoecaria agallocha. The sequence goes on along the minus strand of CM075810.1, from coordinate 33,398,208 downwards.
AAAGGTTGCTATAATTCGTTGGAATTAATTTTTAAATTTGATTTTGCTTTCAACTATTTTAACATTAAAATTAAATATTTATATCTCATAGTAATGAAATGAAATGATACAATATATTTTCTCTTAATTAAATGTCTCAATTTTAAATTTGGATATATATATTTCGATGAGTTTTGTTCAATTTTTAAATAAAATAATTTTTTAAATTAAAATAAATAAGCTGAAATATTTTTGTATTAAAAATATTTTTTTATAATTTTTTTTGTTATAAGTGCATAACTTCAGTAACGGTTAGTGAAATTAATTTCAATTACAATCCAACTTTAATTTTTAGAAAAATCAAAATATCATAATCATACTCAAAATTAAAATTCTAGGTATTGAACTGCATTGAAAATCAATTATATGTTTTTTAAGTGCTTTCAACAATAAATTCAATAAAATCATATTCCGAAGGAGAATATTTTCGTATTGATAAACATCAAAATTTTATAGAGTAAAGAGAGAAGAAGAAAGTTCACCTAAACCAAAAGCGTGACATTTGGAATGGACAAGAGACTTTAATAACTTGCAAAAAGGAGACTAGCCCGATCTTATCAAGTTTTAGTACTCCAAAACTCAAGTTAGCTATCGGGATATAGAGAGAAGACTGGAGAGAGAGAGAGAGAGCTTCGTGTGTGGATTATGAAATAATTTACCCTATTTATAGAGACAAAATCTTGAAATGTAGCTCAATTGCAGCCTAATCGTAGCCTTTTGATCTTTTCACATTGGATCTTTTTAGTGGACCTTTAATAGGTCGGTCTTAATTTTCAACTTATATTTTATTTTTTTCATATATTATCATTTGTCTTCCTTCCAACAGTTCCATCGTTTCTCATGAAAGATCGAAGGTCAGGGTTTTGATGTTTTATGGTGGCCATTTGATCATTTTATGGCCAGTCGCTAGTAGAAGGATTGGGTGTTTAATTATTGTGATCGAAATTTTACGTCGAGCAAGAAGATTTATTTTGATCGAAATATGCATCGATCATGAGGGTTAAACATCAGTTGAGAGGCTGAGATTTTAATGGCCTAGATCAAGATGTACATCGATCGAAATTAATAAATCATCGATCGTAGGAGATCGAGATAAATACATTAATCGGGATTTACGTCGATGGAAATTAATAAAATCATCGATCGTAGGAGATCGAGATAAATATATTGATACGGTGTACATTGATCGGGAAATTTTGGCTGCTTCGATCGGGATATACATCGATCGAGAGTTTTGAAATTTATCCTGCAAATAAATTTATAAACATAAATTATTTTATTTTACTAACCTGCTTTTCGGTTGCCTTTGATATGTGAGAGATTTTTCAAAATCATATTTATAATGATATCAACACTGGATCAACCGTGTATAGTATTTTTCGATAGCGAACAATGCTTTTAAGGTAAAAAGTACATCCGAAGGTAAAAAATATTTTTTTTGAATATCGGAAAATATTGATCACAGTTAGTCCGAAATTGAAATTTGAAGTAAAATCGAGATCATATAGGTCTCAAAAAGTCAAAAATACGAAAAACGAAGCGGTTCAGTTCAAAAGTTAATTAGGTTGATCTAGATTTGACCGAACCTTTAGAAATAGCAAATGAGATCTAAAAATTATCAAAAATTACAGATATGCCAAAAATGATGTGTATAATATTTTGGCTATAAAAAGTTAGTTTTTTTATGACACCGGTAATTATTGAATCGGATCAATCTAACTGAATCGAACAAGTAACGGACTCCAATTGGATTAAAATTTTGTATGTAGCCTATTTTAAATATGATAAGAATGGTGTAATTAAATTTAGGTTGATTTGAATTTGAAAAGTAAGAGAATCACAGAAAATTGCATTTTTGGCTTAAAAAATGAAATTTGGGTTTGTGAGATGGGCTTTGGGTTCGACCAAGGCCCAACCCATCAAAACAACTATAAAAAGGGAAAGGAGAGAAAATTTTTTTGATGTGATCCTTATCACTTCAACCCTTCCTCTCTCCCTTTCTTTTGCCGAACCCCATCTTCATCCTCTCTCTCAAAGTTTTTCAACTTTCATCTTAGTTTCTACCTAAATCCAAGCATTTCAGATAGAGTTTTATCTCTCTAGAGGAGTCTTTAAATCTCAACTCTTTGATTTGAGTGGATTAAGTGGAAGAAAACAAGGGTGAAAGTGAGAAGGGTCAAATTAAGGTAAGAAAAAATATAGGCTTTAATTTTATCTAAGGGTGTCTACAAGTATTTTTAGGTACCTAGAGTACATTTATGATGTTAATTTAAGCATTAGAGATCAAAAAGTAGTGTTTGTATTGATAAAAAAATTCGATCGTGATAGGTTCTCTAAGTAAGGAACAACCATCTAAGGCCAAAGGCAAGAAAAATGAAGCTTAAAGGAGCCAAAGCTAGTGAGAAAGGTTAGTAGCTATTAAAACCATCTATTTTACTTGAATTTGCATGATTTTGCTTTATGAAACTTAAGCAAACCTATGAGAAATGTATGTATAATTGAAATTGAGTGAAAGGAATAAAATATAATTTAGTGTACAAACAACCTAAAAATAAATTTTTACGAAGTGAAAGGAATAAAATATAATTTTGCATGAAAAGTTAAAATAAGGATCAATTGGTAATTTTATAAGCCAATAATTGAATGTGAAGTAAAAATAAGTAAACTAGTGGCAATTTTGTAATAAAAAAGATAATTTTGTAATTAAATATAAAAGTAAGGATTAAATTGAAAGTTTATCAAAGTAATGGTATTAATTTGTATTGACATGTTAAGAACATTGACAATTGTATTTTTGATAGAAATTTAATGAATTTTTCATAATTAATGCAATTATTCTTATCTGGAAAATGCTTCGATTTATAGTCACCACTGAGCATATTTAATGTTCAGCATATAGTGTTTGCTGCATGTAGTTTCTGAAGAATGTCTGGAGCAATAAAATACAGAGGAGCAAAATTTTGAAGAAAAATGAGATAGTTAGGAATTATTTTTGTATTGGCATGTATATATTTAGTTAAACTGGAATTAAAGAATTTGTTTGTAATAGAACGGTATTTGTGTATATGTATATTGTCAGAAAGTGGATTGTGTAATGTCCCTCATTATACCCTAGGAGAATTTGCACTAATTAATTATTAGTGTTTATGTTTAATTAAGTGTAATTGTGTAGAGAAAGACCTAATTGATAAGTTAAAGGGTAAGTTTTGGGGTATTAGTAGAAATAAGAGGAATTAAGGGGCCTAATATTAAGATTTACTTTTATGTGACATTTGGACCAATTAAAGAGAAAAGAGAGGGAGATATTTTGGTGAAGGATGGCCGGCCAAACAAGGATCTTCATTCTCCATCTTCATCTTCTCTTAACCTCTAAATCCTCTCTCTCAAAACCTAAAATCTCTCTCTCAAATCCTCTCTCTAGAAGTCTTGGGTTTTGGTAAAAAGGAAAAAAAAAGATTTACTTGGTTTTGGTTTAAGGTAACCTTGTTTCTTCTTTAATATGTGTTGTTCATTAAATAGCTTAAGAAGTGTTCATGGAAGTGTCTTCTTTTATAGAAGGAGAATCAAGCAAGAAGAAGGGAAATGAGACTCTCCAAGGTTGAAGGGAGTTAGAGCTTAAACAAGGTATAGGAACTTAGGTTCTTATGTGTGTATTTTGGATATTTTGTCATGGGAGAGGTCTTGAGTGCTTCTCTCATACGTTTTATGGTTGATTTTAAGCTTGGAAGTGGCTTAGAGATGAAAAATATAAGCTTTGTTGCAAGATATGCAAAATCTGTTTTAAAGATTAAATGAACAGTCTGTACTCTTTTGCTCATATCTCGAGTTATAGGCATCCAAATAAGGAAATTCCAGTTGGTATAGAAACTAGACGTGTATACCTTGATTTTGTTAGAAGGAACCGAAATCTGATTTTCACTGCTTGATAGTGAAAATTGGTATTGAAATCTAGTTGTGGTTGTTATTTCTTTTTATGAGCAGGCTATGGTTTTTCTTGCATATCTGAAAATTTATAGGTCCTATGAAAATAATTTTTAGTGTTTTGGAAACTAGAAACATAGGCCTAAAACTTTGTAGAAGATAGTGTTTTCAGAAAAAGTCGTCTGGTATGTTGGAATTGTGGTGCAAGTTGAGTTTGGTAATTAACTTACAGGAGTTCGAGCAATGAGCGTTGAAGTTGTTGAACCGTCGCTTAGTGTCACAAGCGCGACCTATGTCACGAGCGCGACATCAAGGAATGTTCACATAGGCTAGTGTTTGCTGTCGCGAGCGCGATTAATACCGCGGACGCGATAATAAGCATTTATTTTCTATTTATTTTATTTTATTTCCATTATAATAAGCTAAGCCCGAATGTGTTACTTTAAAGATTGAACAGGTATGCTATTGTATTATAATTTTTGATGCATACACTTGCTTTTTTATGAATAGTGCTTATGTTTATGTATCTATATATATTTTTACATCATCGAAGTAATATGCTATGGAATTAAAGTATATTATCCTGATTATAATGCATATTTATATAAGTGGTCTTTCTAGATGATAAATATGATAACTCAATCCCAGAATCGATATAATGATTTATGAATTGAATAATGCCTGAATTAAAAGTCGGTTGTGGATAGATAGACATGCCTATAGGATTACAGTCGCAGCTGCTATAGTCTGACTCTTATGAGTGCACAGTTTGTCTCTAAATGAGACCACAGTTCTAACCCAAATGGGTCCACAGATTTAATACCTTCGGATATTTATAGATTTGATATCTTATGGTATCCACAACACCCGTTATCCACACCCATAGATAAATTAAGCAGGTAAATTTATAAGATTAATAATATGCATATACAGTTTACAATCTTTCATTGTATGATTTAATGAGATAGTTATTCCTTCCAATATTGCATTTTGTTTATTCATTATTAATTTATTATTTACTAATAAAGTATATGAAATTTATTTTATATTATTGTTGTATGCTTGGTGATAACCACTGTGAGTGGTTATCAATATATTAGTTTATTTCCCACTAAGCTTTATAGCTTAGCACGGGTGTTTATCTGTGTAGGTTCGTAGGGTAGACCTTTTGTTCAGGGACAAAGCCAACAATCTCCAAAACCAACATCAAATTAGGAAGATTATCTTAATGTATGAGATTAGTTTTGTATCTTTTTGGTTAGATAATGTTATATATTTTGTATTAAAGTCTTGTAATTATTAAGTTGTGTAAGTATTAAATAACAGCATATTAAAGTGTTTAATTTAATTTTGGATGATTGGTACAGCATGTATGTATGTGTATACCTATATGCATCGATAATAGAGGGCTTACAGAATTAATATATGTAATTAGTAACAGTAATCAAGATTATCTAGTTAAGTCATTACAGATTGAATGGGTGAATTTGATATGAGATTGTATGTATATTCTGTTATGAATTATTGTGTCCCTGAGGGGCTGTGAATTGTTTGCCTTTCAGGTTGGGTAAACAAGTTTTTAAGACTTCATATTGCCAAAATTTTATTAAATAAATAGTAAATTGGACAGTTATAGGTCAGTCGGCAAGTTTGATTTGAAATCTTTAGTGATGAAAAGAATATGTGATTAATGGATTAATTAAGATTCAATATATGATTTAAAAAAAAATCAGCTTAATCGTTTGAATCCGTAGAATTGTTATAGTAAGGGTGTCACAGTATCTCTTTTCTCTCCTAGCTTAGGCTTCTGGTTTTTGACCATTCACTTTCCTGGGAGAGGTCACGTCTAATCGGATGGCCTTATTTCCCGTGTCTAACCAATTGGCTTTTGGGAGACTTTTTTGGCCTTTCCTCATTTAGGCCTCTTAATGTTTTGGATCTTGTAATCCTATTTTTAGGAAATTATCATTTTTTGCCTCCCTTTTACATTGTGATCGATTTCTTGAAGATCGAGAGTTATGGTTTGTTTTTCCAGAATAAATACATTGATCGGAAATAGCATCAATCGAGATAATTCATCAGTCTAAAAGGCTGCAATAAATGCATCGATCGAAGTTAATAAATCGTCAGCTGAGAAGACTGGGATAAATACATCTATCAAAATTTTTATCGATTGGAATAAAATACGTCGATCGTGATTTTCATCGATAGAAACTAAATCATCAATTTTTCGAATGGGATAAATATATCGATCGAGATATATCCTTGATCGAAATTAAATCACCAATTTTTCAATTAGGATAACTATCATCGATCGAAATATGTCATCAATCGAAATTAAATCAGCAGTCTTTCGACTGGGATAAGTATCATCTATCAGAATTAAATCATTAGTCTTTCGCCTAGGATAAGTGTCATCAATCGAGATATGTCATTAATTGTAATTAAATCATCAGTCTTTCGACTGGGATAAGTGTCATCGATTGGGATATGTCATCGATCGTAATTAAATCATTTTGGCAATTAATTAATTCTTTCATTATTGTATTCAAATAAATTAGTACATGTCTGAATTTGATTAAATCTTTAGAGACTGGAATCAAGCCGAAATTTGGCTTTTCTTTTTATTCTTGCTCTGCCGTTTCGACTTTTCTTTATTTCCTGCAAATAACTTGTTTGCTGTAAATGTGAATAATTAGCTTAAGGATTATTTTCTACCTCAGGCAGTGTTTTTCTTTAGATAGGCTCTGGGATTTCGTTTTTCTTTACTTGTGCTTCTTTGCTTTTTCAACGAGTTGGCAGCACCATTTTTTGCTAGGACAACATCCCATGAAGCAGCTTTTTTCAGCATCTTCATTCTCTTCGAGGATCTTATTGGCTTTGCCAATAACTTTGTTCACCATAAAACATGACACGGGTTGATCCCACCATCAATTAGTTTCATAATTAGTTGCATAATGGAGAAGTTTTCTCTGAAAGCATAGAGTATAATCAACTAATAAATACAACTTAGCTGTCACTTTTCTCTTTGCCCTGCAATGCTTTGGGAAGCCAGCAATTACATTTGTAATGCCAGGTTCTTTTTTATATTGCTATTTTGTATAGCGCTATATCACCACCAGCTAAGCATTGATTAGCTCAATAAAGGATAATCATATAACTTTTCAATAGATGTAGGAGTATTGCAATATATATGAACATATATAATAGCATGCGTTTTGCCTAAAAGGGGGTGGTGCCATACCAATCGTGCTTTAAAATCTATCAAAGCTTCCATCAGGTTTCCCGTTGATTTTAACTCAACGAATTGCTAAACTCAAACATTGAATTTTCCACCCAACAAAAATTATTCCGTCAATTGCATAGTTTTATCGCATAAATGCATTTTATTTTGGATATTCCTGCTTGTAGCTAATAGTGACAGCCTCCAGCAAATAAGAATGCACAAGAGGGGGCTAATTTTTCTAACAAGACGATAATAATAATGCCATCAACATTATCATCCTCTCCTCTCCTATATGCTTATCGTGCTTTATTTAGCATCTCTTCTTGCCAGGAGAGTAGCATATTTCTGTTTGTAGCTAATATAGATGCTACCTCGGACTATGGGCCAAGCTATCAGAAGATTATTTTGATGAAAAGTTGGTTGTGATCAAATGATCTTTGAAAATCATATATGGGAATGCATTTTGTAATGCCCCTAATCGTACCCTAGGAGGGATAGATGGTTATTTTACGTGAGATAGAGGTTGATTATGTGGCTAATTAAAGGGAAATTATAAATTAAGGTACTTAATTGAAAAGTAAAAGTTTAGAGGTAGAAATGTGATATGTGAAAGGTGAGAGGTCAAAGTAAGAAACATAAATTGAGAGAGGGACCAAACTAAAAATTTTTCAAGATTTTTGTGAGCCACCAATAGGAATGAAGCAAGTGGATGGCTGAAAAGAGAGGAGAAAAAGGCTAGTTTTCTTCTTGGATTGGCCGACCATTCTTGGCCGAAGACTCATTTTGTTTTGTTCTTCTTTTGTTCTTCTTCTCTTCTTTTATTTTTCTCTTCTCCTCAAATTCTATGAAAATAAAATGATTCTTCAAGAAAGGTAAAGGCTGTAAATGGTAGATATGAAGAACAAGAGAGAGAGAAAGGAAAGATAGAAAGGAAGAAGGAGGAAGATAAGGAAGAGAGAGAGATTGTTGGAGCTTAAAGAGGTATAGGAACTTTCTCATATTGTGCGTGTTTGTATGATGAACATGGACATTAAATAAATGTTTATTGATGTTATTAGATGTGTTTTGTATAAAGAACTAAATTTGGGATAGGTTAAAAAAATCGGACTATGCTCGAAAAATCTTGAAATCTCAAAATCTGCTTAAGGTTCATTGGACTAGTCTTCACTATTTTAAGTATATCTTGAGTTACAATTAGTGAAATTGAAAAATTCCAGTTTTATATGAAAATAGACTCATATATCTTCATTTCATATGAAGAACACAGAACTTTAATCAAATTGTAGGATAGAGAAAATTTGCCTTGAATCCGGGTTAGAACTGCTGCCCTGTCATTGGGATCAGTCGGTGGTTTTTAGTGAATATCTTGAGATTTATAGATCTGATTGGAGTGATTTTTAATTTTTTAGAAACTAAAAAGGCATATTTACAACTTTGTAGAAGGAAGTTTTCCATAAAAATAACGTGTTATAGGTTAAAAATAGTATAGAAGTCAAGATAGAAAATCTATCTCTGGGCGATTTAGGCCTCACGGTTATTAGGTTTTTCATAATAATCGTGAGGTACCCCAATTTTCAGTCCAGACCCTAAAGATGACCTATCTCACGGTTACTAAGCTTTTCATAGTAACCGTAACTCCTTTAAAAAGTATAAAACACGGTTATTACTCATCCGGTAATGACCGTGAGGTAGTCTGGTGTAGTCCAGACCCAAAAAGTATTCTAGATCATGGTTACCATGAATTTGGTAGTAAGCGTGACCCCTATATCATGTCTTAGGCCATGATTACCATGAATTGGTAGTAACCGTGACCCTCATTCATAGTTCAAAACTTGACACTGTAAGATGTATTATGAGGCCTAAAGCTACTTTAACTCTTCCTAAGCCTTATAAATTATATTGAACATATAGATATGATAAGATAATGTACAACATTCACTATACTAATTGTATAAGAAATGCAAAGGCAATGTTTATGTCATAGTATACGATACTTGTTTGTGTTTACTCGAATGTGAATATATGAATTAGACAATCAAAGTATAACCAATTGTATGATAGATGAACATATTATTAGTATTATATGTATTGTTTATTAAAAATATTAAATAAGTAACAGAAATCCGGATAGCTAGTATGGTCATTACACATTTGATAAGTGAACTTGTTATGTTCTCATTCGTTATCATGTATGTAACAGCCTAACAGTCCAAGTAGCTATGAATAGTACTTTTTGAGTATGAATAGTACACCGAAGATATAAAATACATTTGAAAATGAGAAAATATTTTATTTAATTATCAGAAAACACTAGTCACAGTGAGTCCGAGGATGAAATTTTGAGTCAAATTCAGATCAAATAGATATTCAAAAATACAAAAAATTCACAATTAAATTTAAATAGTAACCTTGTTGACTTTAGTTTTGATTGGACTTTTAAAAATATTAGATGAGCTTCAAAAATCACCAAATTTTCTAGTTGAGTCCTACATAAGGTGTAAAATCATTTGGTAGAAAAAAATTAATTTTATGGTAATGCCAAATATTTGCTAATCGGATCAATTTTGGCCAACCGAGATCAAAAATAAATTTCGATTGAGCTAAAAAATTTTATATAAGCTAATTTAAATATTCTAAGTATGGTGAAATTATTAGTATTAGTAATTGAGCTTTAGAAGTTGGAGAGAGAATTTAAGGTTACCTAATGCACTAAATATTGAGAAATTAGGCTTAATTGGGTTGGATCAACTTGGTTGAACCAAATTCAGCCTAATTGGAGCCTATATAAGGCTGTAAAATCATGGAATTGCAAAAGCTTCTTCAATTCTGCCTCTTTCTCCCTTATGCTGACCAAACTCCTCTCATCTCTTCCTCCATCAAATTTCTTTAAATTTCTTAATTAATTTCACCAAATCAAAGCTTTATAATTAAATTTCAGCCTTTCTTCCTCATCATAGTGGCCTTTAACTTTCAGTTAGAGTAGATAAGGGGTAGAATTCAAGACTTGAGGTTGGAAGTGTAAAAATTAGGTAAGTAAGAAATTGATTTTTTAATTTAATTTAAAAGATTAATTCACTTAATTAAGGCATGTATATGTTAATTATAGTGTTATATTGATTTAAAGAAGCAAGTTAATGGAGGTTTAGTGGGTTTATGGATCTAGCCATGTGTACAGAACAAGGAAGGTGAAGGTGGTTCCAAGAAAAAAAGGGAAAAGAAAAGAAGTTTGAGAAGGCTAGAATAAGGTTTGAGGTTAGTAAATGCAATATCCATTTTTTCCATTAAATTGATATGAATTTAGCTTAGGTATAGGAGATTCTATTGTAAGGTATGCATGTATGGTGTAATTAAACTTATAGGTATTTTTAAAAGGCTTAAAATTGTAACGCCCCGATTTATGGGTTAACCCGAATTATAGAGAAAATTTGACAAAAATATAAATTTAAAAATAATTTTGGGTAAATTGTAATTAAATTTGGATGTAATTGCAAAGAATTAAAAAGTATTGGGGTTGATTTGTAATTAGAGTAAGATGGAGGATCAAGAGGGACATTTGGCCAAAACTACGTCGTTTTGGCCATTTGATTTCTCTTAATTTTTAAGGAACCAAATTAATTCCTTCTTGCTTAGTCCCAAAGAGCCTGACGCCACAGTCCCCTCTCCCCTTCTTCCCCTTCTCGGTCCGGCCAGCAGCTACCGCTTCGTCCTCGCCGTCGCCTCCTTCTCCCCTTTCTCTTCCTTCTTCTTTTCCTTCTTCTTTCCTTTTCTTCTTGGCATGGCAGCACCCTTGGTTGGCTTCTTCTCTATCAAATCTCTCTCTTTGGTTACTTCTCTCTCTCTTTAGTTGGGTAAGAATGTATTCACTCCTAATTATTGATTTATGGTGAAAAATATGAGGTAGAGATGATGTATTTTATATTTAGGGTTTTGATTAATTGAGGAAAAATGGAATTGTTGATAATTAAGTGAAATTATGGTTATATAATTGTTGGAACTTGCTGTAAATTATAATTTGGTGGATGAATTATTGAAAATTCTTGTGAAATGTGAATTTTTGTAGAGAGAGGAAACGGTGTAGATGGAGAAATAGAGAAAGAGAATGAAATTGATGGAGAATTGGTGTTTTAAAAGCTGAAATTTTGAGAAGAAATCAACTAGCAAGTAAGTGTTCAGGCAACTTTGTTTTTCCTTTAAATAAGCATTATGTATGTTAGAGAATTTAAGTTTTTGGTGAATTTAATTAATGCTAATTTTCTTGAGTTCAAAACTATATAAATTGAGTTTAGAATTAAATGAAATAATGTTATACTTGTGATTTCTAAAGCAAAATAAATTAACAAGCATGTATTATGCACAAAAATTGTAGTTAATATGTTTATTGTGCAAAAAGATTTTAACTTATAGTTGAGTAATTAGGAATAAGCTTATAAATATTGAGTTTAAAAATTCGACTAGATGCATGTATATATATATATATATATATATATATATATATATATATATATATATATATATATATATATATATTGTAATGACCCTCAGTATATCCTAGTAGTAATATCACTAATTAATTATGAGTGTTTATATTTAATTAAGTATAAATGTATAAAGAAGGACCCAATTGCATAGCTAAAGGGTAAGTTTTGGGGTAAAAGTGGAAATAAGAGAAATTAAGGGATTTAAGGGTAAGATCTTCTTTTAAGTGACATATGGACCTATTAGAGAGAAAAGAGAGGGAGATATTTGGAGGAGGTTGGCCGGCCAAACAAGGGTCTTCATCTCCATCTTTGTCTTCTCTATACCTCTAAACTCTCTCTCATCCTCTCTCACTCTAGATTTCTTAGAATTGGGGAAAGGAAAAGAAAGGTTTTTCCTAGTTTAATCTTAAGGTAATCTTGATTCTTCTTTAATATGTATTGTTCTTTGTTTAGCTTGAGTAATATTTATGGAAGTGTTTTATATTATAGAAGGAGAATCAAGCAAAAGGAAAGGGAAAAAGGCTCTCTAAGGTTGAAAAAGAAGACTTGGAGCTTAGTAAGGTATGGGAACTTAGGATTTTCTATGTGTGTAAAGTTTATGATTTGTCATGAGGAAGATCATGAGTGTCTCTCTCATGTGTTTTGTGGATGATTATAAGCTTGGAAGTGGATTAGAGTTGATAATTGGTATGGTTGGGTTGAAGATATGAAATATGTCTTAAAGATTATTTGAACAGTCTGTATACTTTTGCTCATATCTTGAGCTATAGTTGTCTAAATGATGAAATTCCAATTGGTATAGAAACTAGACTTGTAAACCTTGATTTTGTTAGAAGAGACCGAAATCTGATTTTCATTGCATGATAGTGAAAATCGGAATTGAATTCTGACTGTGGTTGTGAATGTACCCTTATGAACAGTCTGTGGTTTTTCTTAAATATCTAAAGATTTACAGGTCCTATTGAGGAGATTTTTAATGCTTTGGAAACTGGAAATATAGGCTTAAAACTTTGTAGAAGATATTGTTTTCAGAAAAATTCGTTTGGGATGTTGAAAATGAGATAAAATCTGAGTTTTGAAATGAGTTTATGTGGATTTCGAGCAATAAGCTTGGAGGCGTTCGACTCGTCGCTTTCCGTCGCGAGCGCGATAGCAAGCGGCAGCTTTGTGTCGCGAGCGCGACATCAAAGAATGCTCACATAGGCTATTGTTCTCTGTCGCGAGCGCGATTAACGTCGCGGCCGCGACAATATGCTTTTATGTTCTATTTTAATATTTGTATTTTTATGACTTCAATTGGGATTTAAAATTTGCCTAAACCCTTCTAAGCTTACAAATCATCCTGAATTACAAGTTTACAGTAAGGAATCCCTTTAATTACCAGATTCGCTAATAACAAAAAGGTAAGTTCTATTACCTTAAATGAGTTTATGCATGCGTTATTTCCCTTGTAATACAAATAAATGATTGTTTGACAATAAAGAATAGCAATAAATGATAGTAAATTTTCCTTGCATTTATTAATGCTATAGTTGTATATGTTGATACAATGTCACACGATATGAAAAGTAATTGAATTAGGCCTGCACTTAAAGACTTGGTTGTGGATAGATAGGCATGCCTATAGGATTATAGTTGCAGCTGCTATAGTCTGACTCTTATGAGTCCACAGTTTTTCTCTATATGAGACTATAGTTCTGACCCAATGGGTCTACAGATTTAATACGTTCGGGTATTCACAGATTTGATACCTTTTGGTATCTACAGTACCCGTTATCCACTCCCACAGGAAATTGAGCAGGCAAATGAATAAAATCAATGAAGTATGTACACAGTTGATGAATTATATTAAATGATCCATTGAATTACCAGTTCTTTTATTGTTCATGATTTCTTTACATTGCACTGTCAATAAGTTATTCATTTACACTACAATGGCATGCTTGTGGATAATCACTATGAGGGGTTATCAATATACATATGCATACATATTAGTTATTCCCCACTAAGCTTTATAGCTTAGCACGGGTGTTTATTCGTGTAGGTCCGCAGGATAGAACGTTTGGTCAGGGACAAAACCCACAATCTCCAAAGCCGACATCAGATTAGGAGGATAAATTTTGAAGTATGAAACTCTTTTTGTGTCTTTTGAGATGGTTAAAGATAAATTTGTATGTAAAGTCATGTAATTATTAAGTTATGTATATGATATCCTCTAGTACGATAAAGCATAGCCTCAAATCCGTCATGATTGGTATAGTGTGATTATAGGTATGTTTATATATGCATCGATAACAGATAATTCATAAAGAACTAACAGGATTAATAGAATTGATAAATGTAATTAGTAATAGTAATTAGGATTATCAAGTATAGTCATTACATATATATATGAATTTGTTGTAAATTCAAAGACTAATAATTATGTTTTATGATTAATATAAATTGAATGTGATTTCAGTTAGCTAGTGTAATTGAAAAAGCTCTACTGGAATCATAGTTGGTGATTCATATTAAGTCGATAATTGAAGATATCTTGAAAAGCAAAGAATGATAAATTTGGAGATTTAATTATCTAAATTAAATAAGTAAAGTATATTTGTTATGAAAATTTCTCATTTGCCCTTAGTAAAGCCAGATAAGAATTGGAGAAATTGGATAGAATTGGCATGCCAATTAGGGAAATTGTAATGTGGCACCTTAATATGTAACATTGGATTGGATGGCTCCGAGAGCTGAATCCGGTGTATGTAATTTAATTGAGTTGTGGATTGGATGGCTCCACGAGCTGAATCCACAACTGCATGTATATATATATGTGTGTATATAGAAATGTATATCATTAATAGAAAAATTGCATATGTGGAATAAGAAAAATTGTTAAAGGCTACTGACATTTGATTTAATTAATAAATTATAACCATGTTTATATATTTGTTTAAATTGCCTTCATAGGTTCTTTTTTTACCGTGTGTATATGTTTGATTGATGAAAATATGCATTGTTTAATAAATTTAAGTATGTATATGTATATGATTTACTTAATTTATATGTATATATATAATGTGGAAAAATAAAATTGTTTGAACACCACTAAGCAATATGCTTAGCGCGTGATTTTCTTTCTGCGCGTAGATTAAAGAAATTTTTGAAAGGAAAGTCGTGGGTGAATCTGTATCAAAATTTGGATCGCAATACAGAAGAATTTTGAGGTGGATACACTATAGGTTCTTTTACGATTTTCTTGGTACTTTTTGGGTTGTACTTAACGTATGGACATGTAATATGATGCAAATAGTTTTGGACAACTTGGTATTGTATTTAAAGTAAGAATATTGTAAATTAAGAAATATGAATGGTTTAATATTTGCTGATTTATGATTTATTGGAGGAAGGGCATTGATTGTGTGTTGGAGTTTGAATGGAGAATGGATGGTAGGATGAGAATAAATAGGAGCGTTTTGGATAATTTTGTTTCAGGGAGCAACTTGAATTTTAGGGGATACTCTGTCAAAATTTTTATAAAATAAGTAGTGTTTTTATTAAAAGATTATTTTATTCGTCAAATTATCTAAATTCGATTGTGACATTCGGTATTCGAGTCTTCTCTTTGAATGGGTCTAGGGTGTTACAAAAATAGTGATTAAATTGAAAAACAAATGGACATGAAATGGTGGACTTAATGGGTGGCCGAAATTTTACCTTAGGCATACTAAGGCTTATTTTGGTTGTAAGGCTAAATTAAATATATATGTATTTAAATTGACATGAAATAAAGTTAGATTAGCGATTAAAGGATGAATAAGTAATTAAATAGGTGGTTCCCTAAGCTTGACCAAAAATATTGTGAAGGAAAAAGAAGTGGATTTTTGGTATTTTAATGAAAATAAAGTTATGGAAAGCATGAATAATTATAATAAAGTGCATGTTAATTTATTTAGAATTTTTAATTTGATATGTAGCATTATTCATGTGAGTATGACATTATGTATGGTATGGAAGTGATAAGATTTAATAGGTTAATAAGAAATTAAGATATAAAATGAGTTATTATGACATAATAAGTAAGACTAATTTATGAAAAGAACACAATTATGGTAAATAAATTCTACGACTAAATAGTTGACATAAAGAAATATAGAAATAATAATTATTAAATGTTGCCCTTAGTTTTCTGGTAAACAAATCTAGTACAATATATAGTTGGCTAGCTATAGGAACACACATGCCGCGGTCCAAGTCATGACAACTCAATTTGATAGGCTAATAATGATCTATCCCATGTCACATGTTCACAAGTTATTATATATGTCATGTTAATATTTAGTGATCTTTTCGGGTCACCCACATATTTGGGCCTTCAGGATTCAAGTCCCGTATATCCGGTTTAGAGATTTCTATCGGATCGATGCTGGAGGCAAAATAAAGAAAAGTGGTATAAGATAATGGAAATGGTTAACAATAGGTATGACATAATTATTTAAAGGAATATTAAATAATAGATAATAATAATGGTAAACATATATGTATATAATTTGATTAATTGGATTGAACTAAATAAAAGTTAAGATGTTTAATTGTATGCATGCATGTATAATTATTTTATTTAATTATTTATGGGAAATTATTAGATATGCATTTACCAATGAGCAAATAAATGCTCAGCACATAATTTTATATGACTGCGTGTAGGTTTTCCCTAAGAATCGTGACTGAAAAAACCTTAAAGCTGGTCGTTAATGATATTAGCTGTTAATTATTTTGTATGTATCATTTTGGCATGTATATGTATAAACAAGTATGATGGTGTATATAGAGAAAGATGAAAAATAGTTTAATATTCTAGTACTGAGATATGCATGTTTATGTTATGAGATTGCTTGAAAT
Source organism: Excoecaria agallocha (assembly GCA_037975025.1). NCBI lineage: Eukaryota > Viridiplantae > Streptophyta > Magnoliopsida > Malpighiales > Euphorbiaceae > Excoecaria > Excoecaria agallocha. The sequence continues at coordinate 33,381,657 of CM075810.1, read as the reverse complement.
TATGGGAGTGAAGTATGAATGACTATATGATGAATATAAATCTCTATACCCCTGAGGGGCTGTGAAAATTTGGTTGCTTGCAGGAGGGTAGATAGATATTACAGTCATTATAATGTTGAAATTTTTACTCAAAAAATAGTGAATTGTTTAATTATAAATCAAGTGATAAGAAATTAAATTTTATGGAAGTGGATTAGCAAAGGCATTTAGAAAAAAATTTGGGTGATTTTTACCAGAAAACTAGGCTTATTAATAATGTACCCTTAACGCTTTCTACGACCAGTATAGTCGACAATGTACGTATAGTAAGATAGATTAAAGGTGTTACAATGTATGCTTATAGCCACTTAGTGACTAAATTAGTGATTGTTTAAATATAATTCCAATTTGAAGCATCACAATCCAGCAGATCTCCAGATTAAATCATTAGTCTTCTATTCTCATAAGCCTTATTGGAGCAAATCATGAGGGTACCACCATTTAACTCAACAAAGTCAGAAGGCATTCGGGTGATAAGAAGATTTTGAAGATTGTACCTAATTTTGCCTTTTGTGAATTGTAATATGGATCTCTATGGCCGTTATTTCCATTGCATCTTTGATTATTGTTCTTCCTGGCTTTAACGAAGTGAGGAGCTCCCATCTCGGATCTTGGTTCGTTTTGTACCTTTACTAGGGCACTCGAAACTCTTGGGACCATCTTAAAGCTTGGCCTGAAAACATCGCCTGTGGTGGATTAGGCTGCACTTGAATGCAGCACCTATGATGGAACAAACTATCGCCTTGCTTCGCAACATCTGTATTTTTACCATTTTATTATTATATTATTTTTTTGCTTTGCTAATGGCAACGCATGCAAAGGTGGTACCGGCGATGGTGGCATGGGTGGTGCTGCGACAGTGGTAAGCTTTTGATGGTGGATCTGCTCTCTGTTCTCCAATCTTTGCTCTTCCTTCTCTGTTCTCTTTGTTTGTTGTTTTTTAATTTTTTTTGGTAAAATCGAACCCAAGATTTTAGATTTAGGCATTCTTTGCTCTTTGCTCCTTTTTGATCTCCATTCTCCATTCCCTGCTCTCCTTGGGATGGTGACCTTTATTCCTTTTTCAGGCTTATCGGAAGAGATAGAAAGATCAGTGTAGGAAAGACGGATCCATGATCTGCTGCAGATGAAAGCCTCCATGAAAGGATGTTGGAGAAAGTAAGATCTCTTGCATTGGGATAAGTTCTGCCGTGGTTGCATAGGTGGCAGCTTTTGCGACGATGGCGTCGGTGGTTGCTTTGCAATGATGGGCAACGCCTGATGGTGGATCAATTTCTCCCTTTTTGGGTCTCTTAACATACGATGCGTAACCAAAAAAACAAAGGATCTTTCTTCTTTTTTTTATTCATTTTTAATGAATAGAGGGAGATTTAATCCAAATGGAGAGGTATGATCAGATAAATTTTGGATCGTCGAAGACCCATTACCTTTTTTTTAACCATGCTTTTCTTAAAAGCTCTTTTCAGATTTGGCTTGAACTCTGCCATCGACTCATAGAGGAGTTGTAAATCTAAAATCCGAAGTTGAAAGCTTCTGCAATAAGTAGTCATGGAGCGAATGTCCTATTTCTTTGGTTTCAGGTTGAGTAACTCAGCTCCGACGTCTTCTCTTAACGAAAATACCAAATGATAAACATCAAAATTTTATAGAGTAAAGAGAGATCGAGGGCAATAATAGGAGAAAGTTCACCTGAACCAGAGGCGTGACATTTGGGATGGAGAACATACTTCAATAACCTGCAACAAGGAGATTAGCCCGGTCCTGCCAGGCATTAGTGCTCCGATACTCAAGTTAGCTATCATGACATAGAGAGAAGGCTAGAGAGAGTTAGAGAGAGAGAGCTTAGTGTGTGGATTATGAAAGAATTTATCATATTTATAGAGACAATGCCTTAAAATGTAGCTCAATTGTAGCCTAATTATAGCATTTTGATTGTGAGCTTTCGATTTTTTGACATCAGATCTTTTTAGTGAATCTTTAATGGGTCGATCTTAATTGTCAACTTATATTTTATTTTTTTATGTATTATCACGTATAATAAAAAAATAATTTTGTCTATGCAAAACATAAATAATACTAAATTTTATTACTATAAAAATCCAAATAATAATTACATACTATAATATTTGATAATTTCACTACAAAATTTCCAATTAAAAAAAACATATTGAAATATAGCGTGCTTGTCTGGTTAATAATTTTACAAAAATATAAAGTAAAGCACCTCAATAATATTTTAGCTTTGTTTTGGTTTTATGAGAATCTGTTTTTTGTATTTTTTGTTGAAATATAAAAATTTTAGCCTTCTCCTAACTTTCTTTGAAATAAAATTTTAAATGTAAAAAATTATAAATATATATATATATATATATATATATATATATATAGCTTCAATTCTCCTAAATCTGGTCCTAATAATCCATTTAGTCCATACACTTTAACCCCAGATAACTTTGTTTCCTCAAGAAAAGTTTTTTAAGTGTCATCTCAAGTTATTGATAGAGTTACCTCTAATTATAAATTGGTTTTATAAAATTGAAACAGCCGGTTATATGCCAAAAATTATAGACAAAAAAATATTAAATCAAATTTAAAGTAGAATTTATCTTAAGCAACCATTTGATACAGATTGATTTTAACTCTTAATTTTTCGAATTACAATTATATTTGATTTATTTTTTTTAAAGATTCAAGTGGAATTTATAAAGTCAAGATCTAATTAAAAATAAAATACTACAGTGAAATTCTATACGAGAAACATAATTATATTGTTTATTGAAATTTATCAAAAATATCTAAATCAACGTGCTAAAAACGTGAGGCCCGCAGACTAAAAAACAGAAAAAAAAAATCATAGCAAACCTTACAAAATCTAACCTTAGCTGTTTACGTAATGAGTAGCATCATCTTCATATAATTCCGCATGCTGACATCCAACACGCTCACCTCGCCGCTAACCCTACGCCTAATTGTCAATTAGTGCATTAATTTAAGAAATTCCCTAATCCAAAGGGCAGAAAAATATATAAATAAATAAGTCACAACCAATTGAAAAAAATATTAAGAAACTACTTATTGAAAATGTGATCATTACTCTAATATTTAGACTGCTTATATATATATATATATATATATATATATATATATATATATATATATATATATATATATATTGTTCCATAAACTTCTAGAATTTTTTGTATTTTTTTTGGATTAATCATCCGATATTTGAACCCTACTGAATCGATTAAATCCGAATACGGAGCGTCATTACAGGTTAAGGTTTCTTATCCCTTCCCATAAAAGATATCGAAAGTCGATTCTAAAACCTCTAATTTCTAACCTAATCTGCATCACCAATAGACCATCACTGCATGAATTCTGGAGTCTCTTGTATAACAAAATAACAATCACTTTTTTTTTAAATTATAATTTGAAAATAGATTTCAAAGAAAACTAATGAGATAGATTAATAACTGAAGAAAAATACACATGCTCGTATATTTTAATGAATTTCAATTCAAACAATGTTAGTTTTAATTTAAGGTGTTTTGGTGTAAAATAGTAATTTTTGAAATTACTAAAAAATATTTATATCTCCAAGTAATGAAATTAAACGATAAGATATATTTTTTCTTAATTAAATGTCTTAATTTTAAATTCAAATATATATTTCGAGGTCAATTTCTTAATAAAATGACTTTTTAAATTAAAATTGATAAGTTAAAGGTATTTTTGCATTATAATTTTTTTTTGTTATTAGTGCATAAATTCAGTAGTGGAGACTGAAATTAATTCCAACTAGAGATTATAGAATTTGTAAGATTGTATTCTAACTTTAGTTTTTAGAAAAATCAAAGGATTATAATCATACTAAAAATAAAAATTATCTGTATTGAAAATCAATTATATGTTTTTTTTAGTGCTTTCAACAATCAATTCAATAAAATCATATTCCTAAGTAGAATATTTTCGTGCAATACAAAAATAATTTAGGCTGTGCATGAAAACATAAATAATACTAAACTTTATTACTATAAAAATCCAAATAATAGTTCCATATTATAATATTCGAATTTGATTTGACTACAAAATTTCGGTTTTATGAGAATCTTGTTTTTTGTAATTTTTGTTGAGCTAGACTACGGTTGTTGTCCAGTTCGGATTCTCCTAGTTTTATTTGAAATAAATTTTTACATGTAAAAAAAATAAAAATTTAGCTTCAATCCTCCTAAATCTGGTCCTAATAATCCATTTACTCCATAAACTTTAACTCCTGACAGAGACGCAAATGGACAGATTGAGTTTGATTATTAATGAGAGGGTCATATTTGGATGGGTTATAAATGAGTTTAAAAATATGAATAATAAATGGATCAATATCTAAATAGATTGAATGAATTTAAATCGATTCATAAATTTAATGTAAATTATATTAAAATTTTTTATTAATTAATTAATTCGATAATAATAATATTTAATTGAAAATATAATAGAAATGATAAGTTGATATATAAAGAAAAAAATTATTAGCCAAATAAAATTGCAATAAATGGCATGTTAAAGGCTTTAAATAACAAAGTCTAGCTTAAATCATATATTATCAAGTAAAACACCGCACCCACAATTGCCATGGAAGAACATCCGCCAGTGATGGTAGTGGCATTAACATATCTTAGCTTCCTACAAGCTGGTTATGAGAGAGTACATTAAATAGGAAAGCAACTTAAAAAACTTTGGCACCAAATAAAAATCTGAACCAGAAAATAATGCCTGAAGACAAGAGCTCCTCTCGCCTTCAAACAAATCCAAGATCCCGTAGCTTATCACAGCTAGGCGCGGCAGATTCCTGCTCCACTGACGCCTCTGAAGCTCAACGTGACAATGACGCCAAAGCAAATTTGTATGGATATTTAAATATTATATGATAAAAAAATAAAAATATAATTATACTACGAAAAAAAAAATTTATTTAGATAGAGTATTAATAAAATAAATACAGAGAACATTGATCTTATATATATAAATATAATTATATTTAATTATAATGAAATCAAATAGATAATAATAAGTATATCAAATTATTAAATAATATATTTAAATTTTAAAATATTAATTTTTTAAATAAATAAATAATGAAAATTTATATATATGTGTACGCACGTGAGCGCGTGTAACACATTTTAGCCAAAAATTTTTGTTCTTAATGGTTCAATCTCTTTTTTTTTGTCAATTCGATTTTAAGTAGTTAAATCAACCTGATGACTTATCGGTTTGCGATTCAACTGACCGGTCCTATTAGATTTTAATAACATTGTTCGGGACTTCCAACAGGAAATTTGTCATCAACTGGTTAATATAAATATAATACTAGCTAATTTTATATCATGGTGCTCTCATTATAAATTTACTGTTTTTCTTAAAATATATAAAAATTTGCATTGTATATATATATTTTTTCAATTTACATGTGTTGTGTTTAAAATTATTTAATAATTTTCAGTTAATAGAGATATTTTTTCCTATATCTTATTCGGATTTCATTTTTCAATCTATTGGGTATTTTGACTAACGAATATTTTGGAAGAAATCAATTGGGTAGAGATCCAGATTGAAGAATGAAATTGATCAATTTTTTATTGATTAAGTGGGTATTAAATCGGGTTGGATAAAGTTGAATAAAATATATCAGTTTTTTATTGGTCCAGTAATATTTATTTAGATTAAGTTGGTTTTGGATTTCTTTTTTTTTTACGAATTTGAACGAAATTTTGAATTTTAATTAATTTTGCAATCTTCTAACTCTTGGTAATTTTGCTTCCTCGATAAATTTTTTTTAAGTATCACCTCAAATTATCAATAGAGTTACATCTAATTATTAATTTAATTATATTTAATTTTAAATTAATTAATTCTATAGAGTTAAAGTAGCTGGTCATATGCCGAAAATTATAGACAAACAAACATTAAATTAAATTGAAAATATATTTTATCTTTAAGCAATCATTTGATACGGATCGATTCTTACTCTTAATTTTTCAAAATATAAATTATATTTAATTTATTTTTTAAAGATTCAAGTGGAATTTATAAAAGTCAAGATCTAATTAAAAATAAAATACTAAAAAGTAGAGGTGGCAAATGGACAGATTGGATGGATTTAGATTGAGTCATTAATAAATGGGTCACTAATGAGTTGAATCATAAATGGATCAAAATATATGGATCATAAATAGGTCAATATTCAAATAGATTGAATTGATTTGAATTGATCCATGAATTTAATATAAATTAGTATAAAATCAAGTTATATGTATATATATTTCCACAATTAAAATAAATTTTTATTGCAGGCCATTTGAATTTTAAAGAAACACTTTCTCATATTTGGATTTAACTTATTAACAAAAATAATTTTAAATAACATATCATATCATAAAGAAAGATAAAATAGTTTTTCTAAAAGTATTTAAAAACCCATTATATAATAAAGATTAGGATTAGAGAATTTCAAGTATGAAAACGGCGCAACATAAAAAGAAAAGAAGAATACCTAAGAAATCGATAGAGGTTCAGCCATTGGTGAATCTGCCAGTTGGACCTTCAGGAAAATCAATTCCATAAGGTGAATAATCATATTTAGAAAGAGTTTGAAGGTCATTATTATTTTCACTATCAGCTAATGAATCTCCGAATATGTAATAACTCCGGTAACCCTTCTGCACTTTCTTCTTGCAACCTCCATAAGGCCATTAAATTGGCAACTCCTATAAATTTCCATAATTTTGCCTCGAACCCCATTTTGTCGAAACTAATTATCTTCAAAATGGAATTTGAAATCAAGAATGTTTCGTTATCTATAATATATACTATGGAGGCTAAAAAATAAAGTCTGTGGCCGAAAAAAAGAGAGAGCTTTGAAAGTTTGGCATTTTATGGTTCAAATTAATAGTTGCATTGATATGACAATAGCATATAATACTCTGTCTTGTTTAATTTATTGACATGATTATGAAAGAGTAAAGAACCAAAACAAGAGAAAAAAAGAGAGCGAACACACAGAGAATGATACAATTATGAAAAAATGAAGAAATAAAAGAGAGAGAGAAATAGAGAGACAGAGAGAGAAGAACTAAAAAATGTATTTGTTTTAGTGTTATCATTGCATTGTATGCAAAAAGAACTTTCTTTTAAAATATCCATTGTTTAATATCTAAAAATTGAAATGAGTCAATTTTAAATTGATTCAATTAATATTGAATTAGATTGAATTAGATTAAAAAATAAAATTGGTTAGTTTTGAATTAATTCAATGGGTATTTATTTGAATTGAATTAGGTTTGAATTAATTTTTTTTTATAAATTTAGATCGATTCATGAGTTTAAATCAATTTTATTAAGTCTATTAAAATGAAATTTCATACGAAAAAATTAAATAATATTGTTTATTGAAATTTATCAAAAATATCTAAATCAACGTGCTAAAAACGTGAGGCCTGCAGACTGAAAAACAGAAAGAAAAAAAAAATCATAGCAAACCTAACAAAATCTAACCTTAGCTGTCTATGTAATGAGTAGATCTTCACATAATTCCGCATGCTGACATCCAACACGCTCACCTCGCCGCTAACCCTACGCCTAATTGTCAATTAGTGCATTAATTTAAGAAATTCCCTAATCCAAAGGGCTGAAAATATATAAATAAACAAGTCACAACCAATTGGAAAAAAATATTAAGAAACTACTGATGGAAAATGCGATCATTACTCTAATATTTAGACTGCTTATATATATATATAATACATTGTTCCATAAACTTCTGGAGTCTCTTGTATAACAAAATTACAATCACTTTTTTTTTTTTAAATATGATTTGAAAAATAGATTTCAAAGAAAACTAATGAGATAGATTAATAAATGAAGAAAAATACACGTGCTCATATATTTTAATGAATTTCAATTCAAACAATGTTAGTTTTAATTTAAGGTATTTTGATGTAAAATAGTACTTTTTGAAATCATGAAAAAAATAGTTTGATGGTTATCACCCGATTAAATATAAGAAAAATTTTTAAAAAATAATTTTATGAAATATTCTGAAATTTATTATATATATATATATGATTCTCAGAGTTATTACTTTTTTCTATATACTAATTAATGGCTCCTCGCTATTGCAATTTTCACATTGTTATGGAATATATCGAATATTAACGTTAGACACGTGAAAAAGGATATATGGGGAAAGCAATTTAGCATTATTATTTTCTTTTTTTTTTAAAAAAAAACCAACCAAGTTTGGAATACCATAACCATTTTGTGAAGATTTTCGATGTTGTCTTTATATTTTACAGAGTTAGGCAAACATGGAAGGAAAGTAGAGATCTAGACTTTTATTATTGTCTTTATATTTTGTTATCCCATTTTTTATTTATAATTAGATTCAGAAATTCTATAGTCTTTTAATAAATCAGTTTTTTTAATGCATATTAAAGTTTTACTATTAATAAAAAAAATTACATCTATAACATACAAATAAATTTATAAATATAAATTAATAAAGTTATTGAATTCTTTTTAAAACTTTTCAATAAAAATAATGGATAATACTGATACAAGATGCATATAATTATAATCTGACTTTTAGTAAACAAATTTAATCTATTTATTGTTCATAAAAAAAGTACTTTCCATCAAAAAAATACAATAATTTTCATTTAGTAAATTAGTTTTAATATTTATATCCTTTATTTTTCAATAATAATTTGTAGCGTGTGTATATGCATTATAAGCATTATAATATACATAAATTTGGACAATTAAAATATTTTTTTTATCCAACGATTTAAACTTGTGCATATCACATACACCAAATCTAACCCTCCTTTTTTCGCCTAATTAAATTTTGTATTTCCAAATAAAGTAAGTGATAAAGCAAGATTCATCTTTATCCGTAAGAAAGAGAGCTGACAGTTGAAAGTATTCGATCGGATTGCTGGACCTGTAAAAAAGAGTGTTTGGTTGGACCGAATTTTAACACTCCAAAACTTAAGTTAGTAGATTTTAGAGAAAGAGTTCTTAGAGAAAGAGATTATATCGGATAATTAATATCTAGAATCATTGTATTTTAGGCTATTTATAAAAATTATTTGGAGGGATACTCGAGTATCTTGGGGCGTGATAATCAACAATTGAAACAGGTGAGCAGCAATGTGACATGAAGCAGGTGGAGAGTATGGACGTTGTTTTGTGTCAATAAACTGAAAGGACGTGCTGTCCTATTAGTCCGATCAAATATCATGCTTTTCTATCTTGTCTTTCAACTCATGTTTTGTCTTTTTTTATTAGACTTGAATCGTGTCAAGTATTGTTGGATCAACCTGATTGGACCTTTAAAAATATATTTTTTATAGTTATCAATAACATTACTTTTTCTTCCCTTTTCCCTTTTAACAGCGTAGCCACGCAAATATAATGTCAAATTCGTAATATTTTTTTTTGCTACGGAAATTCATATTATTTTAATCCTATAAAAAAAAAGTTAAATATTAAATCAAAGAAAACTCAAATAAGGTGCACTATACTCCTCAAAACGGGAAAAAAGGCGTATTAATTACTAAATTACAGGTTTTGACATGTTCAGATTCCATAAATATATGATAAATAACGAGTCTTAATTCTTAAAATTAAATTCCATATTTATTTAATATTATTTTCAATTAAATGAAATTTAACCTTCGTCAATGGTCAAATTTGCGGTCTTCTTAATCAAAGTTTCAAGATTACTCTTAACTCATTAACAATGTTATTAAAATCGAATCGAATAAAAAACTGAAGATATGAAAATTTTTTTGTTCGATCAGTTCGATAAGGTTCAATCAAATTTTTTATTTTTTTCAAAATAATATTATTTTTAAATGTTTTTATAAATATTATGAGAATATGACTATATAAAAAATAAAAAATACTTTAAAAAATATATTTATCATCAAACATGAATCATAAAGTAATATTTTCAAGTTATTCAATATTCATAACAAATATTTAAGATAGATATAATGAAAAAATTATAAATATTCAAAAATATTCATCAATTATAAATTATAATTTTTATTTTATTCATAAAAATTTGTTAAATTGCCTAAAATTCAATTATTTTGTATTTATATTTTATTCTTTTCCAACAAAAAACAATGTTGTATATATATTTTGGAAAAAAAAATAGTTTTTTCGATTCAAACCGGATTTTATGGTTTTCATTCGATTTTAGGATGGTTTTCACCGATTTATCCGATTTTGACCGGTTCATATCGGTTCCTTATGATTTTTAATCAATTCGATTTTTATACATTAAACCAACTAGATAAGATAACGGTTCGTAATTAAACTGATCCAACCGGATAGTTCGGTCCAATTTTAATAACATTGCTCATTAATACAAGTAAATTATTATTTCATTGAAAATTAATGAAATGAAAAATGGTTTGATTCATTTGAAGTTTCAAGAAAAAAATATTACGGAAAATATAGATTTTCTTTCCAATCACTGAATTGCCTTATTTAACGATAATTAAAGCATATATATATGCATTTAATTTTTATTACTCAATTATTTTATATGTGACTAATTTAAATAAAATTTAAATTTTATTTATCTATCGTTTTTAAACTTTCAATATAATTTTATTTTATTTTTTAATTTAATTTTTATAATAAAAATTAATTAATTTATAATCAATTAGATTCGATAATTTAATAAAAATTATAAAATTTAATACTAAATTTAAACTTAATTAATATTTTATAATTTTTATAAAAATAACAAAAGTATCAAATAAAAAAATTGGGGAGTAGTATAGTTATTTTTTCAAATATTGTATTTATAAAAAAGCTCTTCCCTACATAAATAAATAAATAAATATTTCTTATTTAAAAAAAGTAAATACTTTTTCTGACATTTTATTTTCAAAGTTGTAAAAGTTAATTCTAGTCCAAGATTTTCTAAATTAATATTTACGAGCTATAAATGTAATTAAGATTAAAAAATAATTAAAGGACATAGCAATCAAATTCGCAAATATGTTAATTTTATTCTATTAATGGAGCTATTTAACTATCAAAAAAACTGTTTCTCTTTTGTCCATAGCCATTATTATCTAATTAAAATATAGAATTTAAATTTCTTATGGGTCCCCATTTGCATTATTATATTCTAAAAAAACCGAAAATAATTCCGCGTCCTCATTTAACGCCGCCTATAAATACCCTCAAAAATCGTTCATCTTTGTCTTAGTCTATCGTTTCCGTATCTCTCTCCAGTTTTCCATCAGTTTCTCGAGAAAATTCTCTTTCTGTGTATGGCAGTTAGTTTATTGGCCCGCGAGGTATCTGACCTATGCCTTGGAAAGCCCGCTCTGAGGTCTCTTTCCGTCTCTGCCACTGTCGGTGAGGCGTTGTCGGCTCTGAAAAGATCCGGTGACCCGTTTCTGAGTGTGTGGAGCCGTGATCATCAGAACAGTAACGCTTCTTCTAGATCTAAACTTGATGTGAATGAAAATTTCCGGTGCATTGGTAAGATTTGTATTGTAGATGTTATTTGCTTCTTGTCCAAGGAAGAGAATTTGAAAAATCCTGGCTCTGCTGTTCAGGCTCCTCTCTCTGTTCTTCTTCCCAAAGTTCCTGGCCTTGTTATGCACTTGGAGCCTCACTCAAGGTTTTTACATTTATCCTTTATTGCCGGTTTTTATTTCGCCCTCCTTTTTTTTTTTCTGTGTTATTTTAGGATTGGAAATTGAGTGGTTGTCTTTCTAGTTTTTATTCGAGAATTTGATAATTCCATAGATTTAGAAATCGAGTGACAGCGACGATATTAACTTTTGCAATTTTAATTATTTTATTTTTCAGAATTATGCATTTTCTGGTGAAGCTTAAGTTATTTAATTCAATATCTATATGTAACATTAGCCTGTATAGTTTCTTAATTTTGAGATTTTACTGAAACTTCATATAGGTTATTGTACAGAGGTTTTTAAATTTTAAATCCTTAAGGCAAGATTAAAAAAATTTATTTTCTTTATTTTGGAATCGCCACTCTCCATTTGATCAGATTGATCAGGCTTCGAATTTCAACTGAAAATGTATGTGTGTGTGTGTGTGTATATATATATATATATATAATTGCTTCTGATTATTATAGATTAATTCTTGTGGATTTATTTATATTTTTTAAAACTTTTGACATGTAATTTTAGTTTGTATGCTTAATTGCCAGCTCTTCCTTGATTGACTACATTTCATTCATATTACCAAGTGTTAAATATAAATACTTAATTGATGAACTTGACAGCAGATTGCTTGGCATAGAAAAAAAAAAAGCTGCCTTTTTTTTTAGAATTTGAGAATTTGCATGAACAGAATATCAAAGCAACATTAATTGTAGTTCATTTTCAATATCCTAATGCTGCCTTTTTTTTGTCCGAGAAAATCTAATTGGTTTCTTTTCATCTCATTTCAGCTTGTTAGAGGCCATAGATTTAATTCTTGGAGGTGCACAGAACCTTGTGATACCAATTCATAGTCCCTTTACGAGGAAAAAGCTGATACACAAACCATCCTCAAATTCCCCCATCCACAACAATCGCGAGTATTGTTGGCTAACTCAAGAAGATATAATTCGTTACCTTCTCAATTGCATTGGTCTCTTCTCTCCAATTCCAAACTACACAATTGAGTCTCTGGAGATCATTGACACTGAATCCATGTTAGCTATCGATTTCGATGAGCCTGCCTCCTCTGCAGTGCCCTTAATCTCTAAATCTCTTGTCAAGCAAACATCTGTAGCCATTGTTGACATAGACAGTAAGTTGATTGGCGAGATCTCGCCCTTTGTGTTAAACACTTGTAACGAGTCAGTTGCTGCTGCAATTGCCACACTCTCAGCAGGGGACTTAATGGCTTACATCGACTGTGGCGACCCCCCTGAGGACTTGATACAAGTGGTCAAGGAAAGACTCGAGCAGAGGAACTTGGGGTCGGCTCTAGAGTTGATGGAAGAAGAATGGGGAATATCTTCTTCATCATCATGGGCATCGTATTCATCTTCGTCCGATGAAGAATTCGGATTAGGAAAAAGTGGAAGGTTAAATGGGAATTCAAGTAGAGTTGCGAGGAATACCGATGTGATTGTGTGCAATCCATGGAGTTCGTTGGTGGCAGTAATGATTCAGGCACTTTCTCATCGTGTAAGTTATTTGTGGGCTGTTGAAGAAGATGGTACTTTAGTAGGAGTTGTTACCTTCGCAGGAATGTTGAAAGTTTTCCGAGAACGTTTGAAAGCAATTATGTAGAGATTGGAAACATGTTAGTAAACATAAACTAATCCTGAAGCTACATTGTACAACAATGTTGCATCAAAGTTTTCTTCTTTTTTTAATGAAATTATGAAGTTGGACAATTCATTATAGAGCTTTTTTGGCCATTAATGAGATTCAATTGTCAAATTCAAACAGTGTTAGACTGTAATAGAGGACTATTCTGAATACAGTCTCTTTTTCAAATATATGGATATCTAAAAATAGAATAGCGAGAAATATAATTTTTCTGAAGATTAAACCTCTCTGTGCTCCCGGAGTTTATGTAATTTTAAGAGATCAATCAAAAACGTTAAACACGCAAGTAGATTTTTTTTTTTTTTTATTAACGGTAGGGTAAGCTGTAGATTTTGTTCTTTGTTTTAATTTTAACGTGGCTTTGCCAGGGATGCATATGCCAGGGGATGCACATTAACTTTATAGCAACTCAAATTTAAATTGACAAAACTATATAACTGTCATGGAATTAACTGTGGCCCTACCACTTATTAATGGCCATTTAAACCCTTAATATACGGCAGAGATCAACTGGGGACTACAACCCTAAATTACTCTGCATTTAAAGCTTTCACTGCAATTTATTGGCACAAACTGTGCTGAAAGAAGCTGAAATAATGAATTCTGCAATCAAATAAGAAATTTTGAGCTCAAATTTTGTGTGTGCTGCATACATTTGTACCTAGGATTTGATTAACTATTGAGCAAAACATATTTATTTGTTTCTTTTTGTTACTTTGTTATCTCCAATATCTGTACATAGAATAATACAATATGGCAGGTGAGCAAAATTGGAAAGAATGAAAAACCAAAGGACGAGTAATCTCACCATCAAAGGAGCCTATGATTAATCTCAGCTACACATGAAGATAAAGCTTCTCGGACTTGGAGATTACCAGAATCCATATTCAGTGCGTCTTCGTATAGTCTTTTTGCCTGCATTAGCAACTTCACCTTCTCTTTACTGTTCCGGGGCCGCAATCGAGATCTTTGTTGCAGCACCGCACCCCATCTAAACAGAGCTACAAGTCACAAATGCTAGGATAAGTAAAATTCAGTGTGATTATGTACAATTTTGCACTCTTTTGATAACTTAAGCAAGCATACAATGCTGCATAAAAACGTTGCTTGCTATCAACTTTTCTTTGCAATTCAGAATATGCTTGCCACATACATATTGTAACTTTCTACTCCCCCAAGATCAAACTAGAAGTGAGATCCCATCTTTATTAGCATAATAATTTTAGAAAAGAACATCCCTTTTGAACTTCATTTGTGCCAGTCATATATTTAATTGCTAAAGATGCACAGATTATTTCCTCAGGAACTGAAATGAATCTGCTTACTTTAGAGCTGTATTAAAATCAGTATCCTATACACTGTTTTCAACCAAGGAAGAATATTACTTACCATCAGGTGCATATTCATTTCCTTTAGACATCATGGCATCAAATTTATCAATTGCAGCCAAGAACACTTTGTCAGCATCAAAAGCAGCCCCCTGAAATCCAAGAAGATTTGTAACTTAAAATTCAGGGTCAACTGTTAAATCATAGAAGGCTAGCTCCCTAATTAAGCTACATTTATTGACATTTAAATAACCAAAAGCCAAAAAAAAGCAGATATAATGGCCATATTAACAAATGCCGAGCAGCACATATACAACTCTATAAAAGATTGATCTTGCATTGAGTGCTTACTGGTCCAATATCTGCTATCAATTGTGCACGAAATGAGAGAGCAAGGCCCCAATTATACAAGGCTCTTACATCACTCCCATCAATCGATAATGCCAGCCTATATTTTCTGCCTGCCTCTACAAGAAGTTCTTCACATTCTTCACACACGTTAACAAGAGAAGACAATTTTATTTTTATTTGTTACTTGCTCATCTAGCCCTTTAAATATTCTACCCTGATTCTCAACTGATACGCGATCCCTTCTTGAAAGTAGAGTTCTCAATTCCCGACTGATCTTTAGTTTTAATTCTCCATGCAGAAGATATGTATTGCCCAAAAGGCCAACGGCCAACAAACTCATGGGCTTCATGGCTATGGCTTTAGGGAGTAACTTGGCAGACTTGTACAGTGTAATCTCTGCATGCTCTTCATTTTTCCCCCTTATATATTCTTTGGCTCGTTTCAGAAGATTGTTAGATTCCTTAAGATACCTATCAAACACCACATCATCTGAAAAAGTTGAAGAAGATGAAGAACTAGCATCACTCTCCACTGCAAATTGATGATCGCTCAAAGACGAACCACCATACAGCTCCTCCGCTTGGAATTGAGATCTATAAGTTTCATCTTCATTAATCTTCTGACTGTAAGAAGATCTGTACGCTTCACTAGATTGCTTCAACATCTGCTCTTCAACAAAGGAAGCTTCTCTTTCTGTATGTTTGAAATGGAAATTAAAATCAATAGAGTCACGCAAATTCTCATGGGATTTCCATGTCTCAGTTTCATTATTTTGGTTTGTCTTCCAGGAGATACGCTGATTATCCACAAACTGCAATCTACTACTCTGATATGAATACTCTCCACCATCAACAAATCTTTTCCTATTCCCACCTATTCGTTCGGAGTTCACTTTTGCATCTTCTGAAATTATTCTGATTCTTCCTTCACTATCCCAATCTAAAGCAGATTTATTTCTCAAACCTTCAGAAAACATTGAAGGCCTACTTCTTCTCTCATTATCAACAGAATCAAGAATTCCTTCTTCTATGACCTGACTTGAACTCTTTTCTTGAGTTTGATCCTTTGCTAAATTTTTGCTGCTGCCTTGAATATGATCATTCGCTAAACCCTGAATAGCCCCTTGCTTAAAATTGTCTTTATCTCTCACTTTATTAGGCTTTGAATCAACCATTTTTTCTCCAAACAAACCCCCAACAAATTGCATCAATTCAAACCCAACTTCTTTTATATATTTTGAGAGAGATCACAGTGTTTTTTTACCAATAAAGTATGGATTCTACCAGTCTAATGCACCACTAAAGACAATTGAAATATACGCGCTAATATGCTGTTTACAAGAAACAACATGTTATGTGATATTAAAGTATAGGGATTAACTGAAAATTTTTATAGTAAAGGGATCAAATGTAAGAGATTCTAATAGTTGAGGGACTGGATGGGTTTTGCCAAAATTTCTTTATATCTTTATTTATTATTATGGAGTATGGAACATAAAATGGGCCGTGGTAGCAAAGAATGGGTACATCTACTGGAAATCTTGAAATTAACTGGGCCGGAGATATTCAAGAATGGACCGAAAACTAGACGAAGGCAACTGCGCTGGGAGATCAAAAGGATGGGGCATGAAACAAGTGAAGCACGTGCTCCTATCGTATATTTTATGGATAAAGATTGCTCGATATTTCTAGCCATAAATTAAATTATCACGTCAAATAGTAAGTCATTTTATAACCATATGAAAATCTAGACACCGAAAAAAATAACATAGTTTTATATTGATTAATTAATTAATTAATTAATTATTTTTTAATGATACAATTTGTATAATATTAATTCAATTGTTTTTTAATTTATATAACATCAATCCAATTAAAATAAAAGTTGAGTTATTTTTTTCGATGTCCGGATTCTTAATTTTTCGATTTTTATAAATTTTCTATTACAAAATAAAAGTTCAGTTATTTTTTCATTACAAATTGTATTATAGTGATTATAACGTTACATTCGCCAAACTTTAATGACTAGAGATAAAATTAACCCTAATATATGCATATACTAAAATTGAAAGATGATCCTCATCCAGTATTAGGTGAATTTTATTAGGCATTATCAATTCAAGTGGTTGTGGCTGTGCACAATCCTGCCAAGTGATTGGTGAATGTTGACGGGTCATTAATGGGTTGGATTGATTTGGGTCGATTCATAAATTTGGGTTAATTTTAAATATTTATTTTTAAAAACATATCCAATCGTAAACGTATTGAAAGTTTTTATTTAATATTTCGTCATGTTGAATTAAACGATTAGAATATACTATACTGCATAATAGTTGATCATTAAAAAGAGTAATATTTCAATTATAATTTAATTTTTTAATGCTATTAACTTTCAATACTTATTCTAATAATTGTTATTATTCAAAAAAATAAAATAAAAGAATAAGAATTGTTATTATGTATATATATAATGGGATCTTTAAATTATTTATTTGAAATACGATTATTTTTTGTATCAATTTTTTCTTTTTCTTTTGTCCATTCTTAACATTAAAGTAAATTATTTAAAATATATTTTTCGTATTATGAACTCGCTATCTTTTTCGTATTTTTGACTTTTGAAAGCCTATTTGACCTCAAATTCACTTCAAATTTCAACCCTAGGCTCACCTTGACTATTCCTTTCAAATGGTCCAATAAAATTTTTTTAACTTTTGAGTATTATTTCGGACCCGAAAAATACTATTCACTGTCGGAAAGTATTATTTAGGGCTGGCCCGGTGTTGATGTCATTACATACCCAATGGATCAAGATTTTTGAATCTTGAAAACATCCATTGGTTAATACTCAATGACCCAATGGGTTGAAAAGTGAAATGAGTCAATTTTGAATTGATCCAATGGGTATTGGGTTGGGTTGAAAAATAAAATGGATCAATTTTAGGTTGACCCAATGGATATTTATATGGATTGGGTTGGATTTGGATCAAAATTTTTTGAATGAATTTGGATCGATCCATGAATTTGGGTCAATTTTATCTGGTCTAAGTGTACACGATAATATATATAATTCACTTAAAATGTTGAATTACTAATGACTATTATTGCATTGCCAGTTTGCAAGGTTAATCCACTTGGTTTAATCACAACTAATAATGTCTTAATCCTCTTGTCATGATTCAATATTGACTAACCTGCTAATCTTTTTTTTTTTCTAAAAGTACAGATAGTAAAATTTGATAAAAAACATAATTTAATATATAAAATTTAATTTGATATAATATCATTCTAAAATTTTAAAATTAAGATAATTTATTTTTTAAAATAATGAAATAAAAAATATAATTTAATAATAAAATTTAATTTAATGCAATATTATTTATAATATTTTAAAAATAAAATTATTTGATTTTTAAATTGACTGTTTCGTCAGTTTACTCATCATTTATCAGTATAAATGAGACTTGACACTAAATGGTTAAACACATGTATTGGTTCTATTGGTTATAAATTAGATAGACAAAACATAAGCACGTGCGCATCTCATGTGCAACAAAAATCTAAATATAAGATCTCGCTGGTGTTTATAGTGAGAAATATTAGCAACTTAAGGGGTCAATTTGGAAAAAGGTTCAAATGGAAGGAGCTGAATGGAAAAAATGTGCAACTTGATGGTTTTTTTTATTGCAATTAAGTTAATGGTAATAAAATAATTTCACATACAAATTTCGTAGGTTAGCTATAAAATCACGTCACTAGTACGAATATGTAAAGAAAAAGGTCAGTAGAAAAATGAAAGGTTGATATTGCAAATAAATAAAAAAATGAGGGCAAAAAATGAAAGATAATGCTAGAAATTAGAAAATCATCGAAGTGCATAAAGGCAAAGCTAAAAAAAAAATTTCCGAAAGTAATAAATAAAAAAAGTACATAAGAAAATATAAAAAAGTGACAGACAAAAAACAGAGCTTAGAGAGAGAAGACTCAGTCAGAAAATGGATAAGATGGCCGTAAAGATACGGTCACGGGCGGGCTCCTAATAAAAAACATTAAAAAATTCAAATTTCTTAGATGTAAATTTATGTTTGTTTTATGCAGGAGCTATATTATTAAATGGATAAGAGAGACTATTCCGCCTCTCTTTGACATGCAAATAGATATTTGTAGTATCCAATTCAAATTAATTAAATTTAAATATTAAATGAATATAATTTTTTAAAAAATATACTTTTTTTAATTATATAGTTAATAATATTTAATTTTAAATTAATTTATTTCATGAATTTAATAAAATTAAATTGAAAATTAAAAAATTATAAAAAAATAAAAATAATTAAACATGCATATTTTAAATTTTAAATATACTTACTTGATATAAATATTACTATCTCCAATAATGGTAATTATTTAATTAATTCGGCATATATATAGAAATTACGGTATTAAAAGTATTATCGTCAGCAATAAATCTTTGCAATATTCGATTCAAATTAATCAAACTAATTAAATTTAAATACTGAACGGACATAACCTTTTAAAAAATACTTTCTTTAATTATATAGCTAATAAAAATTAATTTTAAATCAATTTATTTCAAGAATTTAATAAAATCAAATTGAAAATTAAAAAATTATAGAAAAAAATAAAAATAATTAAATGTGCATAATTCAAATTTTAAATATACGTACATGATATAAATATTACTATCTCCAATGATGGCAATTATTTAATTAATCATAATTTGGTATATAGCCACCGCCACAACATCCTATAGTTATACCTTATTCACATGTCCATTACTGTCAACGGGGCTTCCTTTTGAAGAGCAAGAGTTATAAATACCTCTTAGAAGAATCCCATTTGGATAAACAAAATTAAAATCCACTTTTTACTTTTCTTTTTTTTCCTTATCGAGAAATAATGTGTGTATATGTGAGGCACTGAGGATTAGGGGTTTTGGTGTATAGAGAGAGAAGAAGAAGAATAAGAAGAGAATTTTGGGTGTCAGAGAATCTAATTGTTTGATTTTTGAAGGAAGCTTTAATTTTGAAGGAGATGTACGTAGCTTCTATGCGCAAGTCATTCGAAGACTCTCTCAAAGTTCTTGAAGCTGATATTCAACATGCTAATACTCTGTAAGTGAATCTTTTCAATTTTTATTTCTGGGTTCTTATTTGTTTTTCTCTTTTTTGACAAATGAGTTGTTTTTTTTTTACTTTGTTCTCGGGTTTTGACTGTAATTTGTAGCTGTTTTGTGTTGTGATCTGCTGTTGAATGACTTTCCATTTTTCTAATTGCTATTTCGGATTGCGAGGTGCGCAAATTTTTTTCGGCTGGATTTAGATTAAGAATTTTTTTGGGGTTTTTTTCTTACGTAAATAAATTATATTTGAGGCTCAGTTGCTTTAATAAGCTGTCTCTTTTCAGAATGATCTCTAAGTAAAATCTGGTTTTGTTCTTCCTATGTATCCGTCTCAGCTACGAGGAGTGTATTCCTATCAATTTTTATGGTGTATGATATTCTATTATTCTTTAGATGGATGTGAGATTAGGAGTTGTAGTGTAAAAAACTGTAGTGTAGTTTTTAATATTGATGCATTTTGTTGTGGAGGTGATTTAAGCTTGTGGTATTTGATGGATTTTTTCTTCTTGGTTTGTGATTTAATTTATTGATTTGGTGATTTTTTTTTTTATGTTAAAGGCAAGCCTTTTTTGAGTGAAAGAAAAAAAACCATTGTTTTCCTATCACTTGGAATTGGTTTCGAATTTCAGGTCAATAGAAATTGCTTTAGCAATTAGAAGGATTCTCTGTACATGTGTGTGTTATTTTATTTCTTTGGGTGGGTGGATGTTGGGGTCTGTGGAGCTATTAAAATCAATTATTTTGATAAGCTTAATTGTGTTGACTTCACGTGGGTGATGGGTTCCACTTGATTTTGCTTTTTATGGCATTTATCTTATATGATACCTTTTTATTTAGTACTTGTTGCAACTTTCAATTCATTCATTTTAGAAGCATGAAATGCTTGGTTAATGAAGAGAAAAATAAAAAAATGCCATTATCCACATGCTCGATGCAGAATTAATCTTTTCATATCATTTCTTAGGCGTTGACTTGTTGGAAGATAATTCGTATGCATTCCATGCTAAATGCCAACTCAAGGCATGGTCATAGAGTTTTGCGATTTTAGTCCTGGAAATAATATTGGCAATTTATGCACTGCTCTATTGCTTGATGATTATTGAAACCTCCTTGTTGTTTAGATTATTGAATATGTCCCTAAATTTTTCGTATGTATAGTGCATCAGATTTTCCAAGAGAGTACGGTGAGGCTTGCCTTCAGATGAGAATGTCATATAGCCCAGCTGCCCACCTGTTTCTTTTTTTAGTTCAGTGGATAAACTGTCACCTTATCGGTGCACTTGGACTGTTAAGAATCCTAATTTATAAGGTTGGCATCTGTTTTTGCAGATGCACATAACATTTGTTCTTTTAGATCCATTAATACTTGTTATTTGCCTAAACAAATCACAGATAAGGCTTAGTTGTAGCTGTGCCTTACATGACAGGTATATGTGGATGGCACGACAACCATGTCTACTCATGAAAGAAAAGCAAGCGTCAGGGAGTTTTATGGTGAAATTTCCGCTCCACAGTGCTTTTTATGTATGAGTTTGTTTGCGATTATATTGTCTTACTTAATCTGCATTCATTCACTGGCTAGCTGTTATTTATCCCTCATTATTGCAACTTCAAAATTGGGTCACTGATACTGAAGATAAAAAACAAAAGGCAATGTGCATGGAAAGGTACCGAAGAAGAGATGATGAAGGAAGTAGGCAACATACAGATGTTGATATTGAAAGGGAAGAGGAGTGTGGAATATGCATGGAGATAAATAGTAAAATTGTACTGCCTAACTGCAACCATGCCATATGCTTGAAATGTTACCATGAATGGTAGTGTCTCTCCCTATGCTTCTTCTTTTTCTTGCACAACTAAGGATGCTTTGCTCATTTTTTGCACTTGCCCTATTTTTTGAACGGGCTTGTGTGTCAACCAGAGTGAATGCGTTTTATTCGACTTGCTTTGTTTTTATAAGTTTTATAGTGTTCTATGAATTTCCAAATCCTGTACTTAAATTAAATGAAACTACGTCAACTGGCTCACATAATCTAGTTTCTTAGGAATTCATGAGCCAGGAGAAAAGTGTATTTGCATGTGTTATCAAGGGAAGTTCTAAGGCGATACACTTCTTTCCTAAGCTAATAGTATCTCATTATTATATTGCTCGCATCCATATTCAATTTGGTGGCCCTATTTTGAGCTGTAGAGTTGTATATAAAGCATTGAGCTTCCATTGTGTGCCTAAACATCCCAAAAGTTATAATTTAACTGGAGTTTGGGCAGCAAAGTTTTGTTGACGTGTAAAACTAGGCATATTTGTGCAAAATTGATGACTAATCTATGCTTAAGTTGAGATAGCTGCCTTGATAAGATGGGATGGCTCTATGTATAATGAATGTTAACTTGATATTAGTTGAATTGATTACTCCCATCGTCATTGAGTCTATGGCTGCTTGTGTACACATCTCTGTTACAATACCTGATGTCAGCAGTATCATTCTAGCATATGTTTAAACTAAGGTGATCAGACACCTTTGTTTAGTCAATTTTGGAGAATGCATTGCTTCTATTCTGCTCTCGTTGGGGTATATCAGCTTTTTGGAGAGATAGTCTCTGTGGTTAGTGACTACATTTGTCATTGTGATCTCCGTGGTTGGTGACTACATTCTCGATTGTGATCTTTCTAGCATCTTTTGATGTTTGCTTGATTTTGTTTTGAGTCCATGGTGGTCTTATATTTTAGGAAATTTTGGTGGCTGTATGCCAAAGAAATTGCTTTGCTTCTGGCATCTAAGCCTATTCTAGTTTGAAGGGTAAGGCAACGGGACTTGACTATTACCTAGGAGTTTTTCTCTGTGCATGAGAATCCATGGGCTTTGCATGCTTCCTCGCCCCCAAACCCACCACACACACCCCTCCCCCTCCCCTCTTCCCTTCTTGGTTTTTGCATCCATGTTTATGTAGAGAGATTGATGTTTTATCTTCTTGTTCCACTTTAATCCCATGACAATTAGGGAACATGAGAGGAGTTGAAGTCATTATCAGTGAGTGACTTCCAATCTTGGACACATTGCGGAGATTGCTATTTGAATTAGACCTAACCATTTAAACATGGTTTTTGCATTAGCTGTGTGTCTGGGCTGTAAAGCTGCCTGAGGTAATTTGTAGAAAGTATTTGCCTTTGTAGCCTGAAGGAAGTCCCGTAGCAATTATGTTTTTTTCGCTTAGTCATTGTGCAACAAGATCCATTTTCTGTAGTCTAGATGATCCAATGAGTGAGGCTTTAGTATCTCTAACCATCTAATAACTTATTTTTAGTCTATTGTCTTTGGCTTGATCGCATTCATTTTAGCATTAACTCACCTCTTGAATTGAAATACGTCATTTTTGGTGTTCTGCAGAGTCAGCACAGATGTTTTGTGTTTGGTGAATTTTTGAGTTCTTATCTATTGCAATGCTTAGCTTACCAATTTAAGGAAATTTGTTGTATGCTTGGTGCAACAATGAGGCTGTGTTCATGATTTTCCCTGCATCTATATTGCCTCGACAATTAAAATTTACTTTGTTAGGATGATGATCTGTGTGCCTACTTCATAATGATTGCAGGAGGTTAAGATCACAGTCATGCCCCTTCTGCCGATACAGTCTCAAGAGGGTGAACTCTGGAGATCTTTGGGTGTTCACAGACAACAGGGATGTAGTTGACATGGCGACAGTGACAAGGGAGAACCTCAGAAGGCTTTTCATGTACATAGATAAGTTGCCTCTGATTGTTCCTGATTCCCTTTTTGACACTTATGATTCTCACATTAGGTAGGCTCCAATAACAATCTGAAATATCCATCTCTAAGGGTGTTTGGATGAGTAGTATTCATCCCAAAAAGTGAAGGTAATTAAGTGGTTTGAATGGATAGGTTTAGTGTCATTTGTGTCATTACCTAAAGTCACTGAGATTGATTTGGCAAGATTTTAGGTCAAATTGGAAGTTCTCAGTAGTGTCTTCCCACTTCTTATTCTAGAAGAATCCAACCTGAGTTTATTTGTGAGTTGGCAGGTGAAGTTGAAGTAGATAGAGATGGGGTTCATAAATTGTATTTAGTAAATTTGTACATGCTTTGTATAGCTTCATATTTTAATTATAAAAAGCTTTGATGATCTCTCTCTCTCATCTTTTTTCCTTCTCTCACATTAATCTTTTGGTTCCGAGTGTACAAAATGTAAATAAGTAAATACTTCTTTTGATAATTTGAGTATGGGATCGCCATTAACACCACAATTTGTGTAGCACTCTCTTAACTATATAGTCTCAAATAGAAAAATAAAAGACTAGTGAATTGGAAAGTGGGGCCTAATGGCACGTTGGGCCTGTTGTGTTGAATCAGATACTACTAAAAAAAGTCTCCATTTCTTTATAAAATGACTTAAAAAAGAACCAGCTCGCAAAACCAAGGCAATATTCCCTCTTTCTATTGGTCCACTAATTCGAATCTAACAGCCGAACTAATTAATGGCCAAACCAAACAACTGATTCTATTGTTTCAAAAAAATAAAATAAAATGTGCAAATCCGTTCATAATGTTTGATAAAAAGGATAATATAGTTTTTAAAGTTTTATTTGGGCTGATATCATCCATAATATTTTAAAATTAGGACAATTTGATTTTTGAAATGACGATTGACGTTTAAAAATTTAACATGTGTCAATCAACAATTAAATCAATTTTTTAAAAATCAAATTATTTTGATTTTCAAACTTTAGGGATGGCATTACAATAAATAAAATTTTAGGAACTATATTGCCCTTTTTACCAAATATTATGATCAAATTGCACGATCAGCTAAAAAAAGTATCTAATTTTATTGGCAAAATTAATATTTCTAATTTTTTTATTATTGTGCTAGAAAAATGAACTATTTAGTTCATATATAAAAATTAATTTGTAAAATAAGAATTATATAAATATTTATAAAAAATATTATGTTTTATAACTGAAATAATTTTTTGAAAATTCAATTGTAATTTCTTGCTAAGTTTTTTATTTTTATTTTTTTAGCCTTTCTTGTTGTAAACCCTTTTGGGGAAATAAATAATACATCGATAGATTTTATTTTATTTTTTTAAAATCCAGGAAAAAAAATCACATATCATTTTTTTTCGAACATAATACATACAAAGGGCATACACACACGCAGAGGGCACAGGGAAACCACATGCTTAGACGCGGAGCAGTATATATGCCCAACACACACATGCAAGGAACCCAATGTGGGTTAGAAATCACATATCATTAATTGCACCTTGATTCAGCATTTCTAAAATATTTGTTATTTTAGTTAAAAATTTAAATTTACATGTATAATTTCTATTTTTTACCTTTACTTAGCACAAGGTTAATTATTTTATCATTGAATTGTTGCATAAACTGAAATTTTATAGTTACATAATGTTGATTAATGCATTAAAAAAATAGCTTAATCTAATAAATGTAATACTTCTTTCCTTCATAAATAAGTGTTCATTTTTCTATTTTAATTTATTTATAAATAAAATGTTTATTTTTAAAAATATGTTTTATTTAAATATGATTTTTCAAAAATGTGCAATAATTATTAGTTCAATTTTCAAAATTCAGCTAATACATTAATTATCTCTTTGTAAATAGAGCAAATTAGTGAAAATATAAGACAACAAATGAATACTTTAATTTTTGTTAAAATAATTAAGTCATGTAGTATATTTGCTTAGGCTTTGAAAGTTGGATATTTACCAACATAAATCAAAATTTATTGCAATATAATTCCAACTTTTATTGCTTCAAATATCCATTAAGTGGTGCAAAATTTTTTCTTCATATCACGCACATTTCAATTTTTAAAATTTACGTTGAAAAATAAAGAATAATTGATGAAAATAAAAGATTACTTTTAATAAAGGCGTGTTTGTGTGATGTTATGGTTTGATTTATTAATATATTATTCTCGGTAAAATAATATTCGGGAGCATTATTTTTTTATAATATTATATTTTATGATTTTGATTCATGATTTAAGAATTATGGATCTATCTAATTTTAAAAATAATAAAATTAGTAATTCTCTAAATTTATTTTTACTATTATAACCTTATAACTTTTACTTTTTATAATAATTAATTTTTATAACCACCAACCTACCTAATAATGTATTTTTATTTTGTATATATGTTATTTTTTTAATATTTTTTAATTTTTACATATTATCATACAATTTTTTTTAAATATCGTATCGTTAAAATTATACTATACTATATTATATTGTATATTAATAAATCACATGCTACTACTATCCAAACAGAGTCCGAGTATACCTTTTATTTGAGCTTTAACAATGTTGAAATTGAACTGGATTGCCTTGAGTTAGTTCAATCTCTTAACTCTCCCATTGCTCAAATTTCAAAATTTGGTTCTCCCATTCATGATTGCTTAGGGTGTATTCGGAAACGATTTTATTTTTGATTTTTAATTTTTTTTCTTAAAAATAAAATAAAAAGATATTTGACAATTTTGTTTCCGTTTTCATTTCTGTAAAAATTTAAGAAGTGATTTTGGCAACAAAAACCAAAATAAAAAATCTTTAAAATGTTGTTTTAATAGTTTTATTTTTATCAAACAATTTAATTACTTCATCGTTATTATCATAATCGCTACCACCACTACCACACTGCCGTCGCCACCACTACTACTGTCACCGTCGTCAACGCACCATTGCTACCGCCACCACCACCACCACATCGTCGCTACCACCATCGCCACTACCGCCATCACTATTACCACCACCGTCACCATTGTCGCTGCCATCTTTGCCACTACCACCGTCACCACACTGCTACTGCTACCATCACCACCACATCGTCATTGTTGTTGCCATCACTACCTCCACTACTGTCGCTGCCATTTTTGCCACCACCACCGCCACCACACTGCTAACGGCACCACCACCACCATCACTACCGTTACCGCCATGGCCACCGCTGCTACCGTCGTCGCCATCATCACTACCACCGCCACCACACTGCCATCTCTACTATTGTCGCCTCCGCCACCACCAGAATATCATTGTTGTCACCACAACCATACTACTATTGCCGTCGCCACCTTCACCACCACCGCCTCTACCGTTATTGCTACCACCACCACCACATAATGATTTTTTTTAATGTAATAGATTTTAAATTTTGAATTTTAATAAATATTTATTATTTAATTTTAATAATTAGATTATATATATTTATAATATGTATTAATGGATATTAGAATATTTAAAAAAAATAAAAAAACAGTTTTTGAAAAACAAATAACAAAAATTAAAAATAGTTTATGGATTTTAAAAAATAAAAAATATTACCAAACACACCTTTAGTTTTTAAAGTTTCTTTTAGCGATTTATACTTTTATAAACGTGTCGATTAGTTAATAAAGCAGTTTATTTTTTTGATTAATCATCCGGTATTCGAATTCTACTGTACCAATTAAATTCAGATTCGGGACGTCGTTGCAGATTAAGATTTCTTATTACTCTCCATGGAAAGTATCGGAAGTCGATGCTGAAACCTCTCATTTCTAGCATAGCCTGCATCACCACTGCAAACCACCACCCCATAAGTATAAAACAGTTTATTTTTCAGTAGAGCGATTTTATTATATGTTAGTAGTCAAACAGAAAAAGTAATCAAATGACGTGTATTCTAGGAATGAGAATGATAGTATCGAATTTTTGATTAATCGAAAAGTCTATTTTGAATGAAGCGATTTTAAATTAAATAAATCAATAATTTAAGATTATGATTTTTATTTTAAATAGTTGATGGTTAACCGATTTATATATATTTTATATGTTAATTTTTACATTTAAAACTTTTAATATTTTTATACTCCATAAATATTATAATATATGACTTTTCAAAATATTATTATAATCCATATTTTTAGTAAATAAATATTAAAATAATTTTTTATTATAATTATTTATTTATTTATTATATGTGCAGAATGGATATTTTATTATTATTTCTATATTGAAAATTTCAATTATTGCAATTAATTATGAAAATTTTTATTTTTTAAATTTTTTAATGAATATTATATTTAGTTTATATTTTGCATTTTTTAAGCATTTTTAACCATTAAAATTTAACTTACAATCTTTATAATCCACTAAATTCATAGTAGTAGAAAGTTTTTAATGTTTAGCAAATAAATCAATTTGAAAAATTGATTAAAAATCAAAACTGATACAACAATTAATCAAAATTAATAATCTAATTAATAAAACTATTAATAAATCGGTTAACCAATTTATACTCGTCTCGATGTATAACAAAGTTTAATGTATTAATTAATCTATTACACTCTCATTTTTTCAACGTGACAACTTGCAATTTTTCACAAAGATCAAAAAATTATTAATTAATATCGATTTTATAAAATATTAATTACAATTTTTTGAAATATCATTTTTATTAATTTTATAATTATATATTTTCATTTTTTTTTTCACGAGGATGTTAGTGGTGTCGTGTTTTCCAAGCTTGTGCCCTATATTTTTTTTTTTTTGCATACATAAAAATAAAATAAAAATATCCAAGCTTGTGCCTTGTATTTTTTCATACATAAAGATAAAATAAAAATATACATAATTACTTGAAAATTATCATATTAAATAAAAGGAATGTCAGTTTAAGACGGAAAATTGTATAATTCACAAAGATAAATTAAAGCAGTTAATATTTTTTTCTTTTGAAAGGAAAAAAAAGGATTAATAATTAAATTATATAGAGTTTCACATGCGGATAACGATATTGAATAATTGTCAGTTGTTTGAACAATTTGCCTCTTATAGGAAGGGAGAGGGACTGGTTGTGAAAGGGGTTGATATCTTTTTTTTTTCTCCTCCTATTTTTAATCCGCACCCGTTGCCATAGAAACAGAGCAGAAAACTAGAAGAAAATAAAGTTAATATCTCTCTCGGGAAAACCTGAGTTTGAAAGAAAATTCAGAGGAGAATGGGAGAGGAGAAGCATGTGGTGCTGAACCAAGAGAACGAAGGGGTAATGGCCACAGACTTCTTCTGGTCATATACAGATGAACCTCATGCTTCAAGGAGAAAACAGATCCTCTCTCAATACCCTCATATTAAAGAACTCTTTGGTCCTGATCCTTGGGCTTTCCTCAAGGTTCTATCTTTTTCCCTTCTTTCTCTGAAGTTTCTAGTTTTTTTTTTTTTTTTATTGGGTTTAGATCTGATATAATGTAGCCTCTTTTCTGGGTTAATTCTCATTGCTAATGTGATTTCCTCATACCCTTTTGCCTGATTTTTATTAGTCAATAAACCCAATTCGCTATAAGTTTAAGTGCTAATTGAATACATATGTTTTGAACAGTTACAGCCGTTGACCTTTTGATGCCTGTGTTTTCTAATTTACTCTCCAATATCTGACAGGTTCTAAAACCAGCATTTATTTCGAAGGATTTACCCTTTTGATATTAACTATTTTTGTTAGCCAGATTTCATTAATTACGTTATACTCCATGTTGTGAATTTATTTCCCCTCCCGCAAGTTGTATGAATCGTTCCTTCTGTAATTACTGCTTAGGTTAAGTTTTAATGGATTTGCTTAGATTTTTCTACATTAATGTCTTGCTGTTTGTAGTTCTTGTTTTGCAACCTTTTTCTGTAGCACCTGATGTTAATTTGATCTATTTTCCATCTCATTAAAGAGTATGATAGTATAGCAAGTTCAATTTTTTTCCTGGCTAATGAAAACTGCTTGATGTTGCACAATTTTTTTTTTTAGATTCTTAATGGTTCATGTTTTCAGGACACAGAATTGCATTATGTCAATTTTTTTTAGATTCTTAATGGTTCAAGCTTTCTTCTCTGGCTGCCTTGGTTTTAAGTTGCTCTGTTATTTCTGGATATTGTCTTCGCCTTCTCTAGCTGGAATCAAACAATAGCACTACCTTGTCCAAATTTATAAAAGCTATGGATATCGAAGTAGATGTTATCTTTGAGCTCCATATTTCTTCTTTTTCCACAAGAGAACAAGAAAATGGTTTATGGTTTTAGGCCTTGCAATCCCTCCTATACTTCATTCTGTTTTAGTTCAGCCTGTTCAGCATTTTGCATATTTAACTTTAAGAAAAAAAAAAAAAACTGACAATGTTGATTGAAATTGTCTAACTTCTGATGCACAAATCTAGGGTTATGTGCACATATAATTTTTGTTGATGGAAATTGAGCGTGTGGATTGTTAGTTTTCAGAAAGAAATAGGTTCAAGTTCTGAAATTTTGTGGTTTTCAGGTTACTATGGTTGTTTTGCTTCAGCTGTGGACAGCTACATTACTTCATGATGCTGGTTACCTGAAGATATTGGCAATAGCTTACTTCTTTGGCTCCTTCCTCAACCACAATCTTTTCTTAGCTATCCATGAGCTAAGCCACAATCTCGCCTTTTCCACTCCTGTCTACAACCGGTGGCTTGGAATTTTGGCTAACCTCCCTATTGGTGTACCCATGTCTGTGACCTTTCAAAAGTATCACCTGGAACACCATCGCTTCCAAGGAGTAGATGGGATTGATATGGATATACCAAGCCAAACTGAAGCCCATCTGGTTAAAAATGTTATCTCAAAGTCCATCTGGGTTATCTTCCAACTCTTCTTCTATGCCCTCAGGCCCCTATTTCTCAAACCAAAGCCCCCTGGTTATTGGGAATTCATCAACACTTTTATTCAGATAGCTCTTGATGTGGCGATGGTTTATTTTTGGGGCTGGAGATCCTTCGCTTATTTGATCCTTTCCACATTTGTTGGAGGTGGGATGCACCCAATGGCTGGACATTTTATCTCTGAACATTATGTGTTCAAGCCGGACCAAGAGACCTACTCCTATTATGGTCCCCTCAATTTTCTTACTTGGCATGTTGGCTACCATAACGAACATCATGATTTCCCTAGGATCCCCGGGAGCAAGCTTCACATGGTAAAAAAGATTGCACCTGAATACTATGAAGGTTTAGACTCGTATAAATCTTGGAGCCAAGTCATATACATGTACATTATGGACTGTACTGTTGGTCCCTACAGCAGAATGAAGAGAAAGGTGTCAACTACTCCAAAGAAATCTGAATAGGTGCTCCTTGATTCTGTCTTCTCCTTTTCTACTTTAGCCTTGAAACTGAGCTTATAGTTTGTAACATTTTTTCGAAGAATCATTTTTTTAATTGTAGTCATTGGTTGAAATTTAGTTGATTATTTATTTTCAATGAGGAGCTTTTCAAATTCCTTCTTTTCAGAGGTACTATGTGTTTCTGATCTGTGCAAGCTATTTCTTCTTTGCTGATTTTTGTTCCTCTTAGATCCTAATATTTGCCTTTATTTTGATGAAAAGAGAATTTGCTTATATGATTGTTGCAGTGTGAAAAATGCTTGATCGGATTGCAGAGAAAGATTCTTAATACATAAGTAAATCTACTTTGGCTGTAAACCAAACTTTACATATTTGTTATCACAAAATCTCCATTGAAGTTCTCCTTTAGCGTTTACTTTTATAGAACTCTGCAGTCCCCATCAATTCCATCCTGATGTCTTTCTAAGGCCTATAAATCCTGGAATCTGTAAAATCTGACTGGGCTTGGAGAGTGGAGCTTCATAATTGTGTGCTCACCAGCCTTTTTTTATTATTCCTTTTAATTATCCAATGTGAGATTCTCCCCAACAAAACCAAACTAGGAAAAAAAAAATGCCTTCTAGATCAATGAACTTGCAAATGAGTTGAAAATTGTAGTTGATATCTCATGCATCGGCCTTGGAGGCAAGGTGCGGATGGCTGATGACATATGAGGGTGGCTGTAGAAGGTGATTGATGAGTGGTGGGTATTCATCATCGCTGTCATAGTTAGACCTATAATTTACTACAACAGCTCTCAATGCCATTGCTAAGAGAACAGAAGACCCCTGCCGATTTGCAAGCCAGTCTTGAACCCGATGAGACTGACAGGAAATTTGAAACCAAACACAAGTAACAGGAAAATACCTGAGCTAAGAGTATCAACAAGACTATCCATTTGAAGGCATCAAAGTTTGACTCAACAAATTCCTTGAAATCATGGAACCTTCCTGTTGGGTCCTCAGGTAAATCCTGATACATTACATTTGCATTGAGCCAAGTATTTATATAGAGAATAGAAACAAGAAACAAACTAAACAAAAGGGAAGCTGAAGTTGAAAGAGAAACTATACCTTTTCCCAGTCAGAATTTAGAAGTACATCAGCTGCAATGGCTGTTTCCAACAAGAGAAGCACAAAAATAACTGCTGCGTACTTCAACTTTCATTAAGGTCCAAGAAAAATATTTCCTTTGTTGACTTGTCATCTATATACTGTTGTTTCCACAAATTGTCAATTTCAAATTATTTTTATTACAAATTCAAGTTCATACACATTGTTGTAAGGTGTAAAATAGAGATCAGCAAGCACAGATGAAACTAATCAAGAGAAAAAGGATACACAAGAAAGACAGAAAGTATTAGAGCTATCTGCAGAGATGTGGCCTAGGCATGCTATGGAACATAAGGTAATGCCAGTGCCAAGAAAAGTGTATATAAACCTGCAAATTTACCCAAAAAATATTAAAAGAAACAAATAAAAAATGAAAACCTTTTAGGTAAGAATATTACCATGGATCAGTAGATGAATATTGTATGTCTCTCTGCCATGCTCTTACCATCCAAAGACCATAAAGAACCATTGCAATGCCAACCATTGCCATTACAGAATTCATCATTTTCATCGTTGACCTTAGTAAGGTCTTACAAATGCTTGCCATTTCTGATTTCTGTCTATGTCATAATTTTTTTTCAATATTTCATACATTAAACTAACTAATTTAGGTGGGAACATATGTGTGAGATTTCATGTTTTTCATTGATCACAAGAACATGCAGCAGTAGTTATTGAGTGATAATTAAAGAATGACGACAAGTAGAGAAATTTCTTGGAAATTATCTTGTGTTCCTGTTAATGCTTGTCTTGGCTCACCTTCTATCTGGCAAATACCGTTTGCAAATTATTATCTTTTGTTGCTTTGTACAAAGATTTGAAATATGTTAAAATAAACTTCGGGAGATGATTCATCAAGTTGCTGTGGTGTAGTGGTTATCACGTCAGTCTTACACACCGAAGGTCCCCAGTTCGATCCTGGGCAGCAACAAACTCGTGAACTATTAATTATTCTTTTTGCGTGAAATTCCATTGATTTTCCAATTTTTCAATTGCTCAAATTTCTGGTTAGTTTTAATCGAAATCAGACTTATTTGGTTAGTTCAATTTGACAATTTATAAGTTTTGCTAAATTTTGATTTTCAGTCATTTTGGTCCTGCCTATTTCTAGCGTTCTCTAGATTGGATAAACCATAAAATAGTAAAACTGCCCGTGGATTGTAAAAGAGGTAAGATTAGTTAACATTTAATCCAAATGACTAACCATGGCAAAAGGCTGATGATTTAAAGGGAAACAGTGGAAGATATCGTTAAAAACACCATATGGACCTTGTGAGTCCTTTGAGTAAAATGCTGTCAAAACTTCATGCTGTTTAGTTATACCTATAAAGAAAAACCTTGACCAAGATTTTGAATGTGTATCACCAATGTAACAAGATGCTTGCTGATTTTCTTTCTTGTACTCTTCTCTAATACATTTTCCCACATTCTGGGAGATCTCGAATAAATTTATGTCCTCGAACTCATCTGATTGTCTCAACATTCATATTTGGCTGGCTACTTTCGCCCGCGAAGAAACTCTCGCATGTCTAAGTGAATCTCTGCCTTGACTACTATTTGCATTTTCTTTGAATCCTCCCATAGCAAACCACTCCATTCGCGTGCATAGTCGCAAGCAGCCTCAAAGAGATCCTGGCAGGTCAAGAGATACTGCATGAGAACATGAAGACACGTGATCAAACTTGCGTAAAAATCCGATGCTCAACTTACCCGTGAGGGGAATTCATCATAGAGATGTGCAGGAGTCATCTCAACCCTGTTCAAGTCTGATTCCCAGAGTCTTATCTATCACAAAGCAAATGCATTTTGAAAAATCAGTTGAGCACATAAAAGATGAAGATCCCTATCCACTTGATAGTCATCAAACATTATAAAAATAAATAAATAAAATAAAATTTAGAGGAATGTTAACAGACCGGCAGGAGACTTTTAGTTCACACATTAACTTAGAAAATTATCATTACCTGATCTGTAACATTTTCAGGTACACAAGGTATTCTCTCTGCAACACGAGGATGAGCATTCTGCTGGAGAAATAAAATTATCTACAAAGGAGAGATGACAGAGTAAGATGAAGCATAATAGTTCACAAAATTGCACTTTGAAAATTAATATATATATATATATATATATATCATGTTGGAATTCCAATATTTCAGTATTTCATCATCAATGAGCTCCCAAAAGACCTTTTGAAAGAGAATGCTCGGATGGGGAGTTCACCTGCTCTGCTGTTATGCCATTTTCAAAAGCATTATACAAGCTTTCCTTTGTTATTGCTCCAACAATAAGGTTTGGTAGTTGATATTCTATCCTGCATGTACAAGCAAATAGCTTAATTTCTTAACGTCACCAATCAACAACACCCATTAACTTCTGCTCTGAATTAAGTACTCACCAAATGAAATGTTCATGAAGACAACTTACCGGATTGATGAGTAAATTCAAATCAATGGTATTTCTTTAGTGGTGGTGCACAGGACATACCTTGAAAAAAGACGCATGATTTCGCAGTGCAGCTTAGATGTTGAGTAAGCATACAACCTAAAGTTTGTTTCCACAACAACAAATCCCTGAAAAGAAGAATACACCGCTGCATAAGATGAAGATGAAAATGAAGTCATGAATTAAAATTTTCATTATTGCACATCAATCTATGTATTTGAACCTACACTGAAGTCATATTGCAGTACCACAACAATGATAGATACAGATCAAAGTTATCAAAGAGCAGTAAAAAATGCAGATAAATGAATTGAGCTAAAGGCTACGCACTATATTTTGAATATAGACAACAGTTGATGCACCTGTTTTCGTGATGATGCATCTGTCAAGCTAACTGAAAGATTGGTAGCTAATTTTGTAGGTATAAACCAACTCTCCTTCCTTCCCTGCATATACAGATTTTAGTGATACAGTAAAGTAATACTTGTAACCAGTAAGATCATTAGCATATAAAAATCCTAGAACACAACAGATTAGATAACCTGCTGAAGTTTAACCAATCCCAAGTCTGCAAGGTCTTTTATTGTAGTCATCTGAATCTCACTCAATGTATTCATATTGTACGCCTGATTATTGAAGAATTAGAGAAAGAAAAAATCAATTTAAGACTACCGGGGAAGATCCTCTGACTTCAAATAGATGGTCAAGAATGTTTTAATGAAAGATGAAAAAATTTAACCAGACAAACGTTTATTTCATGCAGCATAATCCATGATCAGTGGTGCAGCCACATGCATAATTGCCCCCATTATTTTTGAAAATTTTTTAGTTATATATATATATATATATATATATATATATTAAATAGATATTTTGGTTCCCTTAAAATTTTGTTTTGACCCCTTCTGCTCAATTTATTTCTTAAGTTTAAGCGTAACTTATATTTTTTGTCCCCTTTGATTATAAATCTTAGTTTCACCACTGTCCATGATGAAAATTATAAACTGAAAAACATATTAAATACCTTGCCAGTAATATGAAAACTGAGCTCCAACAGGAAGGAAATCAGATCTGATGGATCTATACCACACTCCTGAACCAAAACGATAAAATCTTAATATAAGCTAAAAAATACACAAAATGAAATGCATATGATACACTAAGAAGAATGCAAAAGACCATTATTTAGCACTGCAAATAAACCAAACCAAGTAAAATATCTGGCTGCTCTGAGCTTGGTTCAAGTTCAACTGAAGCTGACTTCAGTTGAGGTTATTCACCATTGGACAAGATTATTCAAACAACTTGAGCCAGCCAAGAGTGCAGAAGTGAGAGAAGTTAAGAGCACTATCACCATTCTCATAATAATTTTAAACATTGCCATGATTATTCAAATATTCTATACTGCTAGTTAGTACCAATTCTTATTTCTGATCACCAACATAACCAGTAAAGCATACGAATATTCACAAATTATTGCTACATAGGGCAAAAGTCAGAAGAGAAAACCACCTAAAGTGAACTTACTAAATTTATACCTCAGAGGTAGAGATATATTCTCTGATAATATACCAAAGCTGTGCATTTGTATCCATCAGCTGTAATTGCACAGATTCAAAAGAAATTTCAAATTCCAGTAATGAACAATAACAAAAGGGAAACTGCTCGTAATTAGCACGGTGCACACCAAAAACTGGAAACCAGTCTCAGTCAACCGTGCAGCTTCTTTATCCCTGCAGAATGGGCACATAAAGACAGCATATCATAATATGATATGCAGGATTTTCAGCATTCAAAAATAAAGGTTTATGTGTGGTAAGAAAGAATACCTTTGACTTAAAAGACCTCTCTGGAAAATTTTTATCATGGAAGAGCTAAAATTAGTTAGCTTTTCTGCTTGGATTGAGTTTATAAGTTGCAGCAAGAAACACTGGTCGAAACAATTGCAAACAATATGAGAGCAGTTAAAGTAAATCAATGACCAACTGAACAGAAGGAAACATTGGTAATATCATTTTTTAGTGTTGTGGTTATTGGGATAAATGACAACTATCCTACAGTTCCTTTGAATGCAAAGCTGAAAAGGATAACAATAGAGAAAATACAAGATGCAGTCCACACCTCCCATTGTCCAAGAGCATATGCCTCAAGTTCGTCCAAGCTTGGGAGTTTAATAGTTGAAGCCATTGGCTCTCTTGGCAAAATTCCACTGCAGTATTGCCATTCAATTTTTCAGCGCCAATAATAAGCTAACTTTCCAAAGCAGCATGATGGCATCAATCAAAGGGAGTAATAATACAACTTGACAGAAGGTAAGTACAAAAAAATTTGGAAGACCAATAAGGCATTAATTTACTGGTGTTGTTAAATTGTTAATAAGCTAAGAAGAACTAAGAGCTGCAGAGACGACTTTATATAACAAGACAGTTTTGAAAGTCTAGCTGTAAAATTGCCATCTGATTTCAGTCAGATATCCATAGGTACAAAAGAATTAACACATCAAACTCCCAAACGTTCCACATAAGCGAGCCCAATGAAAATACAAAAAGAAAGATATATCCTACTCTTCAGTAATTCCTTTGATAACCTTAAGTAATAAAAGCAATTAAACTAGGAAACTGAAAATATAAGACTCACCCTTCTGTTATATGCTTCTGGAGGTTATTTTGAAAAGTGGGATTCAATCTATAGCTGGTTTCCTTCTTCCTGCCATTTTAGCATCCGCAATTTCAGCGAAGAGCAGAGAATTAAGTGCGAAAGTATTTTTGCACATAACCGAACCTAAAGATCAAAACTTTAGAAGTCAAAAAACAAGCAAATTTACCTTTCCACAGTTTCAGTAACAATTCTCAACTGAACTAAACGATCAATGGCGACTCTATGCTTGGTGGATCCATCAGCAAGCAGCCACTCTTCAAGCATCTTGGCTGGGACTGCACCATCTAAATACAACATTTCTAGCACATACTTCTTCGCTAAAGGAGACAATGACCTAAAAGAAAACTCAATCAAATTTTTTTCTTCAATAACAATAAGTCACAATGTGAAGTGAAAAGGACCTGAGAATGGCTTGGCAGATGAAGGGATTGGCGAAAAGATTGTCCAGTTTGACTGGTGGCAACGACGCCACCATGTCCATGAAATTCTTCGCAATAATTCTCACCTGAGGCATTTTTTGTCCCTTTCTTATACCTTCTTTTCGAGGAAATTTGAGTTCTTTTTCAGCTGAAGCAGAGCCGCAGAGGCCAGGTGATCTTCAAGTTCCAGTTACAAAGAGATGGAGTAAAAGAATTTATTAGGGTGCTCGTAAAATTAGAGCATCAAAAATTTAAAACTACATATTTTTTAAAGTAGTGTTCATCCGAGTTCAATCTGGTTCAATCCTGGTTATACCGGTTCAAAATGGGTTCATAACCGATTTTTCTAGTTCAGATCAGGCTTTCTTGGCTTGTTTTAGGTTCAATCGGTTCAAACCTAACCGCAGGTTTTCCATTTTGTTATGGATTTTAAAATCGGTATTTTCTTGTTTAGTCCTTATTTTTATCGATTCAAATGAATTTTTTCAATTCAAAATGGTTATATCAGGTTTTATTGGTTCAAAAACCACTTTTTCTTATATTTGCTGGTTTTGTAGGTTCAAACTAGTCCAACAAGTTTTTTTGATCTGCCCAAGTTTTTTTGTCAATTCAAAATAGTTCTTTTCAATTTTCGACAGTTCAAAATGAGGATTCCATCTTGTTTTTCTATTCAAATATGGTTAAACAAGTGATTCCTTATCCAGTTCGAGTTTTACTAGTTCAAATAGGTTATATTTGGATTTTTAGTTTAAATGGTTATATCGAATTTATTAGTTCTGTCCGATTCAAAATGGATCAATTCAGTTCATAACGGTTCTATCGGATTTTCCAATTGAAAATGAGTTTATCTAATCCAATTGGTTCAGCCCAAGTTTATTGGTTCAAAATAGGCCTATCCGGTTCAAGATGGGTTATTACTAGTTTAGTTTGGTTTTTACCCATTGGCCAAATGTGCATTTTTACCTCTCATGTGTTGGCTAAAAGTGCAACCTTATCCCTAATATTCTGGTTGGAAGATTTGTGCCTCTTATATAATGAAAATGGGAGAAAATTACCTTTGTTGTGCACATTTGTCAAAGTTGACCGAACTTCCATCAGTTAAAAGCTGAGGTGTTTTTTTGCCACGTGTCAACGTGTCATTGGATACAAGTGGAGACGCGTGATTACACATGATGGGCAAAGAAAATTTCCTTCTTCTTTTTCCTCTCTTCTTTCCCGTTTCTATCTTCTTCTCCTCTCTCCATCTGTAAAGGTTGCAGCTGTGGAGGATAAATACTCCCATGCCCCAACACCAAGTCTCTCCACTATGCTGGCAGCGACACCCGAATAATTAGCATCTCCACCGCTACTTCTAATCTCACACTCTCCTTTTTAACAACCCACTTAGCCTCTGCTCTTCATGTTAATTACCCATTTAATCTCAAGTACCAGCTTCCAAGCCATGACCTTGACTCTCTTATCTCTCTCTCTCCATAGATGAGGACCTTCTTATTATGCTTGATGAGAACCACCACCTCTTCCCTTCTCTCTCTCGCATAAGATTATAAATTTTCCTGCCAAACCCACTGAGTTGACTTGGTTGGGTGGTTGTTCTAATGTGGGGGAGTTGCATGTTAACAAGATGAGGCATCCCAAGATGGAGACTTGATTTGCTGATGTGTTGAAGAGCGCGAAAATCATGCAAAAAGAAGGTGTTGGGTTTGGTGGAGAGGGGCAAAGTGAGGGCAATGGCGATGGTGGGAAGGTGGTTGGCGGTCTTTGTGGACCTGAGTTTATGGTTTTGGAGATAAGTTCTTCTTTTGGTTTTAATTATTCTTCTATTTCGTTGTCTAGTTTGCCTATTAAGGGTCAGATTAAGGATCATGGGATTATTTTGCTGGATAATAAGGTCAAATTGCCTGCTTCTGATTCATTTCAATTCCAAGGTATGCTCTTTCTACAATATTTTCACTAATTGCTTAAATTTCATAAAATTGCTTCTAAATTGCATTTGCTTTTAAGAAGGATTTTGTTATTTATAAAGATCAGTTTGGTTGCTTTAAATTTTGGCATTGAAGTTCTCAATTTGATTTTTTGTTTGTTAAACATTGGCTATTGAAGTTCTATTCTTTTTAGCAGTGGTGAGCATAACAAGTTTTTAATTTGTTGTTACAGCGATAATAACGTAGCTACTGCTATTTCTCATTCACAAACTAAAACCTATCAAGACTCGGTTGCTCTTGTTTCAGTGGAGAATAAGAATTATGTGACCCTTTTAGAATCAAATAGGAAAATCAACGGCGTTGAAATGCATAATATCGTTTAAGTTTCTAGGATCCCATTGTCATCACAATATGATCAGCCACAAGGACAAGGAGATAGAAACGGAAAAGAAGAGAGGAAGAAGAAAGAGAAAAAATTTTTACCCATCACATGTAAATTACACGTCTCTACGTGTGTCCAGTGACACGTTGACATGTGGCAAAAAATAACACCTCAGCTTTTGACTGACGGAAGTTTGGTCAACTTTGACAGTGGTGGACGACATGGGTAATTTTCTTTCATTTTTATTAAATGAGGATCACAAATCTCCCCACCGAAACATTAGGGGAAAGATTGCACTTTTGGCCAATATATGAGGGGTAAAAATGCATTTTTGACCGTACCCATTCAACAAGTTACATTCGGGTTTTGTGGGTCAAAATAGTTCTATTGGGTTTCTTGGTTCACAAATGCTCTACTAGATTTTCCAGTTCATTATGAGTTTTGTTGATAAAAAATGGATTTTTTTGAGTCAAAATTGTTCTGTCAAGTTTTTTTTTGTTTTGTCTAGTTCAGAATGGATCTATCCAATTCCATTCGGATTTTCCAATTCATAATGGTTTTATTAGGTTTTCTAGTTGAAAATGGGTTTATCCAGGTGCAAAAGTTTCAGCCTAGATTTTTTTGTTCAAGTCGAATCATTACTGGTTCGATTTTTCAGCTCATAATGGTTTTATCGAGTCCATCAATGATTTATCAATTCTCATGGATTCCATCGCTAATTTTAGAGTCCATGACAACCAGCAACCTCAAACTCGCCATGTCATTTCACTCTTATCTTGCCAAAACATTGCTCATCTTTGACCCTTTTTCGACCAACGATCTTATGGGCTTGTACACCAAATGCAATGCCATTGAAAGTGCCCACAAACTTTTCGATGAAACTCCCACAAAAAAAAAGATTCAATCTTGGAACATTATGATTGCTGCATACTTAAGACGCCTATTTGATAAAGCTTAATAATAGTTCGAAATGCCTCAACCAAATATTGTTAGCTAGAAGTGTTCAAAATCCAACCCTACCCAAATAATTCGATCCGAACAAGAAATTTGGGTAAAATTATTAGGGTTGTTATGGTCGGGTAGGGTTGGAGATTTTAAGTTTTCGGGTCAGGTTAAACTCTCATAAACCGATCCGTCCGAAAACACACTTTTTTCTTTTAAAATATAATATTTTATTTATCGGGCGAGTTCTGATTGGGTTGACCTGACCCGAACTCCTTTTTTTTAATATAATTTAAATTAAAAAAAATATTTGGATAGAGGTCCGAATTATTCGTAGAATAGGATAGAGTTGAAATATATGAGAAAATTCAGAATTCGTATTGGGTTGATCCGAACCCAGTCGATGAACACCCTTATTGTTAGCTATTACTCGTTGATACCAAGCTTGTCTCATCATGGGTACCATCAAGAGTCAATAGATGTATTTAGACATATGAAGAACTATTTTTGTTGTTTGTCTTGATGTTTTTACGGTTGTTTGTTTAGTTGGTTCTTGTGCTTGCTTAGGCTCATTAGTGTTATTACGTCAAGTGCAGGAAGCAACAATACTTATCATTAGGCTGGAGTTTAAAAAGGATAGTCTACAATGCTTTGATTGATGCCTATGGGAAATGTGGTTTGTAGACTTGGGGCAATGGTTGAGCTTGGACGAAAAATATCACGAGACAAAAATTGTTTGTACCATTATAATATCACATTTTTGTAACCATCCAACTTGAAACATTTAACAATTCACAAGGGGTAAAACACGGGGCTTCATACATTTCTTGGAGGAAGCAATACCCAATTATGCCTTATCAACAACTTCCAAACTCAAGGAAATAGTCAGCAATGCAAAAATTAGAATAATTTGTATTACTGATCCCTTATTTTCAATTTGTAACATGAAATCATCTATCTTTAATTGATTAACAAAAAAGTCCGGACCTATTATTGCAGATTTACCCGTCTAATACTCAAGTCACCAAAATGCACAGATTCACACTACACTTTCTTCTCAAAAGTCGTAGCGATTAAACGTTATACTACCTCTGAAGCCATCTACGTCGGTATATGTCATCAACAAAAAATGAATAGGGATCGGCTTTACAATTGGTAAACCAAGGTAATCTTATAATCTAATGTCAATTGCCATGAAGCTTCAGTAGACCACTGAGTAACAAAATATGGGAAAAACATAAGCTACTGCCAACAGGAAAAAGGGGGCCTAAGACTGCAAAGTGCCGTTGCTGGAATGCTGGAACCATACTCACACAGCAGTAAAAATCTTCTCATTCTATAAATCTAACAAAATTGGTAGGGCGTTTATCTTCTGACCATACGTTATTTTCACCTATTTTTCTTTTGCTCGCTTCTGTCTTTCTATGCAAAAGTGCAAGGTATGTCTTCGGCAGGTTCATTGCGTTCAACGGCTGGTGGTAGCTGCTTTTGACCACTGGGTGGCTTCGCAGAGAGGGGGGAGCCTTGCATGGCCAGTTTCTCCGGTCCAATTTCAAACTGCAATCCAGAAAGAACATGCATATGAATTGTTCACAGATATACAGAGACCATGATCTAATTCTAGTCCACAACTACTTCAGTAATTGGAGGAAAAAAAAAAGAAAAAAGAAAACCCCAAATTATTTATATTACAATGACGATAAGCACCAAACATGATTATTGTAGCTTATAGTTTCTGTGAAATGAATTTAACCAATTGATGTATGCGAATTTAAATATACTAATTCAGAAATGAAAGACCAAATTTTGCAGACATGCTCAGGTTCCAATCAAATGACCTTACTCAGTCCGTTTACCATGATCATAAACATAATAATTCAACCTTCATAACTCATAGGATCAGTCTTACGAGAAATAGTTTCTCTGGCAGCATCACAAACTTCTGGCTTTTCAGTTCTTCTCTTCTGGATAACCTCCAAGGTCGCACCCACAGAGGACGGCAGTAACATGAACGGGATTCTTACAGCAGAAACACGGCAACTACAATGACCAACTGACCCAAAAGTCCATAAATAGGAACGAACTCCACCAAAAGCCAATTACACCAAACACTAAAAGGGAACGCGATAATCCAAAGAAACCAATAAAAAATAGAAACACCCATCGAAGAGAATAAACAGAGAAAGAGAGAGGGGGATCAAAAGTGAAGTGATTTTCTGGTACCTTCCTGGAGCGATTGATGATATGAGATGCATAAGCCATGACTTGTATCTTCAAGGAAATTAATCAGCTCCTCGAAGAAA
The DNA here is from genome assembly GCA_037975025.1 of Excoecaria agallocha. NCBI lineage: Eukaryota > Viridiplantae > Streptophyta > Magnoliopsida > Malpighiales > Euphorbiaceae > Excoecaria > Excoecaria agallocha. The sequence continues at coordinate 33,338,035 of CM075810.1, read as the reverse complement.
GAAAATAAAAAACCCTCTAGAAATGGCAGAAAGTCGATGAAAAGTGACGGAAATAACAGATATCAAAATGCAGAATTCTATTTTAGAGGTTGATTAATAGAAATTTGGGTTTTAGGGGTTTTTATGCAACGAAACACTCAAATCAAATTTCTGAAAGTGACTTCGATCTCCCTTTTGAGTTTTGAGATTAGATGCCCGAAAAAAGAAATCCAACTTTTCTGAGAAACCAATTTGTTCCAAGAAACCGGGCACTTAATCCCCGAGCTACGAGAAGAATAAGAAGGGTCAAAAATGGGGAAAAGAAAGCACAGAAGCGTAAGATGGTGAAGGAGATTAAACCTTCAAAACGATTCACTCTGTATCCATTAATAATAGTAACTAGTAAGTACGTGTGGCCCATCACAGTAATAAATAAAAAAAAAAAGAAAGAATCAGAATCTGACGGAACCTTCTCCCCTGTATGTATATTAAAATAATCGATTGGCATTCCAGATTCCTTGTCGACAAAATATTAAACAGTGTGATTAATCGTCGTGAGGTCCTTGAGGGGATATCCCAAAAACAAATCCATATACAAACAACGTATTGAAAATCGATACTCCTGTCACCGTCAATTACTTATCTCCCTCCTCCTCTTTCTTGCATTTCACCCACAAAAAAATGGACCATCTTCTATGGCGGCTGTTACCTCTCCTTGTACTTTTCTCCTCGTCTCTTTACTTCTTCTACTTCCCCAATTCTGCAAAGGTATAAACTTTACGAGTTGGATTCGATTTCTTTTGATTTGTGATTGGTTTTTGGCTAACATAGTAAATAATTGTATGGAAATGGCAGTTTTCTCATGGTGATTGTAGCCTTCTTCCTTGTAAGCATTACTGGATAACCAGCAAGAGTATTGTCACCCCAAACGGTGTCGTTTCTGGTGCAGGTAGATTTGAGCTAATCCCAGTTTCGTTTTCATAGGTCATTTTTGTTATTGGATTGATTTGTCGTTCATGGAATTTGTGTTGAGAAGTGGAGATAAAGGAAGGGGTTATTGTAGCCATTGTTAAGGAAGAAGATTGGCAGGGAAAATCCAAGGAGGGACAAATTATTGATTATGGAGAAGCTGTTGTAATGCCTGGCTTGATTGATGTGTAAGATTTTTCTTTGATTTGTTTGTTCATCGGGATGAATTTGAAACGAAGATTGTATCCCGATTGATGCGTTTGTGGCAGACATGCACATCTTGATGACCCTGGAAGAGCTGATTGGGAAGGATTTCCTTCTGGAACTAAAGCAGCTGCTGCTGGTATAGTTCTATTTTGTTCCCCATCTTTATCTGTCGAGGTTTTCAATATTTTATGTTCTTTACTTTTTCTTGGTTCACTCACTAGTTTTCTGAAATTGGACTGTTACACATCTACAGGAGGCATTACAACTTTGATTGATATGCCTCTAAATAGCGACCCATCAACTGTTTCAGTGGAAACTTTGAGACTAAAGGTATGAATCCTGCTATATAAATCCAGTTTATCCTTTGTATTGAACCTATGAAAGGCTATGATTGGATTGTATCTCTTATTAATTTTCACCACCTTTTCTTCTCCTTTTCTTGACATAAATGGATTAGCTTGAGGCTGCAGAAAAGAATATCTACGTTGATGTTGGTATGCTTTTGGAACTATATCTTTGGATGCCAATATATTGAGGACTATTTCTTGACTATGCCATTAACAGGTTTTTGGGGAGGCCTAGTTCCTGAAAATGCATTCAATGCAAGTGCTTTAGCAGATCTCCTAAGTGCTGGTGTTCTTGGTTTGAAGGTAATGATTTAGGATATGTCTCACTTTCAAGTGCTAATGGTTTCTGATTGAAGGCTTAGTACGCAATCCAATTACCATCCTGCCGACAATAGTTTGGAGACCTATTATTCATATTCTATTATCCAATAGTCCTTTTCCCGTTTCGATTTTATCATTTCTTTTGTTCTCTAGTGGATTTTTTTTTCATGCTTTTGCTAAATTTTCTTCTTAATCCTTCCTCTAATTTTTTTTTTGGTTAGTCTTTTATGTGTCCTTCAGGGATCAATGACTTCCCCATGACCAATGCTACCCATATCAAGGTCTGCTTCCTGTTGCATCTTTCAAATATCTGACACAAAACCTTTTCTAGTTATATAGGATTGTATCAAATCTTTATCGATGCCAAAATCTTTTATTTCTTTTGCAAATTAATGCATCAGATATCATTAACTAATACTTTTTGAGATTTGGGCATAATTATTCATTTGCTTTTGTGCACTAATTTGATGAGAAGAAAATCTCTCTTTGCTTAAAGTTCTTATGGTTTGCTTCTTTAGGAGGGACTATCTGTATTGTCAAAATACAGGAGACCTTTACTTGTACATGCAGAGGTTCAGCAAGTTTCTGAGGGCAACCAAGAAGATGGTGAAACTGATCCTCGACATTATTCTACATACCTCAGGACAAGGCCGCCGTCATGGTAACTACTGTCATCTGAAAAAGTCAGGCTACTAAACCATGTTGGCCAGTTGTTCCATATTGTTTTTTGGCTGATATATATTTCTTTTGGTTTCATATATTTTATGGTTGTCCAATGCTGCTATCCCAAAAGTATCACACACACACACATGTATCTTGATAAAGTTAGAATTTCTAGATTGTCTATTCCATTTTCCTCAAATAGCTAAAAGTTCTGAAATTGTTAAGTCGTTAACCTTTTCTTACGGGGTCTATTTCTCCTGTCTGCATATATAACTAATAATCATGTATGTTCCTTACCCAGGGAGGAGGCAGCTATTAAAGAGCTTGTGACACTTTCAAAGGATACTAGACTTGGTGGTTCTGCCGAAGGAGCTCATCTCCACATTGTTCATTTGTCTGATTCAGGGTCTTCTCTACAACTTCTAAAGGTATCGGACCAAAATTTCATGTTTATTCTGGTCTATAATGTATGAAGGATCACATGGTTTGCTTACAGTCACCCGATTTTCTTCATTGGTTCAGCTGAATTTTCTTAGCTTGACAATAGCTTACAACTTTCTCCATTATATATTCTATATTTGGGTCAATACATCTCCAGACCCCTATATGGCAAAAATTAAAAAAATAAAAAAACTCATTTGAACACCTTAACTTTTCAAAAAATCATACGAACTTGCCGAACATTGACTTGACTGTAGTTTTTATAAATCATTTCCTATAATTTTGACTGCTGGTTAAAACTTGCCCCTACATGGCATTGATGTAGCTGTAATTCTATTTGGATAGGAAGCAAAAAGAAGTGGTGGCAGTGTGACTGTAGAGACATGCCCCCATTATCTAGCCTTTTCAGCAGAAGATATTAAAGATGGAGATACTCGTTTTAAATGTGCTCCACCCATCCGTGATGCAGCCAATAAAGAAGCACTGTGGAAGGCTCTGCTGGTATATTTTTTATTTTAAATTGCATTTGAATCCTACAATTATTTTTTTCTTTTTTTCTTTTTTATTAATTTCTTCTGTTTCTACTTGACATCTATTCACTCTCAGGTAGGAGATATTGATCTGTTAAGTTCTGATCATTCACCAACAGTTCCTGAACTTAAACTCCTTGATGAAGGTGACTTCTTGAGAGCCTGGGGAGGCATATCATCATTGCAGGCTTGTGTTTTTTCATCAAGAACAGATTTACATTGCAAAGTTCCTTGCTTGTTCTTTTTATTTTTTTATTTTTATATAGTACTAATACAGTTTGATATTTCCTATTGGGAAAATGTATTATTTTGCTTTTGACATTTGTCTTGGTGCTCTATTTTGCCTTCAAGTTTTTTTTGAGCAAAAATCTCCCTATAATTGTTAATGGTTGTGCTAGAATGCTTTTATAATCGGTGCTAAAATGCTCCTTTAATGGTTGAAAATGGTGCAAAAATGCCCTACAGTTGTTGAAAATAGTACTAAAATGCTTCCATTTTAGTACTCTTATGAGCATCTATGGGGATATTTTAGCTCTAAAATAACTTAAAGAGCAAAGCAGAGCATCAAGACAAACATTAAGAGCAAAATAGTATCCCCATTTCTCTTGAGAGCATCTGCAGTTTGTGTTGCCTGTGACATGGACATATGGAAAGCAATATGGAGTCAGTTTAGAACAGGTAGCATTGTGGTGGAGTGAGAGTCCTGCTAAGCTTGCTAAACTTGATTCAAAGGTGAAGGAAATTTCTTTGTGCTTTTCACATTGTTGACAGGCACTAAATAAGCAGGAAAGTTTTACATCATAACTTCTCAATCTTTCAGGGAGCCATTGAAGTAGGAAAGCATGCAGATATCATGATATGGGAACCAAATGTGGAGTTTAATCTCAATGATGATCTTCCTATATTCATTAAACATCATGTACAGCTTCTCATCTCCCTATCTCTTCTTCTCGATAGACTATTCTTAATAAGTTTACTCTCACTGCAATTTACTCTTATAACCTGCCAATGATAAAATACATCGACTTATATTTGATTGCTAGGCCCATCATTTAGGTATGAAATTTTGGTTTGTAGCATCAGAGTGCACATGTTGCGCCATTTAGTGATATTAATATGTGTTGTCATCAAATGGTGCCAGGCTGGAACATAGTTAGAAATTTAGTTCATTCAATTCGGGAATTACACATTAAAATTGTAAGAGTGTTTTTATTTACATTTCGTGCTCAATAAAAATCGAAGCGAACTTAATAGACCGATGTATATTATAGATGACTGAACCAAATAGAATAAAATTCTTTTAATTCAGTTCGGTTTTCGGTCCACTCTTGTTAATATTAATGTTGGCATTTGGGCGGCACTTTAGCTAGTGATGTTTGCAATGCAGAGTATCTCAGCCTATAAGGGAGCCAAACTTTCAGGAAAAGTGTTAGCAACTTTTGTAAGAGGGAACCTCGTTTACAAAGAAGGAAAGCACAGTCCGGCTGCTTGTGGTTCTGCCATTTTAGCAAAATGAAAAACGGAAGCCATGTAATTGATATATCCAAATCTTGAATTCTTTCATTTCTTTTTCTCTGTTTCCGTATCAATAAGACTAACTCTGGTTTTGTAACACCGCAAATCCAGGTTTCGACTTTCAATCATTGTTGCTCTTTGGCCTTTGGATTAATCCAATGTAAGCACATCAAGCTCCCAAGGGATACAAAACTAGCTATTGCTTCACCTTCGTCTTTAACAATCACAGCGTGCTAATTATTAGATCAGATTTTACTGTAACTTCTAGATGAACAAGGGTGTTACTTTTTTTTTTTTTTGAGCTAAATCAATTGTCTTTCTGTATTAGAATAGGAATTAATTTATGATAATAATTGGGATTAGTTTAATTTAATTAATTTATATCTTTATTATTATTATTATTATTATACTTTTAGGAAATAAATATATAATATCGGTAGGAGGAGATGATTCGGTGTGTTCATATCTGATGCGCATGTTTGCAAGACTCTTGATGAAAAATAAGAAAATATGAATCTTTTATTCAACTGTGTATGTAGAAATTTCAAAACTGTGGTAATTTTTTAGTATTTTAATTTCTAAGGGTAAAATCCTTTATTTTCTAGAGAACAAAACAATAAAATCTTTTTAGTTTTGATTGTTTACTCACAAGAATTTGCGAATTTAAAAATTTATATTGATTTGATATGTCACATTGCTGAGGTATCAACTTTTAGATGAAAATGTATTAAATTGATGCATTTACCCTAATAAAAATTAAAGTTAAGGAATTTAATTTTTTCGGTTAAAAATTGAAACTCAAAGATATTTTCATAAAAAAAATAATTTACATTCCAAAATTTTATACATAATTATGTAATAAATATTACCATAATTTAGTGATACTTTAACGATAAATTTATGATATATATATATATATTTCTCAGTCTGAAAAATAATGTTTTGAGAGGCTTATATTTTGTAATTTTTAATCAAATTTGGAAAATTAAGAGATATAAATTTTATATTGGCAAGTGAAAAGTGGGAGAGATTGGACAGAAGGAGTAGGAGCCGATTTCATAGGTTCTAAAAACCAACCAATGCAACCGTCTTCCGTCACCGGCGATTCAGTAGCTACCGTCTCATTCTCTTTCCTCTGCCATCTCTGCCTTGAATCGCTGTTTCTATAGCTACCGTCTCATTCTCTTTCCTCTGCCATCTCTGCCTTGAATCGCTGTTTCTATATCGCAATCTTTCTCTCTTCAAACCAGGAGCTTTTACTCCCTCCACTCGCTCCTCCATTTCATCCAATCGAATTTCCAACGCCTATAGTTCAGTTTCCATTTGCTCCGGTCACTTCAGATCCGACAGGTCGGACCAATGATAGGAAATTGAATAACAGAATCAAAACAACAGACAGCAATGGATGAAAAAGAACTGAAAGAACTGTGTATATTGATATCAACAATCAAATACAATGTTCTATATTCTGTTTACAATCCAGAAAAGAAGAAGAAAAAGAAATGGAGCAAGGGCCTCAACAACAAGAGAGCAGCCAAACACAGCTACTTCTCTACCCTCACTCTCTATACTGCCTTAACAATTGAATTTCAACCACACCCTTCTCTCACAACCCGTTATTCCTCTTATAGCACCTTTCCCTCCTAACTAACTCTGTGCCAGCTCAGCTCTATCCTGCTTGCCTCTTGGATCGCCTGATTCATATCGTTTTCTTCATCAGATACTATGAGTGCTGCTGCAGCAATCAGTAGTAAAACCACGACAGCTATTCTACAAAATCTGTATTACATACAAGTAATCTATTATCAAAAGAAATAAAAACCAACAAAACAAGGTCCCGAAACTAACTACAAAAAGCAAAGTGGCAGGATATAGGTGGTGCACATTTTGAGAACTAAACTTTAGTTGTTAATTAATTCCATAGGCCTCATTCTAAAAGCTTTTCTCAGGATACAAATATAAGGTTCAGCAAACTGCAATACAACTAATCTTCCTACGTCACCTTTTCAACCTTTTCAACTAATTGGCGAACAGTTTCAGTTCCACTAATTATAGTTGAAAAATAAAAGCAACGAATATATGTTGAGACCAAAATTGGTTAACAAAAATGCAAACAAGATAGGTTAGAAAATATGGAAAGTAAAATGTACTTCAACTAATTCATAAGAGATGTCAAAACTGAGTACTTCAAAATAGGGTTGTTCATGGGTCATTGAATTGGGTCAAAAATGAAATGAACCCAACCCAAACCCAAACCCAAACCCAATATGTATGAAATGCGTGATTTATTTGTTTAAAACCAACCCAACCCATTACAACTAACAACAGTTTGGAATGAATTTTAAAACAGTTTAAATACGGTTTGAAGTGAATTAAATATTATATAAATCTTGGTTCCCATCAAATAAGATTTTTTATTTGATTTTTTTTCTTTCAAAGATCTAACTCTTTAAATTTGTTATAAAATAAAATAATAAACAAAAAAATAATTATATTAAATTATAAATTACATTTTATTTTAAAAAAACTGCAAATTATTTTTTTTTCAAGATATTCACAAATTAAATAAAAACTGCAAACTATATTAAAGAAACTGTACTACAAATATAATGGTAGGTAATTTCGCACCTGATCGATTTGTAATTGCGTGGAGAACATGCTTCCTTTCAACGTATGCTGGTCTCGCCGGCAAAATGGCAGCTGCTCTCCGGCAACTCACCAAGTCCACCGGAGTTGAACCAGTGACAGCAAAATGTGCGCAACGCGATGGTGAGTTCAACGGTAGTCATCGCGCGCGCGCGCACTCTCCATGGTTTGGCCGGATCTGAAAGACCTAATCCTGATGATTGTTCTCCGCCATGTTTTACGACTCTCCGCGGATCTCAGAAGCCTATTCTCGTCAGATCCAATCCATTCGCACTCTTTTGGACCCTAATCGCAGGCAGATTTGACCGGAAAGTTGTAGGTAGCGCCGTTTCCTCACGCATTATCGGTCTCTGATTCTTGTTCTCTTCTTATTATCCATTCCTTCCTTCCCTTCTAGCGGTGTTTCTCTCACTGACTGGAGTTCATGGCCAAAGAGCCCCAGCGATCGCTCGATATATCCTCACCGGCCGGAGTGTTGATGGCCAGAGAATCAGAACTCTCTCCCCACGTATTTCTCTCTTTTTCTCTCCTGCTTTTGTAACCGAGTGTCCACTTTTGTGCAACGAGAAAGATATGCATTTATCGTTTGACACAGTAATCCCACTACTAATACATAATTAGTCGTCTAGCCTCGTTTCGCGCCATTATAACAAATACATTAATAATTAAATTATAAAATATAATATTATGTAAAAAATATATTATTTAAAATTTTTAATATTACATTTGAATATAACATAAGATAATAGAGATTCAAATTAAAAAAAAAAATCCTTTAATATTAGATTGAAACTTCAAAGTCTTAGCAATCAAGAACGTTACAAAATCACATAAATATATCTTTAAATTTCAAATACATTAACTTTAAAATTTAGAAACAAATGTGTGTCATCTTGTATTTTTATGGTTATATGGAAATTTGACATTTTTATAAAGGAGTGAAAAAAACGAATTAATAAGAAAATCAATCTAAAATTCAATTGATTTTAAATTAACCAAACTAATAAATTAAAAATATGGTTTTTATTTTTAAAATTTTTCGGTTAATCTTTAATCAATAGTTAACATATTTAAATACATTTTATATTTTATATTTTACATTTAAACTTTTAATATTTTTCCACTTCATAAATATTATAATATTTTTCATTTTTCAAGCATTTTTAATCATTAAAAACAATCTTATAATTTATTAAAAAAAATACTTTAAAACACGTACTCTTTAATTTCTCTGTCTTTCCCAATACCAAGCATCAGCTAAGCAAAATTAGTGGTATTTCACAATGCTTTTTATATTTTAGTATTTTTTAATCACGAACTTATTTGGTGAAAAAATTATTCTAAATTTAATATTTAAAAAACGTCTATTATGAAAAGTCTTTCTAATAAAATAAAACATTTTTTTTGTAACTTCCAAAAATAATATATTCAAATATAATTTCATAGAAGAAAATAAAATGACTCCTAAAATATGAAATATAGTAAGCAGATTTGCATTCCAAAAATATGTTATTTTACATTGAAACAATTATAATGAGTTTCAATGCTGGACAACAGTCACAATATATATATATATATATTCAAAGAAAAATAAATGTGTTTAACAATATGCTCTTTATAATATATGACTTGAAATGCTTCACTTGTAGCTATAAGTCATTATAATAGCTATATAAAAAAAATACTCTTATCAAATATAATATCGACTGTGGATTTATATTTTTATTTTCATTTGAACTGCTCAATTTGGGTTATTAATATTATCCTAAAATTAATTGCTGAATTATAAAAGACATAAATCCACGTCATCATCTTCTACGGGTTTTACTTTTCAGTTAAATAACTGAAAATCGATAAGATAATAACTGATATTCAAATCCCAAAAATGGCGACACTACTCCATTAAAATCCCTATGGAGCTCTCCAATCACTTAATTACTCTGAGAAAATCCCCAATTCTATTCCTCAAACCGTTCAAACCCCTTAAAAAGCCATTCTTTTCGCTTTCCAACTCGATCGAGTCGCCTTCAACTCGACTCGCTCTCGCTCGCTCACTGCAATCCGAAACCTTGAAATCCCTAGAATGGAGCTCGCTTTGCGACCGGCTCTCTCCTTTCACGTCAACCTCCATGGGCTCTGCGGCGGCTCGGAAGGCAACAATTCCTATCGGGAAAAGCCTCCATGAGAGCCGTAAGTTACTAGACCAGACTGGTGCAGCGTTGGCTGTTACGCAATCAGGGCCGTTAGATCTTTCTGGAATTGAGGATATAACAAGCATTGTGAGTTCTGCAGTTTTCGGTAACTTGCTCACGGTCAGTGAGCTCTGTGCTGTGAGGCGGACCCTGAGAGCTGTAAGGTCAGTTTTGGAGAGGTTGAAGGAAGATAAATATTGCTTGGAAAGGTACATACAAATATATATATATATATATATATATATATATATATATATATATATATATATAATTTTCCAATGGAAGTTTTGTTTTTGAAAAAATTTGACGGGTCTCTTCTACCTTATTTATTTGAATAGGTACTGGCCTCTTCTTGAAATACTTGAAAGTTGCAATTTGCAAATTGAGTTAGAACAGAAAATAGGATTTTGCATAGATTGCAATCTCTCAATTATACTTGATAGAGCAAGTGAAGAATTGGAGATTATTAGGTCTGGAAGGAAAAGGAACATGGAGAATCTGGATACTCTGTTGAAGGGAATATCAGCTAGGATCTTTCAGGCTGGAGGTATTGACAGGCCTTTCATAACTAGACGCCGTGCTAGGTTGTGTGTGGGAGTTAGGGCTTCTCACAAGTATTTGATTCCAGATGGTCTGATTCTAGATGTTAGTGGCTCAGGTGCAACATACTTTGTGGAGCCCAGTGAAGCTGTAGATTTGAATAACCTTGATGTTATGCTCTCGAACTCTGAAAAAGCTGAGGAAGTTGCAATTTTAAGCTTGCTTACATCTGAAATTGCAGAATCAGAGAGTGATATAAGATATTTATTGGATAGAATTCTTGAAATTGATCTTGCTTTTGCTAGAGCTGCTTATGCTCAACAGATTAATGGCATCTGTCCAATTTTGACTTCAGAGCGATGCAAAGGTGAACCTCCCGTTGGAGCAAATGACATATTTTCTGTAGACATTGAAGGTATAAAGCATCCATTACTCATTGGGTCATCTCAAAGAACATTGTGTGATGTCCTTCTTTCCAGTTCTGTGGATTCAGCTGATTCTGATGGTGGAGATAGTGTAATGACTATTCAAAACTACTCTGAAAGCATATCTGAATTTCCCGTGCCAATAAACTTTAAAGTGGAGTTTGGAACCAGAGTGATTGTTATATCGGGACCTAACGCTGGAGGAAAAACTGCTTCTATGAAAACTCTGGGTATAGCATCTCTTATGGCAAAGGCTGGCTTCTTTTTGCCTGCCAAAAATACCCCAAAGCTTCCATGGTTTGATCTTGTTCTAGCAGATATTGGGGACCACCAGGTAATAGTTTCCCTCGTCTATGGGAGTTACATTGTCAGTTCAATTGGTTGGTCCATTTCATTCTGACTCTGCTTTTGTTTTTTTGAAGTCACTAGAACAAAATCTATCAACTTTTAGTGGCCACATATCCCGCATTTGTGAGATCTTGGAGGTGGCCTCAAAAGATTCGCTTGTCCTTATTGACGAAATTTGTAGCGGAACTGATCCTTCTGAGGGAGTGGCACTTTCAACCAGCATCTTACAGTATCTTGGAGATCGTATTGGTTTAGCTATTGTGACGACTCATTATGATGATTTAAGTTGCTTGAAAGATAAGGATGCCAGATTTGAGAATGCAGCTATGGATTTTTCTCTTGAAACCTTGCAGCCTACCTACCGGATCCTTTGGGGGAGTACTGGTAATTCTAATGCACTAAGCATTGCCAAATTGATTGGTTTTGATAGTAATATAATTCAAAGTGCACGAAGGTGGGTGGAGAAGTTAATGCCTGAAAAACAAGAACAACGTAAAGGGTTGCTATATGAGTCATTAATGGATGAAAGGAACAGATTAGAAGTGCAGGCTGCTGAAGCAGCGTCTCTGCATGCAGAAATTATGGAGCTCCACCGTGAGGTATGCTTTACAAATTCCAGCTTAGCATGGCATTAATTCCCTAGCCCTTTATATGCCTTTTCAGGTCAAGATTTCTATCGCCTACTTCAATGCAGTTTCTGCTAAATCCTCTGCAATAATGAAGGAATGAAATTATCTACTGATAGAACATCATTCATCATTTATTAGCACCTTTGGGACATGGTTTTTCTAGTATAGTAAATTAGCTCGAGCTGTTGTCTGGCGCCTTAATCCCCCTGACTGATCTCAATGATGATTTCATTGAGCAATTTTTAGTTCTGCTATTGCACATGTCTTTATATGTTTTACTAATTTCCTTCAGGTTTGTCTAAGTCGATGTTCATAGGGTTCCCAAATTAGTTTCATCATTACTTGACAAATCTGATTTTAATGAGAAAAAGCCAAATCATATGTTTAGGTTTTGAGAAAAATTTTAATTGGTATTAGTAAAAAAAGGGCAAAAATCACATTTGACATTCTTTGGTCATGTAGTATAACTGAATACTAATCATTGCCAGAAACTCTGTTTTTCCCCTCAATTTATTCATCAGATTCAAAATGAGGCAGAAGATCTTGATAAGCGTGTCACAGCACTCATGGCAAAAGAAAACCAACAGGTTCAACACGAACTAAAAGCCACAAAGTCTCAGATAGATTGTGTGGTACGTAATTTTGAAAATCAACTTAGAAAAGCCTGTCCAGATCAGTTTAATTCTCTGCTTAGGAAGTCGGAATCTGCAATTGAATCCATCATTGAAGCCCAACGTCCTCCAGACAGTCTCACTGCTGATGAAGCAGATGTTAATCCATATATCCCTGAATTTGGAGAGCAAGTACATGTAAAGGGACTGGGAAATAAGGTAGCTACTGTAGTTGAAGCACCTGGAAGTGATGAGACATTATTAGTCCAATATGGTAAAATGAGAGTTCGTGTGAAGAAGATTGATATTGCAGCCATGGGAGGAAACAAAAGGAAAGGTGCTACTAATTTGGTCGCCCAAATAAAGACCCAGGTAACATAGCATGCAACTCTGCAAAAGTCCAATTGTCTATGGCCACTAACTGATTGACTTTTGTTGAACTGGTTGCTAAGAAGTCAGAAACACTTTCCGTTTGTAGCTAACTAATTTTTGTTTTTATAGAGTTCGTGTGTGCATTATTTTTTTAACAATATTCTTGAGCGTCTTATCTGCATAAAATACCCTCTCTATATATACGCGAATACAACTCTCTAGTGTATGCTTTGCATAAGCTCGCGGATGCAGTAAACTTGATCCATGGTCTTTCGGTTAAGTGTCAACTTCTACTTGTTTAGCTGACTTTGTTACCTTTTGGTTCACAGAAAGAAATTTCATTTTTGCCACTATTTGGTGTCTACTTGTCCTGAAAAATAGAGTGCAAATATCCTGGATTTCTCATCTCGTACATATAGCAGGGACAGCAGGGTCACTCAAAGGTCCAGAGAGAAGGGGAGGATTCTTATGGCCCAAGGGTGCAGACATCAAAGAACACTGTGGATCTAAGGGGTATGCGAGTGGAAGAAGCTGCTCTCCACCTCGACATGGCCATTGCTGCTGCAAAGCCATGTTCAGTTATCTTTGTTGTGCATGGCATGGGCACTGGAGCTGTTAAGCAGCGAGCATTGGAGATTCTAGGAAAGCATCCACGCGTGGCTAAGTATGAATCAGAAAGTCCAATGAATTTTGGATGTACAGTTTCTTACATTAAGTAGGTACCTGGACATGCTATTTGTCTGCCTGCGCTTTCAGTTCTGAAGTTTCATTTGCTAGTATATGTGGATTTGGATTACTACATTCAACCACTTATACTTTACAACAGTAAAATGAAAGTGCGTTTTTATTTTCTATTTGTTCTATATGCTATATTATTCCATACCGCTCCTTGCCATCGATTCTTTCGGTGTATAATCAAATCTCATCAGCTACGAGCTTAAATTTTGATCAATATGTATCGCTGTATCTTTAATTCCCATCATTGCAGAAACTTTTTTCTGAAAGGGCTAGCACAGTATAGGTTTTCCTTCTTTCGAGCCCTCTTTGCAAAAGTTCTAGCTTTGAATTTATTAGGTTAGTATTCACCAGGTTCCTGTTGTACCATATCCTATGATACGCATTTGATTTCTTTTCCCGTATTCATTTTTCAACATTTGTTGAGGTAGTTGATTGACGAAATATAATTTCCCGATCAAAGGAAACTTATTTGTAGGAAAATGACTGTCTTTTCGAAAGAGAGCTATTATTCGTATTCCAACTTCATGAAAAAAAAAATTATATATATAAAAAATGACAAAAAAAGTTATACATATATATATATATATATATATATATACACACACACACTCGTATAGTTATTTTATTATATGAATTTGATTTCTTAATGTACTCTTAAGAATTAAATAATAAACTCCCAGTTGTTATTTTGTAATATAAAAATATGTTATTTTGTCATTTCTCTTGGAAAGTATTTTCTTGAAGCGTACAAAAACAAATTAATTAGAACAATGGAAATGAAGTTTAAGATTATTGAATTCTGAACTTGACTAGATCATCCAGATTACGTACATGTCAGATTAAATGTATGCTCCATGTTGAATTTCAATCAAATTCTTGTGTAAATACAAGCAGCAACAGTGAACACTGCAACTTTAAAGACCTTAATAACCTAAAACTGCATCTTAGGATTCTTAGCTTCAGCTACGAGGTTGTCCATCGATTCTGTGCTGATGAAATCAGCGTTAGCCCTATATGGTAGGATGTTGTTTGACAGTTACTAGTTATGCGCTGCCTCTGCAGCATCACTTCTATCGGCTTCTCTAGGTTCTCCTACATTCTTTTGTCTGCCATGATCAGACTCCCAAACAGGAATATCTAGCACAAAGTGAGCACCTCCTCCGCCACAAGCACCAACTCTTGGGCAATTTATTGGTTCACAATTCAGATTCTTACTGCTGGTGCACCAGAAAGGTAGAGTACCCTTCCCTGGCACCCTGCACCAGTAGGGAACACTACCGTCAGCTCTTATACTATATCCTCCACAATCACGATCATTGGTACAGTCCATTGGTCTGCAAGTAGAAGTCTGAGTAGAAGGCTTTCTATCTTTTCGCCTATTGCCTTTGCTGCCACTTCTACAATCACAACGGCAGCCACTTGGTCGCCTAGAGGCCCAATAATGCCCACCTCGACCTCGACCTCCGCTACCACCACTGCCAGCAGCAACTCCTCTGTTTCCTCCTTCACCGCGATCACCTTTGTTGCCACCTCCAAAATGAAAACCAAATGCAGGTTTGCCATGACCTCCATAACCATTGCCTCCACCAAAACCAAATCCTAGAGCGTCATGACCTCGATCATTATTACTTACTTGTCCACTATCACCTCCGCTGCCACCAAAAGCAATGTTGCCACTACCTGGTCCAATCCCTAAAGAGGGAATTCCTCCCCATGACCATCCCAATCCAAGACCAAGAGCCTCAGGTCCATATGTTCCCTCATCCTTCTCACTGGGGACTCTGTTACTAGAACTGACTGCAGACTTCTGTATAATAAAGAATATGATGCAAGCCCATTTTAACGTTTCCATTACCCGTGTAGTCTCCACAGTTTTTCGGTGCCTTAGATGAGCAGAGGCTGATTAATTTATAACAGGAAAGTTTCATTGGTTTTGTGAAGCAGTTCCCTCTTTTGGCAGGTTAGTGGGCATGAAAAACGGTATTGGTTGAGAAAAGATTGCAAGAAAACAAGATGGTTTTATGCAACTCTGTTATGAATATCTGGTCTCATGCTGATTGTATGAGCAGAAAATTACAAACTGTCAGTCCATATGCTTCAAATGAAATAGAAATAAAAAAAGAAAATTCACCATTTTTCTTAATTTAATTCATGCAGCTGACCTTTTCTGGTATTTTAACAAGAATAGGTTATTCGTTCTAGATGAGCCGTGAACAGTTTTATGTGTATAAATTTTTTCATATCTACCATTAGAAAAAGAAAATCGTGGTCAGTTTAGGAGATTTTTCCAGAAATAAAAGTTGTGCGTGTGTTAGCGTACTCATATAATCTTATGCTTGAAAAAATGGTAGTGATCAACAGTAGACCCCAGTGCCCAGAGAAAATTCCTCTCCCGGAGTATTCTAGCTTGCAATCACCACATTCTTAGCCACCACTCACCAGCATGGACCATCTGCTTCAGCAACACTGTCTCTTCTTGATTGAATATGTTCAAACCCTTAAACTTTGCCTGAGTCACGCTATTGAACAGCATATACTTCATTCGAGGAGGTTGTGGTTGGTAGCAGAAGGACAAGATTGTTGGTCTTGATCAAGGAAAAAACCTACAGATGTGGAAGATTGTATAAAGTGAGGGTTGTTTTTTTGGCGTCTTAATCCAGTGTTGTATAGATGCATGCAAGGGCAATGTTTGCGCAGGAAAACTTGGTTTTTTTGTATTAATGATATTTGGACCGGATATACAGAGACCCAGTATAAGCAAGTATTCTCTGTTTTTGTACCTAAATTCAGGTAGCAAAATGCTTAAACTTTCTAGCCAACTAGGATGTGGGAGATATACTTACTTAATTCGGCTGGATAGATTCCAGTTCTCAATAGAGAATTTTGTTTCACTTTAATATATTTGATATATGTAATATCCAGAAGCATATGCTTAAAAATGCAGAAATTTCTTGCATTTACTTTAAACTTGCAACTGATTGTAAAACGACTGTTCTTACACTTGTTTTCCTGTAAATGAACTCCTGCTCTGCCATTCTTGTTGATGCAAGTCTTAGAGCGTGTTTTGTACCATGAAATTACTACGAAGTACATAAAAACTGTGGTATAGTTGATGCGGATTTCTTGGTATGATAGTCAAACTTGAGCACCTTATTTGGAGTTAGTTTTACCCATGCTAACTGAATTTATAGAAAATTACTCAACAATAATAAAAAAAAATTCATAGAACTTTGCATACGTATATATAAAAATTATTTTGATCGGTTTTTGACAAAAAATAGATTGAAAAATCTAGGTAGCATGTCCAGTTAACACATCATGCACATATAGCATCAAGTATGATACCACGTTAGCATAACACATATCATGGTTGCCACATGGATTGCTGATCTGGAATATCCAAAAAAATTTGCGTTTATGTGTACACTAACATGACAATTATATGACATGTGTCATGTTAAAGTGGTGTCATACTGGATATGCCAACTAAACTTTCCTATCTATCATTTGTTGGAAACTAATTAAAGTGATTTTTACGTGTAAGTATGCAAAATTCAGTAATTATTATAAGATTTTTTTTTTATCACTGCTGCTTAATTTTGCCATAAATTAAATGATCACGTTAAAATTAATCCCTTTATTTGAGCAGTGAAACCGGTAGCAGGAGTGCTTATTTCACTTTCTGAATTAAGTAGAGATAATATCGGTCTTATATTACATTCTTTTTTCTTTGAAAAATATAAATCTGAAAGTCTATTGCTTGTTATGGGATGCTCGGTCTGTGAGGTTTATGCTTCGAAGGTGATGAGGAAGAGGAGGTGTTGCTATTGTCAGTGAAAGCTTTGTCAGTCGTTGGATTGAAGCAACAATGGGTAGACGATGCACCCAGGAATCATTGTACAAACCTTCTTCCTCATTCAGCCTCCTGTAATTCCCAGAAGCTTTGCATTTCGGGGAATTCGGAGGGTCTTCACCCTCGAGCTCATAACCATACTTATCAGTATTACAAGCTTCACCGGTACTTAGTTCAGTTTCCTCCTGGGCCTTCCACTTGCCAGGATCAGGCTCAGCAGCATTCTCCTCGACAAGAACTTCATGCTGTGTGAACTCAGAGTAAGTTTCCTCATCGGCTTTCCACTTGCCAGGATCAGGCTCAGCAGCATTCTCCGTGACAAGTACTTCACGTTTAGTGAACTCGGAGACAGGATCCCTACGAGCAGAACACAGTGCTAAAGTCAGAGAAACGAATAAAGCTAGGTGAATCCATTTTGTTGCCATTTTTAGTTATTGCCATAGAACTAGAGACTGATGATCAGTTATATAGAAGACTGAAGCATCATGTATGGTAGGTGGTGTCCTTAAAACATGTAAGATTTGGTAGTTAAAGCTTCAACAAACTTTTCTCATACTTTTGTTGTCTTGCTGATATATGTGGTTTCATAGTTATGGCATGAATGAAGAAAATAATTTCTGTGCTATTTATGCTGATATAGATATTTAAATTTACAAATTAAGCCCACAAATTTAGCATCTAAACAGCTTTTTTATGTGCTCAACCCAATAATATTTAAGAAATTTTCTTATCTATATACCTTAATCATACCCTCAACATTCTGTGGGCTCATATATTTATTTGTATTTGAATTCTTAAAAATGGGCATTTTCTTTTTTTTTTGGTATTCAGTATTTAGTTGATTTGCTCTGAGAATTATTTTAGATACCGAATTAGCTAAATATTTAATGTGTTCTGGAAAAATTATTTTAAAAAACAATTATGCGTTTTTGGAATTTGTGCTTTTTAATTAGAATCCCTAAAGGGTTCAATGGTTTGAACTTGAATAAATTGAAAAAAAAAAAACATACAATTTTTGCAAAAATGCTGTTATGCATAGATTTCTTAAATTCTATAAACGGTGCAGCTGCCGATACGTTTAAGCAAATAAATAAAATAATTAGTTGAATTTAGAATTATTAATTTTTCCCTTCTAGGTTCAATTTTAAAGCCTATTTTGTTAATTCAATTTATTTTGAAGGACAAAAATTTTAAAGTAAACATTTAATTTCTGCTCGTTTCGAGTATGCTAGGCTGTAAATTAGGTACGCATAAAATACGGACTGTTAAATAAAAAATGATATATTAAATTTTATTTTTTATTGGACCATTTGGACTACATAGTCATAAAGAAAGTCCAACTTTTTACCAAATAATCTCTGTTTTCCCTTATTTTAGTAAACTCATTTATTTAAAAAGAAAAAAGAAAAAAAAAAGGACCATGAAAACTTTAAAATCATGCAGATTCTATAGATCACAAACCAAGTGCAAGTTTATTATTATTTCATCTTTTTTTTTTGTTAGTTTTTAAGATTAAAAATTATTTTTAAAATTTCCATTTTGAATTTATTACTAAAAAGTAGTATCCACTATATTTTCTTAATTGCACTAACGGAAAAAAATAGAATTTTCTTTTAGAATATTTATGGCAGAAAGAAAGGATACAATTAATTTATCAAATAACTAGATAAAAATTGAATACATAAATAAAAATATATAAAAAATATTTATTTTATAAATAAAGATATAGTACGTGCATATCATCATATGCATATATTTTTATCTGTACCATATGGTAATAGAAAATATATATTATAAAATAAAAGAAGTAAAATATAAACAACAAAAATTTTAAAAATTATAAAAAATGATAGCATACATATATATTGTGATAATTATCAAATATTTAAATAATTATCAAATTCTTTAATTCGATTTTAGTAGAAATTTATTTTTTTATTTTTTATTTATAAATTTCTCGATATGATTAATAAAAAAATTCTTCATTCACATTATATCAGCCTTTATATATATATATATATATTTCTTATTTTTTTTACTATTAAAATTTAACTATTGAAACCTTTCGATGAAATTCTGAAAATCACGCGTGAAATGTTTAAAAAATTGAAAAATAAAAGGTTTAATTTACTTTTCACAAAAATTAAAAAATACTCTAAAATCCATTGCAGATTACAAAATCAGAGTTCAAATACTTCCTTGGGAGGGTTTCTACTTTATTCCCATTTGTCAAAAGAATGCACTGTGAAGAGTGAAGGGTGGAGAACTTGTTGAATAAGTCTGTAATATTTTATGTGAGAAGAAGAAGAATAAAATACGACTATTTTTTATGAGCAATTGAGCGCCAATTTTTTTTTTTTTGTCTTTTCCTTTTAAATACCCACCAAAAAAAATTACTGTTCTGATAGTGCTCATATACTTGCCATTTCTTTGTTTATCTATATATAATTACTCAAACACCTCCTACAATAAATATCCGCCTCCAATCTTTCTCTGCAACTTCACTGCAAACTGGTAACTCTCTTTAATTCTGATTATGGGTTCTTGTTGTTTTGTCAATGAGTTTGATTTCTTTTTTTTTGGAATTTCTTTGTTATTGATCGGTTTTTTTTTAAGAGGGAATTGGAACTTAACTGCTGCAATTGTGAGAATTTTTATGATCAGTTTGGCTTTTGACATTTTGATTCTGATTTTATTGGTTGGGCTTTTCTTATTTCCTTTGAATTTGGTAGGACTTCGATTGCATTTTGTGAAATTTGCAATCTTGATGAAAAAATCGGTGTTTATATAGGTTGAATTGATGAAAAAATCGTCGCTTTTTTCTTTTTCTAATGATGAAAGTGGCTGTGAGAGCTCGACGATGGTTTTTCCTGTGAAACGATGAGTTCTGCTTAGATCTTACGTCGCATAGTTGAAAGAAATTTGAAAATGCAGGAGGATCTGATTTTGTCTTTATAATATTGCCTTCATAGCATATTCGTTTAGGATGCTACATTTCTTTTTCTTATTTAGATTAAAATGTTTCACTTGCTGGGTTTCTCTTCTTTTCACTCGTTTTTGGTTCTTCTGTTATATTGAATAGTAACAAGACGCAAATTGCTTTGAGTGTTTATGTTGAAAGATAATTGTAGGAGAAATAAAGAAAAATTTGGTCTTTCTTTCTTTCTCTACCTTTACTTTCATTAGAAGAATTCATGTATTTACAGAAGAAAATGTCTCTGTGTGTACTAATAACCCAAATCCTTGCATCTCATTTAAGCCAATTTTGGATTTTTTTCATGTTTCTTATTGCTAGTGGTCAAATTCTGATTTTTTTGTACAGCCTCTGGAGTTCTATTATTTGATGCACGCTATCTATTACTCTCCCTATCCTTGCTTTTTACACAAATAACCAATATTAAGGTAATAATTGTTTTGTTAATTTTGATGAAAAATTATATTGAATAGACTAAAATGCCTCTCTTAATTTAGAGACTACATAATAAAGTGAATGTAGAAAAAGATAGCATTAATTTTATTATATGTTTTGTTAATATTATAGTGAATGTAGAAAAAGATAACATTAATTTTATTATATGTTTTGTTAATATTATATGAAGGATAAAGTTAAAAAGTATGTATTAAATTTTATCTTGAATTTATCAAAGTGACAATTAGGTAGGAATTTTTTTTTTTTTTTCAAAAAGTGACAATTTGGTAGAACTTTGATTCACCTGCTGTTGTTGATTCGCATCGGTTTGCATATTTGGATTTTGTTAGTTAGTTGACATGCAGTCAGTTCCATAGAGCGATGATCTTGTATGGGGTGTGCATGGCTTCTTGCAGCATCCCCATAAAGTTGCCATTTCATCTAGCACATATTTTGATCTTCTTCTTCTTTTCTTTTTTGTGGGATTTGAAACGGTGTTTCATTTTATCTCTTACCAATGTAAAACTTTAAATAATGATAACAAAGAATCCTGTATTTCTTATCTAACTTTTTTTTTAACCTTTTCTTGAAATACAGTTAGATGGAAGCATCTCCCTTGAACTTTAAACCTGAAGTGATAACTTCTGCTTATCACAAAGCAGAGAAGAATGCAGATTTGGCTGCTGAAATCCTCTACGACAAGCAGGGGAGCAGTTCTACATCATCATTGTTTGCATCCATTGAAGAGCCAATTGTTCTGGAATCTTCCAAACCATCCTATGGTGATATGTATGAGAAGTCACATTGGACGAATGGAAAGTCCAGAGCTTCAAGGAAAAAAATCCGTCCTGTTTCAGGAGGCTCTATTTCAAGCATTATTGGCAAAGATTATGTTAGGCCCATACCAGTTGCCAATGGTCATATGGGAACCAAACCAGTGAAATTGGACACAAAAGAAATTCCAGCATCTACACTATGGGGAGAGGAAAGTAAATCGAATCCATCAAAGAGCAGTGATATGCAGGAACATATGGAAGATTTTCTCTTTAGAATGCTAGGAGAAGGCTTTCAGCTTGAAAGAGATGTAATTCACAAAGTTCTTGGTAGGCCATTTTTTATCTTATTTTATATTTATTTCCTGTTTTTGTAGAAGATTAGGGGAAAGGGATTTATTTTTCTTTGCTCTTTCATTTGCATTCTGCAAGGAGTTATAATTTAGTGGGAAAGCTGATTAGATTCTATGATGAATATGCAGATCAATGCAGATATGACATGCAAAAGGTACATGCAGTATCCTTTCGGTAATCAAAGCTTGCTTTTATTTCACCTTCAATTATTGAAGTTAATGTTGTTATTTTTCCCAAGGTTTATGTTTTCTTCAGGCATGGGATTGGAAATGAGATACTTAGAGCATAGTCACTAGCCATTAAACTCAAATATTTATTTGATAATTTGTGATTGTATCCTTACCTTGAAATTTTTCCCTTTCTGATATATTATGAGTGCTTTGTTTTTTCTTTTCCACCTTTTTTTTTGGGATTAAATACAAAAGAAAAGAAAAGAAAGGAAAAGGAAAATGGCCAGTGTAAACATTTCTTTTATCTATTCCTTGTTTGTGGCACAACTATTTAGGTACCTAGAATATAATAAAATCTTATTAGAAAAATGGAGTTTTTCATTATCTATAATTTCTTAAGAAATCAATGAAGATAGTAATTCAAAGTATCCAATTTTTTATTTTCTTCTCAGTTCACTATTCCTCTTTTTGAACAAGCAAATTTTATGTTTTGTTTTTGTTACTCGGAACATAACATGCTTGAATATGATGCATCCTTTTCAGGTTTAGGTATTTACTTTTAGTAATTCTTGAAGAACTGAAGCTACTACCTATTTCACAATTGAAATCTGATTTCTTGCTTTCCATTACTAAGGGATTCCATTTTTTTTTTCTTTTATCCTTTTGGGACCTTGCAGAGCATGGATAAACTATTAGTTTTGGCAAGAGTGAATTCCGATGAAGAGGACAAAAGTTTAAGCAAAGGCACTGAAAAGGTTAGTATAAGTGCCGTAAAAATGTAATTTTTGCTGGTGCGATTTTGTTGATGGTGCTCTGGACACTCTTATTTAATATTTGAGAGCAAGGAAGATTCAATTGTCTTTTATGGATTAAGAATGTACTGACACTAATTTTGTTAATTTGAATATGAGCAACTGCTGTATATATGGATATTTGAAAATAAAGACTTAATTGTTTTCAAACATGCTCTCTTTTGAGCTCTAGGGATGGGTTAAATTTTTACCTATGTTCCTTGACATGTCCTATACAATACAGTGTGTCCCCTTGTTCTTGTTTTCCTGCTTGGTACTAATGCACATTTTCTTGAACTGTTCACAGTTTTTTCTTACCATAAAATCAGAGAATGTCTTGGTGAAATGAGCTTCTTAATTTTTCAACTTTAATTTGCACATTTTTACAATTTAATTGAATAGTGTGTTGGTGTCACAGCATGTTCTCTTAAACTCGCCAATACTTTTTCCACCATACAATGACAGAATATAATTTTAAATGAATTTCTTGAATCTTAGATGTTCATTTGCTCATTTTACAAATTAATTTAATGGCATTACAAGTGTGTTAAGTGTGCAACAATGTTGCTACCCTTCTTATGGAATTACAAATTGATATTTGTTCTTATTTCTTTCTTATCAACCTTGATATTAAGGCAGTACTGAGCTCCTTGGAGTAATGCATCTCGTCCTTAGTAAATTTTCTTCTTTACAGACTTCAGATGTGCATTCAAATGCTGAACAACCTTCGTGTCAAAAATTGTCCCCACCATTGAATTCCTGTAGGGGGTATGTTATTTATATATTCCAGCATTGCAATATTAATTTTCTGCTCGAAGAAAAGGCTGGTAACTAAAACTGCTGCCGCAGAAAAAAAATTCTTGTAAGGGCTAATTTCTTATGAATGCATTACACTTTTTTTTACCTTGCTTGTTTCATTCAGTGGCACAAATGGTACTTCAATTTTGAATGGGGGAAGAACACCTAAACAAGAGGAGGGAAATGATATGGGAAAGGAGGTTTTGGTTGCATTATTTGGTGGTGATGACAGATCTGAAACTTCCAGAACAAAAGAAAAGGCTCAAAGGAGGCGTAGAACATTACGAGAAGTGGTGACTGAACCTCTAAGAGACTTTAACATCAAACACAAGGCTTTATCAGTTGATTTAAAGCAAGATAATAAGAATGCTACTGGTAATTTTTTCTTCCCCTTTACCAGAAGTATCACCAACCTAGTTTTTCCCATGGACTTGGTGCTAACAAGAAAAGCTCTAGGTCTGAAAACAGCAAATTTCATAGCGCTCGATGTTATAGTTTATATTTCTGATAATCTTGTTTGAGATATTATCCACTTTCTACTCGTCATAGAATCTCATACATGGATTCATTCAAAGCTCTAGGTCTAGTATTTTATTATGCAAGAATTCAGGGGAATTTCAGCAAATTCCAACCTTGTTGGGATTTTACAACTTTATAAAATTCAGAAATTGAATAGTTTGGAATTAATGGAAGTCGATACTTAAAATTATAATCAAATTTGACCACTCTGGCAAAATTATAATCAAATTTGACCACTGTGGCTTTAGGGAACATCATATGCCAGCCTGTTTGTGTATTACCTCTTAAACTACAGGAGTTGAGATGTAGATTTTTTGCCATATTAGTTTCCTTTTGTGCTTTATGTTGGATTGTTCTTTGAAGGTGTTTTGAATTGCTATCATATGACTAGTGTCATCTTAGGAAGTTCGGTTTGATCCTTTGGAGTTGGCAGCCCTTTCCATGATGTTGCTTATGTAAATATCTATCTATGAGTTTTGTGCTCCTTAGTCAGATTATTATCTCATTATTATAATGTGATTGAATTTAAATACCATTGTCATGCGAAACCCCATGAATGGTTTTTGAGGAATGCCTACTGGAGACTATTATCTGTTTCTTTTTCCTTTTTCTCATACAATACAATTCAATTTATCATCTTTTTCTTTGATTTTCTTCATTTTATCCTTTGAAGTGTACTGTCATTTGTAGATGAAGAAGAGGATGCTTACCAGAAGCTTCGTAGAGATGTAACGGAGTACCGGGCCACAATGAAGGAATATTTTAAAGCTGTAGGTTTCTTGCTCCATTTTTTCTCTCCTAAATCATTCCTCTGTAGAAATATAGCCTTTTATATCTTTGCTTTGTTTTGTATTCCTATATTTTATAACGTGAATTAAATGCCATCTTATCTCGAGAAACTGTAATGTACTTGATATAATCTTACAAGCTAAGAAATTATTCTCTAAATTGACTTGAAGATCTTAGAGAATCTGAACCGTGATATGACTAATTTTTGCGCTGGCTGGCACCCTACCCCAACCCTCCTTTATCCAGGCTTGAGACTGGTTCAAGCCTGGATATGCCTACATATGTAGAGTTAACTTAAAGATCGTAAACATTTCACAGCCTGCTGCTACTTGCTTTGTCAGTCTCATTTTACATGTCTATTTTGTACTTTTTTTTTTTAATCTTGGTTGCTACTTTAATGCTGTAGATGATGAAATAAGAATATGGTCCTTTGCAGGCTGTCACTGCATTTGCTAAGGGAGATTATGATCGAGCGAACAGACTTATGGATGAGGTAAGTTTCTGACTGTCATCAGGATAATAAATTAGTAACAATAACTTTTCAGTGATAACCATGTTTGTATTTTCTTTCTGCATCAATGTGGTGGCATTTGAAACTCATTAAGTTTAACTTATTTTTTGGAAAAGGTACAAAAATGCTTTTCACGTTCTCTCTAGGCACTAAAATGCCCTTGCTGTTTATTTTGGAGGAAAAATGCCCCTAGAAATTTGTACAAAAATAAGTAACTTTCGTTAATAATGAATTAACAGCGTCAACATGACACTTATGGCAAAACATGCCAATTCTTAAAGTTTTGTCCAATTATACCTATTAAAGATATATTTATTGAGTTGGCAAAATGTGCCACTGATGTGACATGTTTTGCCATGTGTTAGTGGTCATTTCAGTGTCATATTGGCACCTCCTTAATGTTGTTAACTCAGACTTGACGGAAATTACTTATGAGGCATTTTTGTACTAATTTCCATTGTGTTGGGGTTATTTTTGCTCTAAAATAAAAGATAGGGACATTTTAGTGCCTTGGGAAAAACGTGAGGAATATTTTTGTACTTTTACCCTTATTTTCCTTTGTTTGTAAAGTTAGTGAAACACAAGATATAAACCTTACTGTACTTCCAGGCTTGCAAAGCCATCATGTAGACAGTTGAATTGCAAAAATTGAATATGATAATGCCACATGGGTTACATCTAAGCTGTGAACTTCAGACCTCAGAAGTGATCTCGCATATAGTATCAATCGTGTTTCAAGTTCTTTGATGGCTTAATGGTTTTATCTGTAAATGCAATTGGTATTGCAGGGTCAGTTTTTAAATGAAAAGGCTCGCAAGGCTGACGAAGAATCCAGTCAGAAGATTTTCGAAACAAAGTCAGTAATTTTCTTAGCTGGTGTGATTCTTATATTTTTGCTTTCCTTTGTTTTCGGCTTCTTTAATGTTTGTTATCTTTCTTCCATTCATTTTCTTGGCAGACATGTCGATACACAAAATGAAGTAATTCTTGACCTGCATGATCATGGTGCCAAAGAAGCAATAAGTCTTTTGAAGTGTCATCTGTCTACACTTTCAGGCATATCATGTACGTCGTCATCCTTATCTTTTTCTGTCTGTTTGCTTTTGAATAATGTAAAATGGTGCAAAATAAACCAAGTTTCCTTTTTTACACCAGCAATTAAGTATATGAAGGTCATTCTTGAGACAGATGAGGAAGATTCCTCGAAAGGTGCTCGTCGAAGATGGGTAAGTTCACCTGATTGATTTGTTACTTAAGCAACTTGTATAGCTTTAGAGCTCGGGATTGAAAATTCAATACGGTTTTTCGTAGGTGATGAAGCTGTTAGAGAAGGAATCAATAGGGTGGAGTGAAGGAAGTGCGGGTACAATATTAATCCGTGTTGATAATATCAAACAGAAAAGTTTAAGTTTTGGTAAGAGATAGTATGAGCATTGTAACAGAGCTTGTTTTGTTTATGAAGAACTGAACGGTGAAAATGCAGCTTTTGCATTTAAAAGTTTGGAGAGTTTCTGTTTTTCTTAGTTCTTAGCATAATCAGCTACTTTTGCTGTAAAAGAAGTAAAAAGACCTATTATTTGAATTTTGAAAGAAGGAAAAGCCTTATGGTTTTGTCAATTTGATGGATTTTATCCAATAAGTGAGATTTGGAGTAAGTGTTTACATAATCTTCCGTTCAAAGAAATGATTAATTTTACCGATATCATAAATAAAACGATTGTGACAGGGGATGTATTGTGCTGGATGATGCATTGTGGGTCGGATCAGAACCCAAACAAATCTAAAACTCGAACTATTTGAATTGAATATTCTTGATCCAGCTTATTTGAATCTACCACTAAATATTTTTACTAATTTTTCTTCTTAAATTCTCATCCAAACAATTACAAACTAATAAAACAGAAATTGTTGTAAACTAATTAAAAGAAAGATAAAAATAGTAGAATATATAATTTTTTTTTATTAATTGTGTATATTGAATAATCATAATAGGGTATTTATAGGCACAAAATAAAAGAGATAGACTTCTACTAGAATAGGGAGAATGATGAGTTTGATAGTCATCCAAATATCTCATAATTATCACAACACTTCCCCTTAGATGACTATGCACTATGAATATGCCTCGTTAAAACCTTGCTAAGAAAAACCCAGTGGATAAAAACTTAGCGAAGGAAAAAGAGTACAATATTCATATGTGCTTCCCCTCAAAAATGAATCAAACTAAATCTTTTAATTGGCGCATTCCAATATTGTACACATGTTTGAACTTGGTAGGGCCTTTGTGAACAAATTTGTTGGATTATCACTTGACCGAACTTTGCAAACATCGATCTGTCATTCTTTCATAAGTTCATGAGTATAGAAGAATTTTGGTGAGATATTTTTTGTTCTATCTCCTTTGATATAGCCACCTTTGAGTTGTGAAATACATGCTGCATTATCCTCATACAATTTTGTTGGTTTTTTCTCTACTACCAATCCACTTGTTCCCTTAATATGTTGAGTCATGGTTCTCAACCACACACATTCACGACTTGCTTCATGGATGGCTAATATTTCTGAATGATTTGAGGAAGTAGCAGTGATTGTTTGCTTAACAGATCGCCAAAAAATAGCAGTGTCACCATATGTGAAGACATAACTTGTTTGTGGTCGAGCTTTATGAGGATCTGATAGATATCCAACATCAGCATACCCTGTCAACTCTGAATTTATTCCTTTTGAAAAAAATAAACACATGTCAGAAGTGTCACGAAGATAACGTAGAACATGTTTTACACCATTCCAGTGCCTTCGAGTTGATGCATTACTAAATCTTGCTAGCAAATTAATTGCAAAGACTATATCTGGTCTAGTGCTATTTGCAAGATATAAAAGTGCACCTATTGCACTAAGATATGGTACTTCAGGACCAAGAATCTCTTCGTTATCTTCTTGTGGATGAAAAGGATCTTTCTTGACATCAAGAGAGTGAACACCTATTGGAATGCTCAATGGATAAGACTTATCCATATAAAATTGTTTCAAGATTTTCTCTATATAAGATGACTGATGTACAAGAATTCCTTTTGGCAAATATTCAACTTGAAACCCAAGACAAAATTTTATTTTTCCAAGATCTTTCATTTCAAGTTCCTTTTTCAAATATTCTGCAGTAATAAAGATCTCTTCTGAAATTCTCACTATGTTTAAGTCATAAACATAAACTGCAACTATAGCAAATCCTAAATTTATCTTCTTGATAAAAATGTATTGACAAATTAAATTATTCTCATACCCATTTTGCACTAGGTAATCACTTAGACGATTGTACCACATGCGTCCAGATTGCTTTAATCTATACAAAGATCATTGGAGTTTAATCGAGTACATTTATCGAGATTTTGAATTATATGCTTCATGCATCTTAAATCCTTCAGGAATTTTCATATATATGTCATTATCTAATGATCCATATAAATAAGTTGTCACCACATCCATTAGATGTATATCAAGCCCTTCAGAGGTAGTCAAACCAATCAAAAATCTAAATGTGATTGCATCCATGACTGGAGAATACATTTCTTTATAATCTATACCAGGTCTTTGTGAGAAACCTTGTGCAACAAGTCGTGCTTTGTATCTCACAATTTCATTTAACTCATTTCTTTTACGTACAAAGACCCATTTATATCCAACTGGTTTGACATCTTCTGGTGTCAAGACTACTGGTCCAAATACTTTTCGTTTAGCTAAAGAATCTAACTCAGCCTGAATTGCCTCTTTCCATTTTGGCCAATCAAGTATTTGTCGACATGCTTCTATAGTTTTAGGCTCAGGCTCATCATCATTTTCTATTTCAGAAGCAATTGCATATGCAAATACATAATTTCATCTCTTTCTAACATATTTTTAGTTTTCAGTGAGATCTCATAATTTTTCAGTACCGGAACCACTTCTGGGGTTGCTTCTCTAGAAATATGAAGTTGTATATTTGAGTTGTTTTTGGTCTCTTCAGGAGGATCAATTGAATGATTTTTTTTTTTATTTCTCTATTCTTTCGAGGAATAATATCTTTTGCACCAATAGGTCTACTACGCTTCTGGCGTGAACTAGACTCATTTGCTATTATACCCCCAAGATGTCCTACGGGGACATTTAATCGTGCAGGAGCATTTGTAGCTAGAATAATTTGGTGACTTTTTGGGTGTCTGTAAAGATATCGGGTAGCTGATTTGCAGCATTTTGTAAATGAATTATTCTTTGAACTTCAAGTTTACATTGATTTGTGCGTGTATTAAATTTGGACAAAGGTGGTATGTTCCAACTGATTTCTTGAGCTTTTGGCCCCTTTTCTTTATCTTCCCCTAATGGTAGGAAAACCAATTTATCAAATTGACAATCTAAAAATCTTGCTCGAAAAAGGTCACCAGTTAAAGGTTTAAGATATCTGATAATAGAAGGGGAATCAAAACCTACATAGATACCTAAATGTTGTTTAGGGCCCATTTTAGTTCGTTGAGGGGGAGCAATGGGAACATATACAGCATAACCAAAAATTCTAAGATGAGATGTTAGGTTGTTGATCAAAAACAAGTTGTAAAGGTGAAAACTTGTTGTATGCAGATGGTCAAAGACGAACTAAAGATGCAGCATGAGTTATAGCATATCCCCAAGCAGATGCAGGAAGTTTTGATTTCATGAGTATAGTGTTAGTGTAAGCCCTAGCCCCAATACATTGTAACGAAAAACTTGAAATTAATAAAATGAGGCATTTGTTTTATCCTTTGTATTCCTGTGCATATCAATTGATAAAAGTATCCAAGAGTGTTATTTCGGTTTAAGTTATCATGTGTGAGGTACATGGATTGTAAGACCTTGAAACAAATGAGACATCATTCTAAATATCCCTAGTCAGTCATTGTTATGGGAATAACAAATGAATTAAGACTAGTATGCTCTCTCTGATCTTATGAGTTCTGTCTTACGGATCATTAGGACAAGAGTGTCAATCAGAGATCATAGATACATGTTAAAGAACATGGTATCTGGATTCGATCCGCTCATGAGAACACTACATGGTACAAGTCATAAGTGTTTCTCATATGCAAGTTTTGTATCGGAGTTCTTAGACCTGAAATCTCTATGAAACTCTTTATGAATTACTGTGTACTTTGACATACACCTAACGTGCTCGTAACAGAGTGACAAGTACGGGTATGATTGGGTATGCACTGATTCATGTTAGAGAGCATGAGAGAAGTGAAGGGATTATCCCTCTCGATAAGAGAGAAAAATATCACCGGCCACTTGATCAGTGAACTGAGAAGTGTATGGCCATACCGAGATGAAATAATGAGTAATCATTATTTATCTGAGAATTCAGTGTCATTGGAATATCAAGAAATGAATTAATGTATATAAGGATGACTAGTTCCATGCCTTATATTAATTCTGATATTTATGGGTAAGGGACTATGCGAAATTGCATTAGGTCACCAAATGCCATATGCATTTTCATTTAATTTGGAATGCTATAATATCTTGCTAGAGAATATATATAGCCTTTGAATTAATTTATTAATTTATTGCCAACATTAAATGGACCTATAGGATCACACACAAAGCATTGGACTTAAAATATTTAAATTAAGTATTGGACATTAATTTGAGCTTTTAATTAAAGTCAAATTAATGTATGTAATGGGTTATAATATTGCTATTGGGCTTTGGTCCATGAGAGAGAGAAATTCAGCCCCTAAGGTTTAATTTCAATTAATTAATTATCTTGTGTTAATTAAGTTAATTGAATATTAAAGCCTAAAGGAATTTAAATTAAATTAAATCACTTATATATTTAATGATGTGGCCGAAATTCCAAAAGGAAAATCAAGAAATTTTGGCACATGCTATATATTTAAATTAAGTGATTTCATTTATTTAAATGTCTTATATTTTATTTCAAATTTGAATTTAAATTCAAAGGAGTTTAATTCAAAATATATTACTTATCTTTAGGAAGTGATAGAGTTTGAATTAATTATCTTAGGATAGTTGAATTCAGATTAATGACTTGCCAAAGGATAAGCATATATATTAAAAGAAATAAAACCCTAAACCTAATTTTTTTGTGGCATGAATAGTAACTCGTGAATAGTGACTCTCTCTCTCTTAATTCTTTTGTTCAATTTTTCACAAGGAGAAAAGATTGTTCCTCATTCTCTTGTGTTATTGAGCAGTAATAGCAATCTAAAGAAGTACAAAATCAAGTTTTGTAGCTTCAAACTATAACCATTACACAATACCGAAAAAGAGATCTAGCAATCTCGTTTTTAAGCCGACGGTGTAATTGTGTGTGTGAGAATAGAGGGAGTGGCGCAAAAGGCTATTCCTTGGCATTGGTGATCAAGATCTAAGGCGGACAAAGCCATCTTTGTTGTTGGTCATCATCGGAATAAAAGTTTTAAAAGGCATCAAAAGTTGTAAGTTCGATAACCCTAAAATTGCATGTTTCGATTCTATCTTTGGATATGTATGGTATGTATGATAAATTTTTTGTTTTTCCGCTGTGCTATCATGATTATCATACCATGTCATATTCCATCATATAGGTCTAGCAATTAATTGTAAATGTTTAATGAAAGATTCAGCTAAACCATTTTGAGTATGAACATGTGCAACAAAATGCTCGACACTAATCCCAATTGACATGCAAAAGTCATAAAATGCTTTTGAAGAAAACTCACATGCATTATCTAAACGAACTGTCTTGATAGGATGATCAGGAAAACTAGACCTTAACTTTACAATTTGAGCAAGAAGTTTAGCAAAAGCAATATTACGAGTAGAAAGTAAACATACATGTGACCATCGAGTTGAGGCATCAATCAAAATCATGAAATATCGAAATGGTCCACAAGAGGGATGAATTGGGCCACAAATATCTCCATATATCCTTTGAAGAAAAATAGGAGACTCCAAATGTAATTTGGATGGTGAAGGTCTTACAATCAATTTACCTTGTGCACAAGAACTACAAGAAAAATCATTATAAAAAAGAATTTTCTGATCCTTTAATCCATGTCCATTTGTATTTTCGATAATACGTCGTATCATGGTTGAGCCTGAATGACCAAGACGATCATGCCAAAGTATAAAATTTTTAGGATCTGAGCACTTCCGGTGCATATAATTAGATTCAATCATCTTTATTTTGGTAAAATATAATCCAGTTGCAAAACTTGGAAACTTCTGTAATATGAACTTCTGGTTCAATTTCATAGAAGTTATATATAAATATTCAACAGTTCCTTCATTTGTAGTTTCAATATGATAACCATTGTGACGTATATCTTTAAAACTTAGTAGATTTTTTCGAGATCTACTTGAATACAACGCATCATCAATATATAATTTTGTTCCATTTAGAAGCATAATTTGAACTTTTTCAGAGCCTTCAATTATATTTGCAGAACCAGAAATCGTATTAACATTAATTTCAACTAATGTTAATTGTATAAAATATTTCTTGAGAACAAATAGATTATGAGAATTCCTTAAGTAGAATTAAAGAAACTTCTGGTTCTCTAATAAACATATGAATTCTCAATAATTTATGTATTATAATCGATCCGGAATGGTCAAACCGGTCATGCCAAGTAATCAATTGTTAATTAGTAAACTTCAGGCTTACTATTTTTATTATATCAATATTTATATCAATTGATAAACATCAAGTTTCTTAATATCAATATCAAACAATTAGTAAACGTCAGGTTTACTAATATTTGTGACATACAGTCAATAAACTATATGTTTATTAGTATTTGTATCAATTTTTAAGTTTATTATAATCAATAAACTTCGAGTTTACCAATATTAGTATTGATTAATCAACAAACTTCTGATTTATTGATATTTGAATAATTAGTCAACTGTATGTTACTAATACTTGCATAACAATTAGTAAACTTTATGTTTACTAATATTGTGACAAATAATAAAATAAATATTTATTAGTATTTATATCAATTTTTTTTTAAGTTTACTATAATCAATAAACTTCAGGTTTACTGATATTAGTATTAATTAATCAATAAACTTCATGTTTACTGATATTTATATAATTGGTAAATAATAGGTTATTAATATTTGTTAGTAAGCTTCAGGTTACTAAAATTTGTATTTATTAGCAAACTTCAAGTTTACTAATATATTTCCTAACAAATTGTATGCAAGTAATTGCATTATAACTCTTCAAGAGTTTTCAAATAATTGTATTACACATAACAACAATATACATATAGCAAATTGAAAACCAAATATGGCTTTACATAAAATATATTCATTATATATAATATAATGATTAAAATATAATTAAGCAAGGATCAAATTGCAATTATGCAAAATAAATCACTAAAATCATGTTAATGTCCTTGATAATAGAAAATGTTATTCTCAGTTCTTAATATTTTCGTATATTGAAGTTTTTAAAATTATATATTGTAGGGTAGAATTATCGATTCTTAATCAATCTTATTAACTCATGAGAATTAAAATAATTCAAAATTTATGAATTAAATCTAATTACCGTTTAATCTTGTAAATTATAATTCTTGATTCCTTCGAGCCGGGTTGTCGTAAACCACCGACTTTTAATGATCAATAGAAATTATCGTGCTGATAACGTATTGTAAACTAATTAAAAGAAAGACAGAAATAATAGAATATAGAATTTTTTCTTATTAATTGTGTATACTGAATAACCACAATAGGGTATTTATAGGCACAAAATAGAAGAGATAGACTTCTACTAGAATAGGGAGAATGATGAGTTTGATAGTCATCCAAATATCTCATAATTATCACAACAGAAATCAAATTAATAGAAATTAATAAGATTTGTTATTAAATTTTTATCAAAATCACAAATTAATCTAACAACTAAATTTAATAGAATAATTACATATTAATGGCAATATTATGCAAATGCCATAATTACAAATTAATACTATAACAATTGAAATTAATACACTCAATTACAAGTAGAAATTGGATAGAGTGATGACAAGTTGGATTGGTTGAATTTTACATGTTATAAATAAATTGAATTAGATTGAATTATGACTGAAATGGCTTATAAATGGTAAGCTATTTTTTGAAAAAAAAAATTAAAAAATATTCATGTATATGATCAAGATTATGATGAAAAAACAATAAATAGACTGTTGCTTTTATATACAGAACGATCCAACAGAAAAGGGCAGCTCATACTCATTAATAAATCAGTTATTGGCATTTACAAAAAAGCCACTACCCCAAAATTGATACTCCTACAATTTCGCTTATCAATCTTGCTTTTTTGCGAGTGGTTTTAGGGTTGGAGATTCGATTTCGAAAGAGTGAAAGCAAAGAGTAAGCGAGCCAGAAGATAGGAGCAGAATAATGGGCGGTTCAGTGAAGGACTTGCAGTCCAAGGCCGAGCTTGATAACCTGCGCACCACTGGCGCACCAGTAATCCTTCACTTCTGGGCGACATGGTGCGAAGTAGGGGTGTTCATGGGTTGGGTTGGGTTAAAAATTATAAAAAACCAACCCAAACCAATATAGGTGGTTTGAGACGATTTGGGGCGGTTTGAGGCGGTTTTTTTTGTTGTAATTTAAAATGGTTTGGGGTGGTTTTAAAACGGTTTGAAATGGTTTGAAACGGTTTGAAGTAAATTAACTATATAAATTAACTATATACTAAAAAATTTATAAAATAAAATAATAAACAAAATAATAATTACATTAAATTATAAATAACGCTATAAATATTTACAAACATATAACCAAATTGAAAACCAATTCTTCTAATAAAATCCAATAAGCTTACTCTACAAATTCAGACTCCAATTGCAGTTTCTTCTTTAAGATCAAGCTTATCCCCATTTTTCCTCCACACACCAACAATTGCATCAGGGTTTGATTCAGCCAGCTGACAAATCTAACAACAAGAACAAATTACAGAATTAAAATCTAATAATAATTCAATTTTTATGAAACTAAACATTAATGGGCTATTTCTTTCAGTTAATTATGAGCTTTTCAATATAGGAAATGATACCTTAGGATGAAGAGCTCTGCAGCCTCCATTCTTATATATTTTGTCAATCTAATTAAGCTCACATAGGCTTGCTGACCTAAATGTTATGTATATCTCCAGGGATTCAAGTGTATCCAACAACAAATATCTTCAAGCAAAAGCTACTAATCAAGAAAATAGGAGCAAACCAATAAGAAGCCACATTCACAAAACAACAATGAATTACTAGATTTAAAATTTATAACTAATCATTGTATAGTAGCTAAAAGTTGAAAGAATCAGAACTAGAACCAAATGAATAATGATTGAAATGTTGTGTATGTTATCAACCGACTTCTTTTGTTTAAATTTAAAATAACCAATTAAATATAATGGAATGCAAAGATAACACATACATCATCAGACACCACCGGCAATTACAACACTAGGAAATCCCATTGAATGTTATATATAGTTACCAATTCTTAACAACTGAGAATTACATGAAAGATTATGATGTACCTTCAAGGCGTTCTTTCCACATAATGCTCTTCAAATGAAAAATAGTTTCTGCTTGAATAAGATCTCCCAATCTACTTTCAATCTCTTCAAGACTCATTTCAGCTGGCTGCTAACATCCAACGACCAACCAAAGTAGAGTGTCCATCAAGATCCAAAAAAACCTATAAAAAATCATGTTGTACATGATAATAGAACTTGATTTACCCAAAATTCATTGAATTACCTCAATGTCTTCAGGTGGTTCAATTGCCTTGGAGGTTTCAGGCCTCCTAGCTCCATCTGCTTTCTTGTTAGCACAAGATTTATTCATTTGGTTACCAAAAGAGACAGTGAAATCGGCTTAAGCATTGTGTGTAAGCCCCAGGACTAGTTAATTAAAGCTTAAAAGTATATTACAAAAGTTACTAATTGATAAGTTAATGGGGAAAAAAATAAATTTTCAAGAGAAGGAGGATGTGTGTGTGTTTTGTTTTAAGGTTTAAGCGTACAGTCATATAAATAATAACTATAAATTAACAGGCTTTATAATCTACTAATTAAGGACTACATGACATCTCTGGCACTAGATCTGCAACTTGGAAAAATAGTGGAAGAAAATTGATGAAACAAAGTATATATGAGTTTAAATAGTGTGAGAATATGAATATATACCTCTGGACTATCTTCTAAACATATTTCAAGAACCAACAGAGATCAAATTTATATAAGAAAGAAAACTCTACCTGGCACTGCAATCACCAAAACAAGAAGATCCACGACGTTATCCGCAAAGAAAGCAATGAACCAGATGAACAAGAACCCAAGGATGAGGGAAAATCTTTCAAGAGAAATTAAGAAAGGATTCAATCAGCTTCCATGAAGGTAAAGGGGAAGTACTCTACTAATCAATTCAAACCAAACAGGGAATACTTTAAAAGAAACAAAATCCATACGTACCTCCAATTGGGGAAGTCAATTACCAACCAAACTGAACCCAACACTGCACACACGAATGCAGCAAAGTAAACAAATATTCTTGTATCCAAATAATAAGCAAGAAATCATAACAGCTCCAACTTGCAATCGTTTGTGAACATAGAAATAGGAATAATAGACGGCAAGCGGAAGCATGCCTAAAATTAAAAATCATAACAGCCTATATATCCACATACCCATTGAAGCAGATCTGAAAACTGGAGAGAAAGAAAGAAAGAAGAAAAGAAAGAAAATGAAAAGAGGTAGATGAGGGCAAGAGACAGCAGAGTAGCAAAGATAAGAAAGGAAATGGTCTAGGGCACGATAGAGAGAAAGAGGCATGGAGAGAACTGAGAAGAAAGGAAATGGTCGGTTTTCGCAATAACCGACCATATTACCCAGTAACCCGACCTTCTCTCATTAAAAACTCACCATATAACCCAACCCGACCATTAAACCCATTTAAACCGTATTTTCTTGGGTTGGTCGGTTTGGGTTGGTCGGTTCGGTCGGTTTATAAGAAAAGTTGAACAGTCCTAGTGCGAAGCCTCAAAGCACATGGACCAAGTTTTCTCTCACCTCTCCACCGATTTCCCCACTGCCCATTTCCTTAGGGTTCTCTTTCTACTATAAAAATGTTTGCTTTATTCTGAGATTTATATGGTTTTTTTTTAGTGGGTTCTAAGATTGTTGATGGTTATTGTAGGTTGAGGCTGAGGAACAACCAGAGATGTCGGAGGAATATTCTGTTTCTGCTGTGCCTTATTTTGTTTTCTTTAAGGTAATTCTTATGTGGGACTTTTTCATTTTGCTTGTTATTTTCTCGCCAATTTCAGTTTCTGGCTTGAGTTAGCGTGTTGCTATGAAAATTAAGGTGATAATGTAACTCCGATTGAAATTTTTATTGTAACTGAGGTCTAACATGCCAAATGAACGAAGCATCTATTAGTGAATTTTGATGGCTTGTTTTTGTCTGGGTTAATTTTGGCAATAGTTAAGCGAACTCAGAGGGGCTGGATCCTTTGTGATTGCGATGATAGTTGTAATATGATGGATTAAATGAAACAGAAAATACAATTGAATTTAGATACTGTCAAAACTGGTGAATAATCTCTGACTAGAGTAGTTTTTACCCTTTTACTAGCTAGGCTGAGATGGAAAATGGCTGTGAAATTGCATGTCTAGTAACATGGTGTCATTTTACTGAGTATCTATTGTCTTCAACCAGATGAGACAAGTTTTATTTATTTATTTATTTATATCCATGCATTTGCATTCCAAGGAACATTTATGTTACACAAACTATGTAGAGATGAATATCGGTTATTTTATTGCCATGGAAGAATATTTGAGCAAGAATCGCTAGTGACTGGTTGTGCTGCTAATCGGACTAGTCCCTCGAAGAAAGGAAGTATTTTTGTAACAGTTTAATAAAGATGCCTAGTAATATTTACTTTTATGAGTTTAAGCTTGAAAACGAAGAACTTCAGGTTTTCAGAGTGGGTAGTTTGTACAGTATGTCACCACTTCAATGATTTTGCATATGGGAAACAATGTACCTTGGGTAAAAGGATTCTTTTTTCCAACTAATGAAACTTTCAAATTGAAAATCTTTAGCTTGTACGCTAATGTTGACTGACAGGCTAGCAAAATTTGCATCTACAAGTGAGAAGCAAAGTTCGGAATGCAATTTTGGTAGCTTAAGAATCAAAGTTTAGAATTGCAATTTTGGTAGCCTTTTGAGGATGAAAGAAAGCTTTGAATTGATCAAACAGGGGATGGACTGTGGAGGCAGACTTAATTCCTTGGACCTTTGCCCAAAGGCATACTGCAATTGCAATTTTCTGGTCCATTAAATGAGATTGGCCTTTGAGGTCATTAGAGTTGAATTATTGTGGAAATGATATAGATTCCTTATTGTGACTCTATGCCACCTAAGTTGATTATGATGACCTGTGATTCTTGTTATGGACAATTGAAGTTAGGGGTTCGTAGCTGAAGATGTTTCTATTTTCCAAGTTTACTTCTTTCAGTTGCCAAACAAGCGGCTTCATTTTACATGATACCCCATAGTTGACTGCATGCCTGTTCCAATAGCATGTGCTTGTACGCTTTTTATGCTAGGGGTTTTCTCCAGCAGCAAATGCAATTCTTTTTCTGCCAATCATCCTCGTTTCTTTTGGTTTCATATCTTCTCTGTCTCTGTGCTATCAAGGCATAGGTAGGATATAAAAAGATCATGCAGGCCGATTAAAGTATGCCATATTCTTGGCAAATGATAAAAATCAATAATATTTTTAATTCTCTTGATTGAAAGTTGTAATAATATATGAAAATGCAACATGTGAAAAAAAAAATTGCTATCAAAATAATTTTGTGGGGATCAAGAGTAGGAAATGATCTAAAAATTGAGATTGACATTCAATAATGTGTATTGAAATGCTTGGTCTTTGTCAGGATGGCAAGAAAGTTGACACATTGGAAGGTGCTGATGCATCCAGTTTAGCCAACAAAGTTGCTAAAGTTGTTGGCTCTGGTAATGCTGGTGAACCTGCAGCTCCTGCAAGCCTTGGAATGGCCGCTGGACCCACTATTATTGAAGCAGTCAAAGAGTTGGCAAATGAAAATGGCTCTTCTCAAGCACTGAACCAAGGTCCACCTGGCCTTGTTGATTCATTAGTGAAGCGATTGCAGCAGCTGGTTAACTCCCATCCAGTTATGTTATTTATGAAAGGGACTCCCGAAGCACCTAGGTGTGGGTTTAGCCAGAAAGTTGTTGGTATTCTGAATGATGAAAATGTTAAGTTTGGAAGCTTTGACATCCTCTCTGATAATGAGGTACGTGAGGGTTTGAAGAAGTTCTCCAACTGGCCAACTTTTCCTCAGCTATATTGCAAAGGAGAACTGCTTGGTGGATGTGATATCGCAATAGCAATGCATGAGAGTGGTGAGCTGAAAGAAGTTTTTAGAGATCATGGAATTGATACTAATGGTTCTCAAAAGACAGAAGTGAGTGAAAGTGGAAGTGGAAAGAATGGCATCGCAGAATCAACTGACCTGAGTGCAACATTGACCTCTCGTCTTGAAGGCCTGATCAATTCAAGCCCAGTTATGCTGTTCATGAAGGGAAAACCAGATGAGCCCAAGTGCGGTTTCAGTAGGAAGGTGGTTGAAATCCTTCGAGAAGAAAAGGTGAATTTCGAGAGTTTTGATATTCTTTCAGATGATGAAGTTCGCCAAGGCCTTAAAGTTTACTCAAATTGGTCCAGTTATCCTCAACTATATATTAGAGGTGAACTTGTTGGTGGATCAGACATTGTTCTGGAGATGCAGAAAAGTGGAGAGCTTAAAAGAGTTTTGGCTGAGAAAGGTATTGTTCCAAAAGAGACACTTGAAGATCGTCTAAGAAGTTTAGTTGCCTCTTCGCCAGTGATGCTCTTCATGAAAGGTTCCCCAGACGAACCCAGATGCGGCTTCAGTTCCAAAGTTGTAAATGCTCTGAGAGAGGAGGGTGTAACTTTTGGTTATTTTGACATTTTAACTGACGAAGAAGTAAGGCAAGGACTAAAGGTCTTCTCAAACTGGCCAACGTTTCCCCAGCTTTATCACAAAGGTGAGCTCATAGGAGGTTGCGACATTGTAATGGAGATGCGAAACAATGGAGAGCTGAAATCCACCTTATCTGAATAGAGTATAGAGACGTGATCCATTAAATAAGACAACTAAACCTGCTATTGCAGTCACATCAGCGGTGTCTGTTGATGTCATGCATGAGATTAAAGTTTGCATGATATACTGGTTGATTATATGGTTCCTTGTGTAATTCACAAAAGGATGAATTTTTTTACGGTAAACTGGGCAATGTTACTGTCTTTCTGGCCTTTGCAGTTTGAATATAGCAAGCTATACTATGAAAGCTTTTCTTTTGGTATGGCTAAATTCTTTATGTTAGTTTGTTAAGCTGCATTTTTCATGAACTTCTATTATCTGGTTTGGAAGAACCCGTTACAGTTGTACAACGGTCGTTACTTGTGATTGCAGGCTTAAAACGGCTTTAATCCATATGGCGTTCTTTACTCAGAACTGCTTGTTATTGATGTCAGTGATTTTTGGTTGTTTCCTTTTGAATACAGGCATATAGTTTAGCCAACTAAAAATATTTGGATAACCCT
Organism: Excoecaria agallocha; assembly: GCA_037975025.1. Taxonomy (NCBI): domain Eukaryota; kingdom Viridiplantae; phylum Streptophyta; class Magnoliopsida; order Malpighiales; family Euphorbiaceae; genus Excoecaria; species Excoecaria agallocha. The sequence continues at coordinate 33,296,902 of CM075810.1, read as the reverse complement.
TATTGTCGGATTGGAGTGAACAAAATTCATATGGCCTAATCTGATATGGATGTATTAAATTTGTATTTGCACGTTATTACTGAAAGCTAATATTTCTTGGGTAGATCAAAATTACCGTAATAAAAGTGCCACCTCATGCAAGAAGAAGAAATTGGCATGATATCCATTGGGTTGCATATCACATTGTCAAAGGATGACACCCCCATCTTGCCATATTGCAAAATAAAATAGCCCTGGTCTACCAAATGACCTCGAAGCAAATAAACCCAAGAACTGAAATTGCATGATTTTCTTAAAAATGGACTTTATAAGGCAAATTATCAATTTAAATTTATTAGCTTCTGCCTCTGCCTCAACCTCATGCAGAGAATTCTCTTTGTTTCTTCATCTTCATCTATTTTATCAATTTTCATGCGGTCCAAAAGTCCACTAATATCTTTGCCACTTCTAACATTTGCCTTCAACAAGGCATGATATATCTGCCTGTTCATTGGAACGGCTTTGCTCAAAGAGGCCACAAAAGCTTCCGCATCTTCAGCACTACCTTCTTCACCAAGCCAACTCAAAACGTCCGTAATCAACCTAGGATTAGGCTTCCATCCCTTGCCATCAATATATAGGGAAAGGGCAGCCTTTGTGCATTTGAAAGCTTTTGCCATCTCACCCTTTCCACCGTATCCCATAGCAATAGCTGCCCAACTGTTTGGAGCAGTAACCTTTCCTTTATTCAACAATTCTTCAAGCAATGACTCTGCTTTCTCATATAATCCTTTTCTACAATAACCAATAACAACAATGTTTGGTACCCGAACATCGTCGGAGTTACCAGATGATTCCCAGTCTTTCAGCACCGTCTTGGCTTCTCCAAGCTCACCAAGCTTCACCAAAGATTCCAACATGGTGATGAAATCCCTGTTTATGCGTCTCCCGCAAGCACTTTTCCCTAGATCCCATAATCTCAAGACTTCAGATTTATTCCCTAGAGTTGCATAGAGTGATATCAGATGGTTATATCCAATTCCATCTTTCCTATCGAGCTTCTTTTCTGACTTCTTCAAGGCATCAATTGCCTTATCAGAAAGGCCTTCTTTTATGTAGATATTGGCAACAACAGCATACGTGTTCCAGTCCATGGCAATGCCTAGTTGGCATTCCATTTCATTCAAAACTTTTTCCATTCCCTCAAGGTCAGACCTTGCACCATAGGAATTGATACATATCCGGTAACTGAAATTATCAGGGGAAACCTTGTTCTTCCTCATCTCAGTTAACACGTAGGGAACCTTCTCGTACTGGCCAGTATTTATATAGAGGCACATAATGTCATTATAAGCCAGAGGAGATGACGCAAAACCCATCTCCTTCATTTTCTGCAAATGCAAGATGGATTTTTCAGTTTGGCACTGCCTAACATAACAATTTAGGAGAGCACCATATGTCTTATCGGTTTTATCATGATCCCTCAAGTTATTGAAATAGTTCTCAGCAGAAAGAAACCCATGAACTCTACCAATCATATCCAAATGAACAGCATGCTCAATTGGCGAGAATATACAAATGCCTGTTTTGTTCATCCATTCAGACACCTGCACCCCTGAAAAAGTTATATATTAGGAGCTTTAGGCACTTCCATTACTTTGATGGAAATCAAAATAACTTTCATTAAGTAATAATGTGTGGACAAGCAGAAAATATCATAGCATCTACTCCCAACAGGCATATTTCTTATATGCATGTTGTCTAGCATGTTCGATGCCTGAAGTAATAATCAGGAGTACTTTTTCGACAGAAAACCTCCTTTGCAATTCCATACAGAGAAAAGTTCTACCTTTTCAAGATCTAAGATAAACAATTCAACATCATTTGCTCAAAAAGGCTTAAAATTTCGAAGTCCTAGCACAGGGCAAATTCGTATAACCAAAAGAAGGATGCATTTCAGATTGTGCTCAACCTCAACGCCCCATGACTATCATAACCAACAAACTGTTCAAACACCATAAAAGTTACAGCTTCCAACGTCTATTTCAATCATAATTTGTGCAATAATATCAAACAAAATAAGAAAGTGCCAAAATGCCCCAAACTATGCAAATAGGCAAGGCTAAAGCATCCCCATTCTTTTAAAAAGAATTCAGATCAATCCCATTTTTGCATTTCACTCTCTCACTCTCACGCATGCAACCTCAACTCTATGGTAGAAGCAGATCAGTAAATACTAATCAAAGATTTGAAATTTGAGTGCACTTTTAATGTTAGAATTAAAGCACGAGAATTTAAATTTCGACAGCACGCACAATTCCATTCATTTGATAAGAACAAACCATGAACTCTCAAAAATACACTCGCTTTTCGTTTCCCACACCATCTCGTGAATCAAACAGAAAGAAAACCCGAAAACACAAAACAAAGGGAGAAAATTCCGAACCTGAAGGGCTTGAGTGAAGCGGTTCCGCTTACGCAGGTCGCGAATAATCCGCTGAAGCTCAGCAACACGAATCTTGTTACCATTATGGACCCAATTCTCAAGCTCAGGCACCACACTAGTTTTGGGGTCACCTAAAGGACTGATTTTGGAGTACAAGGTGACCTTCTTAGTCCTATTAGTATAATAGAATCTGCTCAGAATTGAATTTTGAATTTTGTTAAGGGAGTTTAAAAGTGACTTCGAGCTTATGTTTAGGTTGACTTCAGCTGGTGTCTTCTGGAGAAGAAGGGTTAAATTCAAATGGGGAACGATTTGAGGGGATTTCGTTAGGGTTTAGCAAAAATGGGTTTAGGAAGCGGACTGATTTCTGATTTATATATATATATATATAGCCAAAAAAACTTGAAAATTAATCCCTCTGCAACCAAAACTTCCCCATCAATTGTAGGAATTTTATTTATAAAACGAAAATAATAATATTATATGTAAAAAATATATTCTTATGCAATAATTTTTTTTCATAGTTATTTGATATTCAAAATTTATTAATCAAATATATTTGTAAATAAAATAAAATAAAATGCTTTCTATCCAGTATTTAAAATTGATTCCGAATCATGATTAGAAACCAAAACTTTAGCTCAACCAATTACTTTTCCATTTGAATTTTATTCATACAATATGTGGGGCTATAAATCAAAGTATAAATTACGCTTAGACTAAATTTTTTCAGAATAAATTAATCATGTGACCGTTTCACAAAAAATATTAATACGAATGAAGTACAAGTTTAATATAAAAAATTTGAAAAAAAAATGGCCATGTGATAGATATTCCTATGTTATTTTAGTGCATGAAAGTAATAATGTTTTTTTCGTTGGATGCAAATTAAATGATGAAATTGATTAGTCACTAATTTCAAATTGATTAATGGTATTCAACAATAAAATTGATGACTAATCAATTTGATAATCTTATGTTGAAGAGATATTTTGCTCTATTTGAATTACAAAAGGGTAATCCTTTATTTCAAATTGATTTGTTGCATTTAACAACGATTATTGATGGTCAATATTCAATAGTTTTTTTTTTTTTTAATTTTCGGCTAATCGGCTTCTTAGGAAAGAATGATAGTATAAATTTGGAACAAGAAATACTTCTCTTTTTCATAGACTTTGAACCATTCAGCAGCTAATTAGTCAACTTCTGTGTTTAATTACTCTTTTTTCTCTTTGTAAGAAGGACTATGAAAATCAAAAGTATTGCACAATAAAAATATGTATAAATTTATCTTTGAATTAAGCTAATTACAAAGTCCAAAATTGAATAATATATAACGCAAAGAAATTCAATATCTGCACTTGTTGCCTGAGCTTGCTCACCTTATAAAGTCAATTGAAAATATGACTATTATGCATACGTGTCACTTTTACGTACCATATAAAAATTTATTACTTAGCTTGGTGTCTAAGGGGTGGAATCAATATTTTTTCAAAACTAATCAGTCAAAAAATTAAATAAAATTAAAAATGTATCTCTTTCTTTAGAACATATTGGGTTTTTGTTTTTCTTATAAAAACTTATTAAATTTTTTTCCTCCTTAATATCTAATGGTGCCTCCCCATCTGATTGATATACTAGCATAAGTATGATATCAACTTCTAATGCAAAGATAAAATTAAAAACATTGTTTTTATCTAAGGTTACGTTTAGTAAAATTGTAATTTTTTTATTTTTTAAAATTTAATTTTTTTAATTTTATTATCTATTTTTTTAAAAGATGTATTATACTTTTTTTTAATTATTCATATATATTATAATAATGATTTTGGCAACGAAAACGGTGGTAGCAAAAGTAGCGGTGTGATTGTGGCAACGGCAACGGTAGCAGTAGTAGAGATGATGGTAGCTGCGTCAATGGTGGTAGTAGTGACAGCGATAGTCTGATGGTGATAGCAGCGGCGGTGGTAATGACAGCAATAGCGGTGATGATGGCAGTAGTAGCGATGATGATGGTGGCAGCAGCAACAGCAGTATGGTAGTAGTGACGGCAGCAGCAGTATGGTGATGGTGGCAGAATTAATACATTTACAAACATTAAATGAATTGTAAATATATATATATATATATATATATATATATATATATATATATATATATATATTTATATATTCTTCTTACAAGTAATTGGGACAAGTAAAATTCTAACAGAGTCTTCTAATTTTATTTTGATGGGTTTCCATATAGTGGGAAAGAAAGTCCAACAACTTGGTTTCAAGTGCTTTGAATTGAGCAATTTGCAATTTCAGTTCCAAATTTTGTCTTCTAAGATTATTGTTCTCCTCCAGTAATAATAAACGGTCATTTTCTGCCATCGAGCTATCTTCATTAGAAGCCTTTAAATAACTTGGAAAAATACTTGGTTCGCATTTCTTTCTCGTAATCTCAACTAGCATATGCCTGCTTCCTTTAAGAAACTTCTCGTGCTTGAATTCCCATAGCTTCGATGATGTTTTCTTGAATCCCTGCATCCAATTTATAAACTAATTAATTAAATATATTGATAATTTTTTTTACTTTACGTAATAAAATTTCTTTTTTTTATTCTGAAAATAAGTTATCGACTCGGTTTATGAATAAAAGTATGGATAGGACTATTTTTTTTTTTAATATTTAACATGTGTTTAATTTTAATAATGTTTAAATTATGTCCAGCTAGCTAGCTAGCCAGTAGTTTAGTATACCATGTAGCCGCAGTTTGTATAGTTATAGTAATATATAGCCGCAGTGTGCTTATTTTGACTGTACAAAAACATCTCAGATTTTTCTAAAAAATAATAAGATTTTGACTCAAATATATGGTAACACAAGGGAACTAGAAAATATAAATATTTCCCTAAAATTCAAATTTTTATAAAATAATTACTTGTACGCTATAATAAAATACATAGCATAGATAATATTTCACTAGACATGAGGCATAATTTTATTATTTTTTTAAACAGAGCCAAAAGTTTAAAAAAAATTGTATAAGAATGGAAAAGAAAAATATTAAACAATTAACATTGGATTATTTGTTATCTTGAATTCTGGTCAAGAAATTTTTGATGTAGCAATTCAAATTCAAATTATTCAGAGAGTTTGAAAAGATGAACAAATTGAAACAGTCAAGAATAGAATTTTCGCAACTTATTCTATAGCTTTTTCAAGAACTGTCAGCATTGCTTAATTACAATATGCAGATAGAGAATTAATACCATGAAAATTACTAAAACTTAATTGTCGGGACTAAATTGATCGTATTATGTTCATACTCTTCCTATGAACACAAATAAAAATAAATAAATAAACCATAAACTGACCAAAAATATTATAATCGAGAGAACTTTGGTATTTTATAATTAACATTAAAATAAATATGCATATATTCAGCTTTATAGAGCGTAATTATTCTCCTACGTTTTAATAATATTTCGAACTTTGCGGGGAAAAAAGAAATCTAATAATAATAATATTATATAATTACTTACATAGGTATTAAGCTGGCGAATGAAGCTGGAGAAATTGTTATGCTTGAAGTATCTAGGCAGAGTTAGCTCTGAAAACTCCGCTGGAGACCAAACTATGAATCCATTTCCTTCTGAATTCCAAGAAACTATTTTCTTGCCTTCAGTGTTAATCGACCTCGATGAAGATCGCGACGAGGATGATGATGGTGATAACGATAAAACTTCTCCATTTTCTTCTAATAAATCGTACGTTTTCGATAGGAAAGGAGCAGGAGTTTTCACTTTCGTCGGTTGCTGGCTGGATGGTGACGACGATAACGATGAATTTCTGCTAAAAATTATGGTTCTATTAAGATTTGATGGTAAGTTATTTGCCATGCTTTAGTTTGGGTGGGAGAGAGCTTTGTTTTAGGTTTCCAAAATGTTCCTTAATGGAAAGTCTGCTTGTTATATAATTATAATCGAGACAGTCATCATCTCGGAAACTACTAGTTGATAGTTATAGTTGTTTTAATATCGAATCGGACCAGCGGTCGAACCAATTAATAAGTAACCGGTTTTTAGTCTATTCATGGTTGCTGGAAAAATTTACACTCTCCAAAATCATTCACGTTGTTTTGAGAGTTTTTATAATAAATACGTTCCTCCTGTTTATAAGCATGGAAAATCTTAAAATTAAAAGTCATAATTATCATTGAATTTATAAGTAGTTTGGATCGTAACAGAGTGAGTCATATATAGACGTACCGAATTAGAAATGGATTAAAATTTTGTAAATCATAAACGAGTTTCAATCATAACCTAAATGAATTATTGTTAAATGGATCATAAATATATGCCATTATTTTTTATCTTTTTGAAAAAAAAAATTCATTAAAATAAAAAAATTAGAAATGTATAACATATATAAAGCAATTGCTTTATATTTATATTATATAAAAAATTATAAATAATACAAACGGGTCATAAATAAATCGTAATTATAAACGAACCAGATCATACAGACTATACGACGGAGTCAAGTCAAAATGAATTATATTATTGGTTCACTAACATATTAATTTGGACATAGATGACATTTTTATAAACCAATTGGATAGAATTTATAGATCAAGCAAGCCAAATTTGCCACCACTAATTGAATTGGTTAAATTATAAACCAATCATCAATACTATTCAAAGTTGGATCAATTTTAAATAGATTAATTGGAAAACGTAATTATATAAAACAATTTTAAGAGTTTTATGTATTGAAAATATCCAATCCTATTAAAATTGAAAGCCATAATTATTGAAATGATTAAATTGCAAATTGACCATTGAAATAATTTAATGTTTGATCCGATCGATTTTAGAAACGCTGGTAAGTACTCCCTTAAACTTGGTGGACTCTTTTTCTTTCTTCGATTCTTTCTCTCTAGTCTTTGCTTTTGTTTAATTTTCTTTTTTAGTATTCAAAAATAAATAATATTTTAAAGAAAACAGATCTTGTAAGTTGTAATTAATTATTTTTTTTTGTCCAATCCTGTAATTAGGTTTAGTTGATGTAATAAAGTGGAATAATATGTTCATGACAAAAAAATAATTTTTTTAATATAATATGTTGAGTACCTAGATCTCATGTCTCGTTGGTTCGATTAATTTAATTACGTAGTAAGTAAATTTATAAATAAAATAAAATATTTTTTATTTTAATAAAAAATAATATATATTCAAAAGTTAACAAAAAAAACTTTATTGTCATCTCATCTTTTAGAAGAAAAACAGTGTTTGGTGACAAGGTGGTGTGGAAGTTTCATGATATTTTGGGCGTTGAATATTTGATATTTTTAGCAACTTTTTTTTTTCTTTTTTTGACAACAACTTTTATATTTATTATTATTTCTCGATGGAAGAATGAGCAAAGTTCTACATATATACGCGTTGATATATACAGTTTAGCAGAACGAGACAAAAATATCATGTAGGAAGATTGCATGAAATTTGATTTTAATTGATGACAAATGAAATGCACGGCAAGCTTCTCGCGATCACCTGCAACAACAGACAACGGACCGATAGATTTTCGATAGGGATGTCTCCGACGATTAAGTTAGAATTTTTGTGTAAAAGAGTAATGAATCTTTAGCAAAAAGGTTCAGTAACTGTTTCATACCCGTTTTTTTTTTTATCGGTGGGATTAACACGTTTGTAGGAGATAATTAGAGTAGTTTCCCGTTCTTTTCGGCCACTAATCCATTTTCGAAGATTCTCGAGGAAAACTTGGGTTAGTGGCGACTGTTTTGTCCATCGTGGTGAAGCTATTTTCGGGACACGTTGTTTACCGAACTCTCGCTCGGTTATAGTATCCGGAGAAATTGAACTTTTGGTAGGCTCACGGGGTCCTCATTGAGCTAGGTGCTCGGTAAATGTGAAACCGTTAAATCGGTCCCTAAGTTCGGTTGTTATAATTAATAAATATATAATAATGCTATGCTATAGTCAATATTCAACGTAGGTGTACAATAATGCATTAGTAAATATCGTTTTTCCTTCTTTTTATGATTTGATGAAAATTATATGTGCTAAGTGAAAGAATATGAAGAAAAACCACCATGACTATATGGCAATTAGAATTTGATTAAAAATGCGAAAAGTTTCACGTTAATAATATTTATTTTAATTAGATATTTTGAATATCTTGTAAAGAAAATATGAAGAAAATTTATTGATTATTGAGCCACTTGCATTCTTAAAAAAAATAATAATAATGAAGCCAAGTTATATATTTATATTATCAGGAATTAATAACAGATTTAATGCTTTATTTAAATTATGACATATATTATGAAAATTGACTACTCTTATCAAATGAAATGATGGAATAAAATCTCATACAGACAACTCGGTCCCATTTAATTGTCGAGAAACCTCAATCAGATAAATTCACTTTGGTCAAAAATATAAATTGGCCCCTTAACAAATGGTACTGTAATACATTATTATTAACAATTTATTTAAAAAAACAGCTTAGTATGCTCACAGTTCTAGAAAAATATTATTTTTACACCATTGAAAATTGGCATGGTAATTAGTACTTCCTCCATCTCATTTTAATTTTTTTTATTTTATTTTATTTCATTTTAAATATTTTTTTCATAAATTTAAAAAATAATTTATGTATTTTTTATTTATTATATATTTTATTAAATATTTTTCTTTTTTATCGCTCCATACTTTTAAATAAAATAAAAAAAATAAAATAGTATTTTTATCAATAATTATAATTAAATGTTATGCTATTAAAAATAATAATTTAATTTCTTATTTTTTGATATACAGATATATATGATGCATAAAATTTTGGAATTAAATTGACTTAATTAACGCTGAAGTAAAGGAAATCAAAAGGAATGGCCGCGAAGTTTGACCTAACCTTGGAAGAGTCTGCCATATTCCAATATCCAAACGTCGGCTTATGCCATCATTGGACATTACTTGATTTTTATTATATTTTCTTTTAATTTTATCATAATTTAATATTCTTGACTGTGCTACTCACTTAAGTTTAATCCTAATCATTATTTATTCATAAATTATATATATATATATATGGAACGAAGAAGTTTTTCTTATGTATTCTTTTATTTATGACAGTTAATAAACAAATGAAGATACTGTAAATAAGAGATTTCTTAAAATAAAAGGCTATTTTCTCTTTTTCTTTTTCTTATTCTTTGTTTTTTTTTTCCTTTGCATTTTGGATAGCAAAAGAAAATATATTTTACTTGATTTTTTCATTTGTGCTTTTTTATAAATAATGTGATTTAAAAAATAGATACAGTACAAAATGAAAAAAATATTTAGAAATGTGGGATGCTTTGAATCTAAAATTAGGTAAAAAAAATAAGTTAATCTGTCTGAAATTACATATGACAGCTATAGTTTCCATATTGACGTATTTATACTAATTTATTATTGACTACACATATTAAAACATTAGCTAGTTGCGATTTTAGTAATAACCAACACAAACTTACTGTGCATTTTATATCCTGAATTAAAAATATTATTTTCGATTTCATATCAATAACAAATTCTCAAATGTTTTTCAATCCGAAACCATATTTCAATTTTTTAGAAAAAAATCACACCACAATAAAAAAAAGTATCACCTTTTAGTCATATCTAGAAAAGAAGTTGTATTACCTTAATTTCACAAGATATTTATTTTATTTTGAATTTTAATTTTCTATGTTCAATCTCTATAAATTCAATATAAAGTAGGAATATTACTTTTTAGTCATAGCTAGAAAAGAAAGTTGTGTTACATTAATTTCACAAGATATTTAATTTTCTATGCTCCATCTCTATAAATTCAACATAAAATAGGAATAAGAGCCGACTTTATATTTAAAGTATTGAAAATAATTTTTATTTATTTTTAAATATATTTTGGGCTAAATTTATCTTTAAAATATTTTAAAAATGGTACATATTTACTCCTTATTCCCTTAAAATTTGCCATCAAAACTAATACAATTACAGTTAAGCAAACAAAAGCACACATGATAGGCTAATTGATGTGATCTAAATTTATAATATGTGCACTGTAAATTGATACCCTATTTTAATTATTGAAAGAATGTTAAAATTTATTTCAATTCAACAGTTTCTATTTGCCTATCTGAAATTCCATTATTTTGAAAATTTTAATTTTATAAAATTTAACCATTTTTTCAATACTTAAAAAATATCAATTTATAGTACGCAAATGGTAAATTTATACGATTTTAATCAGTTTATTATATATTTTTTGTTTATTTACCAGAAATTATGTTACTTTCGGTAGCAAATTTGAGTCAAATATATAATAGCAATGACAGTTCTAGCCTAAAAAATATACTTAAGAAGCAAATGAAATAAGTATCATTTTTAATATTTTAGGAAAAATTTGGTCTAAAACATCCTTAAAGGGAAATTATAATTTTTATTACTTTAATGGAAAATTTGGCTATATTCTCTATAAAAATACATAGTACTAGCAATTACTCCCTCCATCCTAGATTAATTATCACTTTTTTGAAAAAAAAAAAATCTTACTTGAAATGTTAGTTTATAAAAATTAAGATAGTATGTATTATGTATATTTCAATTTTGTGCTCTTATTAAAATTTACAATATCTTGATTTTTATTATCTTTTTCTTTTATAATTATTTTTTATTTTTATTAAATATAAAATAGAATATTATAGTATTTTAAATTAGTTTTTTATTAAAATGAGATAAATTAATAATTACATTAATTGAGGGTAGAAAAGTGACTGAAGCAGGGAGTAATATTCAGGCATCCTACAAAATAGTACAAACCCATTATCAAAGGTGTTGCTGTGGTGTAGTGGTTATCACGTCAGTTTTACACACTGAAGGTCCCCAGTTCGATCCTGGGTAGCAACATTTTGCAGTTTTGATTTTTCCAATTACAAATATTTTCTTTTTGCAATTATTGCTTATAAAAGAATACACTTCTAATTTGCTGTAATCATAACTCTAATGTCATTTTGTTTCATTTATTTGCACGTCAGGCTTGTATATAATTTTCAACATTTATAATTATATGCAACAATTTATATAATCATTCATGAAATGAGTCAATAACTTATTGCATAATTATAAACTAGTAAGCAATTTTTTTAATATACTTAAAGCATAATCCATAGATAGATATATATAAATTTCATGTAAATTAAAACAAAATTCTATAGCGAGGAAGTAAATCTGTAAAATTGGAGCGATATTGAGAAGGTGAGACGCATGAATTGAGAAATGGCCCAAGTAAAAGTAATAGAGTTGGCATCTCCATAACTTAATGGCTAGTTGCCATGGGGTTGTTTATTATCTGAATTGGGCCTATCGTTTAATCTATTTGTTTGTAGAACACTTAGATTGGGCCAAAACTGGGCTACATTCAAAATTCTTCTATGCTCATGATACTTGGCGAAGTTTTAATTTATAAATTCTTGACAAATTTTGATCCGATTTGGTTCATCAACAATTCATATGTAACCTGATTTAAATTGACATGTAGCGTAACTTGATGCAAGCCATTAAAATTGACTAAAATCTACAAATACTTGTCGTATAATATTGTGGCAGATCCTATTATTCAATTGGCATGTTAACTTTATATAATTATTCATATTTTTCAATTCGAAACAGATCATCGTAACGTTAATTTTTTTTACCATTCACGTGATTCAAAGTTGTATGCAATTAATTATATGAAATCATCCATATGGTTTTAGTGAAACATAGAGAGAGAGAGGGAAACAAATAGTCATGCCACCAACCAAAGACTTAGAAAATGAATCCAGCAATAATGTTCTTTTTGGTCTGTTTCATAACACGTTTTCATTTCAAAAATTATTTGTAATTAAAGTTTCTTCGATTCTCTTAAAAAAATTATCAAATGATAATTATGGGTATAATGTAATATCAATTATTTAAATTTTCAAATGCTTATTATTTTACTTTAAGGTATCTGGATAAACATTTTTTTATTATTTATATTTTTGTTCATATATCAAAATAATAATTAAAAATTCAGTTTTACTTTCATATTGTAAAATGATAATCAAATTTTTGGTATTAATATTATTGGCGTTTTAAGACAAAAATAAAAGTTTTTTTTAGTACCAAACCGCGTACACCCTTTATGATTAAAAAATGTTTTCTAAAGGGAAAAGAAAAATCTCCGATTTTTTTTTTAAGAAAGAAGGAAGAAAGAGAGAGCAAGTATGCCATCGATTCCAAATAATTGTTGGAATTTCTTATCTTATCTTTTTTTTTTTGAAGACAAAGGGAGAATAGGACTTACTGTAGCAGAGACACGTTGCAGGCAATTGCTGACTGCAACGGACTCCACCAACGCCTATAAACCCCACAAATAATAGGAAATTTGGAGCTTATATTGCACTAACCACCAAGTGGGACACTCAGTTTGCCATTTTGTGAAGCAATAATTATTTGTAATTTGCCATTTTGTGTAATCAATTCATCATTATTAATTGCAATTTTCAAACGCTCCTTCAATATGTCTCTTACCTTTTTCATGCGTAGGGCACAAATGAAATATTTGGACACAAACCAAAATATTATATATATATTGCAAATGGAAGTGTATGAACAAGGCATTGCTTTTCCAACTTTATATTTTATATTTTAGCCCATTTTCCCACTATCTACTCCTAAAATAATTTGGTTGAAAAAATTACTATAAAATAATATTGCAATTAAGAAAGAAGAAAAAAACTTCCTTCTCTTGCAAGGAATCTTGGAAAACACAAAGAAGAACCCATTTGGAGAATCAACCCAATATGCGAGATATTGAAAAAGGGAAGGTGCAAATCGACCCCTGCTACACTTTGGCGAAAAAAAAAAATGCAATTCAAATTTTAAAATTTTATTTGATATAATTGTATTTTTAAAGTTTAAAAATCGGATCAATATGATTTTAAAAATAATAAATATTTAATTTTTGAGTGATAAATGTTAATTTTATAAGCCAAATCACTTCAATTTTGAAATATTAGAGATAACATTGTACTAAATAAAATTTTAAAATTTAAATTACACTTCTGGCCAGAGTTTAGAGACCAATTTGAACTTTTATCCTATTGAAAATGAAAATAATGATTTAATGCATTACCTATATATATATATATATATATATATATATATATATATATATTGTTGGGGAGAAAAATCGGCTAAGTCACACAAGAATAAGAACAAACAAATAAGAAAATAGCAAGAAAAACACAAAAATTTAACGAGGTTCGGTTAAAATGTCCTCGATGGCGGCTATTCTTTTATTTCAAAGAATATTGATTCTCTAACCTTTTATAGCGGCACACAAAAATGCACAAGTATTCAAACTTGACTGCATGACCTGTCCATACCTCCTCTATAATCTTTCCACCCAATGATGTACATAGGGATCTATTGATGAGATAACACGCCATATTCACAGTCTCAAGCATCTTGCCCGTTCGGTCAAGGATCTATTCATCCGTTCGGCCACACCATTTTGTTGTGGTGTCTTCCTCACCGAAAAATACCTCTGAATCTCATGCTCCTTACAAAACTTCTAAAACTGTGAATCGGTATACTCCGTGCCATTATCCGATCTCAGATACTTGATCTTCCGACCTGTTTGGTTCTCCACCTCAGCCTTCCATAGCTTAAACTTGGCGAAGACTTCCGATTTCTTCTTCAAGAAATACACCCAGACCTTCCTCGAAAAATCATCAATAAATGTGACATAATACTGAGATCCTCCCAATGACTTCTCCGTCGTAGGACCCCATACATCCGAATGCACATAGTCAAGAATTTCTTCGATTTTGTGCTTGCCGACCGCAAAACTGACCTTAGTTTGCTTTTCAATAACACAAAATTTACAAAACTCGAGCTTACAGCTTTTAATCCCTTGCAATAAATTTCTCTTATGCAATTCTGTCATCCCTCGTTCACTAAGATGACCAAGACGCATATGCCAGAGTTTTGTGTTGTCATCATATGACTCCACCGAGTGAACTCCACCTACAACTGTACTCCCTAACAGCTTGTAGATATTTCCTGCAGTCAGTGCTCCCTTTACAATTCTAATGGTCTTTCTATCCTCATCTGCCTTGGGAATTAAACCATTCTTATGTAAAGTACCCAAGGAAATTAAATTCTTTTTCAGATTTGGTATGTGCCGCACCTCACATAGTGTCCGAACGATCCCATCATACATTCTCACTCTGACTTCACCTATTCCTGCAATATTGCAACATCTATCATCACCTAAATAGATCGATCCAGAATTGACCGACTAGTATGATGCGAACCACTCCCTGTTTGGTGTTATGTGATACGAGTATCCAGAATCAAGAATTCACGTATCAATGAACTGAGTTGTTGATACCGAAAGCATATCTCCATCACTGCTATCCGATCCTTCACTCTGCGCCACATTCACCGACCTCTCATCGGTCTGCTGTTGCAGCTTTGGACAGTCCTTCTTCATATGTCCCAGCTCCTTGCACTTATAGCAACGAACCGTCTTCTTGCCTTTTGACTTGGACCTGGAATTTCGTTTTTCAGAACCTTCCTTGTCTATCTTCCTTCCACGATCCTGATTACTCTTTACATACAAACTATCACCTTGAGAGCTTTCCCCTACATTCTGCTTCTGTTGGTTGTGAGCCAACAATGCTGCAGTTATCTCTTCAATTTTAATAGTTTCTTTTCCATATGTAAGAGTCGTCACCAGATGTTCATAAGAAGGAGGCAACGAACATAACAAAATTATTGCTCTAGCTTCATCCTCAATTTTCACATCCAGCCTTGCTAGATCCGTGATTATTTGATTGAAGATATTTACATGTTAAGCCAAATCTGATCCTTCCTGCATCTTCAAGTCATACAGCCTCTGCTTGAGATACAATTTATTCGTCAATGATTTGGACATAAACTGACTTTCCAACTTCCTCCATATTTCTCCTGGAGAAGACAGATTCATTACATGATACATAATCTCATCTGTCAAACACAATCTAATAGTTGTTGTCGCTCTCTGTTGCAACTCTTTCCAGTCTTCATCCTCTATTATTCTCGATTTCTGTGCCAGCAGCGCCTTGGAGAGTCCCTACTGCACCAACAAATCCCTTACCCTTGTTTGCCACAACCCGAAGTTACCCTGGCCATCAAACTTGACCACTTTGAATTTCGTTCCTGACATAGCCATCTCAACCAAAGCTCCGATACCAATTGTTGGAGAGAAAAACAGGCTAAGTCACACAGAAATAAGAACAAACAAACAAGAAAATAGTAAGAAAAATATAAGAATTTAACCAAGTTCGGCCAAACAATGTCTACGTCCTCGGTGGCAACTATTCTTTTATTTCAGAGAATATTGATTCTCTAATCTTTTACAGCGGCACACAAAACTAGGTTACAATATTAGTATTTATACATAACCTATCAGGTACGCAATTACATAATTGTTCTGTATCCTAAACGTGTACACACGCTTTTCCAACCTACTAGGATTTTAGCCACACATGCACGCCACTCAGACAGATTACTCCAGCTATCCGATCGGACAGTCTAACTCTCCCGAGCGTCCTGCTCAACCTGAGCGTCCCACTCCTTCGAGTGTCCTTGTCCGACTGTACATACTTCATATGTTCTTCCAATCGGATTTTTCTGAGCAAACACTCTTTGCTATGCTTTCATCATTTGTCGGTCGGCTGGTATATGAGCCATTTCCAACATATATATATATATGTTGGAAATGGCTCATATACCAGCCGACCGACAAATGATGAAAGCATAGCAAAGAGTGTTTGCTCAGAAAAATTCAATTGGAAGAACATATGAAGTATGTACAGTCGGACAAGGACACTCGAATATATATATATATATATATATATATATATATATATATATATATATATATATATATATATATATATATATATATATATATATATATATATATATTCGCCATAGGAAGGAATCTAGGCTGATTAATTTGAATTTGTTTTGGATAGGTGAACATAATGTTTTCTCGTGTTGAGAATTCGAATACCATTTTTTTATAATATGATTTTTATATGCATCAATTTATTATAATTTACAACCCAATTATGCAATTGGAACTTTCTAATGTTGGACATGATCCCAGCTATTTAAGCATTCTTAGTATTTAAGAAAATAGACGTTATATTATTAAATATTAAATATTTATTTAATATTAATAGCTTAATTAATTTATTATTATTTAGACAAAAGCTGCATAAAAAGCTTTCAGTTCTATTAGACAAGCTCTCTAAATTTCTATCCTTTAAAATTTTCTTTTATCTTTTATGCATTCGTTAATTTTATGGCTAGAGTTTTTTTATTTAAAATTTTTCGAATTATTCTTTTTTTAGATGTCCTAAATTTCATTAGTCGTCCATTATTATTGATTGAAACTATTTATTTGTCTGTTTCATTTATTGGTAACCCAAAATCAATAATTAGTCAAGAAATAAAGACATGTGATATGAAATTCTGCTTTTTTTATTATTATTTTTTTCTGATTTTAATGCATCATTTTTCAGACTGAAGGAAGACTATGAATAGATAGAGACAAATAGACAATATAAGAGCGTTAGGTAGCGAACCAATCACGAAAATAATTGGACTTCATCTCATATTGTATTAGTTTAAATTATATATTCATGAAACTCAAATGCATTATTATCTTCCTCGACCGACAAGTCTTTCATGAAGAAAGATTCGCAATTTTATATATACAAATATATAACAATCAATGGCCGACTGTAATCCAATTAAAATTTAAATTCACAATCCTAACTTTTTAGCATGACGTTTCAGTATTGTTGGGTTCTTTTTTTTTTTTTTTTAAAGGTAAATCCATCTCTAGCCTTTCAAAATTATACACAAAATTTATTTTAACACGTAAACTCCGATAGCGATCTAATAATCGCTTGAATTATCTAATTTGAATATTTTTAAACAATATTTGCTGACATGGCAGCAAGCTTGGTTTAAACAAAAATGGCAGCGCGTGAGGCTCTTCGAACACCTATTATCAACACTCCAAATTATCTCCTTTGTTTCTCTGTTATGGCCAGTATTATTGGAAGCAAAAGTGCTATTCCACGGTTGTCTCCTTTTGCAATCTCTGCTATTTGTTGTGCTGCAAAAGCTAGATCACATCAACTCAAGTTTGAAAATATTACTCCTGCTATTGTTGTTCCTCCAAGAACCCAGCTTTCTGGTGGTTTTGTGATGGTTAAGCCTTTGGATTGGCTTTGAATCGGGAGAAGGGAAATGGATTTTGTTGTTGATGGCTTTGTGTTCTTGTTTGAATTGATGCTTATGCACTTGGCATTGAGGATTGCCATGGTAGCCATTGTTAGATTGTCTTGATGGTATTTGATGTTTGACCCGAGTGAAGTTTGGAGAAAACACACCTTATCTAAAATCAAAAATCATAAAATCATAAAACCAAAAATAAAAATCCAAGAGATGTACCACTAAGAATCAAAATTCAAAATCCAAGAGTACCATTGAGAATAAAAAAAATCCAAACTCCGGCAAAATCAAAAATCAAAGTAAAATTATAAAAATCCAAGAGTTGTATGTATGTGAGGGAGAAAGAGAGATCAAGATAGAGATCTTCCAGGCATATCCCGTGATCCCCACCTACCGACAATGCTGGCCGCCAAACCCCTAATCCTGAAAATTTTTCCAACCTCATGTGATCTTCACCGAAGAAATCGTCGTCGCATGAGGCATATAGGTTAGAGACGAAGGAAATCTGTAACGTCCCGAAACTAGTGTCTAACATGTCCTGTATATTCTCGAGTATGAAAAGTAATCGCAGGATAATTTTCGGAGTTAAAAAGGATAAGAGAATTTAAAGATGTATAATGATTAAACGTGCATAATGGTTAAATATGCTCTGGCCAAGATAATCTGAGGATGAATAACCTGACGGACAATTTGAGTTAACATTGGAACATGAAAGTATATGTTAAACGAAATTCAGCGGTACAATTTGAGAAGAAAATGAGTTTAGATTGAACTTTAAATGAGATAGAGAAGTTTTTCCACGATACTGTAAAAAGAATTAATTGAAAGTTTAACTGGACTCAGAATTATTGTATCGACCTCCAAAAATTATTCCAATTGCATTAATATATTAATAATAACCTAAATGACTTAATGGAAGTGAAAAATAAATATTCTGACAGTTTCGAAATTTCGAATTTCGGACCAGCTATCCAGATCGCCAAAAGTATATCGAAACGATATCAAAATTTATCGAAATTTTAACCACATGTTCCGAGCATGTTATTACATGTGGGGTAAATTTTTGAAGTATTCTGAAATCAGGAGTACTGATTTTAGAAAAATGGTCAGAAATTGAAGAAAGGGGCTGATCAAGATTTCAGTAAAAATTTAAAAATAGTAAATGATTTTTAAAAATCATCAAATTTTTTAGATCCAATTGAAATATTATGTAGAATATTTTGGTGTAAAAAAATAAAATTGCTGACAAATTTGGACTTTTGGGTTTTAGACCGGCTGACTTGGCTGTCAAAGTCAGAATTATGCCGAAACGATGTCAGAATGGGATGAAATTTTAACCATGTAATTTTTAATATAATAGTACACACGGAGAAAAATTTTAGGATATTCTGACATGTGGAATGAAAATCTCAGAAAAACGGTGCAAAACCGAGATTGAATTAATTAATGAGCTTAGTTAGTTTATTTTAATTAATTGAGGATATGGAGGTCATTAAAATAAATGTATAATCAGATGTGTGCAAGACTATGATAACTGGATGTGTAGGGATCAACTGGTTTGCTACTTGAAAAAAATTTGCAATTTCTTCATACTTCAATATTGTTGGTCGTTGTTCTTGAATACTAGTCTACACATTTTTTTATTGTATTGATTTATGACTTTCAACCTCATGAGCTTTCAACTAACTTAATGAATGTCCAACATCGAGTAATTTAATAATTACTACTCTTATAGCTAGAATATTTAATATCTTCTGGTATTTAGACTTTTAATCCAAATATTTTGCATGAATCTAATTAGTATAGATTGTGTCTTTCCCTTTTGCTGATCATATTGATATCGACTTTTGATAATTATATACTTATACTTATTACATTATCAACAATAATTATCATCCATTTTCATATAATTTATATAGTTTTTTACTAATAGAATCACTTTTGGTGTTATTTTTATAGAAATATAGAGTTGTTGATCGGTATTGCTTTTTATCTTTTCTAGAATATCACTTTGAAAATTTTTATTTTATTTTATTTTAAAGATTGATATCTTTTTCATTAAAAGATCTGTCACACTTCTGTCAAATTTTAAAATAATTGATAATATTACAAAACGTCTTGCATGGATAATAATTGTTTGCCTTTTTTATTTGATAAGTCATGTTATCAATTTTAAGGAGTTATGGATATTAATAATCATGAAATTTTTATTACACACTTTTTTTTAAATGTCCATTAATATGTATTGTGCCTCATTAAAACTCTATTAGAAAAAATCCTGTAGGACAAAAACCCAGTAAAGAAAAAAAGAGTACACAATATCTTTAATATACATCATAAGTTGCCTTATTAAAAACCTTAACAGAAAAATTCAGTAGAAAAAAATCTTAGTTAAAAAAAAAGAGTGCAACGTGTATTTTTCTTTCTCTTATAATAATATCGGTACACAATTTTAAATTTGTGCATTCAGAGTTCCGATATATAATATTATAAAATTATTTTTCTAAAAATGAATCATATATCTTATGCATATGCTTATCATATATCTTCTGGATATATTATGCATGAACTAAAAAATAACAATTAAAACTTATTTTATAAAATTACATGTTGTACATTTATAAGTATGTATAAATTCATCTACGCATCTTTCATTTCTTTAAGATAAGAAATTTTATAAAATCTAATAATATAGTCATACGTACAACAGGTACATGACCAAGTTACTTTTATTATAAATAAGTTATTCATTCTCAAATAGTTTTCTTAACCATTTCTATTTTTTTTTCTCTTAATTATCAACTACTTCTGGTGATGATTAATTAATCATACAATAGTAATGATTATCGTTTTTTGAAATGTCATTTTTATGGCCATAATTCTAAAATATTTCATTCATTTAAAGGAATGAAATAGGTGTAATAAAATTAATTCATAACATGTATAAAGTATAATCATATAATAGCTATAATAAATAAATACATTTAGTAACTTAATTCAAATGTTTCTAAATAATTACTTAAAGATAATAAAATTATCCAAATAAAATATATATGATTATATAGAAAACTAAAATCTTTTAAACAATATATAATTTTAAGTAATAATTTGATAATTACTATGTAATGCATGATTACATAATGCATCAATAGCAATAATATATGATTATGAAATATATTGTATCTAGTAACTATACAATTATAGGAGTACTCAATGAAAGATAATATATAAACATATAATCATATTATAAAAAAATTTCTTTCAATCAAATAGTACTCGATATTTAATTCAAGATAAAATTTAGTTTACAAAATTCGTTAAAATATTTTAAACTCTTCAAGAGTTTTAGTAATTAAAATCATAAATAAATCATGACAATAGGTAAACTATAATACTTCAAAATCATATACATAAAATTCAATGCATATATTGAAATATTTTTTTTTAAAATATTTATATGTTTCAGGTATTATAAATCTTTTTAGAATTATATGTAATTTTATTATCAAATAGGCAAATAATATCAATTAATTACATACTAATATATTACTAAATTGGCAAACAATAAAAACTTATTGCATTCATTAAAAGAAAATATGTATTTTTACAATCAATGCCAATCCATTGCAATAAATACCATAAAATAAATCATATTTTACAACTTCATTGTTTATTGCATGAATATCAATTGTACTATTTTTGCATCATATTTTTCAATGTTTTGAACTGCATGTCCAAAAATTCATATTGAATACAATTAATATATGTATTTTTTAGCAGATTTAATTTTAAAATCCTCATTGTGTTGAAAATATCAACATTAATATTTTTATATAGAAATATTGTCGATAACTTTATCCTTTTCGATTTCTTTTAATGACAAATGACATATTGAAATCTCTTATTTTATTTTAGGTATCTGAATAACTTCTGAAATTTAAAAATTAGTTATGTCATAAGTTTTTTCAAGTGTACCTGCATCCATAATATGACCATATAGATTTATTTGCTCCTTTTCATTTGTAGATTTTATTTTTATTTGGAATCGAATAATTTACCATATAATGCAAATTGTCCTACTATAATATTGTTATGAATTGGAGCATTTGCAGCTAATCCAAATGAGATTTAATAAATTTTTACATACTAATAAATACATTAGTGTCATAATTAACTAATTTTTTGAACTTCAGATTCATGATATGAGAATCTAAATTACACATAATGTATTTATTATTTTATTTATTTTTAGCTGCTTTCTTCCTCTAACATTAGCAAAATGCATTTTTTAACTAAAAATTGCAATAAATGAATTTTCTAGTTTTTATTGGCATAATGCATGTAAGTATTACTTACATCAATATTATGTATCCATTTAAAAAAATAATACTATTGTTCTCATAAAAATATCTAGCAATTAACCGATGGCATTTAGTAAAAATTTTTGCTAGACCTCAGAGTATGAACATATACAAGGAGCTTAGAACAATCTTTTACCAAGACATATGATCACTAATATTATCAAGAAAAATATCTTGGTTGCAGAATTTAAAAATTATGCACTTAATTTGAATAATTACACAAACTACAGATTGTGAGTTGATAATAAATACATATATGATCATTTTATTGATGCATTTTTCAAAAATTATAAATTATTTGAATGGTTCACATGGTGGATAGTGAATCCATATATATTATATTTATTCATTCCAGAATGAAGAAAATTTAGTCACTTTATTATCTAGTGATATTTTAGTAATATTTATTGAGAACAAATAGATTATGAGAATTCTTTAAGTTAAATTAAAGAAATTTCCAGTTCTCTAATAAATATATGAATTCTTAATAATTTATATATCATAATCGATTCGTGATGGTCAAACCGGTCATTTCAAGTGATCAATTGTTAATTAGTAAACTTTAGGTTTACTATTTTTATTATATTAATTGATAAATATCAAATTTCTTAATATTAATATCAAATAATTAGTAAACTTCAGGTTTACTAATATTTACAACAGTCAATAAACTACATATTTATTAGTATTTGTATCAATTTTTAAGTTTATTATAATCAATAAATTTTAAGTTTACTAATATTAGTATCAATTAATCAACAAACTTCTGATTTATTAATATTTAAATAATTAGTCAACTGCAAGTTACTAATATTTGTATAACAGTTAGTAAACTTTATGTTTATTGATATTTGTATCAAAATAAAATCAAATTATCTATAAAAAATATATATTATTTATCTTATATAAAGTGGATCTCGAGTATTTATCTTTCAGACTCAAAATAATATTTATTTTAGCGAATATCTCCATAAATAATAAATTTTTTGAGACATAATAATAGATAAACATCCATATATAATAAATTGTACATAGATAATGACTTTACAGTGCGCTCTTTCGGAGCATTTGAATAATTTTGTGTTATCCATTAAAATAATAAATTAGCATAATAGTATATATAGCAAATTAAAAATCAAAATATGTACTTCCGCTATATATGTGAACCAAAATATAATAAAAGAAGGCATAATTTGTAATTGCGCAAAAGAGATGAAACAAAATTATGTCACTTGGTCAAGGCAACAATAAAAAATAATCTAATAAGGGTTTTTTTAAAATAATATATTAAAATTTTTAAAATTTTATTGTATATGGGCATATTATCCTGCAACCTATAATTAATTTCATTAACTCATGAGAATTAGAATATTTCAAAGTTTATGAATTAAATTTACTTATCATTTAATCTTGTAAATTATAATTTTTGATTTATTCGAATCGATTTGTCGTAAACTGCCGACTTTTAATAATTAAGAGAGGTTATTATGCTGATATAGGGATGATCATGGGGCGGGGACCCGCCCCGTTCGGGGCGGAGAATCCCCGAAATTTCCCCCCGCGGGGATGGGGGCGGGGGAAAAAAATTCTCCGTCCTAGAATCGGGGGCGGGGACGGGGAATGGGGTATCCGCCCCGCGGGGATCCCCGCCCCGCAAAAAAAAAAAATATATATATATATATATATATATATTTATTTATTTTAAAATATAATATTTTATAAATAAAATTAAAATATAATTTAATTTTATAATTATTAAATTTTAAATTATACTTAATTTTAAATTATTATTGATTTTAAATTTTTTATTTATTAAATATTATATTTTAATTTTAATTATTTATAAAATAATTTAATTTTATAATTATTAAATTTTAAATTATACTTAATTTTAAATTATTATTAATTTTAAATTTTTTATTTGTTAAATATTATATTTTAATTTTAATTATTTATAAAATATTATATTTTAAAATTAAAAAAAAAAACGGGGGATGGGGATCCCCGCGGGGGACGGGGATCCCCGTGGGGCGGGGACGGGGGAAATTCCCCCCCCGAGATTGGTGGCGGGGGCGGGGCAGGGAATCCCCGCCACTGGCGAGGGAGGGAGTTGGGGAGAATTCCCCGGCCCCGCCCCGCCCCGTGATCATCCCTATGCTGATAACTTGTTGTAAAACTAATTAAATAAAGACAAATATAATATAAATAGAGAATTTTCTTTTATTAATTTTCACCACCGAATAATTAAAGTAGATTATTTATAGGTATAAAATAGAAGATAAAGACCTCTACTAAAATTGATATAAGGATAAGTTTAATAGTTTTTCATATACTTTATAATTATCACAATAAAAACCATATGATGACCATTTTTTTCAGCAGGTGTCACGTTCTTCTTGCCTTTGTTTCTCTGCATTTCTACAGAAATGAATGAGAAAGTTTCTGTATCTTGTAAATATATTCATTTTGGTTATGCACTAATTTTTTTTAATTAATATCTAAAAAAATAACTTTTTGTTTAGATCTTGTCTAATAAATATGTATTTAACTTAACTTTATTTGAACCTTATTATATGTATGACATTAGTATTAACTTATAATTAAGGCATGTCCTAAGCTTTATTAATGATATTTCAATATTATTGTGCATGTTAGATTAATGAGATAATACATTAATTAAGCAAAAGAGATTACAGATCATTTGATAAATTGATTAATTAATACATTAATTAATTATAAGTATTTGATAAACCAATATTTACAAAGTCAAGGACAATTTAATAAATTGTACATCAACAGTACACTTCAAAATAAACCAGACAATAAATTGTTATAAGACAGTGATAAGCAATACGGTTATTCCAAATATTGTATCCATTCAATGCTACAATTAAATACAATACATTATATAATAATTACAGAACGACCATCAAAACAAGCTCTAACATACATCTGATGAGTAATCATTGAATGTGCCAAGGCAAAAATATCATAATGGAAGGAAAAACATATTCATGAATTCACTTTCCAAGAGTCACATGTATATTTTTGCGGCAATCTTTAGCCATTGGACATGGTCACCAGATTTTTCACACACTGCTCGTGCCAGACAAGCTTATAATAAAGAGCTGATATGCAGAGCATGAAACAGAATGCATTGGCGTTAAAATCACAGAAAAACTAAATATATAGTATATCTCATTCTAATAATGTTCATAGAGTTACATCCGTTAATTTTTTCTTTATACAAAGTATACAAAACGCACAGCGGCTAATGGCTTAAATCAATTTTCAGAAAACCACAAGGCATAGAAGAAAGCAGCAGAAGAGGAAAATTGAGATTCTATTTAATGATTTATCTGCCTGCACCTCCTGCCTTCTCAACCTGGGGCTATTACTTCCCATCGGGTGATACGAGTTTGGGTATGTATATAAGCTCTCTGAGTTCCCAAAAACTCTTGCATAAACCATCTCGCCGAACATCCCAACAAATGGATGGTGGGAACCAGTCACTGCAGTGCTTCCGAGGTTAAGTAAAGGAGATGAAGTACCGTCTTCAAAACTGTTGTATGGTTCGGTATCAAAGTTATGAGTTTGATAAGGATTATGATATGGAAGCTGCTGACCTGTATGCGGTGCGCTAGATACCAAAGCTTGAGCACCATAGGCCGAGGGTCTAGGAGGTATGACCGTGCCATTAGAGTGTGCTTTCCCTTCTACTTCAGCCAGGGTATTGCCACGGCCATAGAGGGGGACCATGGAGGTGTGTGATATATCAGCCTTGCAAACTGGGCACTGTGGGTGCTCATCGGATGCAAGGGAGGCACTCTGGACATGAAGCCATTTGTAGATGCATGGCCAGCAGTATAGGTGGCCACAGAGAGTAACCACCGGCTCGCGAGCAAATTCAAGGCAAATATTACAATCAAAGCCACCAGTAAAACTTTCTGTGGCAGGAGCTGCAGTTGTGACTGTTTTCCATTGCTGGGAAATATATCGCTCATAGTCCATAGGTATGCTTGTGAAACTTACTATAGCCACTTGTCTTCTGAGATGGATAGAAAATGTGAGAAGAACCAAATTAGTAAACAAAGTTCAATCATCCAAGAATTAGTATAACTTACAACTTAACCTTACAAATGCATAGAATATGAGATGTGCAACTCTGAAGGTAGACAGCAGAATAGCTAATTACTTCACTACCAGCTACGATCATCACATAGCAAACGAATAGGAATACGACATATTTAGCATAAAATTCCGAGCAATTATTATGTTTTTCAAACTTAGAATAAAGAACACACCAAATAAAAGGCCCCACCTCATGATTCAATATTCAGCCTAAAGGTTCAAAAGTTAAACCACCCCATCTTCCATATAGAAAAGTAAGAAGCACGAAAAATAAAAAGATATCAGATTTGGTTATCTAATCAGATAAGGACGATATATCAGTAATGAGTATTGGTAAACAGAGGCAACATGACCCATGATAAAACCCCGCTCAATTATTTTTTTCTCCCTTCTTTTTCCTATGCTTTTTCTTCAAAATAAAATTGCATATTCCTTTCTTTGAGGTCCACTTCGTAAACCTTATAAAGTAAGGCTTAATTTGATAACATTAAATACTTGAAGCATTCTTAAACTATATCCTATTAAATAAGCACCAAATTCAATATCTTTAATGGAACACTACTTACAAAATGAAAAAATTAATTAGGGAAAAAAATCAGAGAAAGGCGGGGGATGGATTTTCATACAAGTGACAGTGACAACAAATGGCAGAATAAATTAACAGATTGTTAATTCAGAGAATCCAACAGAAACTTACAAGTTAAGCCAAAACCATGCCTAAATAACTAATTACCATTTTCGCCATAAGGTTAACTTTCGCACACAAGGTCCAGCACATAAAATATCTGTGACTAACCCTTCTAGAAGACATATCCTGTCTTTCATTCAGATAATCAAGCATCGGTTCTGACCATGTAATTCTCAACTTTCAATTAAAAAAAAGATCTTGAGCCAAATCTATCTACAGTTAGAAAAATGACTTGGAGACTGAAAAATTGCATTTTAGACACCAATCATAGGCATAGGAAAAAAAAAATTCTTTTAATCAACGAGACAGTGAATACCTGTTCTGGAAATTCTACAATAAAACTTCAGGATGGACCAATGCAAATTGGGCAAGAAGGGTAAACCTCAACAATGAATGAGAAAGTAATAAAAAAAGAAATAAAACATGTGCTCTCAGGAATCCCATGAATCACCAGATCTGGATTATTAGTCCACGTGTTACTGCGAACTTAAAAACCAGAAGTTCAAAATGATTTAGCATAAAAATATAGAAATACATAAGACACATATGCATAAATAAGGATAAGTTCCTCCCACGAAGAGCTCTTAAAAGAGCCCAATGATATCCACTCGGTTAAATGTGTAAATTTACATTCCCTTAAGCTCTAGAAATCACCCTCAGACTCACCATCATCAAGCCATCTACTACACTTGCATCCAACATAACCACTGCATACAACAATATGATCAGCTAACAAACATAAGGAATTACCCCCTCGAGAAAGCAATCAATGTCGAATTCAACAGTTCCAAGGAAAAAAAATGAATACATGTGTTGTAAATTTCAAATTAATATATATCTTTCACTGAAAAGCTAGACTATAGAAGGCATAGGTTTTTAAGTTTGTAATGAAAATTAAACCTTCCACTTTAAGCAAATGTAAGATAATCAAGGAGACAACATAAAAGTTCATCAAGATACAGGTCAATAGCCAAGTAAAATAGGACTCCCATATAAATTCCTTTAAGGTAAGCAAGTTCATAATAAGACCTTTCTATATTACCATTAATCAGACAGAAGGTTTTATACAGAGGTCCATATTCAACCAAATCACGTAAGTGCAGGTCTGAAATATATAAGGCATAATTTCAACATACACAAGACCTCAAACTAGAATTCTGAATTTTGTGAAGCAGAAAAAATTAAAATTGGCAAAAAAAAAAATCGAATTAGAACCTCCAGAATTAAACCTAATTAGTTTTGATTCTCAGCCAACTCCAGCCTAAGGTGCAGCTTTGGCTTCCAACGTATGAAGAAGGTAAACAAACAAAAACCATATACTTCTCTCTAATCTAATCTCCACTATGCCTAAAATTTATCAAGCAATCAAGTCAATTAGAAATCCTTCTCTTTGACTTTCTCTCTTCCTTTCCAGGAAGCCAAACGAGACTTATTTTATGCCAAATCTCTCTCTCCTTTACCTTCACTTTTCCTTCATTCTTCACCAGAAACCAAACGCAACAGAACAAATAAAAAACGCATTCCAAAAAAAAAAAAATGAGAGAAAGAAGACCAAGAGATCCATGATATTTCCAAAAGCACCGGGCATACACAATCATAACTCGGGAACGAAGATTAAAATATAGAGGAGACGGAAATTAACGCGGCCAGCAAAGACATACCGGAGAAAATGATCGGAAAATGAAGAGACACGTGAGTTTTCCGGGAACAGACAGCTCCGGCGGAGCTCCAACGGAGATTTTGACCAAAAAGGGAGGGACAGGGTAAAGAGCAAAACGGGTTTAGAAGCGAATGGCGGAACGTGTCGTTCGTTGTGAGGTTCTTATAGAGGGAATCTGTTTAAGTTTAACAAAAGCATTACTACCTATCTCGATCCCTTTTACTTCCCTTTCACTGACGTGGCGTTTATTGCGCGTGTTTTTCACCCGCACTGTTATTTTAGATTTCTTTACAAAAAATATTTTAATTATATTAAATTGCTCTGTTTGTACTAAGATAATGAATATGAATGAATATGAACATGCATTAATAATAATTTGAATATTTTTAATCAAATAAATCTGTATTATTGTTTTATCTAATTCAGTGTCAAATTTAAAATTTTTTTCTTGTTATTCTATTTAAAGAGATCAAATATTATAACAATAGAAAAAATATAACAAATAAAAAAAAATCTCTAGCATACAGTTTCCAATTTAGTGAACCAGGTAAATAAAGGGACATATAAATTATATGTGGTGAAATTTTTATTTAAAGATATTGAATTTTCTAACATTACAAAATTATTTTGTAATTTTGAATTCTAATTAAAAGTAATTTGACTTATCCAAAGCTACACTTCTATTTTTTTTTATATGATCATAAGAGTGTCTAAAACTTTATATTTTTTTTGACATAGTAGTAACTCTACTATATTTGTTAGTTTCAGTGGTAAGGATTTTCTATTTATTTAAATAAGATTTCAAAGTCAATTTTTATTTTATACATGAAGCGTATGTCATTAAAATACCCGTTTTCAATTATGGGTCAAATATATCCGATTTTAAATTAATCAATTATGTGAATTTTAAAAAATCAGGCTAAATACCATGGTTATATATATATATATATATATATATATATATATATATATATATAGTCTTAAATTATAATTTGCAACTTTTTGCAATTATAAAAATTTAATATTTGTAACGCTTAGTTTTTATTTATATACCATTTGCGTTGAAATAGAAAGATATATTAGTTTATCAAAAAGGAAAAGAAATAATTAAAAAAAATCTTTTAGAGTTTTTGTTAAGAATTCATATCGGCATGTCAAAGTGATGCTTTCGAGTAAAATTCATAGAAAAAAAAAAAGATTTAAATATTATAAAATCTAAACTTTAGTATTTTGTATCATGAATTAAAATTGGAGTGTATTATTTTTACCATATAGTGGATAAAATTGCATCGATACGCCCAGCACAAATATTAGCAAAATCAAAAAGAAAATAAATCAAAAAAGAAAGTTTATTCTTCTATTAATTTTATGTCTGCCCATCTGTAAACAAGCCCCATTCAATTTACTATTTATAACTTGGCTCGCACTGAGATTTCAGTAACTTAAAAAGAATATATTTTAGTAAATTTTTTTATAAAAAAAATCGACAATCAAATAAATAAAACAATAAAATATATACTTTGTGAAATTGAAATACTTTATACATAATGATTTTCTTAATTGCATTAATGAATTAAGCTGTTAATGATAAATAATATCCTTTCCTTTTTTTAATCGGTCATTTTTGTTAATTTCAAAAAAAATTAATAAATATTAATTAGATTTAAATTAAATATTAAATTACGTGATTTTAATTAAATTATTAAATCTAATTGGTTGTAAATAAATTAATTTTTATTAAAAAATTAAATTAAAAAAATTAGATTATATTAAAAATTTGAAAATATCAGATAAATAATATTTAATTTTTATTTAAAACTGACGTATAAAAAATATCAAAAAGAGTAACTAATAGCTTTATATATAATCACTTAAATGCTAAAAATGTTAAGAATATTTGAGCGCTACTTGATCAGAAAATGTCTTCGTATGTATTTGTATTTAAATTTAAATAATATTGAAAATACATATTAAAAGCAAATAAGCAATTGTCCCTTTCTCATATTTCTCATATAAAATATTTAGATCTTACAGCCCCCATCAAATACAAATATCAATATCACTGGATTAAATTTTACTATTAATTTGAAAGAAGTTGCTATTAAACTATTGATAACAAACTCTTTAATATAAAAATAAATTTTACTTGGTAATTATTTATTAAAACTAATGGTCCATTAACAATTTTTTTAAATCAGCTCATTAATTTCGGTTAACTCCTATATCGATTTTGATTTTTAATTTATCGATTTATCGGTTAACCACTAAAAAATTATAATATACATAATTAATAAATTATACAATTTTATAATATTATTTTTAATAGTTAAAAATACTTTAAAAATGAAAAAAATACAAATTAAATATAATATTCATTAAAAGAATCACAATAAAAATAAAATTTTCATAATTAATTATAAGAATTAAATATATTCAGTATGAAACTAATAATAGAGTGTTAATCATGCACATATAATAATAATAATAATAATAATAATAAGATAATTTTAATATTTATTTACTAAAAATATGTATTTTAATAATATTTTAAAAAATTATATATCATAATATTTATAAATTATATAAATATTAAAAAATATAAATTTAAAATATAATTTATAAAATATATATAGATTGATTTTTTATTAGTTCGATTAATTATTAATTTTTATTTAAAAGTAAAAATTATAAATTTAATTTTTTGATTGAACAAAAAAAATTTTTTG
The DNA here is from genome assembly GCA_037975025.1 of Excoecaria agallocha. NCBI lineage: Eukaryota > Viridiplantae > Streptophyta > Magnoliopsida > Malpighiales > Euphorbiaceae > Excoecaria > Excoecaria agallocha. Next base: position 33,265,549 of record CM075810.1, on the reverse strand, counting down.
CTCATCCAAACTTTACTTTAAGTTGTAACATGACAGAACCTTCTAGACAAACCACACTATTGGTGGACGATATCTGCAATCTAGAAGCAAAAATTATTATTTATTATTACTTCTAACCTTCTTCTTCTTTTTTTTTTTTATTTCTTCGTTTATTTATTTAAAATTTAGGGAGAAAGTTTCTTCTTTTCTCATAAACTCGCTTCCTCCTAATTTCGTTGAGGGAGTCAATGCTGCAGCTTGTCTTTTGCTTTTAGCAATGGGACCACATCTATTATTATATTCTTTAATTTGTAAATTTCTAATTGAAAATGAATATCAAGAAAATTTAAAATAAATCTGTCATGCAGCCAAAGGGTGAAAAGTCCTATATATATATATATATATATATATATATTTTTTTTTTTTTTTGTCGGACTAAAAATTTATAATTTAGTACGGTTCTGATTTTGAACCCTCCTTCCATGTTCCATGGCCATTTGTCCTTTAATTTTTCTTCAAATATCAAAAATCCTGTGCTTGTATATCTATTCTATATAGTGGACAAAAACTTTTTTAAATTTAAATAGCTCTATATTAAAGTATTAGTTTAAACTACACCAGACAGAATTGATTCAAATTTATAATTTGATTCAAATTCATCTAAAAAATTTGATTCAAATCCAATTTAATTCAAATGAATACTTACTAAGTTAATTTAAAACTGACCCATTTTATTTTTTAATTCAATTCAATCCAACCTAATATCCATTGAATCAATTCAAAATTAATTCACCTCATTTCTCAATTCATTAGGTTAAGATTCAATGGGTGTTTTCAAAATACTTTTTTATCCCAACACCTAATTGTCCATGTACATAGTATCGTTTCTATCACTGTAAGCGTCACTCTCATCTTTCAACTTAATCATAGCCACGCCTCAAGGATATATATAGGCTTACTTCTTTTTCTTTTTTCTTCTTAATTTCTTGTTTAATATATACACCACTTCCTCAAGAACCTTTAGGGCTTGTTTGGTTTGTGATATGGTATTGTTCATGAATGTATCGTTCTTTAAAGTACAATGTTTGGAAGTATAATTCTCCTTATGATAATGTATTCCATAATTTTGATCCATAATTTTTAAATCATAATTTTTTTTTAATTTTAAATGATTCTCATTATTTACTTTTACTATTCTAACCTTATTACTTTTACTTTTTACTATAATTAATTTTATAACTCCTCACCTACCTACAATAAACCATCATTACTCCATTTTAATCCATTACTTTTACTACACTTCATTCATAAAATCATATATTATCATACAGTCGTCTCAAACATCGTATCGTTAAAATCATATCGTATAGTATATTAATGAATCACAGGCTACCACCAACCAAACAAGGTCTTATTCATGTCATGGACAAAGCTAGGATTACAGTGCTTTGCCCTTTTACAAATCTGGATTATTGGATTTCAACTCCAGGTGGAGCCTTATGAATAAAAAAACAAAATCCAGACTCTTGCTTATTCTTAAAACCACCAACAATGAGTTTAAGCATGCCGATGGCCCAAGCTGTTTAATTCGCAGATGAAAGAAGTTCTCTTTGGAACTATACATAAAAAATCAAATGAATATATAATACAAAAGAGTGTTGTTATTTATCTATTTATTTTGTAATGAAAATGAATAAAAAGATTGTTAGTGGTTATGTTGCAGGTAGCATCAAAAGTTTTGGAGGAAACATGCAGATACATCAGGAAATTACAAAGAGAAGCAGATGATTTAAGAGAAAAAATATCTCAGCAGCTTATTTTGCTGAAACTAAACAGTGGCATATCTAGTTATGGGATTAAGAGATGAAAAACATTTCTTTTGCTGAAACTTATTTTATTTTTTTATATTTTAACTTATTATTTATATTATGTTTTTAATAGAATATTATTATTATCGGATCCATTAATTAAGTAATAAAAAATTTATAATAATTTACATTAAATTCATTGATTAAACCAAATCTATCTAACCCATTTGGATATTGATCCATTCATGGCTCATATTTTTGGATTAATTTATTATCCAATCCGCCTATTTGTCACCTCTAGTCTAAACTAACCTTTTATTATTATTTTATTAGAAAAAAATTAGTGCACGGCATTATTTGAAGCATGCTTATATATATATATATATATATATATATATATATATATATATATAATAATAATTCATATATCGGACCGTTCTCTGTATCTAATTTTGATAAAACTTCATTCAAAACCACCTAAATATCTGAAAATAAAAAAATTCAGAAAAATTTTCAACGGAAAAAAATTTCAATGGTACAATCAGAATGATATTTTTAAATGAACGAATAGGATAAAATTTGTTAAGAGAGATACTTGAAACATTGTGCATATTTATAGAAATTCGATTTCTACTTAAGGTAGAATTCAGTTTCCTTGTTAGCATAGAAATGAACTTGATTCCCTTGATATAATTTTGTTTCCTTTTTTAGGTAATTGGATGTTTCGTCTTCATATCAACTCCGAAAATAACTAACATTTGTATCAAGTTATGAGCTTGGATCCGAGGGATTAACTAAATAACCAAGCGATCGGACTATTGGAGAGAGTCCGATTATCATATATATATATATATATGAGTTATAATTATAGTAAAATTTTAGAAACAAAATCTTTTGATATACGGCACTAAACTAATCCATCACACTAGGGACGAGACACTATTTCCATTAAACTTGGGAATGAGTTTAATGGTTGATTTTTTTTATTTCTTTTGAATTAGAATTTAATTTTTAGTATTCAATTTCTTTTAGAATTATAATTTTAGGATTCAAAACAACAAGCTTAATACATTTGTAGTCATTTAAATTCGGTAAAAAAAAGTTATTTAATTTCTTAATTTATTTAAAAAACCATTTACCTACTTAAACTTTTATTTTTGTGTACTCATTCCATCCCACTTTAAAAATTTATTTTTCCTATTCTTCTTTATTCAACTTTAAATGTATTTTTTCGAAATTTAAAAAATATATTTACATATATATACCTATTTATTACACATCTTATTAAATACTCCCTCCGTCTCATTTTAAGAAATATTTTTTTTATTTTTTATGGAAATTAAATAATAATTAAAATACCTCAATTTCATAAAAAATATATAGTAATTGAAAAAAGTACCCTTTTATATTTTCAAAAATTTCATTTAATTTTAGTTAAAAATATAGAGTAATAAAAAAGAAAAAATATTTAATAAGTTGTATAATAAATAGGGGTATATATATGTAAATATATCCTTTAAATTTCGAAAATAATAACTAAAATAGGAAAATGTATCTCTTAAAATGAGACGGATGGAGTATTTCTTTTTTTTTATCACTCTCTACTTTTAATTAAAATTAAATAAAATTTTTAAAAATATAAAATGATATTTTTATTAATGAATATAATTTTTTAATGAAATTGAGTTTTTTTAATTATTTTTTTAATTTATGTAAAAAATAAAAAATTGTCTTTTAAAATAAAATGAAGAGAGTATTATTTGCTTATTTAATAGCATACATGACTGCTTATATTAATGAAATTCGTTATGAGCGTAATGAATGCTCTGCCTAAGTTTCTTTCTCTGTTTCTCATTAAAATTAATCTCTCTATATTTATCTCTTTTGCTCTCTAAAACTAATTTCCCAGCAATCCATTATTCAAAAGATTTCAGAAAATCATATAAAGATCTAGGCTTAATGTATAAAAATGCCTTAATGTTTACAGAAAATAATAATTTTATCTCTAATATTTAATTAGGTATAATATTATTCATAAAATTATTAAAATGATGTAATTCTTTCCATGAAGTAACGGAAACCGATAGTTTGATCTTATTATATTTTTTGACCAACGACGTAAATATATTGCAATATTTTAATTAAATACGGTCAAATTAACGATATATTTATTTCAAGAATAAAATTATACTATTTTGATAACTTTACAGATAATTATTATATATAACTAAATATTAATGATAAACTTATTATTTTTAATAAATATTAAAAATATTTTTACACATTTGGCCAAAGATTTATAACCCAACATAAAACCATCAAATCTTTGGAATTGGCTCAGGCTGATGATATAATTTGTGAAGTTTATAGAAAAATAGAACAATCTATAGATAAAGATGGGTCCGTAAAAAAAAATTACACAACAAAAAAAAAGTTATTTGCTCCGCCGCTAATGTCGAGAGGAATAAAAACGTATATATAAAAAATAGATTTAATATGCAATTTTACTTTCAAAATTTTTTAAAAATAGTAATATTGCATCTAAAGTTTATTTGTGTGCATTATTCTTTCGAATGTTTTAAAAATATGCAATGTAGCTTTTATCATAATAGTTTTATCAATTTAACCTAAAATTGTTAGTTAACCATCTACGTAGACGTGTCATTTGATATTCACGTGTCATTCCATGTAAACGGTCAACTGACGATTTTCGGCTAAATTAATGAAAATGTTAGAACTATGGCTATATTACATATTTTTAAAAATATTTAGAAAAATATTGCATGCAAGTAAATTTTAGAAATATTATTGCTTATTTTGAAAAACTTCATCAGTAAAATTGCACCCTAAACCTAAAAATAAAAGCTGATTGCTTTTTTACAAAGTATAATTCAGGAATTATGGACATTTTTTATCCCGATTGTTCATCAACTGTCACTAAATTTAGCCACAAATCGAATTCAAATAATAATAAAAAAAATAAAAAGCCATGTAGGTCCGACCCAAACTTAAGTCACTAAAAAAGTTCAATCCATGATCAAATCTAATCTAAATCATCACTTCGCAAAGGCATCAATTTCCCATTCCAACCCTTGTTGCATGTTTTTTTTTTACTCTTAATATATTTGGCCTTATTTTTCAAAAATAATAATTTAGTCTGAATAAAATTCTGAAATTAATTTTTTTTTGCATTCACAAAATTCATAAATTTTGTTTGAAATATATATATATATATAACTCTATCCACCTATGATCAGCTTCGCTGGATTGTCTTCTTAATTAAATTAAAAAATATTCGGTTATTGAATATTAAAGCAAACAACAGTGAAGAGATAACAACAGTGATCCCTCGTCATATTTTGAAAGATATTTTTTTTTAATTTTTTACGAAAACTATAAAATAATTAAAATATTTAATTTCATAAAAAATATATAGTAATTGATAAATATATTTTTTATATTTTTAATAATTTTATTTAATTTTAGTTAAAAGTGAAGAGTAATAAGAAAAAAATATTTAAAATAAAATAAAATAAATTAAAATAATTTTTTTTTTAAATAAGACGGAAAGAATATTAATAGAATGAAACGTGTGTATCATAAAAGCTAAAACATGAAAATTGTTTTCTTATTGTTGAACCATAATATTTAAAACCAGAAGCCAGCTGGCTTATTTATTGCTAAACACCGACAATTTTTAGATTACAAAGCACGAATTTGTGATTGAACATTATTACATTCATATAATTGATATATTATATATGAAAATTAATTTTCGCATTCAAACCTGAATTTATTAGAGAACTTTATTCGTAGATTAGGAATATATGTGGTTTTGATTGAAAATTCAATTATTTATTTTCTTATTTTTTTATTCAATATAGGATATGTGATCTAAAACTATAAGGTTGAGGACGTGGACTGTTGGAGTATAAGAAGATTGAAGTAATTCTTAATAAAGTTTATATTTTGCAAGATTAATGTCTTTAAATTTCAATCTATGACTAAAAAATATATATAATTTTTAATTTTTTTTAAACAAGAAAATCATTAGTTTTACTTTAACATTTTAAAGTAAAAACAAAGAGATAGTAAAAGAAAAATATTTTTTCAATTAAAAATTTTAATTAGCGTGTCTTGTTTACAAATTGACTGTGTTTTTTTTAATCTAATCATTCGTTATTCAAAATTTACTAATTTAAATTTACATTGATAATTTTATAAAAAAAGACAAAATATTCTTTTTTGAATATAGTTTTAATAGTAGGACGAATAAAAATTATCAAAAAACAAACTCTATTTTAAATAACGCAAGACATAGTTCATGTTGTAATTGTAACTCGTCTAAATTCTTGGGTATTTAAAAATTAATTGCAGTGGAATTTTTCAAATAGCTACATCATTTTCCTTAACTTTAATTTTTTCAAAATAAAGCTTCTTTTTTTTTTTCAAACTAGTGAATTTCCAATCCATCGTGGCCATGGACCATCTAGATGAAAGTGACGTATCTTTCATCTTTCGATCATTTTTTTTTTCCGATATATATATATATATATATATATATATATATATATATATATATATATATATATATATATATATATATATATATATAAAAGACTTACTTAGAATATAAGGAATAGATTAATTGACTCATAACTGGCACAGTAACTAGTTCGGTCAGTACCTAGTTAAACCTCCACCAATCATAGGGTAGTTAAATGGGTCCCTAATATTGAACAATATTTTCCAAAAATAGTTTAAGATTTAGGGATTATTAATTTATTATATATAAAAAACAATAACATTTCAGCGATTTACAATTAAAGTTCTACACTTTAAAACGTTATAATTAGATCCCAATATTTGTGAGGACATTTCAAGTAAATTCTCCATCCATATATAATTATGTTAAATTTAACGAAGATGTCAATTATTTTTATTCAAAGGATATTATTTTATGAGTTTTTAATTAATATCTAAATTAACTAGAAGTTAATAATATATTTTTTATTTTTTTTAAATGTTAAATAGGGTCACTTTTTTTTTACTTTTTATTTATTGGCAAATTTAAAGTTATAAGCTATATATTTTGATAAAAATAGAAAACTAAATAATTCTACCCTAAATATTAAAAATAATAAAAACCTATTTTTAATAATTTCGATTGTGTATAGAGAGAGAGAGAGAGAGAGAAATAGAATACTCAAATATTAAAGATTCTTTTATAGTTATGCCTTAAAACAATATGCTTGAAATTTCAAATTCAAGATCAAGAGTTTGTTAATCAAAAAGTCAGCATACTTTGGTTTTGGTCCTTTAGATTATGAAATAAAATGACAATAAATTAAAAAACTATGCATTCAAGTAGGGGTTAGCAAACTTTAGTTAAAATTAAAAAATTGAATCAAATCAATCAATTTTTTAATTTAGTTAAATTTGAAATTTTAAAAAAAATTCGGTTATTTTAATTTGATTCGTTTTTTTAAAGAAAAAATCGTAGAAAAATCGAACCGATCGAAATTATATTTAATTGGATAATTTTTTGATTTTTTTAATTGGATAATTATTTTATATATGTAAATTATCTTATTTTGAGTTGTAAATTATATGATTACGTTTATCAATTATTAATATATATTTTTTAGGTGATAATTTGAGATTTTGATGATTGGATTGAAAGTCGATGGAATGAAAAAGTTTATTCAATAATTTTTGTTGTATTATTTATTATGTATATTGGTATTATATATATCTTTTAATTTGGACTTGCATTTTGTACAATTTGGATGTTTTTACTTTATTATATTATGATTTGTAATTTTATATAATTTTTAGGTATAATTTTTTATTTTTTTAAAAAATAATTTTAATTTTTGATTTTTTAGTTAACCAAATTGAAATAAGCGAAAATTTTAATTCGGTTAGTATTAATTATTTTATTAGTTCAATTTGATTGGTCAAATTGTTAAAATATCGATTTTTAATTATTTCAATTCGATTATTGAATCGAACCGATCGTTGCACAACTTTATCTTTATGTAATTCAAAAATTATTAATTTTTATGGTAAATTATGATTATGGAAAAAAGAAAATAATTGAGGGATCAATGTGGACTATTATTACGTAAACTTTACGGGATATGAACGCCTCCAAATTGGCTTTTTTCCTAGTAAATAGGATGTGATGTGATGTGATTTTGCTTTTGCTATATATGGACCTTTCTAATTTTGATTTTTCATTGATTAAATTTCTTAGAAATTTCCATTTTCAATATTATCAAAGGCTCAACAATTGCTTTCAAATAATGCGGAGTTTGTCTTAAAACATCTGCTTGATTTGAATACATCGTCAAATTAATTAGACTTTCATTTCCAGTTCAATAAATCATGCCTATGAATATATATAGATACCCTAAATTAAGAAAAATCAGTTAGTACGTATTCCTGTATATTTATGATTGCAACTATACATTTTTTCTACTATGACTGCTATATATTTGCACTAATTAGGGGCTTTGATAGCGACAAATTAAAAACAGTAGTACTAATGAATTCATAGTCGTTGATGACAATACACACGTTTAATAGGGAAAAATTCACCATTGGTAATGGAAGAGGTACTCCATGACCACATGAGTGATTTCATATATGTAATATACACACAAAAAAAACTTTATCTAATAAAAGAATTTATGGATCAAACCAATTATAAAATAATTTATGATTACTAGATATGTGCATTAGGTTAAGGTTCAACTAATATTTATAATTAAGGGGAGTAAAAATATGAATTGTATTTAAAATTAAAAAATAAATTGAGAAAAAAGGGATCAAAATAAAAATTTGAGAGCGAAAAATTATTTATTTAATACACATGTATATATAAAATAAAAAAATTCAAAAAATAAGGGGGGCAATTATCCCCTTCTTTCCATTAGAGGTGTGCAAAAATCGAATCGATCCAATCAATCCGATCTAAATAAATGTATTCGGGTGAGATTAATCGGATTATTAGGGTCGGTTCGATTATGAAAATTAGGGATATTTCGGGGGTCAAATCGGGTGAAAATTCCTAAAACTGACCCAACCGAATATATAAATAAAAAAATTCTAACTTATTTACACATATTAATTAATATATAATATATATTAATATAGTTTTGACATTGTTAGTTTGTTGTATTTTTAAAATATTATTTATGGTATTTATTTTTATTTATTTGTATTAATTTAGAATTTTAATTTAAATATGTAAATTAAAAAATTAAATTCGGATAAATCGGATGGATTGATTCGGGATCCAAAAAATATCAAGTTAATCGAATAAGGGTCTGGTATTTATATATGATAGGATCAAATGAGAAAAATACTTAAAAATCAGGTGTCGAGTTAATCGATCAATGCACACCCCTACTTTCCACTTAGCTTCACCACAGTTCAGGTCAAATCTAAACTCAACTAATTTGACATTCGAAAACTGAAATTATAATATTTTTGAACTAATCCTAAATTTATTTCAAATACGTATTAATCTAAATTTGTAAGTTACTGACCCGAAAAATCATATTAAGTATATGGTAAAAAAGATGAAAAAAGAAAGTTGTAAGAGTAAAATTGGAACAAAACCAAATGTAAAAATTAATGTGCCAATTTGACCAGAAAAATAATTTTAGTGCAAATTACCCTTCAATAAAAAGTCGAGTCATTTTGCATCTTCTTCCACTATCTATCTACCCAATAGCACTAACTGTTGATAATGTGGCCACGTGGTATTCGACAATAGAATAACAGAACGAATTGTACCGAAGCTACTGCAGACAATTTTTAGTTTCAAAAAGGCCGAAGCAAACTATTTAAGCGCGAAAGCCGCGGAAAACCACTTGAAGGCTGAATCGCTTTTTTCAATTTCGAGTTTTTTTTGAAACCATAACACACAAAAATTATTCATTAATTCTCAATTCAATTCCACATTAATAATGTCAACTGCGAAAACAGGCTTCAAGAAACGATCAGCTGAATCGGTACTCACCAAATCGGATTCCAAATTCCGAGCAGAGGACGAGCTCGATGTCGATCTCTCTAGGTACCTCTCCTGATTGAATCCTTTCATGCATTTTCTCCTTCTCTGTTTGTTTTGATTTCGCTTGATTTGGAAACAATTAATGGCGACAATGCAGCGATATTAAGGGGATAATGTCGGCGCTTCAACAGATCAGAGAGAAAGCGCAAAAGGACGGTCAAAAGAAGAATGAAGAGACGATTTCCAGGTGAGCAAACTGAATTTAGTTTGATAGAAACCGTTAATTAATTGGTTTGTTGATTTTTTGAGCTCTTGAGAGTTTGTAGACTCTGTCCAGCGACGTTGATTGAGTGGTTTTGCCTACTCTTTGATTAGAATTAATAGCTTCGAGAAGTTACAGATGTATGTATTTTATTTTGTTCGATAGTTTTCTTTATAGAGCTTGAAGAATTTGAATTCCGTTTATTTTTGGAGATATTTGACGTTGTTTTACATTCTGTGTGATTTCAAAAGGAAGAATTGAATATCTTGCTTCTTTTGAATGTGAAATAATCATTTGATTGCTTCAGTGTGTAATTTCTATATTTGGTTACATAGTGTGGCATCGGAGATCCGATCGACGATGGATGAATTGAAATCCAAAATTGAAAAGGACAGGTAATTTAGTTGCAGTTAGATTCATCTTTCAAGCAAGAAGTGAAATTATCTTTGAATCAGGCTCTGCCTCTTGTAATTTTCAGGCAAGGTTTTGCGAAGGCACTCTCAAAGAGCTCAAAAGAGGTCTGCGTATAAGAATGGAATTTAAAGTGTCAATAACTGGTGGCGCCAAAATTTAGCTCTAATTGCTGCTACCTAATTGTGCTTTGATGTCTGATAATAACTAAAATATAGTTCTGAATATGTGATTGTGCATTTGTAGTGTGAAAACTGCTTGAAGATTGAGACCGCCAAATTTCAAGATATCTACGAGAAATTTTGCAAGGAGAAAGCAACTCATTTGCAGGCCCTAAAAGGTTGCTCTTATTAGCTTCAACTTTCGCAATTAATCTCCACGATAACTTTTGAGCCCTAGAATTTCCATTACTTCTCATTTACTTTTTAATTTGTATTATGAATTGTCGGAAGAGGACTTAAAAGTAAAAATAAAGAAAGATGGCAATCTTTTAGAAAAATTTTGGATATAAGACCATAAATAATCATGAAATGACTGAATCTACAATCTGCATGAAATTAGTAGCTAGGTACTTTTGTGATCATGGGATTACTGGTATAGTCGCAATCAGTTTGATGCAAGTTTTCTTTGCCTCACCTTAGAAAATTAGTAAAAGATATGTCTTACGCCGTGGTCACGATTTTTGAATAATTTTTATCAATAACATTAGTCCCGGATTAATACTTTTGCTTGACTTGGAGCCAATTCTAAATGTTGTTTGGCAGATATCATTTCAAAATTTGAAGAAGACAAGGAAAGGCTATTCGTGCGATATGAACAACTGAGTGAGCACTTGATAACTCTTGCTTTCTCGTGGTGGAATATGCACTAATTCTGTTATGATCAATATCAGGGAAGAAAGAGAAGAATATGATATTTGAAAATGAGAAAGCTTGTGCTGATAAGATTGCTAAATTGGAGTCGTCGTTGAAGAAGAAAAAGCAGGTAAAGTTTCAGACATAAGTTGCGAGTTATCCAGCCTGCTTAGGCCCATTAATCGCATTTTCTTCTTGAAATCAGGGCGACAAAACTTTCAGCTTTTTGAGAAAAACTCTTGGCTCATTTCTGGAAAATGCCTCAGATGAGGACTTCCCACCAGATGATTAAAACGAAGCATTAGTAGAAGCTGCTGCAAGCATTTATCGTGAACATAAGCTAATTTGTTCCAAGACAAATGCAGCTTTTGCGAAGCGACACGTAAGAATTCAATCGATTCTCCTCTCTTATCTGTCCTCGTAAAACAAAACTTCTCTTTGCGTACAAGTCTTGAAATTCTTAACTTTTGCTAGCTGACCTGATAAATAAATCAGAGCTTTTCAAATTTTAATTACACTCAACTCTGCTGTTTCAGCCATCAATACGGCACATGCACCCTCCAAGCTCTCATACCAATTTGAGCTTTGCCCATAAATATCATTATAATATATTTTTTTCCCTCTCTGCTTCCCTGCAAGTCGCTAACGTGTTGGATTTGTCATGTGCTGAGACATAAACTTGATTTATGACTTTTCTTAGATGTCAAAGTACCTACATTAATAAATATGAAGTATTAACAAATAACATTTTTTCATTTTTCATTCGGTCCATGTCTAATATATTTAATACATCCAATGGACTGAATCTTTCCTGCATTAGGACGCGACATAATTCAAACATCACCTAATAAGGTCCCCGGAAGCCAAAACTGATTGCCAGTCTATCTGGTCCTTTTTCCAACATGATGCATGTAAACACAATTACTGGGTGAAACACATGGCTCTTCAAATTTAGTCCCTAGGCCAAAGTCATTTACCACACAAGGGCCACAGACATCTTCCATAGGGAAAGCCTGCTAGAAACTTTTCGAGGATCCTTTTTCTGACCTTTTTACAGCATCAATAGCCGGAGAATTTGAAGTGCATTTCCAAGTTTATTTGTTTGAAATGTGGTTCAATTTCAGTAGCCGGAGAAAGTAAAATCGTTTCGATTTGACATGGATTTTGTCAACTTAAACTCGGTGGAATAGAAAAAAAAAATATTAACTTCAATATCACACTGAAAAAAGAAAATGCTGGGGCTCTTATCAAGACGAGAAAGGGATGATAGCCATACTCTGAATGAATTTTCAAAGGCTCGTCTATGCGCTGCTGCAGTTAGCCATCTCAATTATTGACAGCTGATGCACATCGAAATAAGCTATCACAGTCGGACCACTTATGGCTGGGAAGTCATCAATTATCATCTACATAAGTGATGGCACATTTCCTTCCACCAGCATTGTTAGGGACAAGAATCACACGAAGGGCTACTCATTGAACAGGATTAGGCGGAGGATACCCCTGGATTGCCGACCATGGTGGCCTTCGGTTATGTGCCTACCCACATGAACCATTAACATGATCAATCACTAGATTAAGGCCACATAATTGCACAGAAACATATTAATTAAGATTTTTTTTTTACAGAGGTTATTTTCTAGAAAATCCAGAACAATCTCATAATACCTTAAACTACTTTGTCACGATTAACGTACCATGTTACAGACTGAGAAGCATCTCATAGATCATTCAATTCAGTAAGCACTGGATTACGTATGTCATAAACATGTATTAAGATGTTCCAATTCAACATAGATACCCTGATTGCCATCAAATATCTAACTATTACCAACTTGTACCTTGAGTTGGTATGCAACTGAGCATAGTCACATTGAAATACATTTGACTTTTATCTTATCGTCATCATCATCATTTATTATATGATAATGCACAGAAAAACTACAAACGAAAAAGAATAGAATCATGGTTATCTGTTCAAAAACTGCAGATAAAATATATTCCTGATGATACAGCCTGAATCTAGGATATTAAAGTATAATAAGTCATGGCATGAACAACGTAATTAATTAAATGAAAATGATGCACTAAAGACAAAAAGATGCCATATAACATGTGAAATTGCAATTTCACATACCCCAATTTCGGTAACAAAATGGCAGGAGGAACATCGAACTGATGAAGCACCATACGGATACATCAACAATATTGCACATCTACCACAGTTGACTTGCCCAACCTCGTGTGCTGAAAATGAACTATCAAGGCAAATTATAACATATAAACGATGTGATCGCTGACATAAAATTGTCATAATTTCCGAGTTGGATGCAACATGTTACGAGGCAGAACACAAGCAAGGATTCTATTTTATCATCTATCCAATTACTGTTCATGTCTTTTCTTGTCCTTATCAATGAATAAATCTCTTTACTTGTATGATTTAGATGTATCGTATTTCTCCAAAAAGAGATTTGGTTGATGATAAAGAAAGAGAATTCTTAGTTCAATTCTCCATCTTAACAACAGAAAAAAGAATTAATTAAATTCTATTGATTCTACCTCATAGTGATCGTTTATCAGAAAAATAACTCTGATTATTGAAGATACAGAAGCAATTTATTTACGATATTAGCTGATTTTCATAAAAAATATCTAATGAATTGTGAGTTGACTTTCATAAAAAGTATCCAATGAATTATGAGTTCAGTACACTTCGATCGAAAACATTGAGGTGGGTATCTATATGTACATTCATAAAAAGTGAGAGCATGTCTGTGTTGGAATCAATGGCTCATCCAGCACAATTAGTCTAGTCAAAACCCTCAGTCCAACAAATGAACACAGTAACTCACAAGCATTTGCATTGTTTGTTAAAAATAAAGCATTTTATAACAAGGTTTTTGCATTTTTTGTTTCTTAAAAATAAAGCATTTCAGAGCTTCTCCAAATAATGTTCTTCATTTCATAATATAGCATATTGGTTGAGGCTGTTTAAGCAAGCATGTTAAAAGTAACAGTTGCTCCAGTTAGGGCTCAAGACATTCTATCTAATGAGAAGAACGACTAATAATATCATATGCAAATAGTGGAAGGCAGAACGGAAAAGAGATACCTTCCAATACAAAGTTAACCATCTGACAAGACGAGCACTGGACATGTCTAGCACCTCTTGGATATGAAAGTAGACTTCGGCAAGAACCGCAGACCATTTGAGCAAGTTCTGTATCAGAAAAAGGCAAAGGCAACAATAAAGAAACCTCCACGACAGAGATTGATGCAGTGAGATTCTACGAGAAATCACTTAAAACTATTCACATAATCATTGTAGGTAGAATTCTAGGTCAGGAAGTTGGACCCAAACCCTTTTCCCCTATCTGGGAAATAGAGATATGCTCCAGCAAAGCTTTTTATGGCTGCTGTATCCACAAAAAATAATTCACAGGGTAAGAGTTAGCTGTTATGTTTTTGATGCACAATACATTTTAGATTCATGGCATCTCAGTCACAGAGAATACTATGATTCACAAAATAATTTGTGTGAATCACAATATTTTGGAATAATACATAAATTTGCTGCTAAACTATTGGTGTTTAGCAAATTATCCGAATTAAACCACTATCAGGTTACTCATGCACTTGTTAAAAGTGTACATGTCAAGCGTTTTTTCACAATCCGACATTTTAATAATCTAACACTCTGTTATTTTAGGGATAATTTGTTAAATGATGATAGTTTAGGGGAGATTTTATATATTATTACGACTGAAAAGTGCTAAATCTAAATTTTATTATGGCATAAAAACATAACAGTAAGCCTTTGTTTGGATGAAAGTAGATGGGAGTAAATGAAAGTACGCTCCTTTGTTTGGTTGGTTTAAGTAATTAAAATATATATATTTTATTTTGATATTTATACCCTCCTCATTGAAGGATATAACCTCGGTGGAGGGGATTTCTCCCTCTACCGAGTTGAAAGAGAAAGCGAACGAGGAAAGTGATGGCTAGTTTTTCAGTCACAAAACAGAAATAATTTTGATATTTCATATTTTTCCCTCCGAGTTACTTCCATCTACTCCCAATCAAATTAGGAGTAACTATTTTTTGGGATATAGCTTACTCCCTTCTACTCTGCAATTTTTGCAAAAAAAACAGAATAGCTGAGTTACTCCCATCCAAACAAAGGCTAACGATCACACTGAATCAATTTTACGATATCTACGTAAACTTATTGACTAAATAAGCACATCGTCTACGATATCTTCTCTTCAACCAAAATCAATCAATCATGGAACAGACCAAGTCCAAGAATAAATTCACGAACCAAATGATATGTATGCTACAATAAATAACTAAAAATTTCAAAAATATTCTTAGTTGCACAAGGACACATTACAGATAAGATTCTTAAACTTCAATCGCAGAATTTCAACAAACATTATTCAATAGAAGCTCAGCAAAAGCGAATATGAACAGGTGGCCGTGACTCACCGGAGGAAGGAGGAGGCAGAGGAGGTACCGGCGTTGGTACCGATGGTTGTGGATGCCACCCTGGCGGCGGTCCTGCTTCTACGTCATCATCTTCTTCCTTTTTAAGCTCTTCCATGGTTTCTCCTCCATCCTTGGTCTCAATTCTCTCTCTCTGCAAGCTCATACTCAGCCACAGCCGATCACAAATCAGTTTGTGCGTGTATATATATATATATACATGTCATGTAACGATCAAAACGATGTCGCTCACACGTTCCAGTTGAAAGCAGTCAGACGACGTCGTTCTTGTGAAGTTCGTTCGTTACTTAGGAGCAAATTGATGATTTTTTTTTAATTACACACGAGCCACAATTTTATAATTAAATAATAAAATGTCAATTATTTTAAATCAAATTTTATATTTTATATTTTCACGAGATAAGAAGTTAAACTCGAAATTTTTTTATATTTTTTTACGAGATCAGGTTAATTTCTGATTACAAAGTTAACTAATTTCTGATTACAAATTCATGGGCTTTAGTTAAAGCTAAATGGGACCGATTTAGAGCGAAATTATGAGATAAAATCTGAATGCGAATGGGGTCACTTGAAAATTATAAAAAGAGAGACTATTATTTCTTTTGGTAAATTTTCTGTTTCAATGCGAATTATGCCCTGTATTCATTCCCTAAAACAGTTTACGCTGTATATCACTCGGAGTCTTATCTCCATGAAAGTTTCGATCTTTATTTATCCACAAGTAATTTTGGCAAAATTCCAGAAAGATGTTTAAAAACTCTCAGAAAAAGTTAAAAACACAAAATAAAAGTATCTAGTTTACAAGAAGATTCCTTCGAACCTAACAATAAAATTCTTATAACGTAATACAATAATTTCATGTAAAATATTGGTAAAGTAGGATCAATAAAATTAGAAATTAGAATCAGAAGAATCCCTGGCCATTATACCACATGTAATGAGCTAATTGAAGCCCACATTTCCCTGGAGCGCACTTAAAAACTCTCTTGCATACAAAATTGCTAGTGAAAAAATATATAACACTGTTCTTGACTATAAATTACAGACATGGAACAAGGCCTGGATTCACCATAGCAGCTTTTAAGTACCATTTAGAGATGATGATCAAATCCAACGATTTTGGTTACGGGTATCTCTGGAACACCAAAGGCAATTAAGCAAAATTTGCAGGATTCTCTAATGTAGCAAATAAATAAAACTCCCATTTCCTCCAGAAACGTTTAAATGAATGGCTGTCGATCGTCAAATCCAGATATTGTCCTCAATCACAATATGTACAGAACCCGTCGAAGGGTGATAAGTTCTTGATGATTTTAAGTTATTTAAGCACCTTTCTTCTTTTGGTCTTTCAATGGTTTCACATCCTTTGTGAGCATTCTTGGTGCTATGGCCATGGCCATAAGCTCTTGGAAGAGCAGCTTACAGGCATAAGGAATATGCACCTGGATGCACGATTGATGGCAGAAGATAATAAATAAATAGTGTCAACTAGGGATGAAAAGAAATTCAAATATAACGCTGCACTCAAGAAAATTACCTGGACAATGTCTGTCTTATTCTTGCAGCCTCTGCATTCAAAAGAATTCTTCTTGAGGTTTGCAATAGCTATCAATCCACAACGCTCGCAGACATGAACCCTATATGCATCACTCTGGTCAAACAGCCTCTCTTTGAGAAAATGTGCAGCACCATGTGCTATCATGCAATCTCTTTCCATTTCCCCAAAGCGGAGGCCACCGTCTCTTGACCGCCCTTCAGCAGGTTGCCTTGTGAGGATCTGTACAGGCCCCCTTCCACGTGAATGGATCTTGTCATCAACCATATGCTTCAGCCTTTGGTAATAAGTGGGGCCAAGGAAAATCATAGCTGTAAGCCGCCGACCAGTGTGACCATTATACATGGTCTCAAACCCACGCATCTGATACCCACATTTATGGAGAGCCTTGCTGATATTGTCCACCTATATATAAGAGTAATTTGTCTATTATTAGAAGAGAAAATAGCTAATTGGTAAAATAAAAGCAGTGTTATTAATAACCATTGCTCTCAGAGCTTACTTGCTAATACATATTGCCATCAGAATATGAAAAATCCACTAATTATTGACCAAACAAGCCCACTAATTAGACATGTAGGTATTTACACAATTCATGACCAGGGCTTCCCACCACAGGCCTTGGGATAGAACTTGGAAGTAACTATTCGAAAATCAGCAAATTAGCATATATTGTAATGCAACTTACAGTGACATCAGTAAATGGAGTAGCATCCCCTTCCTTGCCCATGTGAGCTGCAACCTTCCCCATAATACATTCAATAAGTTGGCCAATTGTCATCCGGGAAGGAATAGCATGTGGGTTCACAATGATATCAGGAGTGATGCCTTCCACGGTCCAAGGCATGTCCTCTTGAGTGTAAGTCATGCCTACTGTCCCCTTTTGCCCATGTCTACTGCTGAATTTGTCTCCAATTTGAGGTATGCGAACAGACCTCACCCTTACTTTAACAAACCTCAATCCTTCAGCATTTGTTGTCAGAAGAACCTATAAAAGATCCATTAAATCAGATTAAGCAGGTTACACAATAGTATCTTAATATTTAGAAAGCAATCATAGATGTGAACATGCTATAGCTAAGCACAATAAGTACAAACTTCATTTGTACAATCTAGAATTGAAAAGAACATCTGATTTTAATACAGAAACTCAAGCTAAAATGAGCTTACTTGATCCACTATCCCTGTTTCACTATGGCGTAAGCTTATGCTGTGATCACGCCTAGAGAAACGTGCAGCATGGCCCTGAGCTTCCTCCTGAGATATAGGAGTTGTCTTTCCAATGATTACATCCTCACCTGAAACTCTTGTACCCTAAACATAACAAATAGTGTTTTCAGAAAGTATATTAAGAAAATAGTAGTACTCTGGGTAATAAACAAAACAAAATGCCAATAATTATAAATTAAATAAACTTACAGGAGGTGCAAGCCCATCATCATCCAATTTATCATAAGAACCATGACGCATGCCCTGTGAAACAAATTTTGAGTATAGTTCATGAAATTTTTTATACAAGTGATGCATGCAATAAAACAGCATCCATTACCATTGTATTAGATCTATCCGGTCGACCAAAATCCTCTTTGATAAGTGTTCCCATCTTTTTCTCCTCATCCCTGCAATTGGAGTTGGTCAGCAACACAGCCACCAGAATCAGCGCCACATAAGACAAACATGTCAACTCTTTGCATACCTATACGAACGGAAGAAAAGTGATCTGAAGAATCCACGGTCAATGGATGATTGATTCATAATGACAGAATCTTCTTGGTTGTATCCAGAATAGCAGGCAATGGCAACAATGGCATTCTGATGAATGGGAAAGGACAGCAATGTCATAAATATGATAACAAGAGAGAAACAAAAATAAAAAATCAAGTGCTTACAATTCCAGCTGGAAGCTGCCTGAAGTGAAGGTGCTCCATTGCTCTTGTAGTAACAAGTGGTTTTTGAGGATAATAAAGAACATATGCCAATGTATCCTACACATGCCAAAGAACAACAAATGTTAAAGATAGATGAAATTACACATGGAACAACAACAATAATGACAGTGAAGTGTCAACAGGTACCATTCGGAATTGATAATTTGTGACATATATTCCCATGGCTTGCTTTCCCATAGCAGATTGATATGTGTTACGCGGGGACTGAAACCAAGAAGAAGCATAATGAAATAAATATAGCAGCCTAGCCTTGGAACAAAAGACAAGTTATCTAAAACCGGAGACTTGCCTGGTTGTGATCAGGAAAAGGAATGATTGATGCGCACACACCTAAAATCAATGATGGATGAATTTCACAATGGGTGTAAGTATCAGAATAAGCTTCATCCCGATTGAGCCTCGCTTGTACAAGATCCTGGAAAGAATATTTTGCAATCGTAATTTCATTTGTTCTTAACAACCTTTAAATGAAGTAGCCAATAGATAGATTATATCAATGATAATTTCACCTTTAAAAACTGTAGTCATTTTACCAGCCAATAAATTACTCACATGAATTGTCATTGATATCATAGTGGTCTCTTCTTCCTCAGTGTCAATATATTCAATGAATCCTTTTGCCACAAGATCGTGCCAGCCACCCTCTTCTGAGTATTCCTTTAACAAGAAAAGGGAGAAAAAATTTTAATTGACATAATACAAATGCCAAGAAATATTTGGGCAAGATAATTATTATAAATTAAAATGTCCCACCCTTTGCTGCAGAGCATGAATGTCCTTTTTCTTTATAAGAAGCCTTTGATTCTCAACAATGAACAAAGGACGACTGCAACGGCCATAATCAGTGTATATGCGCAGCTCTTTCAAACGAATATCCCTAACAACTCCAACTTCAGTATTGACATCAACCTTCATATCAGAAGATCATCAGCATTCTAATACATTCTTATGTGGGCACACAAATAACGATCAAAATAGCAGATAAGAAAAATTTATTGCACTCGAATTTTTTTCTTAAAAAAAATGTGCAGCACAAAACCAGCCCCTTCCTTCTCTTTGCAGAGACCTGGAGCATACACTTAACTGCATTTGAATAAAAGTTCCCATTGACTCAGAGGTGAAAAGTTCAAAAGGTCAAGCCACTTAGATTTCAGGAACATTCGATGGCAAACATGGAACTATGAATATTTAACTCAGAAGAGTAAGAATTGATATCTAGGTTGCAACGTCGTCATAATGGTGCTTTAATCTATGATGTAAGAACATCATTCCAAGGCAACAAGAAACATAAACTTCTACATCCCACAGTTGACTGTTGCTTTGCTGATTCTCCTCCACAACCAGCAAATCACCACCAACACGCTTTGCTCCAGTACCAGTATGGATTATGAGCACTTCAGACAAGCTCATAATTTTTTATGGTCCTCACAAACTACAATACCCTTGACAAAATTGCTGCTAAACAAATGAAGGAGTATACTAACCCGTCTCCTCAGACGTCTCAATGTCTTGACCAACATATCAGGATTGCGATGGATACCGACCCAGCAGCCGTTAACAAAAATTTTTGTTGATTGAGGTATGACTGCAGGAGATATTTCCTGAAATGAGGAAGAAATGTCAAATAAGAAACTGGAAAATCAGAAATTAGCTTTTCTTCAGAGACAAAAAGTGATCACCTCAAAATTCTCAGTGCCCCATTCTTCCAAAAATTCCAAGATGGGATATGCAGCTGATCCAACAGTTATATAAACCATCAAGGCAAGATTCTTTACCAGTCCACAAGCCTAATGTTACAGCAACATCAGCATTAGAAATATCCATACAAATTAAAAAAAAGCAAATGATACACGAGCACAATATACAGTACTTGTCCTTCAGGTGTTTCAGCTGGACACATCATTCCCCATTGTGAATTATGCAACTGCCTGGGTTTAGCCAACTTCCCTGGTTGCAAAACCAACAATTGAGGTTAACACAAATAAGAAATATACTAGTAGAATGCTGCTTACAGCTAGCTTAGTGAACATCTCCAAATTGCACCAAATATATTTAAACCCAATCCTCAACGTCATAGATCAGAGTTATTTGAGTAGTACCTTCTCTACCAATTGGAGAATTTAATCTTCTCAAGTGAGACAAGGTAGAGGCATATGTCAAACGATTCAACACCTTCATATATATATATATATATATTTTTTTGTGAAAAAGAAAATAAAAAGAAATAATTATACTGCACAAATGATAATCAAGTAATATTTAAAATTAATGGAGAACACGAAAAAATAATAATGGCTAAAACCTGAGACACCCCAGCTCTTGTACCAGCTGCATTTGCCTGCCCCCAGTTTCCCGTGGCAAGGGAGTATTTAAGACCACTAGTAATGGTCTTTGCTTTAATGGCAAATTGCAAATTAACATCCTTTCCGTTATCAACATTCTGTACCAGACATGAGAAGTACATATAAGCAAACCTGAAAAAGAATGCAACTAGAACAAGCTAAAAATAAATAAAAGCTAACTTTAAGAAGCTGACCTTCTGCACGTAAGATCTGACATCCCTAGTCAACTTTCTGAACAACTGCAGCAAGCAGAACATCAAAGTTCAGAGAAACAAAGAACAAAAATAAATAGAAGTGACACATTAACCAGGCTCCAATACTCCTATGGAAAGAACAAACCATTCTAAAAAGTCCACCAAGTAAAGGACCAGCAAGATCAAGCCTCTTGTTGCCATAGTGATCTCTGTCATCTTCTGCCCTCCGGCCAAGTGCACAAAGCAGAAGCCGGTGAATGATATAACCAAAATAGTAGGCTTTTTTGGTCTCACAATATTCCCCGACCCCAACATGGGGAAGCATTTCCTTTTGAAGGATCTCTTTAGCATACCTGCAAGCATTCTCCAGAGATACTCAGTAAGCAACTAAGCATTTATAAATTCACAGGACAAAAACTAGCCTCCAGAATAAATTTGCCAAAATAGCACAATAGCACATACTTAATCCTTTTTTCCTTTGTTACACCAACTGTTGCTCCACGCTTTCCAATATAGTCTAGTGCAACCTGCAAGCAACAATAGCATACAACCTAATCAACAATGCTCTACAGCCAGCAATAAAATTAAAGAAAAGCTAGCACAAAGTCATAAGAACAAACGGCAAAATACATTTGCTGAAAAGAAAAACAAAATTTGCAAGTATTGCAATACTGATCTTATGCCAGGGCATTATTTGCTATGAAAAATGAAGAAAAGAAAATTAAATGATACACAATGTAATCATAAATGGGGGTGAGAGATCTAACAAGTTGGTTCAAAGATGAATTAGAATTTATTATTGCAAACATGACTACATTGCTTGAAAAACAAAATAACAAAATAGGAAAAATTGCTCTAGCAAGCTCAAAAAAATGGTCCACAGAAAAAAGGAAAAAAAAAAAGCACATTAACAATAGCAGTTAAGTTAGTATAATCCATGCAGAAAAGTTGAATTCTTTCACACTTACTGGAATCAAAGAGGGGAAAGGGAAAAATGTTCAAAAAGCTAGCAAAGAAGGTACCTGTTGATTTTGAATCACAAACGCCTCTTCCAAAGAAGGTCGAAGCAATTCCATCATTTGAGTATCAGAGAAATCATAGCATATGTGCTCTAATATATCTTTGTCAGCCACAAACCCCAAAGCCCGAAACACAATAATAATTGGAATTTCAGTCCGAATATATGGAAGAGTAGCACGAATGTACTGCCCTGAAGAGCCCTGGAACAATGAATTAAGAGAGGGAAAAAAGCAGTAGTAGAAATAAGTACCATGACTACTATGAAACTGAACCAACCCAAAAAACAATCAAACATGTGTCTCTCTCTTACCCCCTTGGCACTAGTCCTAGAAAGCATCCGCACAAACATTGTACTGGGAGGCCTGTTCTGGGACTCTGCCATAGAACGAACTTCTGCCACATATGCATACTTGTTTGGTTGCCTCTTTTTGAACACATAGACGTGATTGGTGCTCATCTTCTCTTGGGCAATCAAAACTTTTTCACTTCCATTTATAATAAAATACCCACCCTGATCATATGGGCACTCCCCAAGCTCCGTAAGATCTTTCTCTGAATTTTGGAACAATGTGCAATAACTTGACCGAAGCATTATAGGAACCTAATAGCAAATAATACACTAGTTAGGTCTTCAGCTAGCAGTTAAAGACAACTTATCAATGAAGAATTCAACATTCCAACCTTTCCAATGAAAACTTTGGTGAAATCCTGAGTCTCGGTTACTTCTTCACCATCATGCCCTTTCTTTATGACCCTCTTATGGACATCCACATACAAGGGGGCTGAGTATGTTAGGTTCCTCAACCTTGCAGCTTTAGGAAATAAAGTTGCAGTTTCTCCATCGGACTCGGTCATCATAGGCTTACTCAAGTATATCTGACCGAAGCTTATCTTATATATAGTCTGGAGGAAAAGCCAAAGATGTTACAAACCAAACACAACACAGCAAAAAGATATAATTAAAGCATTTCTGCTTAATCTGCTGAGTATGAGCTCTGAAAGTTTTTATTGTTCATAAATGGTACAACCAAAGTCTATACCAAATGAAAATCCCCCAGCTCATATTATTGGAAGAATCAATTCAAGCTTACATATGCAATATCTACTAATAGCTCGGAACATGATAGTCAAATTCTGCAATGATGCACAAGCATATACATCTTTGAAGGAATAATGAAGTATTAAGAATTTTTATAAAAGATGAAAGCAATCCTGCTAAAGATAACAAAATGATATTCCATAACACAAACGTAGTCTGCCGGAAACAATGTACCTAGTAAGCTTCTATTTCCATAATTTTCACTACTTATATTTTCCACCCAGGCACACCAAAGCAACTCCAACCATATAGACCAATGTTAAGCTTTCCACAATTTGGAAACTATGCCAAAGCAAATTCACAATGAAATTGAACTTAAAAAGCTAGCTATTCACCTAGCACTGATGCCGTAGAAACCATAAAAAGATATAATCAAGCTAGCCACTCAATCAAACCCCAAATTTCACTCGGCAAAACCAAAATCCTCCCCGTCACCGAAAAATTTGCAGTACCTCAGCGAAATCAGGCTGGTGGCCGGGGTTGTGCTGGCTTTCCGGCCGAATCTCAATATCAGCCGATTCGTCGACGATTTCCTGCATCGTGTTTTGAATGAACTCATCGAACGAATCGAGCTGTTGACGCACTAGACCTTTTTCTTCAAAATAAGCAGAAATCACAGCCCATGCGTCCTCCTGCGTGATATCCTCTTCACCTTCATCTTCTTCAGTTAGAGTTTGATCATACTCTTGGTCCTCATCCATGGTTACAAAACCCTAGCTATTCTCTCGTCAATGAAGAAGTTACTTCAATCTTCTTTGGCTTATTATTATTTTTTCGGTTGATTTCGGTTAATTCTCCGATAATGTCCAGTAAAACCCTAGAGGAGGTTTCAGAGAGAATTTCTAAGTTCAATTACGGAGACTCGCTCTAAAGTAGAAACACGGTTGTTTTTAAGCTCGGCGTAGTTGTAACATGGCGGTGATTGTTGGCTTTCTTTTATTTTCCGATTTATTTCTTCTCTCATTATGGATCCGACCCGTATGATACTTTGTGGAGCGCTGCTTTGACTATTTGAGTTGAGCCCATATCTGACTGGATGGGCTAAAGACAAAAGAGTCCATATATGATAGTTTGGGCGTTTTGTCTAAGCCCTAAGGTCTTTGTAATTTCAACATTTACGACTATTTCAAGTATTGTCAAAAAAAATAAGAAATTTGCCGATAAAAGTAAAAAAATCATATTTTAGTCCATATATTTAAACGATTTTACACATTGAATTTTTAATTTTTTTAAAAATAATACATTAAATTCAAAATAGGCAGAACAAACGGTAGTATAATATACGTTCGATTAAAGTCGTATGTATTTTAATGCAACACTATTATTTTTAACGTCTGTTTAAATTTAACATGTTCTAATAAATAAGTTTAGAGAATTGTATAGTTAAAAATATAAGAACTCAATGTATAAATATGTAAAATTTGAGAGATTCAATATGTAGTTTTGAAATTTACAAACTTTATATGGACAAATATTTGAACAGATATACACATTCTTCCTCTTTCTTCTCCTTCTTCTTCAACTTCACCCATTCATGTTTTTCTCTACAAATATTAACTTTTCATTGATTCATGTTTCTCTCTATAGACATTAATTTATTGGTTCAAGTCTTTCTCAATGAAAATTTATTAATATTTTTCCTTTTTAAATTATTAGAGTTACTGGTGATTAATGGAATCGACCATAGAATCGGATACCTGTCCCACCCAGCATGTTCGCATGCAAATATTATCAGATTTGGGGACTTTTATATAGATAATGTAGTTAGGAAAAATATTTATAAAAATGGGGTGTTTCGAATTTTATTTAGGGATCCGGGTGGTTAACTACAATCCCGTAGCAATTGATTACAGGAATAGATTGATGCACATCTACCGAGAAAACTAGCTACATTATGGGCGGGGCTAATAAGCGTGTTGGAGAACAGCCTGATCTTGTAGCTATCACTTGCGATATCAGAGTCTGATCCCGTAGGCAGCAGCTGCGGGATCAGGCTATTCTTCAACACCCCTGCAACCTTTAGTCATGGCTTCCTCATGCATGAACAGTACCATCTGGTATAAAAGCTTTCCGATTTTACTCCCATGTTCCCTTCACTTCTTCTACCACATTCAACATTTTATCAAATTCCATTTCATCCTCCAATCAAACTTAAGTTTTGTTTTAAAGTTGGTTCCTCTCATCTTAAAAGCTAGCTTCAAATGTTCACCAATTGAGGTATGTAAAGAATGAAATAATTTATTTATTTGATAAGTTATGTATTTTAGTTATAATTATAATAAGATTTTTAAATATTAATTTAAAATAATATTTGTATAGGTTAATTTTGTGATATTTGTTCTAAAGTTGTTTAATCTCCCTCATCTTATTATTATTGGTTGGAAAAAAATAATTCATCAATTAAGGTATGTAAGAAAAATTATATATATGTATTATTGAATTAATTGATTTATTTGATAAGTTATATATTTTAATTGTAATTGTAGTAATATTTTTAAAATAATAATGAAAAATAATATTTGTATATATTGTTGTAAAATTACAGGTTTATTTTGTAAGATTTATTTTAAAACTTGTTCAAACTGCCTCATCTTATTATTGTTGGTTGAAAAAAATAATTCATCTAGTAAGGTACGTAAAAAAAATTATATATATGTGTGTGTGTGTGCGCGCGTGTTATTGAATTAATTTATTTATTAGAGAAGTTATATACATTAATTTTAATTATAGTAAAGTTTCTAAAATAATTATTGAAAATAATTTTTGAATATATTGTTGTACAATTATAGGTTTATTTTATTCGATTATTTAATAACTTGAAGAAAATTAGGTAAGTTTTTAACTATAATTATTTATAAACATATAATATTTATTTTGAATTATTTATTTGATATATCTGGTTAAATATATCTTCTTTATTGCGTTGAAATTTTATTGACGAAACGTTTGTTATTTTATTTAAATTTAGGTTATTAAAAAATGGACCAGTTTTCGAACCAGCTATATATTAATCCAGGGTCATACATAGATGATCCGCTAACATTAAAAGAAAAGCATCGAGTAGATGCGGTTTGGACAAATAATGTAATTATATTTTTATTATTTAATTAATTTTATATTTATATGTAAGTGTCTATGTATATGCACAAATACACACACACACACATTTGTGTGACTTTTTTTTATATTTGCATATTGCACATGATGTATTATTTGCCCAGAGAGATAGTGTAGAGGTTCACTACCAAAATATCTATGATAGAATCATACCATATTTAAGATTAATGGAGTATCTCAAATAGGAATAATGCATGTCAATTGTAATTTGACGACTGCCCTTGTGGAAAGGTGGAGGCCAGAAATACATACTTTTCACTTTTCAGTTGGTGAAGCATCATTACGTTGCAAGATATCGAGATACTGACTGATTTACCCATCGAGGGGCGTACGATAATAGGTCATTTGAACTATAATTGGCCTATTATTTTTCAACAAATGTTAATAAAAATGCCTCCTAAAAATGCTATAAGAGGAAATTCAATTAAAATGACCTAGTTATCGAGAACTTTTAATCATTCACCTGATAATGCTACTGAGTATGACATCTAATGCTTCACTTGTGTATGAATTTTGCGCTATATTAGTGGGTTGTTGTATCCTTTAGCCTCAAATAATGTTAGCCATTTGATGTGACTTCCCCTATTGGATCATTTAGATGAGGTTGAAAATTACAGTTAGGGTTTAGCTGTATTGGCATGGCTGTATAGGGAGTTTTGTTGTGCTACACATCCAGATGCTCAAGGGATAGGTGGCTATCGGCAGTTTTTACAAATATGGGTATGAAAAAGGCTCATCCTATTTCAATCTCATTTTATTCATGCAATTGTGTTAGATTAAAGTATGCCTTATGGATATATGTAAATTTTATTTATTTATTATAAAATACATATATTTTTTTAATTTTTAATTGTACAATAATCTTAATAAAGGCAATATTGTATTTTAGGTGGCAATCCCCTATTGATCTGAGAAGGAATAATAATAGAGATGTGAATGATTATCTAATCAATTTAGACACACAATGAGATAATCAGGTAATTGTATATGAATGATTATTTATTTATTATGAAATAAATATTATTTCATATTCAATCATACAATAATCTTACATGTGATAATATTGATAATTTTCTTGTTTTATTAGATGGAGTGGGAGCCATATAACAGTGTATTGTATCTGTTATCATCTTTTTACACAAATGGACACCGCATTTGGAGATCAATTATGCCTTTGGTATGTTTCCAAATCATAAAGTAGCACCAACCGGATCGTTACCTTCGATAATTTGGAATGGATCAACCCATTTTCTAATAAACCATTAATCGATGGTAGGATGCATACTATGGATTTAAGAGGGCACCATGATCATAACTGGGAAAATACCTTTTCTAATTTCATTTTTGAGTGGGATAGTCAACTACATCATGTCATTAGTATACAACTTATCACAACACCATTGCATTTAAGGTCGCAATATATGCAATGGTATATAGCAAGAATGAGACGATGGATAAGTCGTACGAGAGCTCCTTATGGAGCTGCGGTATGATTATTACATCATTAATATAAAAAAAATAAATAATTTTGTATGTATGGTGACCTATTCTAAATATATAACTTAAATGCATGTAGATCGATGGTGCTGAAAGGATATTCCATCGTGATATGGCATCGTAATCATTAAGTCAAGCGAGGATGTCCGTTTGACATCATAAGCCATTTTAGATGCAGTGGGAGCAATTGACAAGACCTCAACTAATTACCCACGACAGCCTATTCCTCATCCTGTACAAATTCCACCACAATCCACACCTTATGAAGACTTCAAACAATCAATAAGAAATAGAAAAGGCATGGTTGAAAGGCGGACGACTGTACCCTTTATTCATATTCCCTCGGAAGTCCACCAGGTACCCCAATCTTTATAATGGCCATATGATTTTGGTAATAGTTCCGGTTTATTCGAAATGTCTAATTTTATTCAACACATTTTATGATCCATATCTCGGTCCATCAACATGCTATCATTATGAAATGGGTTCATCGGGTTTGAACGTTGATTTGAATGTCAGTGTCTCTGAACTGGAACAAACAAGATATAGTTCTGCAATTTCGCCCTTCAACAGGCAAGGGGAAATGAATAATCGTGTTTAACAAGATGATTTTCTAGATGAACTTTTGCATGATACAAATGTCATGCCTACATAGGTTTTTGGGGATCAACCGTTATATAATGGTGGTTTCAACGATTCCATGCCAGAACAAATAGATCCTGAAAATTTCAGCAGTATTTCTTATCCTCAATTTAATAATGATTTATTTTGTTATGTATGATATTTTCATATTATTTATAGTATTTGATATCTCATGTTATATAATTTAATTATTCAAGACATATTTATTTAAATATAGTAATAATGATGCGTATTGAAACTAAAACAATATAACGACATATAATATTGAAGATAGCATTACATACCAATTGATCAAGATAATGATTATTGCAAACTGAACTTCCTTGTAAAATGAATTTCTCTTTATATATGCACTTGGATGACACTTTTTCAATACTTTCTATAATTGCTGGATTGAAAAAGCAAAAAAGTAGCTTGAATCCATAGTATTGGGTTGTGGGTTCAGAATCCGAACCCGTTTTCTGTATCTATGGTATCGGGCCATTAATTATGCACCAATAATGCCCCATTTTATGCTAAAGATGGATCCCATACCCCCATTCCCATAAAAAGAGCCTACAGGATCAATGTGCTGGATTTCATCCTTGTTTCCATAGCTCACTTCTATTGTTTTCAACTCACCCCATTTTCCCAATTAAAATTCAAAACACCCCGTTCTTATACATATTTTTTCTAACTACATTATCCACGTAAAAGTCCCTCAGGTTTGGACATATATAAATATTTGTAGGTTGGATCCACCGTTAAATATCTGAAGTTTCTTTGTGCGGACCTAGAAAGTGCTATTATAATTTAGTCCTGCTCGACCTGCACTTTAAAATTTGACTTTTAAGTGAAATGATATAGATAGACTGGGATAAGCTAGACCCGAATGGAAAAAATATTCTGTGAGCCATGCTTAACCGTCGCCTTACAAGATGCCAATAACCTTCCATGGTAGCCATTTGTGGCGTGGGACCCCCATATAGACTTCAATAGATTGGTTAGGGGTGCTCTTCGGGTTTCAAAAAGATAATGTAAAGAATCAAAGAGAACACTTGGTACTTTACTTGACTAAGTCTAACTACCGAATGCGGCTTGAACCGCCGCCGTCGGCCCGACCCATGGCCAGGGATAGCAATCAATAATAAATGTAGGATCATAGTTTTGAATTTTATAGAAAAATCAAGAGGACCACCAAATTTTATCTGGACATATTTTGATATTATAGTCGTGTAACTACGAAAATTCATCCCTCTTGCCATCTCTTGCCAAAACAGATGTAACTCAGCAACGCTGTCGCATCCCTAATCTCCAATCAAATGGACATAGAATGTGAGGAAAAACAATTTGATGTCCACGTGGACAACAATGGTAATATCCGTACTGCTCAGGGTGGGCAGTTGAATAGACAAGATAAATACAGATAATTAACACAATTAAGTTATAAAACAGGTGATTCTTAATTTAAAGAAAAAAAATCCTTTGATTGAGT
This sequence comes from Excoecaria agallocha, assembly GCA_037975025.1. NCBI lineage: Eukaryota > Viridiplantae > Streptophyta > Magnoliopsida > Malpighiales > Euphorbiaceae > Excoecaria > Excoecaria agallocha. The sequence goes on along the minus strand of CM075810.1, from coordinate 33,234,814 downwards.
AGACAGTAGACAAGCATACGGGTGACCAAACAATATTTTGTTTAGAAATATACAGAAGAATCAAATATCTATCTATCTATCTACCTTCCTACCACAAGTTACAAATATTCATCACTCGCCTTAATTTATATATCTACCAATTTTAATATGTTTTCCTTTTAAGAATTTCATTCATCAACCAGTACCAAAACAAATTCATCCATAGCTGGTTTCTAGATGAATAAGGCTTTGTTGATCATCCTAAGGTTGCTTGCCTTAGCTGCTACTGTTGTTGCCATTGTTGTGATGGTCAGAAGCCATGATTCTACTCAAGTTCTAAACTTGACTTTTATTGCTAAATATAGCAACACTCTTGCTTTCAAGTCAATAATATCTGTCCCCTCTTATTTATTATTTTCTTATATCACAAATTATAAAGTTTTTTTTTGTCTTCAAGCTTTGTTTCGAGCTCTAATTTGGCCCTCAAGTTATTTTTAGTGTTAAAATTATATTACGAATACTGGAAGAGTTTTAAAATAAGAGCATTTAAACCCACGATTCAACCCCTATAAGGATAATTTTTCAATCATTTTTAATAATTATAAGGACATTTGAGCATTATTTTCAAAAATTATAGAGAGGTTGTTACTTCAAAAATAATTGGAGTGGCAAAATAGAGCTCTATAACAAATATCAATGGCAAAATAGTATTGAGTTTACGTAGAAGTTTTTCTAAAAATGATTACTTTTGGGTTGTGTAGATATTTTGTGATTGCAGAAGCAATTGCAGGTGCATATACTATCACAGTCATTCTTCTCTATTCTAAAAGCATCCTCGGTCGCTTAATTGTCATTTTTGATACGGTAACATGAATTTGTCTCACGTCGATACAATTTATTAGTAAATTCAAGGATAATTTCAACAATAAATTGATACATGTTGGGGTACAATCCAAGTCCCACATTCCACATTGAAAAATTAAGGGAGAAACACCTTGAATATAAGTGTGTCCACCTAACTCCATTAGTATGAGTCCTTTTGGGAGGAGCCCAAAAATAAATCCGTGCGGGCTTGACCAAAAACGGACAATATCATACTAATGTGAAGTTAAGGGGATGTTTGACAGCCCCAATAAGTGGTATCAAAGCCTGGTTCAAAGATGGAGCCAATGGTGGACTGCGTTGTATGGGAGGGTCCTCGATTTGTTCGTGCGATTAGAGATTCATGCTTGGTGCCTTGCGTCGAAAGTCTTCCTGGCATTGTGGTGGCCATGTGGTGTGTTCCGTTGGTTGAGAACAGCAGTGCAAGATGATTCGACGGATCAAATAGATTATCGCTTGAGATGAGGACATAAGTTATGGGAGGCCCTCGGTACGTCCTCACGATTGGAGATTCGTGTTTGGTACCTTGTATCGAAAGTCATCCTGGTATATTGTGATGGCCAGGCGGCGTGTCCCGTTGGTTGATAGCAGCAGTGCAATATGATTCGACGAATTAGTGGATTATCGCTGGAGGAGAGGCCATGTGTTGTGTGGTCCTTGATTTGAGGGGAGTATTGTTGGGGTACAATCCAAGTTCCACATCCCATATTGGAAAATTAAGATAGAAACACCTTGAATATAAGTGTGTCCACCTAACTCAATTAGTATGAGGCCTTTTGGGATGAGCCCAAACACAAATCCGCGCAGGCTTGACCCAAAGTAGATAATATCATACCAATGTGGAGTTAAGGAGATGTTTGACAGCCCCAACAATACAAATATTTCCAAATACAATTACACAATTTTCCTCTCAATTATGCATCTAAAATTTATTTGGTGCACGCAGGTAACAACGGTGTTGCTAAGTTCAAGCATATCGGCAACATTGGTAATAGCTCAAGTGGGGAAAAAAAGGAATAGTCATGCTGGTTGGCTACCAGTTTGTGGGTAAGTTCCAAAATTCTGTAACCAAGCAACCATCTCTCTTATTGCTAGTTTTGTTGCTACAATTGCTTACTTTGTGCTTCTTCTCATCTCCCTTCGTTCAGTTCTCACTCCCATTGTTGCTGCTAAGCCTTAATTAATTACATGGTCTTATATATATATATATATATATATATATATATATATAGTCAATTTCATCCATGGTAACTGAACTTATATCTAATCGCCCAAAAGTAAATGACTTATTTTTCGTGACTTAAATATCACTGAATTTATCATATTTTTACAAAAAAAAGTCATTTTAACCGATTTTCGGCTATAATTTTTTTTTGTAATACTAATGTGGCATGCCACGCCATATATTTGAACACACGTGGCATGACATGTCAACAGTCGCATCACCGAAAGAGACTATATCACATAATATTAGGGGTGCTCGCGGGGCGGGGTCGGGGATTGCATCCCCACTCACTGCCCCGTCGAGGTCGGGGATTCCCCGTCCCCGCCCCCAACTCTAGAACGGGGAGAAAATCCCCTCCCGCCCCGCAGGGATCCCCGTTCCCCGATTTAGTGATTTTTTAATCTTTTTGTTGAGTCTTAATTGTGAAGAAAGTAATACCTCCTAAAAATTATTCAACTTAAAAAAAATAAAAATCTAAATTTGTCAATTTTCTACTTCTAAATATTTTTTTCTGTTGATTTGAGTATAATTCTTATAATTTATACACTATAATAGCATTAGCACCATAATTTATATACTATAAAAATGTAAAAGCAAGAAAACCGATAACTTCATTGCCTAAATGTAAACTAAATATATTGCATTCATTTTTAGCCAAATTAAATGCATTCAATTTACTTCTATCTATATTTAATACATTATATTCACTTTTACCCAAAAAAACCAAATTCATTTTTACTAAACTAAATATACTATATTTATTTTTATCCAAACTAAATAAACTGTGTTCAATTATCCAAATCAAACTCAAATTCAATCTTATTTTAATTGAATGGCACCTCTTATTTTCAAAAATAAATTTTTTCTTTTCATTTTTTATAAATTTTAAATTTATTTATTTATTTTTTTTAATATTGATTATTTTCATCAAATTTAAAATTAAATTAAAATCCCCACCTTGCAGTTGGATCTAATAGGGATATAGTTATAGGCATGTAATGAATACGTTGTGAATGATAATTGATCAAATAGCCAACACAATTTTTAAAATTTGTATACGGAGATTGGGCAAAAGTAAAAATACATATTCCTTGAGAGCTTTCTTTCACTTATCAAATTATCGAATTGCCTAGTGTAATTATATTTGATCTTAATTAATTTAATTGATACTTAATTTTAATTAAAATATGAATTTAAATGAAATCAAAATTCAAAAAAAGTGAATTAATTCAATTAAATTTGGCAATTGAAATTGATTAAAATTTAATTTAATTTCAAATTAAATAGTATTCAATTAAAATTAAATTAATAGATTAAATCCAATTTAAATTAAGTTTACAAATTCAATTTTATTCAATTTTAATTAAAAAGAAGATTGAATTTGAGTTTAATTTAAAAAATAGTATATTTGTTTAGAGCAAAACAGAATATAGGGCATTTAATTTTGGCCAAATTGGATAGAGTGTATTAGCTCTAGTGAAACTGTATACGATCTATCAGTAGCAGGTGTTATTGACAGTGGACAATTAAGGCAATCGTAATTAGAAATAGAAGATCTTTTCACTATTGTTGTATTTTTTTTTACTATTGCTCTTCACTGTTGTGTTAAGAAAGCTAAAAAGACAATAGATTTTGTGGGATTATTTCAAAGTTAACGGTATTTAACTTATTTAATTAACTATATTTTTTCTTTTTCTTAATTTTATTTTTCTTTATTAAATTAAAATTATTTCTTTTAAATTTATCTTTTCTAATGTCAAGGAAGATAAAAATTGAATATAAATTACAAATATTATTTTAATTGATTTTGCTGCACTACTTTTTATTTTGACTTGTTCAGCATCAACTTACGCATTTTTTTGTGTTGATATGAAATAAATAGCAAATTAATTATATTATATAGATTGCCTCATCTCTTTTTTTAATATATAGACATCTCTTTAATGTGATATTCTATATCAGTGTAATTTATTAATTAATGACTTTTTTTTTAATTTTTATATATAGAGCTAATAATTTTATTCATACATGGGAATCGTTCTTTTTACTCTATTTAGTTTGGACAAAAATAAACACAATACATTCAGTTGGATAGAAATAAACACAATTTATTTTTTTGGCAAAAGTGGATACACTGTCAAAATTTATATGGAAAGAGTTGCTAATGAATTCACTTAGAAAATGATATGAATTTAAATCCTTAATTTATTAAATTGAGTAATAGAGTATTAGTGTTCTCAATTTTTGTACTTTAATTTTTTTTACAAGTGAATTAAAATATGAATTTAAATCCTTCTAAAATATACATGGCATAACAAATCGAATTACATTGTATACAATACACAATGTATTATTTTAATATATAATAATAAAATCATTTATGAAATTTACCGTATACAATGTATTATGTTAATATAGAATAACAACATTGATTATATTATTTTTGGGAATAAGTGAATATGATGTCGTTATATTACTAGTTAATATATTGTATTAATATTTTACACTAATTGAATATGACAGTATAATGTAGTATTTTAATTTTATATTTGTTATAGTAAAGTTCTTCTAATTTATTGAATTAACACGAAGCATCCAAAAAAAATTGAAAGGAAAATAAAAACTTAAAGTGAATGTCAAAATAAAACCGAATACATCATATACATGACAAAATAAATCTTAATACAATGTATTCACTTGATGAATGACTACATTGTATTCAGTTGTATTTTTTTAGTGTGATAATTGATTATATTCGATTAAATTTTGTGGGGCGGGGATCCCCTGCGGGGCGGATACCCCATTCCTCATCTCTGCCCCCGATTTTATAACAGGAATTTTACCCCCCCATCCCCATCCCCGCGGGGAAAAATACGAGGATTCCCTGCCTCGAACGGGGCGGGTCCCCGCCGGGATAGAGGAATCCTTGCCCCGTGATCATTCCTACACAATTTGTCAGCATGCCACTGATATAATAATTGATAGATCCATTGGAGGAATTATTAAGGGCTAGAGGAATAAAGAAAGTTGGCAGAAGCCATTCTGTAAGGGCCACACGCCAACTCAATACAGAAGGACTTAGAGGGCTTTTTCTTGGACCAAATTAATTTATATATGTTAAATAAGTGTTATGAAACTCACATATTTAATTTGGTTGGATTTGAAATCCATTTGGGTATTTAAATCCAATTAGATGCACAAAGAGCCTAGTTTGTGGATTTTGTGCATGGTCTTTTATGAAAAATATTTAATTTGGATTTAATTAAGCCCAAATAATTATAATTAATTCCAGAGGCCCAATTAATAATTCTCCAGCAATTTTAAAGAGCTCAATCTCATTAAGGAGTTGAAATTTTAACCTAATTATAAAAGGCCAACTAATGAGAATTAGGGTTAAGTGATTAAAACAAAAGGAACGTCTTTTCTCTTAATCTCTCTCTCCCTTTTGCGCCAACTCCTAAGCTAGCTTTTGGAAATTTCGGCCAGCCCTAGTTAAACACCAATTTGTTGGTTCAATTTACCCCTCTTTAGTGTGGATTACTCATTGGAGGTGTTCGATTTTGGACACTGTGATTTGCGACAACCCGGTACGAAGTAAAATCAACTGTTCAACAAAAATCAAAGATGATTTTTCTTATTCTCATATAGTTATATTGTGTATTCATGACAAGATCAGATCTAATGGTTAAAAAAATTTTAAAATTTCGCTCATGTATGTGATGCATGTAACCGTTAAAATCCAACATGGTATCAAAGCCACGGTTTTGCCATGGATATACAATTCTATATTTTTCTGCGGAATAAGTTTTGCTTTGTTTTGAGTTATTTATTTCATGAACTTTAAAATATTAGATTTGATTATTCATGAATGAGAAATATTGATTTCTGATTGTATGTGTGATCAAATAAATTTGGTGGAAACAAAAATGAAACTTTTGAAGGATTGTGATTAGGGTTTGGCGTGAAACCCATTAGGATTTGGCGTGAAACCCTAGGTGATGTAGGGGCTGTTCTAATTTAATTTCTTATGGATCCATTTAAAAATCATTTAGATGATATTTTATGTGTTTAATATGTGATATTAAGCCGTAGGATCGAACGGAATTAAAATCGAACAAGTTTTGCATGAAAACTAGTTTTGTCGAAAAGTTCGATAAATTGGTGTTCTTCGTGTGTTCTTGATGTGTTCTTGGTTAGAACGACTTTTGATCTTCTAAATCTGATATATATGATATATTAAAGTATTTTTAATTAATTGGATTAATTAAAATGGGCCTTAATTTGATTAATTTTAATCCATTAAAACCACTTAATGGGCTTAATTATGTTTACGGATTTGGTTTAAATTAGTGAATGACTTCGTGGGCCCAAGGAGCTGATTTAAATTAAACATTATAAACATTAATTAAGTTTATTAATGGGTTTTAAGGGCTAGAGTGGGCTTGGCTCATTCCAAAAGGCCCAAATGGTCCAAAAGACACAAAACTAGTTTGTGTGTGAACACAGTTAGGGTTTTTCTTCTGTGGGTTTCGGCCTACATTTGTTTTAAGCCCAAAATTGATTCTTTGAATTATTTAATATGATTAATTAATTAAATAATCAATTTATAATTAATTAATAATCAATTGGATTGATTATTAAGAAAAGAACACATGCATGCAAAAGGTTTCCTAAAATGAAAGTTTTCAAAATGAAAAAAGTTTCCTAATTTGATCACATCATTAAAATAACTCAAAATATTATTTCAAAGGTTGAAACAAAGTTAGTAATCCATTTCTTTATGCATTAGAAAGGCATATAAGGGTGTATGATTGGCATAATGAATAGTTATGGATAAAGCCCAATGTGATTGAGCATTATGCATGTTTTGGCCCAATGAGGACTTTCATGTCCCGGCCACTTGTTTTTGGTTTGTATTTCATTTCAAATTATAATATGTAATTAGATTACTTAGATTAGAATTAGAAATAGAGATGGAGACCATTTTCAAGGAACAAGATGGGCCGGATGGAGATCCAACAAGCTTGAAGATAATGTAATTATTTTTCTTATTTGAATCATGCATACTACCTAGGTGTGACCTTTTGATTTCCCTCTTGGCTCGGGAAAATCAATGTAGTAAAGTCCATAACTATACCATATTTGTATGCTTATATTTATGTGATAGATATAGGATGTATACCAATGTATGCCAACCATGTATGATGAGACTTAATTAACTAAAACCCTCAAACAAATACTAAGGTATATAAGCCTTCCATTAATTTAAGGAGAACTAGAGTTCTTTATAGTGTGGGTTGTTGACCACAGTCAAGCTCACATTATATCGAATATGTTCAAATCTAATTAAATGGGTCATCTTAGCTAGCCCATTAGTTTGTTGACCACAGTCAAGGCTAATGGTTCTAGAGGCAAGATTAGGGAATGCATATATGATATGCATGCATCAAGAGTTGATAACCTAATGATCCAATAGTTGTGTAGAGACACAATTGGTATAGAGATACCTACCTTTCAAGGGTATGGAATTTGGCTTGTTGACCACAGTCAAGGTCAAATTACATATCAAGGATTGGATATTGGCCCACTAAGAAAACCATCGGGTTTTCTCGGATTATATAGTGAGGGCTATTAATTTGCAATAAAATAGTGGGAGTAAATGGATTAATTAAAGACCTTATTAATGCATACATATATATGAACATACTCTCATATCTTTTCTTTTTCACATCTAGGTCATCATCATGAGCACGTCGAACATTAATATACGTTCAATCTTGGATAACAAGCTGGTTGGTAATAACTTTTCTGACTGGATCAGGCAAGTGAGAATTATTCTCAGAGCTGAAAAGATCCACTATGTCTTGGATAAAGATCCACCACCACTTCCATCAGATGATGCCATTGATGAGATCAAAGGCATTTATCGAAAATACATGAAGGATAGTGAAGCAGCAGCATGTCTGATGCTGGGTGCTATGTCCTCGGAGCTTCAGAAGCAACATGAAATGATGGATGCTAGAACTATCGTTTTGCATCTAGAGGAGCTTTATTCTTCTCAGGCTAGAACTGAGCAATATGAGATTGCTCGAGCTCTATTTAGCTGCAAAATGGTGGAAGGCACTTCAGCTGCTACTCATGCATTGAAGATGTATGTGTATATTGAGCATTTGAGTAGACTTGGCTATGTTATGGATAATGATCTATACATAGATTTAATCTTGTACTCATTGGCTCCAAGTTATGCACCTTTCGTGCTTAACTTCAACATGAACAAGATCCAAGTATCCATTCCTAAGTTAATCAATATGCTCAAGACAGCTGATGGATCATTTAAGAAGGATCCAAAAAGTGTCATGGTTGTCACTTCTACTAAAGGCAAGAAGCAGAAGAAGAAGAAGATAACCAAGGCGCAGCCAAAGAATGGTACGATCTCCAAGAAGAAGGTTGCCAAGAAAGAGAATCCCAAAAGAACTTGCTTCCATTGTGGAAAGGATGGTCATTGGAAGTGTAATTGCAAGGCCTATCTAGATTCTCTCAAGGAGAAGAAGCAAGCCGATGCTTCTACTTCAGGTATTCATATGATTGAAATTAATACTTATTCTATTGCTTCAAAACAATCTTGGGTATTAGATACCGGATGTGGATCTCATTTATGCAATGATCTACAGGGGCTTAGAAGCTTTAGAAGAGTTAAAAAGGCAGAGATATGTTTGTAGTCAGCTACTGGACAGAACATCTCTACAACAGTTGTGGGAACTTACTATTTGCCTCTTCCTAGTGGATTAGTACTGTAATTAAATAATTGTTATTATGTTCCGGCCTTATCCAAAAGTATTATTTCTTTCAGTCGTTTGATGAACGATTATGATATTTCTTTAAAGGACAAATGTTGTTACATTTTTAAGAACAATATATTTTATGCAAAAGCTATCATTGAGAATGGTATATTTGTTCTTGATTTAATTAAAGAAGTACATAATGTGGATACCAAGAGAATGAAACATGATAATCTAAATACCTCATACTTATGGCATTGTCATTTAGGCCATATAAATGAAAAACGCATGACCAAATTACACAAGTCAGGTGATTTGGGATCATTTGATTATGAATCATTTGATACATGTGAATCTTGTTTATTGGGAAAAATGACAAAAGCTCCCTTTATTGGTAAAGGAGAACGAGCTAAAATGGTTTTGGACTTAATACATTCAGATGTATATGGTCCAATGACTACACATGCCAGAGGAGGTTACTCCTACTTCATTACTTTCATAGATGATTATTCCAGGTTTGGATATATCTACCTAATGAAATATAAATCAGAAGCATTTGAAAAGTTCAAAGAATTCAGAAATGAAGTAGAGAAATAACTTGGCAAAAGTATTAAAACACTTAGATCAGATCGAGGTGGAGAATACTTAAGTCAAGAGTTTCAAGATTATCTTAGAGATAATGGAATTTTATCTCAATGGACTCCTCCATATACACCACAACACAATGGTGTATCTGAAAGGAGAAATCGAGCACTATTAGATATGGTTCGATCAATGATGAGCCGAGCGGATTTGCCTAAGTCCTTTTGGGGATATGCACTAGAAACTGCTGTTTATGTGTTAAACAGAGTTTCTAGTAAATCGGTTGATGTTACTCCATATGAGATGTGGAATAACAAGAAACCCACGCTTTCTCATATGAAAGTATGGGGTTGTCCTGCTTATGTGAAGAGGACAATGTCAGACAAACTGGATGTTAAGTCTGACAAATGTTTATTTGTGGGATATCCAAAAGAAACGTTTGGATATTATTTCTATCATCCCTTAGAATAAAAGGTGTTTGTTTCAAGGCATGTTGTCTTCTTGGAAAGAGAATTTCTCCTACGAGAGGACAGTGGGAGTAAAATTGAACTTGGTGAAGTTCAAGATCCACAAATAGAAGATGATCAATCAATTGAACCCGAAACTGAATTTCATAATGATGAGATTACAGTTGAACCTGATTATACACAAAATCCTAGAAGATCTACTAGGATGCATTTTATCCCTGTGAGATATGGATTTCACATTGATTCGGATAGAGGCATAACTGTAGTAGAGGACAATGAGCCTACAAGCTATCAAGAAGTTTTGAACAGTTCAGAACGTGATTTATGGCTTAAGGCTATGCAGTCCGAAATGGACTCCATGTATGAGAATAAAGTATGAACTTTAACTCAACCACCTGAAAGGATAAAACCCATAGGGTGCAAATGGGTCTTCAAAAAGAAGACTGACATGGAAGGTAATGTAGTTACCTATAAAGCTCGTTTAGTAGCAAAAGGTTATCGTCAAAAAGAAGGTATTGACTATGATGAAACTTTTTCTCATGTAGCGATGCTTAAGTCTATAAGAATACTTTTAGCCATTGCAGCTCATTATGATTATGAGATTTGGCAAATGGATGTGAAGACAGCTTTCCTTAATGGAAATCTTACTGATGATGTGTATATGACACAACCAGAAGGATTCACATCAGGAAATGGCGAAAAGGTATGCAAGCTTCAAAGATCAATTTATGCATTGAAGTAAGCCTCTAAGAGCAGAAACATACGATTCAATGAGACAATCAAAGAGTTTGGTTTCTCACAGAATGAAGATGAACCTTGTCATAAAGGGGTCAGTAGGAGTGCAATTATCTTCCTAGTTCTATATGTAGATGACATATTGATCATGGAAAATGACATTACTCTTCTCCAATCTGTTAAAATATGGTTATCCAAGCAATTCTCCATGAAAGACCTTGGAGAAGCATCCTATATTTTGGGAATAAGGATTTATAGAGATAGATCCAATAGGTTGCTAGGTCTTTCTCAAAGTACATATATAGATAAAGTATTGAAGAGGTTCAATATGGATCTCTCTAAGAAAGGGCTTATACCCATGGTGCATGGGATATACCTTTCTAAGTCTATGTGTCCATAGACACTAGAGGATAGAGAGAGCATGAATAGAATACCATATGCATCTGCAATTGGTTCTATCATGTATGCTATGTTATGTACACGTCCAGATGTAGCATTTGCTTTGAGTGTCACAAGCAGATTCCAATCTAATTTTGGAGAGGAACACTGGGCAGCTGTCAAGAATATTCTTAAGTACTTGAGAAGGACTAAGGATATATTCTTGGTATATGGAGAGGGCAGTTTGGAAGTAAATGGGTATACAGATGCCAGCTTCCAATCTGACAAAGATGATTGTAAATCACAATCTGGTTATGTGTTCATAATGGGAGGAGGAGCAGTTAGTTGGAAAAGTTCCAAATAAGAAATAACTGCTGATTCCACGACGGAAGCTGAGTACATTGCTGCTTCAGAAGCAGTCAAAGAAGCAGTCTGGATCAAAAAGTTCATAACCGAACTAGGAGTGGTGCCTAGCATTGTTGATCCGATTCCTTTATATTGTGACAACAATGGAGCCATTATGCAAGCAAAGGAACCATGGTCTCATCAGCGATCCAAGCATGTTCTCGGACGCTACCATCTTATAAGGGAAATAGTAGCTAGAAATGATGTAAAAATAGAAAGGGTTCCCACAGATGACAATGTGGCGGATCTCCTCACTAAAACACTTTCCCAGATAAAGCATGATCACCATATAAATAGCATGGGTCTGAGACATATAAGTAATTGGCTCTAGTGCAAGTGGGAGATTGTTAGAGAGTATGCCCTGGAGCCCATGTAATAGGGATGTTTTTCATATGTATAAAAAATTTATATTCTTAATAAAAGGCATCATTCATTTATTAATGCTATGTTTAAATACATGAGTTTGTAAATCTTAAATTAATAAATGAAGTCCTAGATATTATAAACACAGTACAAGGGCAATCATGAAGGTGTTCATGATGTGAGATGTCTATTACATGCAAATGTCTTAATATCTAAATATCCCTAGTCATAGAATTAACAAGATAGGACATTATTAATTCGGACAGACTAGCACATGTTATGCTTCTTGAATGGTTCAAGCAGTGGTTCTCATAACTGTGATTATGAAAGATAATCAAAGCTAACATGTGGATGCTTGTTAGAAAAACAAGTTCATTGGAGACCTGCAAAGAGAATCCTCACATGGATATTAAATCTATGTCAGTGAGGAATCTCTTTATAGCGGTTGTGCAAGTATCCTTAGACTTGAGATCACCAAAGTTATCTTAAGTAGCAAGTGGTACACTTTGACTCCATAACTGATTACTTCCAACTGGAAGTGAACATAGTTAGGAGATTGGGTATATCATGACCTACTTGAAGATAGTTGAGTGATTGACAAAGGATTCACCATCCCAAATTTAACAAGGAAAGTTATCTCGCATGTTTCTATGATTGCCTTGTTCAGAGAATCTATGGTCAGAGTAATATGCCAAGATGGATAGAGATCCATGGAGGGCATTTTGGGAACAATGGTTAAATTAATAGAACATACATAATTAGATTTATATGAGTTGACAGAAATTCATACTCAGAATCTAATTGAGATAAGAGTGGTAAAAGGAGTAATTGCATGGTAACTGTTTCTATGGAAGGGTACAGTCAAACCACATGACTTTTCTGACATTTGGATAGTCATGATGCCTAGCTAGAGGCCAATCATGACTTGTATAATGATGTATCAAAATATCAATAGAGATTGATAAAATGATTTAAAGGAGTTTGAATCATGTGAGTTTTGAGAAAAACTTACAATTACATATTATACTGCCAACATGGACAGGAACCCAATAGGTCACACACATATAGAGAAAGGATAAAATGGTAAAATGACAAGGATAATAATATTTGATATTATTATAAAGGAAGAGAAGTGAATATGATAATAATTAATTAAAGAGTTTAATTAATTATGATCAAGTAAAATTATCCGCGGAACTTTTGAGAAATGTTCTGTAAATTAGACCTAAATGAAATAATGTACTTCATGATTAATTATTATTATTTTATAAGTGTTATAAGACTAATATAAGTGTTATAGGACTGATATAATAATTAATAGGTCCATTGGAGAAATTATTAAGGGCCAGAGGAATAAAGAAAGTTGGCGAAAGTCATTCTGTAAGGGCCACACGCCAACTCCATACAGAAGGGCTTAGAGAGCTTTTTCTTGGACCAAATTAATTTATATATGTTACATACGTGTTATGGAACTCGCATATTTAATTTGGTTGGATTTGGAATCCATTTGGGTATTTAAATCCAATTAGATGCACAAAGGGCCTAGTTTGTGGATTTTGTGCATGTTCTTTTATGAAAAGATTTAATTTGGATTTAATTAAGCCTAAATGATTATAATTAATTCTAGAGGCCCAATTAATAATTCTCCAGCAATTTTAAAGAGCCCAATCACATTAAGGAGTTGGAATTTTAACCTAACTATAAAATGCCAACTAATGAGAATTAGGGTTAAGTGATTAAAACAAAAAGAAAGTCTTTTCTCTTAATCTCTCTCTCCCTTTTGCGCCAACTCCTAAGCTAGCTCTTGGGAATTTCGGCCAGCCCTAGTTAAACACCAATTTGTTGGTTCAATTTACCCCTCTCTAATGTAAATTACTCATTAGAGGTGTTCGATTTTGGACACTGTGGTTTGCGACAACCCGGTGCAAAGTAAAATCAACTGTTCAACAAAAATCAAAGGTGATTTTTCTTATTCTCATATAGTTATATTGTGTATTCATGACAAGATCAGATCTAATGGTTAAAAAAATTTTAAAATTCCGCTCATGTATGTGATGCATGTAACCGTTAAAATCCAACAGTCACGTCATATTTCTGGACATACGTGGCCTTTTTTGGTAACGTGGTTGTTGACGTATCATATTACGTGTGTCCAAACATATGATGTGATGTGCCATGTAAGCATTTCGACAAAAATAATCGTCGAAAATTGGTTAAGATGACTTTTCTGTAAAAACGTGATAAGTTTAATGACTATGTAATCAGAATTTGGAGATTATATAATGAGTTGAGTTTGTTCCCTAGTACCAGCTTGATATCTTAAAGTTATATGCTTATGTATTGATAGATTATAATGGGTTTGAAATTTCTAGTTTAAGTATGTAATCTTAGTATATCAAAATCAACAATGTTTGAGTATGTAATCAGAATTTGGAGAAGTTAATGGATTAACTTTGAGAAGTTTTGCAAAAATTTATTCTTAATTTGAAACGATACTAAATGATTGAATAATCTATATATAGTTATATACATATATAAGCTTGAATCAAGAGCGTTTTTCTGAAAGCTATGTATGGCAACATTTAAAGTGGTAAATTTTTAACTAAATGATTGACATGGCAAGTAATACTTGTAGCTGAATTACAACTACAAAACTTGCATATTGATGTAATTATATTGTTTTTTAAGTCTATTTTCCTGAATATCTATTTCTCCGTCATTTCTCCTCTTGCCTTTTCATTAAAAGCATTTGAAATTACATCTCATGCCTTTTGGTGGTCTTTGGATAGTGATGCGAGAAGAGGATCTTATGTAAAGCTACGTTATGGACTATGGGTTGATTATGTATTATTATTTAACAAAAATTTACTTGGGAAAAGAAAGTAAGAAGCTTTACACTTAGGAAAAATATGCCAGTATTACTGAGCTTTAGCTTATTTATATTAATAAGTAACAAGCTATTAAAAATGCAACAAGATCAACCTCAAAAGATGTGATGAAAAGAAAGAAAAAAAATTTTTAGTCAAAATTTTCGAATTTAAATTTTAAATACAGAACATTTTTAAATTTTAGATTGCGACCGCATTTTGCTCATTTAATAAATCTATCTAACCTTAACTCTTAATGTTCGAGAGATCTTAGAAAGAGTAAAGATCTAATGAGCTAGCTATATAATAATTTAGAATTTGACGAGTCTCCTTTCGCTATTAAAATAAATAATATATAACATTATTATGTAAAATTACTTAAAAAATTTTGTATGATAATCTAATTAGTTTTTGAATTTTTTGGAAAATTTAATATATGACCATCTTTAATTTTCTATCTAAATATATAATGGAAGAAGCAAATTTTGTATGTGCATAATAAAACATTGAAACATCAAGCTTAGAGCTCAAAACTTAAGTTATAGAATAAACATTTATATATAAATTAATGAATTCCATATATATCATTAAATTTAGAAATCACAAAGTCAAAGAAAAAATAAAGTTCAAAGAAAGAATTACAAACAATTTATTGGAACAACCACATAACTGTGCAGCATAATTAAGAAATAAATATATTAAAAAATACGAGAAATTTAATTATAACTCAAATGGAGCGACATTGTCTCAACTTGTATCTTTAGTGCAGATTTAACATATCTTTATCCTTTGAAGTTGTTTTGAATTGGGTGAAATTTTTCAACAAAGGATATATAATTCATCTTAAAATATATATATTTTCTCGATGGTATTGTTTCGGATATTTATAAAGGGTCACTTAGTAAAAAAAGGAAAAAAGAAAAATAATATTTAAAGATATCCATATAAATCTCCATACTTTAATTAAGTATTTCTGGCTATGTACCCTAATATAAATCTCTTTTAGCAAGAGACTATAAATATCAAGTAAAGAAAATGTATATAGGAATAAAGAGGAATTGATTATACTATTTTTACTCTTTCTCAATACATGTACATCTTGATAAATATTAAGTCTCTATCTATAGGTTCCATTTGAAAGTTACACAATTATAATAAAATGAAATGAATATTGAGTTACAGTATAATAAAGTGATGGAGATTATTATGAAGTTTGAAGTTATGGACATTCACATTAGAAGTTTTAATCAATAATTTAATAGTTAAAATTGTCATTGATTTAATAAATATTGACTACTAAGTTATGGTCTTCCAACATTTTTCTTCTATTTAAAGATGATAGGGTTTTAAAATTTTGCCATATCAACTATTTAGTGAAAAATTTATTGCTTCCTCTCCATTTCAGTTGTTGCTTTTTTTAATAAAAAATTTATCCTACCATCTAAAATGTCACTTTACAAAATTAAAACAATATTTATTACATATATTATGAGTTTACCCTTTTATTAATATCAATATTATATTAATATTTTTTACGTATTTTTTTTATTTTTATTCAATATAAAAAAGGACATTATAATTTTTTTAAATATTTTTTAATAAATTGAAATATGATTAGAGGAGAAAAAATTGCCATTTAACCTGGGATAAAGGGAGTAATTGAAATATTGCTAGATAAGCTTCAAAAAATGCTCTTAATTTAAGTTTATTTTATATATTATACATATAGTTTTGGGCGCTCGAATTGTTGAAGAATAATTTAAAAGTTACGTGATTGTAATTAACCTCAACTCCATCAACTTGCAGGTTTGCCCGAGAGGTTAAGGGGGAAGACTTAAGATCTTCTGTACATAAGTACGCGTGGGTTCGAACCCCACAGCCTGCAATTTTTGGGGCCTTATATAACATTTTAATCTTCAAATAGTTAATGTTTTTATATGCATTTTTTTTAGCATAAATAAAAAAAATTATAATATCTAGACATATTCAAGTTTAGGATCCTAATCATTTAAAATGTAATGAACTAATAAAAATTAAAAATTTATTTGTTAACGTGATCATATTCTTTTAAGATTATTTAATTTTTTTAAAAAATAAAAAAATATATCTTTAAAATGAAAAATATAAATATCAAATTTTGGTTATAAATAATGTTTGGACAGCTTAAATATTTATTTAAAAAAACTCTTATCTTATCCCAACAAAATAAAAGTGTTTAATATTTGTAATGAGTAATAGGTATTTATGTATACCTAACATTTTTTTTTTCAGATAACATTGTATTTATTATATCTTAAATTGGTTGAAATGTCAAATATGCCTTTCAAATTTGTCAATAGTTAAATAAGCTCGTTATGTTTCGATTGGATCAATTTTACCTTTTATAAATAAAAAATTCAGACCAAAATAATAAATCTCTATTTAATAGCGTATTAAATTTTACTGAAAAGAATTCAATAATTTTAATTGTGTCGTATTAAAATCGCTAATTGGAATAAATAAATTATGATATTGATGTATTAGTGTGGCTGAAATAAGTAAAATATTTAATCTTAATTGTGATGGAATTGTCTCGATTTTGATTCTTTAAAAGTCTATTTAGTTTATTTTTAATTTTTTTAAGGGTGAAATGAAGGGTGTAATTGACTATTTGAGATAATTTTGATGGGTCTATTTGATTCTTAAATCCCTTTAAATACAATATAAAATTCACCCCGCCAAAATTCTTACACTCCTACATGCTACTTAAAGAGATATTAGTTGCATTTTTGTCTAATTTAAGAGAATAATAAATTATCTTTTCCTTTTTTGTTAAATCAAAATCTTTTCAAATTCCGGATGTGATGTGTTATAGATTATTAATTATGCGTAAATAAAATCATGTCCGGGACAAGCAGGGGTGTTCAAAATCTGACCATACCCGAATAATATGAACAATATGATCCGAATTAAATGTTCTCGTAGGGTTAGAAAATTTGAAATTATTCAGATCGGGTTAAACCCTTATAAACCCAGTCCGTCCGAATAATCCTTTTAATAATTCAAAATGATACGTTTTATATATTTGTATTCATCGGGTGGGTTCGGGTCGCTATGAATCCAAACTCCAAATTTTATTATATAAATTAAAAAAATATATTTTTTAATTTTAAAAAATAAGTTTGGGTTATTCGGACCGGATCCAAATTTTTGCGGATTATTCGGATATGAATCCAAATTATTCGTAGGATTAGGATATATAAAAAAAATCAAAATTCGGATCGGATTAATCCGAATCTACCTTATGAACACCCCTGGGGACAATAATTGGGGACCCATGTGAATAATAGTGAAATAATTGAAAAATGCAATTATATAGTAATAGCAATATAGAATTTATATTCACGTGCTAACAAAAAGAACATTGAAAAAGAAGAAAAGCCTAATTGCATGATCGCAATCGGCAATTCACAATTCACAAGCACAATTGGCTGTCAAGCATTATATAACGCCAACATTGAAGTGCGTGGTTGTCTGCCGACTGCCAAATGGCCCAAATCTCTCGACAGCCCACAAGCCCATAGCCTTTTCTTTATTCCTTTCCAAAATTAAAAGTTAATTAACGGCAAAACTCTTGCTTATGTATGATTTATAAAATGACTAATGCACAAAATTAATAATATCACACGTTTATACAATAATTTATTCTGTAATTTTTATAACAATATTATTTATCTTGATGTACAGAGAAATTTGTGCGTAAAAATCTAAATAAAAACCATATATCATTTATGTCTCCATATCATAAATCAAGATAGTTAAATTGATAGAACCGTTAATTTAAAAGTTGAATCGTAATTTATTTTTATTTTAAAATATTAAAAATAATATTACATCAAATTAAATTTCAAAAATTAAATTATATTTTTTATTAAATTTTAAATAACGATTTGTATGTTCGATTATAAAAATAGCACAGAGCATCTATTCAAAATGAACATTTATTGATTCCATGCAATAATTCAAACTATTAGATGAAAACAATATTATATTTTAATTTAACATTAAAGATTTAATCTGCATCGAAACACATGATGCATCGAATCACCACTTAAAAAAACACAACCATTTTTTGTTGAATAATATTAAAAATCACAACCAATCGGAAGGCAGAGATTTATTATTATTTTTTTCTGAAGCCATTAATTTACTAACTCACAGCAAACTAATTAAAAAAAAAAACAACCTAAAACAAGAAAGCGAGGATGTTGCCTGACTTAATGAAACGTGTCGTTTTGCACTTGCGTTTCGCTTAAGGGCCCCACATACTATAAAGATTTTCAAAATAGTATTCTTTAACGTCTATTATATTAATTGGTTTTAATTAATTAAAGAAATCAAAACAGTGTTTATTAGATCCGGCTCCATTCAACCAACCAATTAACTAGCGAATGCAATGGCTCGAATTAGCCACGTTCTCAACTCGAAACCCAACATAATATCAAAGCGAATTAATTAATATTCACTCCGTTGCATTTTAATATTTTTTTATGAAAATTAAAAAAATAATTGATACACATTAATTTCATAAAAAAGTTATATTAAATAACAAAAATGCCATTTTTTATTTTTAAAATATTTTATTTAATTAGAGTTTGATAAAAGTAAAATTTATTAGCATAATAAATTTCTACAATAATTTCAAGGAGTATTTCGTTTAACTATATATATATATATATATATATATATATATATATATATATATATATATATATATATATATATATAAGTTTTTCCATATATCCATTTATATTGTATATTTTTCCATTATCCTTAAATATGGAATTACAGTGTGAATTGGTTACGTTCAAACTTAAAGAAAAGTTTTTCATATTTTTTCTTTTGATCAATAATTATATTGAGAATAACAATAATTGATAAAAAAGAAAATTGATGAAAACAATTAATGGTTATACCAAAATTTAATTTAATCTTTTGATTGAAACAAAAATTTAATTCTAGCACAATAATAGAGAAATAAAAATAAAAAAATATTTAATAAATTTTATAATAAATAAGGGTAAATATGTAAATTTTTTTATAAATTTCAAAAAAAATATTTGAAATAGGATAAATTAAAATAGAGAAAACTACCTTTTTAAAATGGATCGGAGGAAGTAGTTTTTTTGCCTCATAAAATTTGACGACAAAAATTGTTTAATCTTTTAATATTTATTTTAATACTATATTCTATTAAATTTTATAAATTGAAATAATATAATCTCAAAATTGACATATTTATTATTTTAACTATTTTTGTCAGTTGACTACTGACGTAATATTAAAATTATATTAAAAAAGTGCCATGTTCTAAGGTTGAAAGTGAAAAAAATCTCCTAAAATATTATAAAAATAGTAATTTAACCCTTAAAATTTATAAATTGGAGTAATTTAATATCTATTAATACATCATATTTATGTCACGTCAGTAGTAAACTGATAAAAATTAGTTAAAATAATAAATTCGTTAGTTTTGAAATGATATTATCCCAATTTATAAATTTTAGGAAGAATATTATAATAAAATAAATATTAGAAGGTTAATTATTTTTTTTATCTTATACTTTCAACTTTTTCTCCGGTGAAAATCAAATTAATAGTTAAATCATAGTTTAATTAGTTGAATTGATCCAATAAAGTTTCTTTTATTATTGGTATAAATTAAAATGATCTCATTGAAAGTTTATGCTTTTACCTATTATCTGGATATATCAAGAAAAATATAGGATCTAATGAGGTTACATCAAAATATTTACTTATGTATGTAACAAGCTCTTCTATTTTGATTCATAATTTTTCTTGACTATATGATTTGTCTGGAGAAAAGATCCAGCTTCTATTTTAATTATAGTTTCAAGTCAATCCTTTAATTATGAAATTCTTATCTTCACGAGGGATGGCGAGAAAAAAAAGTTTGTAGATAAAGATAATTTTATATCTTAAATTAATTGACATAAATACCTTATATCAATACTATTTAGTTCCCCAAAGCTTATTCATTTCACAAGCACTTCCTTACTATTACTAGGATTATAGTTGAAATCGAAATCAAGTATGTTAAAATATCAATCCAACTTAAACTATAATTAAAATTTAAAATAAGCTAATACTTTAATTATATATTTTAAAAATTAAAATCGAAATTAGTATCAAATTACCTATTTCTGTTTTAAACCATGAAAATATACTCTATCTATTTTCTTATACGTAATTTTTTTAAGTAAAATTTAAATTTTATTTACTTATCATTTTAAAATTTTTAATTTAATTTAAATTTTTAATTTACTATTAACTAATTAAATTTAATAATTTAATTAAAATTACGTTATTTAATATTAAATTTAAATTTAATTAATATTTTTTAATTCAAATAGATATATGTTTAGAAATGTATTTGTTTATGTTATAGGTATTTATATTTATGGTTTCATTTATAATTTAATTTTTGTAAATCAAAATAATATGAGATTTAAAAAAAATTAGAAGATATATCTATTATTTAGTTAAAATAATCTTTTGAATTAAATAAAAAATTTCAATATGAAATTAAAACTGCACTGAAAAACATAAAAAACTGAAACTGTTTTCCAACTTTATTTGCAGCAAATTGGTTTTATTAAATATATTTATTATTTTAATGAAATTACTTTTAAAAACCCCATTAAAAAACAATGATTAAACGTGAAACTATTCACTTCTATGAAAAGTACGCCGTCGTTTCAAGAAAGCAAATAGGGAACAAAGAATATTCATTGTATTAAATCAATAATTGTAATGTTGCTTTTTTGTCTTTCTCTATAATTAATTTTATCGTCAAGATATACTCAACTTACGTGGCCTACCACATGAGAACCACTTTTCACCTCAATGTTTCACTCGCGCTTCTCACGCTCTTAATAGCGCGTGCAAAAGAAATTCACCATCGTCGCATTTTTTCATTTCCTCGAACTCTAAAGACCTTGAAAAAAAAAAAAAACGCACACGCACTTCACTTTAAAAAGTGCTCGGTATCCAAATCACTGTTGCTGTTTGATTTTTCCACTTTGGTTTCAGCTTTTTACTTCCTTAAAACCGCCACAAAAGCCCCCCTATTCTGCCCTTTCCACTCCCACTTGAAAGTTGAAACCGAAACGAACATGGAAGCAGAGAAGTTTTGAGAGATTAGCAAAGCGACAGAAGTAGAAGAAGAAAGAAGAAGAAGAATCAGAGATAAAGAGACAAGCTTTGGCTTGAGTTTTCAATTTCCATGAGTTTAAGACCCCCCACGCGCTCTCGCAATGGTCCACACGCGCCTCCGCGGCCACCTATGGCGGACGTTTACAACATAATTCCCATCCATGACCTCCTTTCTGACCATCCCTCCCTCAGGTACCCGGAAGTGCGAGCAGCCGCCGCCGCCTTGCGAGAAGTCACTAACCTTCCACGGCCGCCATTCGTGGCGTGGGACCCCCATATGGACTTGATAGATTGGTTGGGGGTGCTCTTCGGGTTTCAAAGAGATAACGTGAGGAATCAAAGAGAACACTTGGTTCTTCACTTGGCTAACTCCCAAATGCGGCTTGAACCGCCGCCGTCGGTGCCGGATGCCCTTGACCCGAAGGTTCTCCGGCGTTTCCGGACCAAAATTTTGAGTAATTACACCTCCTGGTGCTCTTACCTTGGCCGTAAATCTCATGTAGTTCTCTCTAAGCGCCGTAATACCAGCAATGAGCTCCGGCGAGAGCTGCTTTACGTTGCTCTTTATCTTCTAATATGGGGAGAATCAGCTAATCTAAGGTTTATGCCTGAGTGTATATGCTATATATATCACCACATGGCCATGGAGCTGAACCGGGTTCTTGATGAATGGCCCGACCCGGAAACTGGTAGGCCATTTATGCCTTCAATTTATGGTGATTGTGCTTATTTGAAATGCATTGTTATGCCCTTTTATCAAACTATTAAGGATGAGGTTGGTAGTAGTAAGAATGGGACTAAGCCGCATTCGGCTTGGAGGAATTATGATGATTTGAATGAATTCTTTTGGAGTAGAAGGTGTTTTAGGAAGCTGGGTTGGCCTATTAATTTTGGGAGTAGTTATTTTTCTACTGTTGAGAAGAGTAAGAGAGTGGGGAAGACTGGATTTGTGGAGCAGAGGTCGTTTTGGAATGTGTTTAGGAGCTTCGATCATCTTTGGGTTTTGCTCATTTTGTTTTTGCAGGCTAGTTTTATTGTTGCTTGGCGAGAAACTAAATATCCATGGCAGGCATTGTCGAGTCGTGATGTGCAGGTTGAGTTGTTGACCTGTTTCATCACTTGGTCTGGGCTTAGGTTTTTGCAGTCTATTCTTGATGCAGGGACTCAGTATAGCTTGGTTTCGAGGGACACTAAGATGCTTATGGTGAGGATGGTGTTAAAGAGTGCAGTTGCTTTGACATGGATTGCAGTGTTTGGGGTGTTTTATGGGAGAATTTGGAGTGCAAAGAATTCTGCTGGGTTTTGGTCTACTGAGGCAAATAATAGAATTGTGACATTCCTCGAGGTTGTGTTTGTTTTTGTTATCCCGGAGTTGCTTGCTTTGTTGTTTTTTGTGCTCCCTTGGATTAGGAATGTACTTGAAGAAGTGGATTGGAGTATTTTGTACGTGATCACTTGGTGGTTTCATAAGCGGATTTTTGTAGGTCGGGGATTAAGGGAAGGGCTTGTTAACAATGTCAAGTATACTTTGTTTTGGATTTTGGTTTTGGCTTCAAAATTTGTATTTAGCTATTTCCTTCAAATCAAGCCAATGGTTCGTCCGACAAAGGCTCTTTTGAATTTAACAAATGTCAATTACAATTGGCATCAATTTTTTGGTAGCAGTAACAGGATTGCAGTTGGGTTGATCTGGCTACCTGTTGTTTTAATATATTTTATGGATTTGCAAATCTTTTATTCTGTTTTCTCTGCCTTTGTTGGTGCAATTGTTGGACTCTTTTCGCACTTGGGGGAAATTAGGAACATTGGCCAGCTTCGGCTAAGGTTTCAGTTCTTTGCTAGTGCTCTGCAGTTTAATCTTATGCCCGAAGAACAGTTACTAGGTACTAAGATGACACTTGTGAAGAAGCTACGCGATGCCATCCATAGATTGAAACTGAGATATGGGCTTGGTCAGCCGTACAAAAAGGTTGAATCAAGCCAAGTGGAGGCAACCAGATTTGCTTTGATATGGAATGAGATCATCTCAACTTTCAGGGAAGAAGATATCATCAGCTATGGGGAACAAGAGCTCTTAGAACTGCCACCTAATTGTTGGAACATAAGAGTCATTCGCTGGCCATTTGTGTTACTCTGCAATGAGCTACTGCTTGCTCTCAATCAGGCACTGGAGTTGGCTGATGCACCTGACAGGTGGATTTGGTTGAAAATTAGCAAAAGAGAGTATAGCCGGTGTGCTGTAATTGAAGCCTATGATAGCATCAAGTATTTACTTCTTACAATTGTCCGATATGGCACAGAAGAACAATCTATTATTGAAAAGTTTTTTGATGAGATGGACAATAACATACAGTTTGAGAAGGTCACCGAGGCTTATAACTTGAAAAGATTAGACCGGATCCATGCCAAGTTAATATCACTAGTTGAACTTCTGATGGGACAGAAGAAGGATCTTAACAAGGCAGTGAATATGCTTCAGGCCTTGTATGAGCTTTGTATCCGAGATTTTCCTAAGGGAAAGAGGACAATAGAGCAATTGAGGCAGAAAGGTCTAGCTCCAGCCCATCCAGCCTCTGATGAAGGGTTGCTATTTGAGAATGTCATCGAATTTACAGTTGTTGAAGATGAGTTTTTTAACAGGAATTTGCGGCGTCTGCACACAATTCTCACATCTAGAGATTCCATGCATAATATTCCAAAGAACATTGAGGCAAGACGGCGAATCGCATTTTTTAGCAATTCGCTCTTCATGAATATGCCCCATGCTCCTAAGGTTGAGAAAATGATGGCTTTTAGTGTTTTGACCCCTTATTATGAGGAAGAAGTGTGTTTCCCTAAAGAAATGCTTCGGAGCCCAAATGAAGATGGTATCTCTACCATATTTTATTTGCAGAAAATCTATGAAGATGAATGGAATAATTTCATGGAGAGAATGCGAAGAGAGGGAATAGAATACGATGAAGAAATGTGGGACAAAAAGTCTAGGGATCTTCGTCTTTGGGCATCATACAGAGGCCAGACATTAGCCCGCACTGTAAGGGGAATGATGTATTACTACAGGGCTCTTCAGATGCTTTCCTATCTTGATTCAGCATCCGAGGTGGACATAAGGACAGGAACAAGAGAGCTCGCTTCTCATCACTCATCGAATCAAAATCGCAGTTTGAATGGTCTAAACTCAGTCAAGCCGCCATCTTTACACAAACTGGCAAGAGCCAGCAGCAGCGTGAGTCTTTTATTTAAAGGGCATGAGTATGGGAGTGCTTTGATGAAATTTACATATGTACTTTCTTGCCAAGTGTATGGTCAGCATAAAGCAAAGGGAGATTCTCGTGCTGAGGAGGTTTTATATCTGATGAAAAACAATGATGCCCTTCGAGTTGCATATGTTGATGAAATTCATTTGGGGATGGGTGAAGTTGAGTATTACTCAGTTCTTGTAAAGTATGATCAGCAGCTGCAGAGGGAGGTAGAGATCTATCGGATCAGACTGCCTGGTCCCTTGAAGCTTGGAGAAGGCAAACCTGAAAATCAAAATCATGCCATAATCTTCACTCGGGGTGATGCAGTCCAGACAATTGACATGAACCAGGACAATTATTTTGAGGAAGCACTTAAAATGCGTAATTTGCTGGAGGAATTTAAGAAGTACTATGGAATACGGAGGCCAACCATTTTAGGAGTCCGTGAGAATATCTTTACAGGTTCAGTATCATCACTTGCTTGGTTCATGTCTGCCCAGGAAACCAGTTTTGTGACACTTGGACAGCGTGTTCTCGCAAACCCTTTGAAGATAAGAATGCACTATGGACACCCAGATGTTTTTGATAGGTTCTGGTTCTTTCCTCGAGGTGGGATCAGCAAGGCTTCTAGAGTGATAAATATCAGTGAGGATATATTTGCTGGATTTAACTGCACTCTTCGAGGTGGTAATGTGACACATCATGAATATATACAGGTAGGAAAGGGAAGGGATGTTGGATTAAATCAGATCTCAATGTTTGAGGCAAAGGTTGCAAGTGGCAATGGAGAGCAGGTTCTGAGCAGAGATGTTTACCGATTGGGCCATAGGTTGGATTTCTTTCGCATGCTTTCATTTTTCTACTCAACTGTCGGTTACTACTTCAACACAATGGTTCTGGTACTGTCTGTTTATGCTTTTCTGTGGGGTCGTCTTTATCTTGCTCTCAGTGGTGTGGAGCGTGATGCTAGTACCAATAATAAGGCCCTTGGCACAGTTCTGAATCAGCAGTTTCTTATCCAGTTAGGCCTCTTCACTGCCCTTCCAATGGTTGTGGAGAACTCTCTCGAGCATGGGTTTCTTCCAGCTGTTTGGGACTTCTTGACAATGCAGTTGCAGCTAGCTTCATTTTTTTACACATTCTCTATGGGAACTCGTAGCTATTACTTTGGACGGACTATTCTTCATGGAGGTGCCAAATACCGAGCCACTGGACGTGGGTTTGTGGTGCAGCATAAGAGCTTTGCAGAGAACTATAGATTATTTGCTCGAAGCCATTTTGTGAAGGCAGTTGAGCTTGGAGTTATTCTACTAGTATATGCTTTCAACAGTGATTTGGCTACAAATACTTTTGTCTACATTCTTATGTCAATCTCAAGCTGGTTCCTTGTAGTTTCATGGATAATGTCCCCATTTATATTCAACCCTTCTGGTTTCGATTGGCTAAAGACTGTATATGACTTTGATGATTTTATAAACTGGATATGGTTTAGGGGAGTGATGGCAAAAGCAGATCAAAGCTGGGAAACATGGTGGTATGAGGAGCAGGACCATTTGCGAACAACAGGGCTCTGGGGAAAGCTACTGGAGATAATTTTAGATCTTCGCTTCTTCTTCTTCCAGTATGGCGTTGTGTATCACCTTAATATATCTAATGGACACACCAGCATAGCCGTCTACCTCATATCTTGGATATGCATGATTGCATTTGTTGCTATTTATGTCTCAATAGCATATGCTCAGGACAAATTTGCTGCAAAAGAGCACATCAAATATCGGTTAGTACAGCTTATGGTAATTTCGGTGACAATACTTGTGATGGTTCTGTTATTGAAGTTCACAGGCTTGGTTTTCTTTGATGTTGTGAAGAGTCTTTTGGCATTTATTCCCACTGGCTGGGGCCTCATATCCATTGCTCAGGTGCTCAGACCTTTTCTGCAGTCTACTTTGGTTTGGGATACTGTTGTCTCTTTGGCACGGCTGTATGATATGCTGTTTGGATTAATTGTTATGGCTCCTGTTGCAATCCTTTCATGGTTGCCTGGGTTCCAGTCAATGCAGACAAGGATCCTATTTAATGAGGCATTCAGCAGGGGGCTCCAGATATCCCTTATTCTTACTGGCAAAAAGACTGATTGATGGGAAACCTGAGGTAGTTATATCTCAGACTTTGGATTTCTGAAGTTTTCCACTTACCGCTGCTTGTTGACCATATGTTAGTTGAAATTATGTGGTTAGTTATGATAAACTTACAACTTTCTCCTATAGTTTTATGGTTAAGTTCTTAAAACTATGAGAAAGTAGTAATTGCCTCATTCTGATTTGAAAGTTTTGTTTTCCTACCTGGATCCATTTCTTATTTGATGTCCATAAAAAGTTATTTTACCTCACTAGTTCCAGTTGTATTATTGAGTTTCACATCCTATAACTTTTGTTTCTCCCAAAAAAATGATTTACATGTTGGAAGGTCTACATCAGCTCTCATGGAGAACTGCTTGAAATCTTGCCTATATTTAGCTTGGCTTTACCTGATAGACATTGCATCATGCTTTAGCTATTCTGAGGGGTATCTCAGTTTGTTTAAGTATGAATTGGTCGAGTTTTTCTCAACCCAATCTCAAGTGTAAAAATAAGTTGCTCCACTAGACCCTTCAAGAGCTTATCCAACTTGAGTAATATTAAGTCTAAATCCTGATTTTTCTCTTTGATGGTATGAAAATCCTGCAAGGTTAGAGATTTGCTCTCAGCACTAGTAACTAGCTAATATTTGGAGCTACAGCATGCTTAATTTTTTTCTTTTCTTTTCTTTTTTTCAATGAAATATGGGTTTATTTGGAAAGTAGAATGTAAATTTTATTGTTGAATATTTGATGGTGCGAGACTTCATGGAGAATTGGAGGGAGTTTGTTGAACTGCAGAACTAAGAAGATTGTCAGATATCATCATCAGAATGATTGGAATTACATGATGTTTAGTTCTGCTTTTCCCTTCTTTAAATTTAGGTGTTTATGTGCGACTAAAAGCTAGGAGACGCACACACATGTATACAAGTGAGAATACTAAATATTTATTAAAACTGTATGTCTGCTGTATGACCTGTATTCAACTCCTTACTGGACTGCTGGAATCTGAGGGTCGAACTGTGTATATACCAGTACTAAATTGATAAGAATATCGTATGTTTCCTTTATTCTGGAGAAAGGACAACTATGTACTTGTATTGTTCTGTTTGTCACCATTGGTACCATGTAGCCTTTTTCTTTTGTTTTTCCTATATCATGTAATGCTGACAAACTTTGTTAAATTCCAGAACTCTCAATGTGACTGGTTGATACAGCAGCAGTGGATGATTCGACCGTACTGCCACTGGCCAATGATGCAGTTTGGTTCTACCTGGTCATTCGATGGAAGATGCTAATTTAACTCCAGGTTTATCCATTGCTTCCACGTTTTGATAGAGCTTGTGAAGTTGACTCCTAATTCCTGTTCTTGTAGAGGTACTTCTAAATAATTGATAGTGATGGCTCTAGCTATTTTCTGCATCCTGATGATGTACATATTTGTTAGTAGGTGTTAGTGTCAGCTTCAGTTTTGCTTGGTACAAGCTGTAATATATGTTGTTTGGATCACGAGCAATTGATCATATTCCATCCATGTGAATATCCAGTTTTTTGGTTCAGCAATGAGCAGTTTTAATCCTTTGGTCACATTTTCGTTTTGTTCTTTGCAGGCTGATTTCAAATTAATTGAATTAGTGAATTTTGAATATAAATGACTATTGAAAAAAGAAATGAAAAGGGGAGATTAGCAATTTGAAATTCGGGTAAATTTCTCAAAATAGATTAGAGAATGCTTAAAAAAAAAAAATCCACCAAGTTAGACTGACGTGAATTTAACATCATAGCCATGCAGAATATAATACGTTCAACAAAAGGTGAATTCTGAATTTTTTGTTTCATTTTTTTTTTTGCAATAATTAATTTAATTTCTTAATTAAGTTTCTTTTATAGATTATTAGTTCTCAATTTAAATTTGCAGCCAATTTAACTCACTTGTATAGGCTGTACTGTAACATCCTATCACAATTTAAGATCGGAGCAAATGTATTAAGTATAGAATGGTATGTATACTTACCATGAATAGGTATTGATTGTAAGTGATTATAAATATATGAGAGGTAAAAGGGCGTTACATGTACTCTCTCTCTATATATATTGAAGGCTGCAATCTTAAAGATTGAGTTAGCACCATTATATTTTCCAACGCTCAATTTTTATTTTCTAAAGAACTAAAAATTTATACTTGCCATAATATAAATAGTATCATTTATCATGGACTAAAATGAGTAGTGATTCTCTAATAATCCATAAATAAATCACCGAGAGAATTTAAAATTATGATCAACTAGTGAAATTATTAAAAAGAATCGAGGAAATAAATAAAGGCTTAATATATATTTTTCCTTTTAAATTTAGCAAAAAAATCCAATAATACATTCGAATTTGATACAAATGCACCTATTTTTTCCTTAATTAATAAAAAATCACTACATATGTCTTCAAATATACATATATTTTTAATTAGTTATTAAAATTTGTTATTAATAAGAGAAAGAAAGAAAATGAAAAATAAAAAGAGATAAAGTTAACGAAAAAAATGAAAAAATATCCAAAAGAAAGAAAAAAAATAGAAAAAAATGATTTTTCGCAAATAAAAAGAGATAGTTAATGAAGAAAATGTCCAAAAGAAAGAAGAACTAATAGAAAAAATGATTTTCGGTTTTTTTTTTATTACATGTCCAATGTAAAAAAAATATTCTGTAATTTGTCATTTTAGAGGAATAATGAGTGCTTTTTAGCTGAGTTATAATAAGGCAAGTGAAATTTTAGCGTGTAAAATAGTTTTTCTGATAATTTTCGTTGAGCCCTTTAAATAAATAAATGACCAGGCATGTGTAGTCCCTTGCTTTCTGAACGCTTTCATGGCAAACTTTCATGGAGGCCAAACAATCCGATCGAATCCCACACTCCCTACCTTACCATTCCCTTCTCCAAGCGGGTCCACGTCTCAAGCTTCTTCGGCAAGTTCACGCCAACGTAATCGTCTCAGGCTCCGGTAACAGCCGCTCCCTTCTCACCAAGCTTCTCAATCTTGCTTGTGCCGCTGGCTCCATTCGCTACACTTGCCAAATCTTTCACTCTGTCACAAATCCTGATTCTTTTCTCTTCAATTCTCTCATAAATTCCACGTCTGCATTTCGCTTCTCCATCTATTCTCTTTACTTCTACAGTTGCATGCTTTTTTGTAATATTTTACCGTCAAATTACACTTTCACGTCTGTTGTGAAATCTTGTGCCGATTTGTCGTCCTTGAAACTAGGTAAAATCATTTATGGACATGTTTTCGTTAATGGGTATGGCTTGGATGTTTATGCTCAGGCTGCTTTGGTGGCTTTTTATGCCAAGTCTGGTGACCTGGGTAATGCGAGGAACTTGTTTGATAAAATGCCAGAGAAAAATATCGTGGCATGGAATTCGATTATTTCGAGATACGAGCAGAATGGACACGGCAAGGAGGCAATTGGGCTTTTTGAGAAAATGCGGGAAATGGGAATCTCGCCGGAATCGACCACTTTTGTTAGTGTGTTATCTGCCTGTGCTCATCTGGGAGCAACTGGTGTGGGGTGTTGGGTGCATGAGTATGTCACTCGCCACTCTTTGGATGTCAATGTAAAGCTCGGAACTTCATTGATTAACGTGTATACCAAATGTGGAAATGTGAGGAAAGCTAGGGAAGTTTTTGATTCGATGCTAGAAAGGAATGTTTTTACTTGGACAGCAATGATTTCTGGATATGGAATGAATGGTTATGGTTGCCAAGCGGTTGAGTTATTTGATGAAATGAAAAGGACAGGACCATGCCTCATTAGCATTACATTTACTGCAGTTTTATCTGCATGTGCTCATGCAGGTCTAGTGAATGAAGGTCGCAGGGTGTTATCAAGCATGAAAGAAGAGTACCACTTGGTGCCAGGCGTGGAGCACCGTGTTTGTCTGGTTGATATGCTCAGGCGTGCTGGATTTCTTGAGGAAGCCTTTAAATTTATCAATGAAGACATTCCTGAAGAGCCGGCAGCAGCTGTCTGGACTGCTATGCTAGGGGCGTGCAAGATGCATAAGAATTTGGATCTCGGTGTGCAAGTTGCTGAGCATCTTTTAGCCATTGAACCAGAAAACCCCGGTCACTATGTGATGCTCTCTAATATACATGCATTGCCAGGTAGAATGGACCAAGTAGAAATTATTAGAAACATTATGATCAGGAAAAGTTTAAAGAAGGAAGTTGGCTATAGCATAATAGAAGTTGGTTAAAAGACTTATTTGTTTAGCATGGGTGACAAGTCTCACCCAGAGACCAATGAAATTTACAGCTATTTAGATGAACTCATGGGGCAATGCAGAGAAGCAGGATATGCAGCAGTACCTGAATTGGTGATGCACGAATTGGAAAAGGAGGAAAAGGAAGTTTTTCTTAGATACCACAGTGAAAAGCTTGCAATAGCATTTGGGTTGTTAAAAACAAGTCATGAAACTCCTATCAGGATTTTAAAGAACCTTCGTATGTGCGAGGACTGTCCTTGGGCAATTAAGTACATCTCAATTGTTACTAATAGAGAAATTATTGTAAGGGATAAACTACGCTTTCACCACTTCAGGGATGGCTCTTGTTCTTGTAGAGACTTCTGGTGATGGAAGCCACCTTACACGCATGTCACCTAACCTTAAATTCTTTTATACACCACCTCCTGATATATTGTTTTGGTGGTTCTTCTGTTCTTTGGTAAAATTAAGAAGTATATTTTAACTTAACTAGGATTGCTTTGTTTCTAATCCTAGAATGTTGATTGGGATTCTAATCCATGGGGGAGGAGGCCGATAGCATTTCTAGCAATTCATGTTTGCGTTAGTCATTTATTCATTAATCCAGTCTAAACCAACAAATGAAAAGACAAAATCAAATCACTGCATTAGACATTAACATACTGATGGCAATAGGGATCATTGACCCGTTTATCCATCTGTAATATGACATTTTCGTCTGGAAAATAAGGATAGAGAAGCTAGTTCTCCGTAGAATAAAAAAAACTACAAAGTCATATTCTAAGAATTTTTATCAAGAAAAAGAGTTCCAAAGATATCTCACAACGGCTCCTATTTTTCCCGAGTATAGAATTAAATATATCCTTTTACAGCCATACTGTATTTAAAACTATGTATATTAAAGATGCAACATAGAAAAGTCTAAACTATACCAACTATAGAAACTTCAGTGTACAGCTTCCCCTCGTGCTTCCTCGCTGCTTACAGCAGGGACCTTTTCATATTCAGAAGTCCCCCTAAATCTCCTGGGAACAATGCAATGGCCACCAAATCGCTGTTGCAGGTAAATAAAGGCGACAAACAGCAAAGCAACAATTGGGATGATGATGTCCCATGAGGTGGAATAAAAATCCTGTTTGTGATTTCCATAAATGTATGACATATCGAAGGACCATGCAGAACTATAAACCCTATAAAGATCATAAGCATGGGGAAGTATACGGGCAATAGTTTTTCCAACATAGAAGGGCGAGGCAAGGGTGTATTCCCTGGAATTTGAGAATACGTTGAACATAATCTGAGGAAGCAAAAAACTATCCAGAATCAAGCCAGCATAAGATTTAAGGTCTTTCCACTGATTATTCTGCTGATACCGCATAAAACGTGGATGTAAATATACACTTTTACGGGAATTCTTCCATTCATGCACATACCAAGAAATCAGGCCACCACCTACATACAATGGCAAGGACAAACAAAGGACCCTTTTCTCAGAGAGCCACAAACTTGTATGGCTTCCATCCGTCCGCCTGGCGGACCAGCTGAGTTGTAGCAAACGGAATTGTAAAAGAAAGACTACCATTGTTACAACCCTTACAATTACCTCGTTTACTTCAAACCACCCACCACTCTCAAGAAACACATTCTGTCGATTATGATTTGCTACAAACAAGGCCTCAAAGTTCAGCAGTAGAGGTATCATGTAACCTAACGTAAGAACAACAAGCATCATGAAGGAAATTGAGGGTAGCACGTCAGGATGCTTTTTCACATGATACAACTGCAGCCCCACAAAGACACAGGCGAGAGTATTAGAAATCAAGACCATAGTGATCTCAATATCCATTCTCCAGATGGACTCTGCTGCTTGGACTGTATAAATTGAGTCAGAAGATATCTCAAGTTGCCTGAAGTACAGGGGGTCAGAACTTTCCCGCATGCTTTTAACAGTTCCCTTGATGTTATTCCCAGCCTTCAGTGGAGAAAACTGAATATTGACTAGTATCTCACAGTCCACGGAATCAGTTTTTGTGGGGTTGTTAATAGGTAAACAACCTATCATGCACAAGACTCCAGTCTCGTTATTATATGTGCCTTCCGCTGATATTTCTACTGATTCATTTGAGAAAAGCTTATTTCCCAATTTTAGATCAGAAGTTGTTGTGAAGCTTATCCTGTAGCTCATATTAAGACCACCACTCTGGTTGTTGATCATTCGAAAGGGCTCAAAAAGCTGATTACTCACAAACAATGGGGACGCATAACCCTGTGCTACTTGTGCTTTACCATTTTTCACTGACATATGGAATCTCATGTCAGGGGAATAAGCACTAGGGTATGCCTTTCGTCTGCCTTTCACAGTTTTCTGTTTTGGACATGATTCAATCACCCTGTTATGATAGTATACGCATACTTCAGTCCTGGAATACCCCTTACCCTACTTCCAGAGCCATGAAATCTGATTCTATCAAAGTAGCCAGTTTGGTTCACGGTCATGGTGCTTGATATTTTCCCGACAACAGTACTCCTTTGTGTAATTGTCAAAGTTCTGGGGAATCTCAAACTCAATTGAATAAAGCAATCGCCAACAAAAGCATTAACTAAAGAATCCTTTATATTCAAGACACGACAAGCAACCACACAAAGCCTATTCTTCTTCTCATCCCACATTCCCTCACCAATTAACATTCTATTAGGATCAAAAACTCTCCCATAACTAAAAGGTCCAGAGCCATAAAAACCAGAGTTCGAAAATCCTATCAAAAGCTGAACACCATTCCCATGTTCACATCTAATTCCTTGAATCGTCATGAACTTGGGAAAACTGTCATGATTGCCACCAAGAGGGTCACATTTACTAACACGACTACTACAATCTCTCCCATACTCCAATTCAAAAGTCCTAGCATACTTATACATTGTAGTTAAGCAAGAACTAGGATCCTGCCATTCTAAATGCAAATTCTCATCCTCTCCGCCACTACCACCATCACGTCCTGCAAGACACACATCTCCGCTACCATTGTTTATCACTGTATACTTATAATCACCAAAGTGAGGTATACCCAAAATCGAAACAGGCTCGAAAAAACCAGAACTGCCCTTATCATTCAAGCTATCTAGAACCCCACTAATCAAGCTACTAACATTACTAAATTTTGCGGGATAATTAAGCTTTAAAACAACATTCGAAGAACTTACACTACCCATATTCGCTTTACCGGACCCAGATCCCACCATACACAGCTTTCCAGTATCCATTGCCCAAAACCCATAAAGCTCGAAGCCTAGTGACCGTTCCCGAATCGGAATCCTCGGGGGCCGGAACCGGAGATCCTTTAAATTGCGCCTCCAAGTCGTGTTAAATTGTGCAGGAAGGTGAAATCTAAGGGTTGCTTGGAGTTTAAGCACGTGAGGAGTCTTCGTTAAAAAAATAGTGTTCCTCTTTGGGTGAAATGAAAGCGAAACGGCAGGCGAATCGGAAAGTTCAGATCTCTTTGGGATTAATTGAAGGCCGCCAGTGATGTAAGCAATATCAAAATGGAGAATTTTGTCTTCGCCGAAAGAGAAGTCCATGTGGGTATCAGTGGATTGGGATTCTGGGACGATTTGGTTACAGTTTTTAGCATAATATGCAAGAATATTGGATGGTTCTGCTTGTGATGTTGGGAAGCTGAGGAGAAGCAAATGCAAGGAAATAAGGAGCTGGATATAACGAGATTCAAGGGTTTCTGGAGGGTTTATTAGGGAACTATATTTCTGCAATGGAAATAACTGCAGAGGAGAATCGCCGGTTTCCTCCATTGTTCCTTCTACCATGAAGCTGAAGCGCTCCGTCTAGCTGAAAATTGGTGTTGTTATCGGTTTTATAAGTCTGTTTTCTAGTATTCAGTACAATACCCGACCGGGTCTGTATACTGTGGAACTTTTTCCAAATTTTAAAGAAAAGCCTAATTAAAGGGAAATTACTTGAAAACCCCAAATCTTTCAGTCAAAATTCTAAACTTTTTTCTGCTATTATAAATTTCTCCTTAGAATTAATGATAAGCTTTTTATTTTCAATCAAGTCAAAGAAGATTAATTATGTTTTAAGAAATTAATAAATTATCCAAATTGAAAAGATGTGCACAAGATCTGATTCATTTATTTATTTGATCTGGAAAAACCTTCTTTCTTCTTTGAAAAAGAAAATAGAAAACTCAAACACGAATCCTTCTCCTTAAATCAAAGTCTAATATAATGTTAGAAGTGTTTCCTTAGAGATTGGAAAAAAAAAAGAAAAAAAAATCTTGAATCTTCATTTTCTTTCGGTTGAAAAGAAAAAAGAAAAAATCTATTTCAAGATGGAAAAATAACAAATCAGTTATCAGTACATGGAATATCATCAAGTATTTAGCACGCCAATTTTTTTTC
This sequence comes from Excoecaria agallocha, assembly GCA_037975025.1. Classification (NCBI taxonomy): domain Eukaryota; kingdom Viridiplantae; phylum Streptophyta; class Magnoliopsida; order Malpighiales; family Euphorbiaceae; genus Excoecaria; species Excoecaria agallocha. Next base: position 33,198,903 of record CM075810.1, on the reverse strand, counting down.
TTTTATTCATAGTATTACAGTCCGCAACTTACAACACAAGTCATTCACACACAGCACATAAACATACTTCACAGAAGCTTTTTATTTGAATAGCACAAAGGGCTACTGTTCACCAATCACATGTTGATATGATACATAATTATACATATGATACAAATGTCTTGGTCTGCAACATTTACTGCTAAATCTCCACGAACTGGCTGCAATCGATGCCTGTAGCAGAAAATGCCTCCACAAGTTTTGGAAAGAGCTTAGTGAGCATAAGTTTGAACCCTGTAGAACTTCCCTTTTGCATTTCATGCTCAGTCTGTCCACATCCTATTGGGAATCCTACTGGTGCTCCTTCCATATATGCTTTACATGCGGATAAAATATGTAGGGATCGTTGCCTTAAGTGCTCCTCTACGAGTGCCTCAAAATGCTGCATCCATTTCATGGTTATATATATCATCAATCTTTAGCATCTACTGACTGCTTAAATCCAAGATTCATTTCAAAAATCACATCAAACACAACAGTTCGACCATGGAACAGCCAAACACCGGTTTGTTATTAGATTAGTTTAGAGAGAGCCGTCAACCTTAAGATTGCTTAACTTGATTATGATGCTTAGAACATGTAATAGAATCTTAGCTCTAGGTAACTATAAACTGTAAAGTGATCTGAGAATTGGTTGTTTACCTTTGGTGCTTGACGAACCAAGTAAAGCATGGACTTCCAGGTCATGAGGAAAGCATTTTCGTTATAGATCACCGAGTTCTTCTCTCCTTCAGCCTTTCCTATCTGCTTATCATACCCAGCCTCATTGAAATAAGGTTTCTCATTAAGCACGAGGGCTTGGAGAGACAGAAGAACTTGTAGGATGTTGGAGCTGTCTGAATTCCACACCTCATTGCCTGTTCCTGTCCATGTATTCAGGAGACTAAGGCAGATCTTACCAGACTCGTATAAATTAGGATTGACTCGAAGCCCTCCAGATCGATAGTGTACCAACTGCACCGTAGATCAATTCAACAGATAAGTTCTTATGGTATATGAACATGTAACTCCAATAATGTTGGTTATACTGTGTCCACAATAATTAGCAAAACTGAGTGTCCCCTTTGCACAAGTTCATGTTACCCATTTCAAAGCCCCAGCTAGTCTCAGAGTTGCACCCCTAGCTGGCAGTCACACTAGAGTAAAACTTTGGTGCTCGAGATTAAATTACTTACCGGTGGTTCATAAGGATACTCAGGAGGGAGATATATATCAAAAAAGAAGAGCCCCTCATGATATGGAGTTCCAGGTGCACCCACAATGGCTGCTCGAAGGAGATCCATCCTTTCCTCGTAGACCCGAACATAGATTGATTCTGTTGAGGTTTACATGAATCTTGTAAGAAGTATCAAAGTTAAAACCTAAATAAAAAATCTCAATTAGAAATATGACAGAAGTGCTAACCAGGAAGATCTTTTTTTAGGGTACTCCACTCTTGTTGGACCTTCTTCAGCCAACTTCTTTTCACCTATGAGACATACAAATGGGAAAAGGTTATCACAATGTTTTATAGCTGTTATCTAATATTGTTTTTCGGGGGAAATATAATTAATTTTCCAACCTGAGATAATGCCAATCCCCTACTCCCTTTGTCAATAAAGTGGTGGTCAGAGCAATCATCAACCATTTCAAACTGTCTGAAGTGTTCTGTACTCTTGCCAGTGAATGGAGATCGAAATTCTTCATTTTCATTAACATGGTTGACTTCCATCTTTGAACTTGTTGTTTCCAATATTTGCATCTCATTTTCTCCCAGAATCAGAGGTTCCAGCTCGTGATCACAGTTTTCTGATGTTCCCTTCTCTTTAAGCATCTTGGTCTCATTGCTATCTCTAGAAACAGAGCTAGACATTGATGTGGAACTGAAAGACCCAAATATGCTAGCCGCAATGCTTGTAAAAAATCCAAAAGTGGATTGAGGAAGAAAGAAGGAACTAGAATCCCATTTGCATCCGCTGTTGCCATCCGAATTCATCAAATCCTGATAATAAAACAGTTGTTTATTTTCTGGTTTTCAAGGAGATATATGCAGACTGTCCAAGCCATTTTCTAGACAACAGGGGTGTTGATTAGACCCCAAAGCAGGAAATTCACAAGAATTTTGATTTTTCTTGCGGTCTAGCACATTCAAAAGAAAAAAGGTAAATCATAATATTGCAAAACTCAAAAATTGTGGTGGAGAGCAAATCAATAGCCCCATTCGGACTACAACTTATTTCCCTCAGTAAATTCAGAAGTAATTCCTCAATTTCAGCAAGCTATCACCAATATAGAGTTTCCAACCTACACCATTTTGTTCATAAATGAGAGAATTGGCTTACCTTTCCTTTGAAGCTAGACGACTGTTTGCCAAGATCAATCATCTCATGGCTTAAATTTGTTTCCACATTTTGCTCGTTCGGTACAGAATTTGCAGTTGAACTCTCATATTTATCAATTTGAAATATATCATTTGGTGCTACCTGTGACAGCATATTAAATGTTCTTAAGATTGACAAATAATCTAAAATGAAATTTTATCAAGAAGCTGAGATTGGCAATTTTACTATGACTTTGTAGACGTTAACTAGTATTATGAAGCCAAACTATAGCATAAATCTACATAAAACTGCAGAATCCTCTCATTCCTCCTATGTAGCATAACACAATACAACAAATGGTGTAAGATCCAATGAAACTTCAGAAAATCCTGTTATTTTTCTTAAATAACAAAGAAACACAAAATCAGTGGCCTGAATACTTATGTTTTCATTGCAGTTCAATTATCCCATAAGAAAAATAGTATTTGAAATAGAAAACAAAACTAAACATAAGAACCTTTTTGTACACCAACACTGCTACTATTACCAATGGATTTTTTGTCAAAATATGTTCTAAAAAACTAACTGCTGCTTGCTTAATGTTGACGAAACATTACTTGCAATTAATCATAAAGTTGTAAAGTCCATATATATGACTACTAAAAGCTCATTAAAACTTGAAAACCTAATCAACTAATTTACTAACATAAAGAACATACGAGAATGACCAGATCTTGCACCTTGGATTCAATACCAGAAGCCCATGTTACCAAAACAGCACCATCTTTGAAGCCCGAAACATAGCCAATGCAAGACAAGTAGTCACTATAAGGGCAATCAATCTGATCACTACTACAGTCTTTGCCTTCAAAAGTCTCAGCTTGGCCAAGATTTTTGAATACGATATCTCCATAACAGTAGGAAAAGTCTGGATGCTCGACAAGCTCATAACAACTAACAGTTTCTGCCACCAGATTGCTTGCCACACCATTAGCCTGAGCCCATTTCACTTTCGCAGTCCGTTCCTTAGCATTGACAGAGCTCACAACACCCCATTTTTGGTTCTCAGAAGCATGTGGATCACCCTTCTCAAGAACAAACTGCCCCGGCCAAAAGTCGTGAGCATTAATATTTGTGGGGACTAAAGACTGAGAATCTAACCCCACTGAGCAGCTGCCATCCTGCCACAGAACATCGACTTTGGTCTTGGTCTTTACAATAGCAAAATTTTCCATAAATCTTGAGCAAAGATCTTGTCTTTTGAACCCTTTTCCTATCATTTCATGATCTTTAATAAGCTCAAGAGTGGATGCATCAAAAACCATCTGCTTCTTCACATCCTTAAAATCAGCAACTGGAAGCATACACCAGTCTCCAAGCTGCCAATTTTCATGAGAAAGACATGGCAACAAAGTCAGGTTATCAGCATCCTGCAAACGTTGTGGAGCACACAGGCTGAAATTAGAACCAGCAAGAGCACAGGCAAGCCAATCTACATACACCAGACCAGCCTTTACAGCAGAAACAGTCCCTGCAACTAAATGGTCCTTCCAAGCACCACATAACCAACTAGTGGACCTAGAAACCGTAGAATGCTTAACCTGAACTCTCTGCCCTGGATAATAAGGGTACATTGAATCTTCGAGCGGAGAAATGGGCATGAGCTTTCCTTGATCTGCTGCAATTACCTCACACTTCGTTCCATCATCAAAGACAATGGAGACATTGTCTACGATTTTATCAACCCTTCCTACCCAAGGACCATTGACTACACAATCTCCCACTGAAATTGATCGAATCTTCCAAAGCTTCTTAGAATCAACATTTTTCATGGTTTTTCCATGAATGTTTTCCAAGTCGACAGACATTTGGACATTTACAACTCTGCCCATCTGTCCAGATGGATCAGCTTCAGAAACAATGTCTCCACGTGCAAACCCTCTCTCAAATGAGAGTAAATGATCAATTATGCCTATGCTCTCTTCCAAGCTAGACAAAATTGAATCAGCCTGCTCATCATATAGAAACCCAAGCTCACTGCCACTATCACTCATACTCTCCCAATCAGAATCACTAGGAAGCATATCCATCATCTATTAGAATATAACAACACCTCAATTCAGCAATAAGAACTTTTCTTTCTTTCTTTTCTTTTCCTTCCCTCTCCCTACAAACGCTACTAAGTAGTAACTCTAGAACTTCAACTGGAAAAAGATCTGGTATTACAAACCATGTATACCTGGACAGGAAGTAAAGACAGCTTTTTTTAGCACATGAAAATTCCAAAATTATTGCATTGAATTTAAGCTCTCTTTTTCTATCAGAATAACTTTGAACCGTAAGGTGATTATCAGATAAATACAAATATAACACATTGGAAATGTAGGAAAAAAATATATAAGACATAGAAATAAGGAGAAAAGAAATGTACCGTCAGCAGAATGGTGATCTGGCAAAGGATCAGACTGCCGTATTGCCACTGCAGTATGAATTCTATTGTTACAAGAACCGATCTGAAGTATTTATTAGATATTCCTATAAGATATCTTTACCTCTAAAAGGGATAACAGGGAGCCAACTAAGGACTCCCAAATGCCAAAGGAGATTTGCCCTACAAGGATTATAGGAGCCAACTCAGGACTCCTGATAGTCCACAGGGATAATAGGAGTCAAATCAGACTCCAGATGCCAAAGGAGATTTGCCCAAGAAATGGACTAAAGCTCTTGCAAGATGAGCTTCTGATGAAGACTGCTACACTGTCTGATAAGATGAAATTTTTCTCAGAGCTGAATGAAGCTTGCCAGAGAGACCAAAAAAAAAAATTATGCCAAAGGAGATCTGCCCCGTAGCAAGGATGAAATCCTGCGTAAATGATAACACCAGAGCTGACAAGCTATGGTAGACTTTAGTAACTTTGCCAAAGGAGATTTGCCCAAAAGAGCTGAATCTTAAAGAACCAATTTTTCCAGGAAAAAGAATAGCCTCTTTCACAAGGAAATTCAAATTCCCAAAGAAGATTTGCCCTGCTTTCTGCCAAATTCTGAGTCGGAATTTCAGTCCCAATGAAGATTTGCCAGTTCATGCAAGCAGCAGTAATTTGCAAGATTAGCAGCACAAACAGACTTGCTATTGCATCTTGATTCTCAGAAAGCCAATGTGTATTAAACTAGTTTTACACAACTATTTTAATACCTAATTTAAACAGCCAAAACCGAGATTTTCTAGTTTCCCATGTCCATGCAACCTGCAAAGACATACCAGTCAATAATGTGTATATGTATGCAGAAAATCCGAAAAAGAATTCTCATATATGGTTTCTACATATGAGGAAAAAGGAAAGAGAATAAAATGGGAACTAGTAGAAAACTTCAAAGCATCATTACCTTCAAGAAAAAACACTACCAAAACAAAAAATTCATCTATCTTTTGGAACTACACACACAACTTAAATGATTTCTTCTACGGAAGGAGTAAGTAATACAAGAAACTCTTCAATTCCTCTTTCATGAATCATAATAACAAGCATGTAACTGCCGAACTACATGCAAGAGAGACTATAAAAGAAAAAAAAAAATTGGAGACCATTTCGAATATATCCTCAAGAAATAATCCAATACTTCTCAGCATGCAAATTCTTTTCGATTACAAATTATAAATTCACAACATAACTCTTGCCAAAAATAATTTATACTTCATTAACACCCAAAAGAAGAAGTAAATTTTAAACCAATTCTAACAGTAAACCTCATGGAATAATGACAATCAACACAAAAGAGGTCAACTCTTGACAATAGCAAGAACTAACAATTCCACAAGCTACAAACTCCTCAAGAACCTAAAAATCTAAGTTTTACAATATGCAAAACTACCAAAATACCATATATGCATATTATTAATATGCATGTATTCAAATATATCAACAAAAGAAAATCAAAATAGCAAAGAGAAAGTGAAAAACCGTACCATTTTCTGCTTTTATACATCACATGAGCCACCTCAAACCAGCAAAGAATCTACATGAGGCAATCAAAGGAACTGGACCCAATTCATAACTTGCTAATAAAATCAGGTTCCTTCAATTGTCTCGGAATTTTTGTCTGCAAAGAAACGAACTTTATTACTTGGGATTCAAAGAGGGAAAGTTCCTCCCCGAATCCCTTTCACCCCATCAACAAGGCTCGAAAACATTGCACAGTGAAGCAAAGAATAAGCTGGTCTGTTTGTCTGGGTGAATAGAAATTGGTGAAATTGTGTTTCTGTGTCCTGAATGTGAACTGAGACGTTGAAGGTTTATGACTGGCTTTCACATCCAAATGACTAATGAGTTACGAGATATAGAGACTGTTACTTGTGGATACAACACAGAATATACCAACAGTATCGGACACAAACATTGTACTCTAGTCTTTTTAAATGTAACACATAATTTTACTATATTACCCTCCTAATCTCCATCAAATCACTAATAATCTTAGGCGGCGTCAGGAAAGGATTATATTTTCGATTTTTTATTTTTTCCTTAAAAATCAAATTAAAATTCATTGGGTGGATTTATTTTCTTTTTAATTTTTGTTAAAATTTAAAAAAAAATGATTTTTAAATCAAAAATATAAATAAAAATTTTTATCAACAATTTAATTACTTTATTATCATTCATATCACAACTACCGTTACTATCATATCGTAACTATCGCTGTCGCCACCGACAGACTGCCACCAACCACCACTGGTGTTGCCACCAACATCAGATTGTTATCATCCACCATTGCTGTTGCCATCACCTATTATTGCTGCTGCCACCACCACCACCAAACTGTCGTTGCCACTACTGTTATCAGACCATCACCACTATCGCTACTATTGCCACTACCATCGCCATCGTCGTTGTCACCACCACCAGACTATGGCACCACCACCACCACACCACCGTCGTCGCTGTCACTACTGCCACCACCAAACTATTATCGCTGCCACCATTGCTATTGTTGCCGCCACCATTGCCGTCATCGCCCTTACTCACCGCTACTTTTGTCACCACTATCATACCGCTACTTTTGCCACTACCCTCTCCGTTGCTGCTGCTGCCACCGAAATCATTATCATAATATATATGAATAATTAAAAAATATATATGTATAATTAAAAAAAAGTATGATACGGTTTTTAAATATATAAAATAAATTTTAAAAAATAGATAATAAAAATTTAAAATAATTTTTCAATTTTAAAAAATAAAAAACTAAAAATCCATAATTTTATTGAACTCACCCTTAGCTTTTTAATTTTTCTTTTCTTTTCTGAAATACTAATAAATTACTTTCCCGTCCCACTTTAAATAATGACTTTCAGCTTAACATGCAATTTTTTAATTTTATATAAAATATTAGTAATTGATTAATTTATTTTTGATTCCAAATATTTCATTTAATTTTTATATGATTAAAATTAAATTTATCACTAATGGTGTATAATAAATATCAAAAAATATATAATATTTTTTTAAATTTATAAAAAAAATATTTACAATAAAATAAAATAAAAATTAATTATTTAAAATATGATTGAGAGGGTAGTTAAATTCTCACTTTATTAATTTATTTTTTTTTCTATTTTTCTTGATATAGAAACTGAATTTAAATTGAAAATCTATCCAAATCGTAAATAATTTGGCATATTTAATTCACTTTTTTAATTTTTAATTTGATTATCGACATAAAATTTAATTTATTCGATTCAATTCTAAAACTAGATAAATTGATTGATTTTTGAAAAATGATTTTATTTTAAATTTATGCATCATACACTTTTGTATTTTTGCTTTTATGCGTATAAATTATGTAAAATGACAACAGAAGCAAACCATATAAATATAATTAAATTAGTCCGATTCTTTCTAAACATTTAGTTCGGTTTGATTTTTAAAATGATGCAAGTTATTTTTTTTCTTTATATATATATATATAGACACTACAAGAAAAATCTTTAATAGTGATGGAAATTTGCCGACGAAAAATATTTCATTGGTAATTACTGACGGAATTATCCTTTCCGTAGGGAAAATGGTACTATAGATCCATATATTGCGACGGACGGATTTTCGTCGTAAAAACTGGAGAGAAAAAATACCGCCAAAAATTACCGACGAAAATTAGCGACAAAAATGAAAATATCATTGGTAAATTGGTGCCAAAAGTTCGCGGCTAAAATTAGACTAAGAATTTACCAATGGCATGTTATTTTCGTCGGCAAATTAGCGACGAAAATGAAATTCCGTAGATAAATTGCGGACGAAATTTGTTTTTCGTATGTAATTTTCTTACGAAATTTTTGGTTTGGTAGGTAATTTACTGACAGTATTAATTTTCGTCAGTAATTACCGACGAAATTTATGGAATTAATTTTTCGTAAGGAAATTACCTAAGGAATTCAATTCCGTCACTAATTTTTCTTATATAAATAAATTGTGAATGCTTAAAACTACGTCATATTGTTTATGCTCAAGGGCTAAAATGTGTTGTGTAATTGTGGAATCCTTATTCTCTTCATTTTTGCCCTAACCCACCACAGTAGTAGCCGATTCTCCTCTCCAGTCCGCTTGCCGCTGCCTCTGCCCTCCCTCGAATCGCCACTACGGCCGGCATCCAATCTTCTCTGTTACCCATGCGGCTACTTAAAAGGACAACCTCCTCTTTCTTCTTCCCAAAATCCTAGCTCTGCCTAATCTCTATCCTTCTTTCACTTCATATCCTTTCATTATGTCGGTGAGTGATTTTTGTTTTCTTTTTCGAATTATTTCTTTTATTGTCAAGTTAATTGATTTTTTATTGGGCTAGTCTTGTATCAGATTTATCGATTGGCTTGGATCCGTCCAAGTTTTATAGGTTCATGACTGCTGTTCTTCTTCATTTATTTATTCTGTACATCAGATTTTAGATTTTCTTTTATTCACATTTGGTTTAAGCCTTGCTTGGTTTTTAGGAGTCATGCAAGGAAGATTGCTGTTTTAGGGTTTTTTTTTTTGGTTAAGTGAGTGACATTGTTTAGGTGGGATGAACAATTTATTCAGTGAACAGATACTTGCAGATAAGCTTTCTAAGCTCAACAACACCCAGCAATGTATTGAAAGTATCCTTTTCCTTCTTTGCTTTACTTGACTTATTTTCTGGCAATTAATAAGTTTTTTTTAGCTTCCTGTTGAACATGGCTTCAATTTCTTTTTCTGACTTGGTAAGTGGTGGTTAGTGATTTCAATGTTTTATAATTGTTATGACCAGAAAGTTGAGATATTGTTATGCATGTGGGAATATGCAGAAAATGGATAAAATGTCCTTAAATTGAATATAGTCCCACGTTCAGTGCTCGTGTCTTACATTTTTTTAATTAATTTTCAGAATCAGTTCGACCCTTTCTAATTTGGTAGTTGCTGGAATTAGATATCCATAAACATACATTGATAATTTTGAGGAGTGCTTTTTCCTTTTCCAAAATTAGTGTATTATGGTATTGATTCTTTGTTCAATAGCATGTTTTCTTGACTCTGCTTTTTAGCTTTGTCTCATTGGTCCATATTTCACCGAAGCAAAGCTGAACAAGTTGTTACAACATGGGATAAACAGTTCCATGGTTCAGAGATGTCTCAGAAAGTTCCTTTATTGTATCTCGCAAATGATATTCTGTAGAACAGTAAACGTAAAAGGGAATGAGTTTGTCTCAGAGTTCTGGAAGGTGCCTGTTTAGACGTCCCTGTGGCATGTATTTTAGTGTAAAGGATAAAGGAGAGATGATGTCAATGATCTATAACTGGCCAGCGAAACAGGTATCCTATGAATCTTATCCTGAGTGCTGTAGATCAAAGTATTATTGAATGTTAAGAATTTAAAATTTGCATTACTGGCTTACTGCATTCTGGCACCATTTTCTTAACATATATAGTTAGTGGCAAGCTTTAGTATGGACGAGATGACTAGATTTTTTGAGTCTTAGAAACAGAGTTGTGTTGAATAAGTTAGGCCATTCATTTGATACCATATTCCCAATTAGCACATAAAATCTTTGAGAGGGGCTACCGAAAATGGCTTGCAAGGTTGGTCTGTTAATCACGGGCTGTATGCTTTCCTTAGATGTCTTTGTGCACTCATGGTTTAGCATTTTAACTTCTAATCTGGGTTCTAGAATTTGTTATCTAGCCCAGTAGGTTTCCCTAAAAAAAGAAAGAGATATATTGATATGAGCCTAAATAGCTCATATTTAATCCATATTTTGTTACCAAAATAATGTTTAGTTGTATTAAATTATGTTAGAATTAGGTGTCTTTAATATTTTTATCAAGTTTTGTGTATGTAGGAGAAAAAGGGAGAAAATTGTGAAGAAGCCCTGTCGCGAGCGCGACAAGGAAAGCGTGTTCTGTCGTGAGCGCAATAGGTGCCGCGATCGCGACAGGAGGCGGTTAAAGGCAGTTCATGTTGAAAAGTCACTTAAAAGGATACCAAGTTTCATCAAGGGTTGCAATCATATGGAGGGACACTTGAAGGGATTTGATGCTTGAAAAATTATATATACCCTAGAAGTTATAATCATTAGGAGAATCAATCATTTATTTTTATTATTTTAAAAGTGTAATTAGATAATAGTAGTTGTAGGTTTTAATTTTAGTTTTATGGCTTGAAGAGAAGGCAAATACAATGAAGAAGACTACACTTGGTGAAAGAAAGAATGGTTGAGAGATCCCTTATTCTATTTCTAATCTTTACTTCTTCTTTGTTATTATTATGAATTCTTTTTAGCAACTTGAATGTTGTTATTCATATTTAATAATTTCTCTTTCATTTATCTTTATATGTAGTATTTGCTATTAAAACTTTATTAGTATCATTATAAGTTAAGGAAGAAGACCTTCAATGTGCAATTCCTTCTCTGAAAATCAACATAATGGTCATAAATAAGGGAGTTAGCGAGAGCAACGTCTTATTGAAAGTTAATGAAAAATTCATTATCAAAGCATAGTTTGAGAGATCACATGTGGAGATAGTTGTTATAGGTTGATTTTTATTCTTTGAATGTGTGTTTATGTAATTCTTGTCTAAATGCGAGAGCTGCGATTTAGAACCATAAATGCATGTTTAAGGCATAATCTAGTCTAGATGCGAGAGCTGCGACATAGAACATTATTCCAACTTGGCTTGCATGATAAAAATTGAATTATAAATAAGAGAAAAAGATCAAATTCCATAATTATGTATATATTATATTCATCATATTCATAAGTCTTTTCGGATTATCATTAAAGTAGAAAAGTATTTAATTTAGTATAGTGTAGTTTTAATAATAATTTTAATTTGTAAACTAATAAGCATTGTAAACAAGATTAAAATCAAGTAGTAATAGTGTACAATGTTAATCAACATTTCTCGTGGGATCGATATCTGAAGTATTATAATCGGTACACCGTATACTTGCGGTATTTAAGCTTCTAGAAAAAGCTTATCATATATTTTCTATTTTTTCTTTTTTGACATATCTTATTAATCACACTGTCTTGAATCTTCTAGATGCAAAAGTTCATTTCTTATATTAACCATCCATTGAGGAAAGTTTGTCATACTGATTACCCATGTATGAAAAAGTTCGTGTTGTAGAAACTTGTATCATATATATATATATTTTTTTTCTTTTCACTTTTTGTTTACCACTTCCAGTGCTTAATGATTTAACTGCATCTTGAACTTGTATGCATATGATAAAAACTAAACTTTTGTTATTGGTGGAGGACTAAATATGAATGCTACAGCTACATGCTTTTGCCTCTTCAAGAAGACAACTGCAGGAAATTTGTTCCCTATAGGGATTAGGAGATCTTAATCTTGGCTTCGGCTTCACTCTCAAGCTATGCTTAGAAAGTTCTAACAATGTTTTGAATTAAATTGATTTAGAATAAATATAAACAGATAGTCTAAATTAATTAAATTAAGCAATATTTTTAGATTAATTATCTAAAAAGATTATTTTCAGAATCCTTAATTGGATTCTAAAAAGATTAAAACAATTAATGTTAAGGTTTATATTCCAAACTAATGTGAGATGATAAAATTGGAATAATTAACATATAACTAGTGTCCGCATCAAAAACAAATGCTTTTGGATTAATTAACATTAGTTTAATAATGTTTTTAGATTAATTCAATTTAGAATAAATTTTAACTGATAGTTTGAATTAATTAATTAGACATTGCTATTAATTACATTAATTAAATTAAATATGTTTTTAGATAAATCTAAAACATTATCCTTAGGATCCTTAATTATTTAAAAACAAAGGAAATTTTATACTGGTAACATATTAATACTGAGTAGAAAGTGCTTGCAAGTATGCTGCAATCGAAGCTGGAGAATATCGGTGCATCAAAGCTCTCTATAAACTCAGGAGTCTTCCTGTTACAAACCAAGTCTTTCTCCCCATTGGAAAGCTTGATATTTATGTTGATGCAGCTGGTATCAACCCGTAGAGAGAATGTATCTCTCTTTTGCTGTCTCCCTCTCTCTATATATTATTAGTGGTATGTGTAGGTGTGCATTAATGTATCATGTACATTAATGCATAAATGGGGTGAAGAACTTACCATACTTTATGATATGGTGATGATAGATATGACATGCAAGGATAACTCTTTGTGATTACTTATTAGACATTTCTAGAATGGTGCAAGCAGAATGTTGTTACTTCTGCTTTATCATCTGCAGGCATAAAGATCCATTACAAGTGACCTGACAATGTATCCATAATGCTATTAACATCTGGAGTCTACACTTTAATTCTTGAAAAATTTACTTTTTTGTATATTCCTTTTCTTGCTGATTATGTTATCACTTATTATTCAACCTATGCTGTGTATTACAGGTACTCCCAGTTATGCTTGATGTTGGTACAAACAATTAGAAGCTACTTGATGATCTTCTTTGTTAGTAATCTTTTGCATCTTTTCTCTTCAAATCTTTCTCCCTTTGTAATCCATGAATAGATTACTCTGGGTCTTTATTGAGGTGACATTAGATTATTGTTTCTATACTACTTTCGTGACAGATTTAGGTCTTCGACGGCCTAGGTTGGAAGGAGAAGAGTATCTATCAATTGTTGATGAGTTCATGGAAGCTGTTTTCAAACGCTGGCCAAAGGCCATTGTACATGTATCTTCCTTTTAAAAAGAAATAGAGAAACTTTCTCTCTCTCTTATTGAGCAAGGTCTGATTATGCCATAACTTTTGTTTGGATAATCTTATCAGTTTGAGGATTTTCAAATGAAGTAGGCTTTTGAAACTCTGCAAAGATATTGTAAGAGATTTTTCATATTTAATGATGATATACAGGTGTGTACAACTGCTTTATATTGCTATATTATATTTATTTTATTGCATTGCTATACTATAATGAGTGCCTCTGCAGTTATGGCAGTTTTACTTACTTTATGACTTCTAGGGAACTTCATGATTATTGTTTCTTATGCATGTCATCTGGTCACTTTTGAACTATAGTGTTTTTGCTTTTTCTTCAAACCAATAACCCTGTACCTTTTAATGCCATCTTCGTTGATCAGTTAACTAATATATGCTTTTATTTTTGTTGTCAAGCTACTTGAAACTATAAAATTTCCATTTTCTTTTACTTTTCTTATTATGTAACTTGGCTTTAAAAGACATGTATTCGAGCTCAAGATGGTTGACTGGGGCAGGGATCCTTTTCTCTTGTATACTGAAACTAAAATATAATGCTTGTTTGAGCAGAGAATTTTCATGTGATGATAGTTTTTGGCAAAATGATGAGACCTTCAAAGTACTCCCTGAACATCTATTGGATCATATATATCTGATGATTTCATTTCCGTTCTATTACTTGGCTAACTTTGCTGTTGAAAGAGAAATATTTGTTGGATTCGTTTATCTTTAATAACCCCTATTTAATTAACATCTGTAAAATGGGTATTCTGTAGACCTACCAAACCAGCATTTACTTTACTGCATATAGCAAAATTTAGTTAAAAAAAATGAAACTGCAGCTTTTCACCTTTATGCTGCTTTTTCCGGTATGATTGTTTTTCAGGTTTAATCAAATTTTATTGGTTGTAAGAGAAAGACAGTATATGCACATATTGGTTGAGTGTTATATGCAAAATTTGAATAAGATAGATTTTATAGCATTTCAGTTGCTATGATTTGAGTGTCTATTATATTGCATGATCATAGTTGTATTGCAAAGAGTTTTACTCTGTTGTCTTGGATTAGTGATCCATATTGCATTGAAAATAGATTTTAGATTTAAGTTCAATTTTGTGTATATTATTTACATTTTAAACCATTAGAATTTTATCCAATTATGTGAAATTTTTTATTAGTTGTTGTATACAAAATGACAATTTTTAAAATTATTTTAAACACTTAATGTTCCTCTTATTGTGTGTATAAGTTCAAACATTATAAATAGCTCAATACAATCTACCATTCATTGACATCTGATCAAACAGATGTTGTCTCAGATTATTCTTCATGTGAAAGCCAGGTAATTATTCGTTTTCTTTTGGCTGCATTCATACATGTTCATTTTCATTCGCTAGGGCTTGTGATAGGTCTTCTGCTTAAAATTTCATCCATATTCATTATTTTTATCTTTAATTTTCCTGTAATATCTTTGTAGAAATGCATCCATGCTAAATAATTGCTTCAGAGTATTATTGTTTAAGGTTAATTTGAGTCCTATTTATATAATCTTTGATGCTTTATTCTTTTCTTTTTAATCATAAATGCAGGCAGATATTAATTTTGAGCTAGAAAAGCTGAGGATAGAACCAAGACATGTTCGAGGGATGTATGTTGTTGCTCAAAGTGAGGCAATTGATGCTACTCGATTGGTTAGTTTCGGTGCCTTTATGTTGACTCTATTCCAAATTGTAGTTTCTTCTTATTTGCTTCTGGTAGCCATGTTGAATGTAAATTTTGCAGCAACATATATATTGATATTGAGACTTCACTTCTTTTTTCTTTTAATTTTTTACTTTACTATAAGAGAGAGTTACTTTTATTTTGCTCTTGATTATACATTTATGTTCACGCTGGGAAACTACAGCTAACGACAATGAAATTATTACAGAAGTCGGAACTTACAATTGTGTGTGTTGTTTACATTGAATGTCTATAGCATTTATAATTAGCCATATATTTTTGAATGTTAATAACTATATCTTTATTACTATTTCTATTTCTTTGTTCAGGTTCTTAATTTTAACCAATTTACCAGGATAACTATATCTGCTAAAATACTAGATAAACTTAATTTATGTTTTCCCATATTTTTTCTTGTCTTTTAGTATTTGAACTTTCTTCTCTTTCATTTTTAAGTCTTCTTTTATAATTTATACTTGGTGATATTTCTACATTTTCAAAATCTTATCTTTCCATTGGTTCATTGTTAATTGCCGTTAGATTTATTAGATAAAGGAAGGAGATACAGAATATATTTATTAAATAATTATTAGAAAATTGTAATATTTTTAGTAACGGAATAGTGACGGAAAAATCCATCGCAAATTTTTTTACCATATGGCAACTTTACCGACGGAAATTTATGACCATCGGTAAATTTACCTACGGAACATATTACTCCGTTGGAAAATTGCCTACGGATTTGTTATTTCCGTAGGAAAATTTAGCGACGGATAACGTCGCTATTTTTAACGACGGATTTTATTCCGTCGGTAAATATGGCAAATGCCTACAGTTTGCGTCGGTAAATTTACCGACGGACTGTATTACGTCGGTAAATTTACCGACGGACTGTATTACGTCGGTAAAAGTATCTAGAACGGATCTGCAATGCTATTTTCCGTCGGTAATTTCCGTCGGCAAAATGAATTTTTCTTGTAGTGAGAGAGAGAGCTAGATTTAGAGAGAGAGGTTTTCTTGCTAATATCAATCTGTTCACTTTCTTTTTCTTCCACATTATTTTTAGCCTTGTTTATTTTCCTTTACCTTTTTTATAACTAACAAAAGATCAAAAGCTAAAAATCTAATTCAAAACATTTATTCACTAAAATTGCTTTGTTTTTTTTTTCAAAATTAAAAGTTGCAATTTAAATTTTGGTGTTCCAAATACTATGATAAAGGCATAATATCAAGAGTCTTGGAAGAAATCAGTCTACCATTTTAAGACAGTTCTAGTATTGTCGAAACTGATGAATTTTTTTCATAAATTATTATTTAAATTTGACATATAATTTTATTTATAAATCGACTAAATAATATTTAATTTCTGATTTTTTATTTTAATAGAAAGCCATAATTTAAGACTTGAAGCTTCCTCTTTTGGGTGGCAAGCAGGCACATGGCAGCAGAAATTAGTAGTCAAAATGATTGTCCATATCATGGAAATGGGGACTTTAATTAGGTTTTGATATAAAACAATTACAGTAATGGCTTCCACATGTTGGCAAATTGATTCACCTCATTTTTTTTTTATAGGAAGCACAAAGAATATGCTCAGATCATTCCTTATACAAAATCTGAAAATCCACGCTATCAATTGAGTTTTGAGGCTAAGAACTCTTAGATTCAACACTACTATGAGCAATTTGAATGTAATGAAAATCATTATGTTAATCAGTCTTGAAAGTGTAGCAACAAACAATTATCACGAAATCGAATAACAATCCATATTGACTACGATATAAGAACAGCGGTTGTATTTTTCTCCCACTGAAATCAACTTACAAACCAAATGTTGCCAGCACTTGTGATTTACAGTATAAAAATAATTGTTACACCTTTACTAATACAAATTAATTTTCGAAAGGATGCTTGTTATCCACGTCACATGCTACGTACTATTCCCATATAAAATTGAAAAAAAATGAATTTTTAAGATCCAAGAATTTTCCCTCGCTAATAATTAAGTAATTTAATCTCCATCGTATATTTCAATGAGAATTTTCTTATTTCTATCTAATTCAAGTGTAACATTCAAATCCGTAGTCTTATTTCTCTCGCATTCTTTTTATTTAAGAGAGATATATATTTAATTACAATTATAAATGTTATTGTAATTTTAATTATTTTAATTTTCGGATATTGTTGGCTTCTACTTATTCAATTTATTGTGCTTATGATTTTGATCGTAATTGTATGTGTTATTTTCATTTTTACTTGTTGTATTAAGAAATTTTGATTGTCATCACTATGAAATTATTAAATTTTCATGCGATATATATAGTTATGTACTGAAACCTATATTAAGGAAAAAAAAATACTAATATGCTAATTTTGGGCATAAATGTATCAAATGCTGCAATGTTCAAAGTAAGAAATCAAGAACTATAACTTTCTTATTATTTTATTTTACTTTTTATGAAAAACGAGAATTAAGATCACTTTCAAATCCAGAAGTGATCAAAGCACTAAAATTTGAGTAAAAAAGTTGGTTTATTCTAATTGTCACAGTTTATCCTAAAGAATATTCTGAATTATGAACATAAAGAAAACCTAATTGACACAAAGTTCAATTGCTAGGATTCCTCTATTGATATCAACATAAAGTTGTGTTATTTTCTTGGTGAAGCAGTGTGCTGTCTACTTGGAAGAAAAACATTGTAAACAATTTTTCTTTTTTACAAAAGAAGAAAATAGTATGTATCATTTTGCCAAAAAGTCATTCATTGAATTTTTTTTTTATTTTTTGGAAGCATGTAATAGGAAAATATCCAATCAATTTGAGATGTGCACATACATACATACCGTTAGTTCAAATAAAAAATTATTTGATATCAATATGACTGTGTATATACTTATATCAATCTATTGCGCATTGTAATAATCCTTAATTTATCTCGACAAGTGCATCAACAAAACAAATATAAAAAAATAAAAATTATTTAGTATGTATCAAATACATTAAATATACACTCGTTTGATAAGAAATATAAAAGTATTATTTCTAATCTAACAATCAATATTAATTAAAATGCTATATATATATAATCTACCGAATATGCACTTATATACGTATTTGTCTTAAAATATATAAAAAGAAAAAAAACAAACTCAAAGAGCACTAATTCACTATCTAGTTGGAAAGACAAATATAATTAATGCCAAATATGTATGTGGCATTGAAAATGACTAATTCCTAACTATCAATTCCACTCGAATTAATTAATTAGTATAATTTTTTTTTTATTCTTTTGATTTTTCTTCTCTTTTTAGGTGGATTACAAGTGCCAATGTTTAATTTCTTGAATTATTGATATTTGTGTGTGCCCTGGATGTGATCCCAAATTCCAGTGACTCCTTAGTGAGCATAAGGGTCCATCATCCTCATTAGAGTTTGGGTTGGGATAAATGTCAGAAAAATAACTTGCCAACTTTTTTGGCTTTTGGATTTAGGCAAGATTTTTCATGTCATAATAAGTATTATAATTTTGAAATATTTATTAAGTGAATTTGCTGTAATTTGCATCTCATACTTCTATGTGTCATCGATTTAATTCGAAATAAATCTCTGAACCAAAGTATCATAGTCTTCAATCATTTCTAAATAATATATATATCTCATGATCTGGAATTAAGCAATGCACTTTTTATAATCTCCACCCAATTTTTTTTTTACATCTATTCATCCTAAATTCTTATGTTTATTCGATCGCTATTAAATAATCCTTACTGATAACATCGTAGAGGATAGTCCTGCTTGTTAACAAAAATAGACTTGTATTCACTTAAACACTAGTTTATAAATTAAGGATTATTCAAACTTTTTATAAAAAGTATCATATTTGTTATAATTAGTTGATATAAAATATTTAATATCCTCGACGTCCAAAGCGATCACATGCGAAAAATTTAAGGCATGAAATTTACAGAAGTAAATATATGTAGAATGCTTAATATCAATAACTAGTGGCTCTAATATCACCAGAGAAAAAAAAATGAATTTGAGTCTAACTTACATCAACTAATTATAAGAAGAAAATACTATTTATAAAAACTTGGATAATTCTACCTCATAAATTTGTTTTTAAGATTGAGTTACTTCTAAATATATTTTTTTTTTCACATAGTATTGGAGTGAAATATTTGATATTGGATCACACATATATATTCAATACATACATACATATATATATATATATATATATATATATATATATATATATATATGGATGGCTTTTGACAACATATTCCACAGATGTTGTCACAGACATCAATCACCCACTCTTTCAAAATACATTTAAAACCGACTAAAAAAGACATTAACTATATTAATTAAAATGTCTTT
Source organism: Excoecaria agallocha (assembly GCA_037975025.1). Classification (NCBI taxonomy): domain Eukaryota; kingdom Viridiplantae; phylum Streptophyta; class Magnoliopsida; order Malpighiales; family Euphorbiaceae; genus Excoecaria; species Excoecaria agallocha. Next base: position 33,179,252 of record CM075810.1, on the reverse strand, counting down.
AGAAAAATCTTAAAAGAAAGAAGAACTTTCTTCCCTTTTTTCCTCCTTTTGCTGCCAACATTCCTTTCTCAGACAATTTTATAGAATAAACTAATTGCATTATTGAGCATATATAGTGGATTTCATGCATGCCTAATAAATTAATTAAACATCGGCCAATTTGCATTTGAAATCATACATCCCTAATAACTAATCAACTTGGTATGGATTTTGTTGTCATTGCAGCCAATTCATTTGCATTATGATATAATTACGGCCACGGGTAATGATTTTATATATAATATATTCATTTACATTAATTAATTTTTCTACTTATTTTGGTATAGTCCTTTAATGGTATATGCCTATATGGGGTGATGTAATATCTATATTTTCTATATATAAGAATAAAAAATTGATTATCTAGCTTAATTAGCATGTGTTTTGCTCTTTCATGTTGCTTAATATATTCCCCAGTTAATTATTTTTATTGACATAAATAAAAAAAATGGATACAAAGAAGATATTATTTTTATTAATATGTTAATATTGGAGAAATGATAGCCGATGAATGTGGACTCAACGGGAAAGAATTGATAATTATGGAAATTCCATATTCCTAGGTCCAAGCAATCGGTCAATTACATCTGATAGGATCCAAAATTTATCAACAAAAAAGCATTAAGCGTGAGCCACAAGCCAAGAAAAAAGCCACGTGATGTCCGATCGGACTGATGGGACATCAAGTCTCAATCAGTTCACTGATACATGCTAAAGCCTATGCCCTTCACTTGCTTTTTGTCACTTCGATACTCACCTGCTCTAACAACCAATTATCGCAAGCACTCAAGTGCATCTCTCTTATCTCCTATAAATAGCCTAATGTATAGCGGTTTCAGGTATTGAATTATGAGACTCTACTTAAGAATTCTCTCCATATCCTGATAGTTGACTTAAGTATCGAAGTACTAATGCCTGGTAGGACCGGGCTAGTCTCCTTTTTGCAGAAATTCCATAGCCAATCGAGACGGCTCTAGCCAGCTCTCTCTCTTCTTAAATAAAGACTTCTACGTCTTATCAAGAATAAATAAATCACTCTTTTTATTCAACGGCTATATGGGCTCCCATGCTATAAGAATAAGAAAACAATTTGATATGTTTCCTTAGCAATAAAATCAAGCAAATAACTAAATAAATAAAAAGTGCTTTTCAAATTATGCTTCTATGACTAAAATTTCATCTTTTTGCAGCAATTCAAAGTCAATCCTTATTGTCATATTCGATGGTTTTCCTTCATCAAATCTTCACTTCCATTAATTTTATGTTCATGTTTCTTAGAATTTGTACATAATTTTTTTATATAAAAATGGAGTTAATTTTATATTTATAAAGTAAAAATTGCTGTTTATGTCCCACAATTCATTATCTATTTTATTTCTGTAATTTTATTAATAGATATATTTTTCATGAAACTAATAAAGTTAGGAAAGCTCTAAATCTTTATTTTTTCATTGATCTTGCAGCTTCATGTCTTATCATTCCTATCATTTCTATCAATGGAAAAAAATCACTATATACTTTATTTGTGAATAAATAATAAATAAATGAGTAAAAATATTGAGTTTGATGTTGACGTATACCAAGCTTTAGAACATAGAGAGAGGAAAAAATCCTACTATACTTGCAATTGTGCCACATGATGTAAAAAATAAATTTAAATATTGAAAGACCTTTACATCGCAGCAAATTAATTCGGTTCGAATGAAATAATATCAATATGTAAACAAAAAAATAAAATTAAAAAATGAAAAAAATCTACTATCCATTAATTATTTATTTTTATGGGACATTAATTATTATTTTTCAATGCATTGGACACATCTATTTTCTTATGAATAGTGCATCCATTATGAACTTTTTTTTTCCCGAAAGAAAAAATAATTTATTTTTGAAAAATTAAAAAATAAAAAAGGGAAGAGAAGGAAAAGCAGGCCGCTCCTTGAGCACTATCTTTGTTTAATCCATGAATAAATAAAAACAAAATAATTAAGGCGGTCCAACAATACATTAATTTTAATAAAAATGCTTTAGCCAATTGCGTTAGTTACTAATCACTTTAGATTTTTTATTAGATTCTACCAGAACTGGGATGCCTCTTGGACAATTACAATTTATTTATTTATTTATTTTATCAAAAAACATCTTCTGAGCTTATATATGAATGATAAATTTTTTTCTATACAATCCCTTAACTGTTATTATATTTTATTGGTATTAAATATTTTTTTAAACTCTAATTAAGTTCATGTATGAGCCTAATAGAAAAGGTGAAAATCCAATGACATAACATTTGATAAAATAAAATTATTATTTAATTCATTCGATTCTCTAAATTTAATCCGTGTATACTTAAATAAATAGCAATAGTTAAATAAAACGTTATAAAAATTAAGAATTTTTTTTACAAAAAGAAATTAAAATATTATTAAATAGATAAAAAGATTAAAATTAAGGTAACATATATCTTATAACTATGTCATTTTCATAAACATTAACAATTTCGTTACATTGAAATTAAGATTTGAATTGATGGAAATGGTTGAGAAGAAATGAAGTGGAGAAACTGTTAAGACTAGAAATTCTATTAGCACAATCATTTTTTAGATGAAAGTCGGTGCCACAAAGTGCTTTTAGCAAATCATCAAAACTATATTTTTTTTTATAAGCAATCATCAAAACTATATTAGTCTTATTAGATCAATAAAAAATAAATTAATTCCAAATTTTTCATGTATCAAACTAACAATAGATAATATTATAAAAATATATATCTTATTATTATTTTAGTGTTGGTAAAATAAAAATAAATTTACTGTAAAATGTATTGATGATTATTTAGCAATTTTGATCATTTAAAAAAAAAAGTTGGACCGTTAAGTTAGTGTATTGACAAAAAAATACGCTAATAAAGTATACGAGTTAAAAAAATTTATCCGGTAAAGTTGAGAGTGCTTATATAATGCTTGATCATATTATATTAAATAATTCAAATTATTAATATCATATAATATTTAATCATAGCAAATCACTAACTGAGTAAAGCCTGATTGAATTAATATTCAAAGAAGAGTTTAGATTTGACTGAATTAGGAGTTATGAGTAATATAATTCGGATATTATATATTATTAATTCAATTTATAAAATAAATATTTTTGAGTTAGAAATGTTTAAAAATGACAAGTGTAGGATGGAGAAATATGATTTGAGAATGAGGGTGCGCCAATAAAGTGAGTGCACTTAGAGGCACTTTGTTGCCTGGGTTGTGATATTCTTTAATATAATAACACATTACCTTCCAACCACTCATAAAACATAAATAAAGATTTGATTGGAACTATAAAAAGGCAAATAAATAAAAATAGAAAAAGGTGGGTTGACAATTTAAAAATTCTTTCCAGCTGGCTATAGGCATTATGATTTATGCCCACTCTTCTAACAATTTATCTATTCATTACCCATTTTCAACTATTTATGGTTTTTCTCCATATTTCCATTAGATATTGGGAGAGAAAAAGTATAGGGACCATTTCATGACTATATTGCATAAGTATTCCATAAATGAGTCAACTAAAGCAGTGGCGAGGCCATATAGAAAGGATGTGTCTTTTTCTCTTTTCTTGTTACATATATAATTATATTCGAATCATATCTTTTTTGTCTTTCAGGTGACCAAAGTGAATTGCACGTTATAATTTTTGATGAGATTGATGCTATTGTAAGATGTGTGGATTTCCAAGTCATAAATTAGCAGTTAATGTTTGTTGTGGTAGAAAATGTGTGGCATTGCTCAAAGAGCGGTGATATCTAGCTCAGAACTATACATGTACGCTGTTATGACATTTCTTAGAGGCTGAACTTATCACTAAACCAATCTAAGGTTGTAGTTATGGAACAAGAAGGTTGAATACCGAAAATTATAGCCATTATGTTGACTAAATCATGTGCACTCAGAAACATCATTTATTGTATTTTTCGTGGCTTTGTTGAATATTATTGTTGCTGAAAAAATCCTTATTTCTTACCTTCTTTCATCCTTCTTGTGATTTCATGTCCCAATGGACAATTTTGTTATATTGCTACTGTTTATCAGGCGAATACTAGTATTCCATTTTACATATTTTTAGGGCATCTATCTGCTTTTGGTATTCTCTTCATCGATGGTAATGGTGTTATAAAGTTTTTTGGGTGCTTTAATCAATGTATTATCCTCTGGAGTAACATTCTGTTTCATCAGCTTTACTTGTTATATTCTTGCTCTTCTTGAGGTTATCTAGTGGATATTTCTGATTGACCATGATTGGTTTTTCAGGCCTTCCTTCTAGCTATTGACCATGATTGCGTGTTCGTAGAGAAATCGTCCTGCTACACAATATCAGCTTCAATTAGAGCAGAGCTCTCGTTCTTCAAAGGTATAGAACAAGCAGTGCCCACCACGTCCTATGATAACAAAGTACCATTGAACCAGCTATAAACTAAAACAGTGTGGTCTCACTAACAGCTTTTAAGATGCACATAAAATATATACTCACAAATACTTGGCGGTACAATTAACAAGGTTACAAGAGGCAATAACAGATGTGAGACCACAAAGATACCGAGCAACAATTCGAACAAAAACTAATTGCAACTCACCTTATCATTTACTTCGCAGAATTTCAATTTCTCGACGAACACGCAATCGCCATTGCTAACTTTAAATTGATGTGATCCAATCTACATGAAGCAAATTCAACAAAAACATTTAAAAGAAAAAAAAAAAGTCTCAGTATAAACTCGGAAAAAAAAGACATGAGGATGAAAAAGGCAAATGGCATAGGATCAAATTAGAACCTGAACAATAGCAAAAACTGGCTCAAATGGTTTAATTACACGTTCGGACTCCTGGAGTGGCCCAATCACTTTATATCCAATAGCCGCAGCCTCCTCTTCCCTTTCCTTCTTTGAGTACTCTCTTTTTAAATCAGTATCTGTTCCTTCCTCAGCATCAGTGTCCTCTCTTCCTGTCTCTTCACCTTCCTCGTCATTATCGCTTTTGTCGCGAGAATTTGACGAGAAATGATGAAGGTGACGGTGAGAGCTGAGGGAATACCCAGCGGTGCTAAAAAAATTAGAAACAACAAAGGATTTGATAGAGCGAGAGTTGGAGAGCAAAGGGGATGTTTTGAGTGAGTGCTCAAGTGTGGTGGGGTGAGAGGTGAGCAAAGCTATGGCTCGACGGCTTAAAGCATGGAGACACCGTTTCTGCAACATAACTTTGGCGGTGGTGGCGGGGGTCGGGTATTGATCAATGTTTCAAACAACCGGTTATGAAATATCTATATTAAAATATAGTAATTTTAAATCTAAGAAAGACTGCAAATATAAAAATCAAATAGATTGTAAAAACATAAATAATAAATATTTAAATAAATTCAAATAATAATAAAATAAATATTTAAATAAATTCATTTGACATAATAATAAATAATCATCGTTAATCATCAACCTTTATTTCCATGTTTATCTTCACCTTCACCTTTATCTTCGTCTATTGCTTGATTAGATTCAAAAAAATTATGCTACGTAGTATCTAAAATTTTTAAAATAAATACATAATTAAATATAACTGTACACAATTTTTAATATTCTAATAAATTGTATTAAATTGTACTTTTGTCATAATTTTCTAATAAATTAAAAAAAATCATTATAATGTATAAAATTTTAAAATAATGACATACAATAATATTAGCTATTGGTATGTTCTTATTTGAAGAACATTGAGTAAGGATGTGCATTGATCAGTTTCAGATCAATCCGATTAACCCAAAATTCGATTTTTCATATATATAATATGCCGATCCCACCCAACTAAAATGTCGGGCTCCTACCCAATTAATCCAATATGTTTCAAGCCCAAACCCCTTTAATCCGATCTACATTAATTTAACTTTTTATAATTATTTAAAAAATTAAATTAAAATACAAAAAACTAATGTTCACCGTCATAAAAATATTTTAAAAATACAATAAAATAATAATTTAAAAATTACAACAAACATATATTACATAATAATTAAATACTAACAACAATAATAAAAATAAACATCCATAATAAATATCACAAATCAAATTAAACATCTAAAAATAAACATCCAACAATAACATACATAAATTAAAAATGCCAATATACCATTATCTTGGCTCTCTACTTTCTTCATGACCACCTAAAAATAAACATCCAAAAATCATGCAATTTATCTTTTAAACAATAAAATAATTTTATTCTGCAGTAAACGTTAACAAACTGTTGAAATAAAAGTATATATAGGGAATCAAAAAATTGTTAGTATTGATCATAAGATTTTAACAGGGCATGGCACTGCCAGAATTATTCAGAACACAAGTCAAAAAATTGTAAGTATTGATCATAAACCTATTTTCTGATAAAAAATGAATTATAAAAGAACAAATCAGCTACTTGCAATTAATAAACTCTATTGTGCATGACTTTGAGTTTCAACAAAATATTTGAAGGAAATGAGGAGCTTGACAGTGTGATATCTTATGTTTACACATTTCTAATATTTAATTCTATATTGCTACTATTACCACTTCACTTTAATTTCAAAATTACTACACCTCGCATATTCGTTTATTATTATTACCTATTTTTAATGAAGTTTCGGCAGTATAATAGTTTAAAAATTATGCTACTCAAACCTTTAAAAAATTCAATTTACACTCTCAATATACTTTTTTCTAGAGATAAACATGAACCAGTTAACCAGTCCATTAGCAAAAAAATTAATCAGTCCATTAATATCGATTTTTTAAAATTACTAACCATTAATCAGTCCGTTGCATTCGGTTAACCAGTTCATCGGTTTGGTTAATCAATATTTTTCGGTTAACCATTAAAATTTATAACATAAAATTATTAAAAAAAATTAGACAAAATTCAATTCAATTTCAAATGTGTAAAGTAATTTAATATAAAAATTACGAAACAAACATAATTTACTAGTCAAAATTCATGTTATATAAATTAATAGCTGATATTATAAAATATATTTGATATTTGTTGAAAATTAGAATATGTTTGATTTTAAGTTAAATAAAATTTTGAATAGTATTAAATGTTATAACATAAATTTTAAAATATAAGAAAATATAATTACATGCTATTAAGTAAAATATGAACACCAATATATGATAAAAAAATAATATATATAAAAGTTAATCGGATATTATATATAAATATTACTGTATAACTAAAGAGAATGATATAATATAAATTTAATTTAATATAAAAAATAATATATATAAAAGTTAATCATATACTTATATAAATATTACTATATAATTAAAGAGAATGATATAATATAAATTAAGATATAAAAATAAAAATATAATTTAAATATATTTTAAAATATTATTTTATGTAAATTTTAGAGAGAAAGAGAAAGAATTGAAGATATAAAAATTATATATATATATATATGAACCGGTTAATCGTTGACTAACGGTTAACCAGTATCTAAAAACCTAAATCGTAACTATTAATAAAAAATATAAAAATTAAAAACCTAACCGAGTCTATCGGATCGGTTAATCATAAAAATCGACTCAATTTCGAATCGATTTTACGGTTAACCATATTTTCGATTTTTTTTGCTCATTCCTACTTTTTTCTCCTTCTCCAATACTCCTCACAATAGTACAGCACTTCTATATTCATTCTCACACGGATATTTTTCAAGCACACTATTTCATACATTCACATACATCAATTCTATCAAGTCATAACATTATTTAATTTACAAACCATATTTATGTACACATATTTATAAAGTCTAGTATATTTATACAATTCAGTCAAAAATAAAAATATAAAGAAACTCCCACTCGTACAAGCCACACTCTACTCTTTGGATTCCTTCACTGTACTTGCGCAAGTAAAATCACACGCTAAGCAAATTTATCATTTAGTGGTGGATGCACTTACATAAAATTTTACCTAACTAACTTATTGCTTAATTTAGCCATAACTACCAAATTATCATTTAAAAATTTTATTTATCAATTAATTCAAAATTTATTCTTTTGATATTATTATTTATTCCTAAATATCATAATAGTTATTTTTCTCACTTAATTTCTTTTATTTACTCAATTATGTGAAAAATTTTAATTAAGTCCATAAAGTTTGACTTTTTCTCTATTTTGACCAATTTGACCTCAATTTTGATCGGTTGATTTTTTTGACTTCTAATTTAATTTAAATGCATAAATTATATTTTAGTCCCTTAAAATTTTTCTAAGGGTGGTAAATTACAGTTTAGTCACTGAACTTTATTTTAATTACGATTTTACCCTTTTTAGCTCGTTTAACTATTTTAACCTCATCGTTTACTTTTTAACCTTAAATTACCATTTTACCCCTGGTTCATTACATAATTACCATATTACCCCTGTTTGACTTATTAATCTTATTTTCCATATTATTAAATTCTTATCAACATTTTTAATATACTTAATTCCATAATTATTTTTATTTTTCTGTTTACATGAAAAATTACAATTTTTTCCCTAATTATTGCCAACGGAAATCCTCAAATATGATAAGCGGAATGAGAACTTCAATCTTCACTATATACTGGAGTGATCGCACAGCTAGGGTACGATACCGGTTCTCCAGTGTTCCCATATAATAAGCCAACTAAGTAATATAATCATATTTTCACAGTAATACCGTGATGAATATGCTTCTATGGCTAGCCATTCTATCCTGGTATCCTGAATTACCCACTGTATACTAAAGACAATAATAATGTTCGCATTATATTACATTTTTAAACCATTACGATTATAGTTATATTATAGTGACATCATTAGGACCAAGTTTACACCCATATATGCTTATCCATCATCAATTTTCATACATATAGATCTCATGCCATAAGAAAAACAATGAAATTATGCCATTAACCTTACCTTTACCATTCGTCCACTTAAATAAGCCATACATTCATAATGTTTTTTTCTTCCATTTAAATGCCATACATAGTTTTACATCTATTTTAGTCACTAATATGGTGAAATATATCAAATTTACCTTAATATTCCTAAGTTACTTCAACTTTCATCTTTATGTACTCTTATACATAATTATGTATATTAGTTATTTTTACTCTTTATCACTCTTAATACATTCCTTATGCTTTATATTGCCTAATTCCTACTAATTACATCATTAAATACCAAATACCCTAAGGTACATCATTCTGCCAACCTAAGTTCCATCACTTCCAGGGTAAGTTCTTCACTTATTTGTGTTCATATCATGATTATTCATCATATTATTAACTTATCATAATTTATTTTACAATTTTACTCAATTATGTTTAGTTACATAATATAAATTCTAGGTTAAATCAAATAAAATAGATGAAATAGTATGTAATTTGCATTCACTAACCTCTAATTGGCTTGAGATGCTTCTATTCTTCCTTTTCCTTTCCCTTGCCCACCTTGGTTTTTTCTTTTTCTTATTTTTCTTCTTCAACCAAAAATACAAGGAAGGAAATCATGAGTTTAAGTTGGAATTCTAAGCAATATAAAGCTACTACACTCTTCTCCTACCTATTCTATACATTTACATATAAATTTTTCTCACTAATTTCACATAGAACTCATAAAGCCATAAAATTACACCTAATTTTCCTTACCTTAATTCTCAATTTCTTGAATTTTTCTTGCTATAATTCTTTCTCTAGGTTGAAGAGGAAGTGTTTTTGTATCTAGGGATGAAATTTAGGCTTTGGAATTGGAGAGAGAGGGAGCTTAGGTGAAAGAAAAATGGAGGAGAGAGGACAAAGATAAGGGTTCATATTTTGCAAGAAAAAGGGGAGGAGCTGCTGTAATTTTAGAGAGTTTTCCAAATTTTTCTACCTCTTTTCAAATGGTCTTTAAGTATGCAAAAGGAATGGAAATGATTCATCCTTTAACTATTGCATCCAATGGCTTTAAATTAAGTCACATGTCACTCAATCACCCACTTATACACATTTTACTACTCTAGAATTGCTTGTTTCTGATTATAAAATTTTAAAAATGACTTCCATATCCTCATATGACAAAAATTCCCGAATTTGACCCTCTAATTAACTCGATCTCATTTTTGGACCCTGAATATAAAATTTTTGTTCCCCGTGTCATAATGCCCTAAAATTTTTTCCTGTGTGTCATAGTATATTCAAGAATACGTGGTTAAAATTTTAACCAATTCTGATATCGTTTTGGTATACTTCTAGTTTCAACGACCTGTGCAGTCGGTTTGAAACCCAAAATTTCGAAACTATCAAAACATTGATTTTTCACTTCCAATAGGTCATTTAGGTTATTAATAACATATTTATACAATTGGAATGATTTTTGGTGATCCATACACTAATTTAGAGTTCAATCAAACTTTCAGTCAACTTTTTTTATGGTATCGAATAAAAACTTCATTATCTCGTTTAGGGATCAACCTAAACTCATTTTTTGCTCAAATTGTACCACTGAATTTAGTTTAACCCATACTTTCATAAATTACTCTTAGGCCAAACTACCCACCAGATCATACATCCTTGGATTACCCTGGCCCAAATACGTTTAACCTTTAAACTTTTCCCGATTTTCCTGCCTTATTTAACTCCAATTATCCTCAAATTTATCCTAAGGTAACTATTTATGCTCTACATCATATCATATATGATAAATACAAAATTTGGGGCATTATAGTCAGTGTTATTTTCATTTTTAATTATGCTTTTATGCGTTACGTTACAGCTCAACAATCATAGAACTCAACCAATAACAGATGTTAATGGAGATGAAGAGGGGAAAAAAGAGACTTTTGCAAAGGGACAAAGCTTACAAACTATACCTTACAAACCTAAGAATCCACCATTGATGAATAAAATCATCAATAACCATTTGCTACTGCCTCTATCTCTCTCTCTCTCTCCTTATCCACAATTCTTCCTACCCACTTCTGCAATAAGCCAAAATCTCAATTTAGGCATCCTCTCTCTATTCTTCTACACTCAATCCTACAAAACATTCCTCAGTAATCAAAACATTATCTTAAGAACACATGCACCCATAAAGATTTTTCAATTAACATCTAAATGTAGTTCAAATTTTAGAAGTTGAAAATGAGGGAAATGACACCTCAAGCACAAATGATCAAAAATTAAGCTTTTAACATTTAACAAACAGAAGAATCGAGAATTTAGAATCGAAATGACACCTCAAGCATGAACCAAGTACCAACAGAAGAGCAAACATCTTTAGAAAAAGTCATCTTAAGAACAAAAAAAAATGAAAGAAAACAGAAGAACAAAGAACAAGAACTTACCAGAATGCCAAAGAGCTGCAAATGGGGGAGATTAGAACAAAGGCCAAAAAATGAGATGATAATTGATACGAACGAGGCAAGAAGGAGATCGAACAACAGTTCATCGATGATGATAAGAGAGTAGAGGATGAGTGAAGTGGGTGACTGGGCAGGAAAAATCAAAGATTAGGTATTTGGGTTCGAATGAAAGGCAGCATAAATTAGGAATTTTTGGCTTTATAGACTTTAGTTATTCGATTTGTGGTTCGGGTTAGTTTTAGATGGATTTTAACCCGAATCTAAAATTTTCATAATTTTATTATCCATCAGGTTGGATCTATCGATTTGAATTTTGCACACCCCCTAGTATTGAGATTACATACAATTACAAAATCTGAAAATAAAAAATCTTACTAAATTAGAGGTTAGGTTGGCTATGTTTCAAATTTAATTAGTTTCTACTAATGAATATTAATCTTATAAATAATAACTATAATTTTTAATTATTATATAAAGAATTATACATGCCAAATTGCTAATAGCAATTGACTGACGGTAATTTGTTTGTCAATTGTCATCCATGACATGACTTTCATTCCCTTGTACAATTAAACTAGAAAAAAATTGAAATCCAAGTGGATGCAAAGTCATGTGAATGGAAAAGAACAAAAACTTAACACTAGAAAAGAATTGAAATTTAAATGCGAAAGCATAGTTTCAAAACCCAAAAACATATTTCGGGTTATTTATATACACCCAAAACATAGTAACATTTAGTCAACACAATTTTGAAACGATCATTCAAGCAATTAAGCCAATAAGCAATAAACAACTCATTAGTAAATGTGTAGAGGAAATGTGCACGGGAAGGAAGATCGGCAAATTAATTTACATTTTCAATTAAAAAGAAATAAAAGTGCAAAGGATGGAAGAAAGCATTACTTGGTTGATCGGAGCTGCTGGCCGGAGGAAGTTCGGTATTCGTCAGAGTAGCTGACCGAAAGGAAGTGACATTGGCTGTTGATGGAGAATGAGAGAAAAGGTTTCTCCTGCCCTTAGTTGTTTGATTTCACTATAGAGCACAAAACAAAATTAGGGATTTAGCCATTTAGGAATTTTAATTTGTTTTTAATTAAAAAAATAAATGCACTGTTTTTTAATTTAATCCAAATTCAAGCTGGTTCAAAGATTTTTGGTCCAACCTAACTTTGTTCCGGTCCAAGCTGAGTTTTTGTTTATTTCGAATTTTATATTGGATCAAATCAATTTATTCACTATTTCAAGAGTGAACCGGTTCGACCAATCAAGTCAATCCAATTTTTAATACATTGGTATTGATAAGCTTAGTTCACATGGTACGGTGAGTTACATTAGCTTTTGAATGAAAGTAATCTAGATGAAAATTAAATTTATTTTAATGGAGTAAATGGGTGTAACATAAATCTAAATCGAACATTTTTATTAAAAATATTAATCTATAAAAAAATTTGAAAAGTGGAGTAAGTTAAAATTTATTTAGAGAATTGGTGTGCAAATATGAAATGACACTTTCAGACTTGTGGGACCCATAATAAAATCCCAGCCTTGCCCTACTTTCTCCTTTTTCATTATGCTTCAAACCATTTTTTTATCTTGCTGATTCGGTAGTACCATCACCTAACAACACCACCATCTCCGGCCACCTCTAGGCGTCGTGCAATTGCTAACTGAAATGCCATCACTTGTCGTTGCAACGTTGCCCGATCACCGTAAGCTCTACCTCTATTTTGCCCCCTGATTCTTCTCTTCCCATTTTTCTCTTATCAAACCAAAAAACTTTAGCGATGTCACCCACCAAAAACCAACAGATTGGCGATGAAGGAAACTACAGCTTCTAGTGTAAATCTAGCTAGGTCATCTCCGACGTCTTTTAGATGTGCAGTAGGTATCGCTGGACTCCTGGCAATGCCGGCTTCCTTCCGGCTCGATGACCGAACTAGTGTGTATTTTGGCAAGTTTTAACACCCAACAGATCCTCATGCATTGGTTCATTTTGTACGTCCCAGCTCCAGATTCTGCAGCTTCCTCTTACGAAAATGACCCTAAGCACTCCATTCCCCTAAATATTTTTCAACACCCCCATTTTCCAAATTAAATCCCAAAATGCATTATTAATAAAAAAAAAGCCCCAATCTAACTTACTTGTGTTTATTTTTCATTATTTGGGTAACTTAAAATAAATATAAAGTAATTTCTTATATCTATAATTTATTTTAACATTTATACCCTAAACCTCCTCTAATTGAAGAAATGAGAAAAAGAAAAGAGAGAGGAGGGATGAATGTTGTCGGTGGTGAGTGGAGGGGACGACAACAGCAACAAAATAAACAATAAAAATGCAGACAACTCTCAAATCTGCATGAACTAAAAAAAGGAGAAGGAAAAAAAAGAAATGAAGAAGATGCATCTAGAATCAAAGAAGAGAACAACAATAGTGGTCCAACGGAGAATGCTGACGAATGAGGGAGGGAGACATCAAGGACAATATTGACATTTCATACATTTCTACCCTATTTGCTGCTGGTTACTCTGATTTATCTTCAAATCAGGAATAAATATGTTAGAGAATATATAGTAAATTGGAAAAGCCAACTCCTCTTTATTTACTCTAATTTTTTTTATGTATTTTGTAATACCAAGTAGTGGAAAAGAGAATAAATTTGAATTACTTTCATTCAATTACTCATCATTACTCCGATCCAAACAAATGCTAATAGTTTAGTGTATATGACATGAGATTTTCTGGAATAGTATAGTACGATATAAACCGAGCATGGTAGTAACTGGGAGATGAATGTAGCTCAGCTTAGGGGCGTTTAAATTTGATGTAACCCATTTAACCCATCTAACTCAACATATTTAATCCAATGTTCTTTCAATTATAATGAATTATTATAATCTATGCAACTTATTCTGACATTTTAAAAATATATATGTGGGTTATACGGGTTATTATATAACCCAACCAATTAATCCAATTTTTCTAATACCCAACCCAATTTCTTAAATTTAATCTACAGTCCAATTTATCAATTTCCCAAATCTCTATTATTTACATATATGATCAATAAAATAAAGCATATTCTTTTCGTCCCACAAATACATATAGATTTGTTTTTTTATATAATTCAAAAAAATTAGTTAATTTAATTTAAAAACAAAATTTTATCCATATATTTTTCTGATATACCCTTAATTAATATGTAGTATTCAATATTCATTAATATATGTTACATAAACTAAGATAATGATTGAAGAAAATGATAAAAAATACTTTTTTTTTGTTTCTTGTATTTTAAGATTATGGAAATTAAAAAAAATTGCCATTATGATTCACATTGATTTATAAATAAGAATATGAAATATAAAAAAAAAATTAACAAAGTTTTTTTTTAGAATTCTAATTAGGTTGTAGATTATAAAATAATTAAATAAGGATATAAGTATAATATAAAAAAAGGAAATCAAGAAGCTTTTGTGGTTTTGTTTTGCTTAGTGTGGCCTGAAAAAAAAATTACGAGATCCATTTAATGGTCTGGGAGACATAATTAAATTATAAGAGTTTGTTTTTTCAAGAATCAAATTTATATTTAAAAAAAATTAAAAAAATAATAACTTAAAAAAATTTAAAATTTTTCCACACAACATGTAAATCCGTCGCTACACTGGATGATGACTCTCTTAAATATGATATTTTTTTAATTAAAAAAAGAATACTCTTAGTATAATACATGACACCAATGTGTTAACGATCTGTTAAGGTGAAATTTTTTTAACTTATTTTTTTTTTATCATGGAGCCGGTGCGGTTTATACCACGGAGAAATTTGAAGCTTATGATATTCCTTAAGGTTATCAATTATTACCTTGATAATTGTCTAATCAAATAGCCAATTTCTCAATTAAAATTCACCAATCCACGAGTGATTCCAATTTTAAAGGTAAATGGAAGATCTATTATTTAAATGAAACATGTATTTTTTTATACATATTTTTTATTTTTTACATATTATAATTAAATTAATTAATTTTATAGTTTAAGAATTTATATGTAATTTTAAATTTTAGGGCACTTTTAATTTTTTTTTATGAAATTTATATGTATTTTTAAAGTTTATGGCACTATAAATATATATGCATGTGATATTTAAAAAAATATTTATAAAAATAAAATTAATGCTTTATATTTAAAAATATATAAATATGAATAATTTATATATTTATAATATAATATAAAAAATTAGCATAATTCATATAATTTTCCTAAATCAATCAACCCAATATAAAAAAAAAATTAATAATTCAGCTGATTTGGGTTGTGTTCAATCCATTTAAGGATTTATATGAATTGGAAGAAAAATCAATTATAATCCATCCAATCCATAATTGAATACCTTAACTCAACTTATATAATTCGAGCCATTAAGTAAAAATAAAAAACATAAGACAATTTATATTTATTAGCGTACCTTATGTTTGATGTGATAGATCAATTCTTTAAAAAAATAGTGTAAAATAGAATTTTTAAAATAGTAAGGAAACACTTGTATAAAAAAATAAGATGAACATGATAATTAGCCTAGCCTCGTGAATTTTATAATTTTACTATTAGAACCATTTTTTTTTCAAAAAATAGATTAAAATGTAGTGTATAAATGGGTAAGCTATGGTATATATATATATGTTTGATATATATCCCTCATATGTGTGCAACGTATTACGTACATGTACATGCATCGTTAATTGCTATATTTACATGAATTTTATGAAATAATTTTATATTTTTTTACCACCAAAGTCTTATAAAAAATTATATATATTAGTCTTCAAAAAATGTACTCATTTATTATCTTTATATGCCCTTCCCTTAGCATTCTATGTTATGCGGAGATTATGGATGTTCACGGGACGGGTTCGGATCAATCCGACCCAAATCTTTTTTTTTTCTATATATTTCAATTCAATCATACCCTACGAATAATTCGGATCCTATCTAAATAATCCGTAAAATTTTAAATTCTGTCCGAATAACCTGAATTTATTATTATTATTTTTAATTTAAAAATAATTTTTTTAATTTAAATTATAAAAAAGAAGTTTGAGCCGAATCAACCCGTTCAGATGAATAAAAAGCTACATTTTAAAGGAAAAAGAATGTGTTGTTCGGATAGATCGGCGTTATAAGGATTTAATCCGACTCGATCCACGAAAACTCAAAATTTCCAATAATATTTGATCCTAACAACCTTAATAATCCGAATTACTTGTTCGGATCGAATTATTTGAATTGTTCGGATATGATCGAATTTTGAATATTTCTATGAGATACTATTTTATATTCATGAGGTGCACGTAGTTGGTAATACAGATCGCGCTGAATGAATGAATCAATATTCGATTCTTGACATCTTTTATAAAAAGGAATAAAAAATTTTAATTGCGATGATATTTTAAATTTGAATTAATTTGTATTCGACGCGGTATCTGGACATAGGATGGTTTAGAAAAAAAAAAAAAAAAACTACATAATTCATACGCGGTGCCCGAAAGCCAAAGGAGTCTAGCGATCAAGTCCCGGAGGCTTGTTCTTTCGCAGTCATTACTTCTCTTATAGTTGGACACGTGGTCCCTCATCATTCGTTCGACTACGCCACAATGCAAACGACATGACCTCAGTGATTTTTTTTTTTTCGGAAAGTAATCGTCGTCAAGGCAATTAGAACACTACTTGAACTTTCTGAAGACCAAACTCGTACGATTCGATTCATCTCTCAACTAATAGGCTATTTCAACAATATCCCGCGCAAAATACTTTAATTCCTAAGACTTCATTGCCCTCAAATCGAAGCAACCGCCTCTATATATTTCTTCAAGTGTCTTCCATTAAAGTTTCCGAACAGATCTTCAAAGGAAAATCAGGGAAAAAATGGCGGGCCGTTTCGGGTCTGCTCCTGCCACAATGATTGTGACAAATACTCCAGCGGCGGATCTCGCCCTCACTAACGTCGCTTACTGCTCGGCGCCTGATCTCCACAACTTCGTTGTCCCTGGAACCAAACTCTTCATGGCTTTAGTCGGCGATTCCTTTGTTCTCTCTCTTTCATATCCTTTCGTTTCCATTATTCTTTTTATTTTTCCTTGATTTCACCTGAATTAGCGGTTTCGGAAACTGTTTTCCTGTTTTTGGTTTTATAGGAATTAATTAGATGACGTTAATGCTATTGGGATCAACTGCATCATTTTCATGAAATTCATAATTTATTTAGATGCTTGTGATTAAATAGATCGATCTGACATTCCTATTAGGGTTTATTCATTCATTTATTTATCTGAGGTCTATAGTTAGATTATTGTTAATTTTTTTTCAGCAAATTTATAGTTCTAAGCAATTGAGACATGGCTTTTTTGAGCCACGGATGAATTGAGTACTGAAGGAGAGCAAATATTTGCATGATATCTAATCCTGCAATTTTTTTTTAGTAAAATTTTAATCACTTATCTTCTTACACTTGGGTTTTTGGCCTTAACTGAGAATTACTCCTCACCAAAACATTAGTTCTGGTCATATTGCCTTGAATGCTATTCAACGTAGGCATGCAAGAGTTTCCACCGGTGACTCCATTTCAGTGCGTAGGTTAGTTTTCTATATTTATGTCCTTGTTTTTCACCTTACCTTTTGCCAGTCATTTAGTTAATCTTTTTGTTAATCATTTCTAGGTTCATACCTCCTGATAATTTTAACTTCGCTGTGCTTACACTTGAGTTGGAATTTGTGAAGAAGGGGACTAAGAATGAACAGGTATGCTGACTGGGTCATCTGTTCCTTTTCCTTGCTTTGTGCAAAATGCAGTCTAGGGTATGTCATTTGATAATTTTTTATCTGCTGGTTACCGAGGAAAAAAAAAAAATTGTCCATGGTATTATTGACTTTCATGCTGTTGCTTTCATGGAAGTAGCGTGGTATTGAAAGAATTTTGTGCTGTTTATAGGTGGATGCTGTTTTACTGGCCAACCAGCTGAGGAAGAGATTTATTAACCAGGTAGAGTTATTTATGTGTTGCTAAAGGTTGTGAATGTTGTTTGTGTCCTTGCTGAGTTTGGGTTCAACTTATTTTCCCTACTTAAATCTTTTAGAATTTGCACCAGACTGTTTGGTGACAAGTTTTTTAACTGACTTATAATGTTGACCAATTAGAAGGGAACTTCAAAAAGATGAGCATGGTGTTATTTTGGTATTTGCACAATTGAAGTGAATGTGCTCACAAGTTCACTGAACCGAATTTGAAGAAAAAAAATTCTAAATATTGTGAACTAAATCGATTCTCTTGAAGTGGGTTTTGTAAACTGCAATGAGGAAGGTCCATTAATGGTGCTTTTGATATCCTAGTAGATGTTGCGTGGATAAGCCTGATGGGGAATTGTTTGAGGTGATAATAAATAAAGTACATAATGGCTTTTGTTTTGCTAGATTTACGACCCTGGAGATGTTTCAATTGCAGAATTGATTCATTTGATTTATGTCAAGTAAAATTAGACTACCATTTCTGCTACAATAATGGTGGTACGGGTCCCTGAATTTACGTGTCAAATAGAAAAAAAGTTTTAAGTGGTTGAATTTCTCACTATGAATTGATTTATGAATATTAGGATTTGTTCTTTGCTTATGGCCATTTGCTGTCACATATATTACAGTAAGAGCAGGAGGATCCTCTTTTGATGTTACAGCTCTCTTTTCTCTCTCAATAGACGCAACTATCTTTTATCTCCCTGTTCTGTTTAATTGGAATTTGATATTTTCATGTGCAGGTTATGACAACAGGGCAAAGAGTATCGTTTGAATATCATGGAAATAATTATATTTTCACAGTCAATCAAGTTGTCTTAGAGGGCCAAGATAAATCTAAAGATGTAGAAAGGGGAATGATTTCAAGTGACACATACATTATATTTGAGGCATCAAATTCAAGTGGCATAAAGGTCAGCTTCAATATAGGCTCATGCTTTGTTCTTTTGCTCGTTTGTTACTTAATAAGCTTTCTAGTTCCCTGGCTTCTAGATTTTTTCTTTTAGAATTTTGAGATGCTGAATATTAACTTTTTAATGGAATTTTTTTTTGCTGCGATATGGATAAAATTATTTTTCTATTTTCCATGTCTAATGCTTGTTTTATATTTTTTGTAGTGACTTTCACCACTAATGCTTACATGCTTTGTCTGTATCCAATATGTAACAATACTATCATAAATTTCATAATATATGTTCCTTAAATGCACACAGCCTAATATTAGTGAAGGTGTTTGAGATGACATGCTGAGATGGACATGTTTGTAGAAATCAAATTTGTGTATTTAACTTTTCATATTGCTTGATCTTTTGCAGGTTGAAGTTATCAATTTTATATGATGACTTAATGTGGAATATCAATTTTATATTCTTGCTGTCTGCTGATTCTAGTTGCAAATTTCATTGATACATCAATATGTACTTATGTGCAGATTGTTAATCAACGTGAAGGTGCCAGCAGTAAGCTCTTTAAGCAAAAGGAGTTTAATCTACAGTCACTGGGTATAGGTGGCTTAAGTGAAGAATTTGCAGATATATTTCGAAGAGCTTTTGCCTCTCGAGTTTTTCCTCCTCATGTGACAAGCAAGTAATGTCATTTAGTCAAGTTGTATGTATATTATAATTTTGAAATATGTACATTTAAATTCTTAATGATGAGGAACTTGATGTTCTAGATTGGGGATTAAGCACGTAAAGGGTATGCTTCTCTATGGACCTCCTGGAACAGGAAAAACACTCATGGCTCGTCAAATTGGGAAAATCTTGAACGGAAAGGAACCTAAGGTTTGAAGATAACTTAGTTTCCTTTGTTTATTCTTAACTTCTTGAGAAGGAAAGAAATTTGTAGACTCTTGTGGCTAGTTTTATTCTAAATTTGCAATGTATTTTACTATAGTTTGGGATCTTGTACAAGAGTTTTATGTTTCCAAAGCAATCGGTTGGTGTTTTGGCATAGTGTTGATATGTGCATGAATTGAATTAGTCTGTGAACAGTTCTGTCTCTCTTATTAAATGATAATACTGATATAATATTTTAAGATTTAACAAAATTTAAAAATTAATACAAGAATCTAAGCTAATGATGAGATGGATGATGATATATTTCCCATCGCACAATCTTCTGTTCTATCACATAAAAATGCAGTAGGGAATATGGTAGAATGCACTTTTGGTTACTGTTTGGTGTGCTCATTAGATGGTTCAAAGCCTGATCTAACTGATGCACGTGTATTCTATGATGGTGCATTAGCAACCATATTATTGCACTTAATTGTTAATTGGAAATCAGCAAAATGTAAAATGTTATGGTTAAATTTGTGCTAGATTGTTAATGGCCCTGAAATCTTGAGCAAGTTTGTTGGTGAAACTGAAAAGAATGTCAGAGACCTGTTTGCTGATGCTGAAAATGATCAAAGGATGCATGGTAAGGACCTTTATGAGTTGAGAATAATATCTAGGCAGTCTTTTTTTTCTTTTCTTTTCACATAATTATATTTGACTCATATCTTTTTACCTTTCAGGTGACCAAAGTGAATTGCACGTTGTAATTTTTGATGAGATTGATGCTATTTGTAAGGTATGGATTTCCAAGTCATAAATTAGCTCTTAATGCTTGTTGTGGCAGAAAATGAGTGGCATTGCTCAAAGAGCTGTGATATCTAGCTCAAAACTCTGTGTATGCTGTTATGACATTTCTTAGAGGCTAAACTTATATTAAACCAATCTAAGGTTGTGGTTATGGAACAAGAAGGTTGAACATGGAAAAATATAGCCATTATGTCAACTACATCACGTGCACTCAGAAACATCATTTATTGTATTTTTCGTGGCTTTGTTGTGATTTCTTTCATCCTTCTTGTGATTTCATGTCCCAATGGACAATTTTGTTATATTTCTACATATTTTCAGGCAAATACTAGTATTCCATTGTACATATTTATAGGGCATCTATCTGCTTTTGGTATTCTCTTAATAGATGGTAATGGTATTATAAAGTGTGTTGCATGAGTGCAGATTCTGCTATGTCCTGTCTCTATATTGACTAACTTGGACCAGTACTGATTCTTCGACTAGTAGTCTTTTAGGAAATTACAGTATGTGCTTAGATCTTAGCTCTTGAATCTGCCTTTTTCTTAGTTCTGGAATATTTTTATATCTTTGCATGAAATGTCTGTCCATGAAACAACTCTCATGACTTTTCATTGGAAGATTTCAAGTATTCATCTATATTGGATATTTGCTGATGTGGATCCAAGCGTTTTAGTAGTAGGAAGATTTAAGTGTGACCTTGTTTT
This sequence comes from Excoecaria agallocha, assembly GCA_037975025.1. Taxonomy (NCBI): domain Eukaryota; kingdom Viridiplantae; phylum Streptophyta; class Magnoliopsida; order Malpighiales; family Euphorbiaceae; genus Excoecaria; species Excoecaria agallocha. The sequence goes on along the minus strand of CM075810.1, from coordinate 33,157,451 downwards.
GATTTTGTAGGCAAGAGGATCAACACGTGATGGTACAGGAGTCCATGATAGTATCGTGAATCAGCTACTTACAAAGGTCAGTAAGGATTTTAAGTACATTCAATTGCTTACTCTATGCACATTCTTTTGCTGTGAGCATGTACATAGATTGTCATCAATCTGACCAAAAAGACCTCTTGCTTTTCAGATCGATGGAGTGGAGTCGCTAAATAACGTTTTACTCATTGGAATGACCAACAGAAAGGATTTGCTGGACGAAGCACTTTTGAGGTTTCTCTCTGGCTTTTTCTTGTCTTGCTGTCTAATTGTCTCCTGTATAAACCTCTCATGTCGTGGAACACGACTGGCATATAATAGTGGAGGTTTGTATTTGGTTGAAAGTCTTGCGGAGGATTTGGAACTTGTAGTTTGATGTGAATAGCATAAATATCCAGTTTATATTCAGTTTTTATCCTAAATAGTGCAGGGATCTTTATTTTTAATTAACAAACCAATGAATTTTGTGCAGTATTGTTATTTTCTTTTTATGTGTTTGCTTATGGGCATCATGCTAATTCTTCTTGAAACAAATATGCTATGTCAAACTTCAAATGTAAGATCAGACTTTGTTTTTATCAGACCTGGACGATTGGAGGTTCAAGTCGAGATAAGCCTTCCTGATGAAAATGGCCGTCTGCAGATACTTCAAATTCATACAAACAAGATGAAAGATAATTCTTTTCTTGCTCCTGATGTGAATCTTCAAGAGCTAGGTCTGTGTCTTTGATGCAAGCTTGTGGGGTTTCTTTAAATATTAGTTGGAACACTATACTAATTCAAGTGTGCATTTTTATATCAGCCAGAAATGAAAATTGGATGTTGGATTATGAGATGTTGAAAATTCCTAGTTACTATTGAAAAAAATAGTAGTTCATGAGAGGGTAGGGGGATATTAGAGGTTATTGGTGTTAAGAAGATGGTTGATCCGTAGTCATTGATAGTTGTGAATTATACTATGTTTTTAGTGTGTTTTTATATGTTAAAATTAGTTAATTTAGTATTAATTTGGTTGATTTTATGATTAATTAGTTAATTTATGTGTTTTTAAGTTTAATTGCAAGTTTTGTTGTTTTTCGGGGGCTTAATTGAAGAAAATAAGGAGTAAATTGAAGAAAGAAAAAGTTAATGGGCAAAATTATAAATTTGGAAAAGAATGCAAGAATGTGTCTTGAGGGACAGCATTGGAGTACTCGGGAGAGTGTGAAAAGACACTCAGCTGAGTGGGTCTTCACTCTCCTGAATGTTTTAAGCACTCACCCAAGAAGGAAATCACTCACCAAAAGCGCAATTCACTCACCCTACTAGAAAATCACTCAACCGAGTATCCAAGGCACTGTTGTGAGCATTTCATCACTCAGAAGAGTATCTAAAGCCGCTCTCATGAGTATTTGTCACACTTTAATGATAAAAGACTTCCTCTTTGGCTGAAATTCTTTTACAACTTGGTTTAGAAAGTTACAAGGCACAAAACTTCTTCTTTTAGTAGTATAATCGAGCTATAAAAGCAATACAAACCACCAGAACTTAGAGGCAGTTAGTTAGGTGGAGGAGAGACAATTAATTACGAATTTAATCTTTAGTTTTTATACAATAGTTTAGTTTAGTTTTTCTTGTTTTTTTTCTTAGTTTCAATTCTCTAAAAGATTCAATATTTCTACTGGTGTTCCAAGAAATCATCAAGAGCAATTTTGAAACGTTATGGGTATTGTATCTTTTTTAGTTTTTCTTTCGGTCTTATAATGTTTGGTAAGTTGTTTTCTTCTAATCTGCCGAGGGAAACTTAAACTCTCAATCTTTTATTGTAATGATTTAATTTGTGCTTTAATTTAATACAAGTTTGATTATTTCTTAGTTTTGAGCAAATTCTTATATCTTATTGTTATTGGATTGATTATTAACTTATTTGATTAATAGTTGATGATTAATTTTAAGAATGATCTATGATATGTATGTTATTGAATTAAATAATTAGTATTGATGTATGATTATTTTCTGAATTTAAGGTAATTATGTGTTGGTAAGAATGGATTAATATTAAGAAAAGTTGAACTAAGAATATATTGAAGTTAAATTTGCTTGAAAAATAATTTAATGGACGTCTAGGAGTTTAAAACCGGATCTTTATGCTAGGTGTTGAATTATTATTAATAAAAATATTTAATTCTTAGAATGATAGTCTGAATAAGCTATTTGGCTTTATTTAACTAGTTTTTTTCATAATCACTTGTGTTACTTTTGATTTTGAGTTATTATAATATTAGTTAAGATGGATAGTTCTTTTAACAGAAGTATTTTAGTTATTGTTTTGTGTTTAATTTATGTTAGTTTAGTTTTTGTTTTGCTTTAATTAATTTAGTGTAATTCTTACCTAACATAGATATTTTGCTTAGCAATACATGTTCCTTTGGATATGATATTTGGGATATTAATCATATTTTTTTATATTATTAGCCGATATAGTATATTTGCTAGATGCTGGTCAGTCATGTAGAAACTTAGACTTTGTATAGTTTCTTTAAGTTTGGTCTGTTAACTATTATTATGTTTATGTTGCACTAATTTTTAATACATCAACTCTACTTTGAGATGTATATGTTTAAAAAGATGAACTGTGTCAATGTATCTATAAAAGCTGTGAAGGCTTTGTTCATAAAGTTATTGGCTTTCTGTACAGCTGCTAGGACCAAAAATTATAGTGGGGCAGAACTTGAAGGTGTTGTAAAAAGTGCAGTATCATATGCTTTGAATAGACAATTGAGTATGGATGATCTTACCAAGCCTGTAGATGAAGAGAGCATTAAAGTTACTATGGATGATTTCTTAAATGCAATTCAAGAAGTTACTCCTGCATTTGGAGCCTCAACTGATGACCTTGAACGATGCAGGTGATAGCCTTTTAAGGCAATTAAAAATTCTGTTTACTTTTTATCTGATATATTAGGAACAATCTTTTTATGTTGCATAGCCGGCTTCAAAGCAGTTACAGTCTTTGTAATGATGTTGAATCTTTGTTTGACTTTAGTATTTAACCTGAAGCTCTTGGCAGAGTTAGATTCTTTATCTTGATTGCATCCATATATAATGTCACACCTAAGATATGCCATTGCTGTAAAAATTGAAAAAATAAATTGTATTTTGTTAAACATTAATGCTTGAATGTGATGTATAGACTTAACGGCATTGCGGATTGTGGTGAACGGCATAAGCATATTTATGAGAGAGCTATGCTTCTTCTGGGGCAAGTTAAAGTCAGTAAAGGTAGTCCACTTGTTAGTTGCCTTTTGGAAGGCCCTGGTGGCAGGTATGACTGACCCTTTCTTTTATCTTTTAGAAAAAGAATTGCTTGGCTTAATTTGAGTTTATCAAATGTTATTTTCTCAAGATTTTAATTTACATGTCGCTGTCAGTGGTAAGACTGCACTGGCTGCAACCGTTGGCATCAGCAGTGATTTCCCATATGTCAAGATAGTAAGCTTTTGCCTCATATTGTATACTTCAATTATTCTCACTTTGAATATCTTTTTGGTTCCATTTATATTTAGTAGTTTTTTACCTTCTGAAGTTTTAATTCCATATTTTGTAGGTCTCAGCTGAATCAATGGTTGGCCTTCATGAGAGCACTAAATGCGCACAGATTGCTAAGGTTTTTGAATTTGCAATTGAGATTCCATTTACGAAAGCACTAAGGAAAACTAGAGCTTTTCATTTTATTCTTTCCCCACATTCAATTTGAGAGTTCCATTATTTTGTGCTGAGGCTTGCAGTTAATTATGGTCTTAAACAACAAAAATAGGCAACGGCATATCTTTGGTGTTTTATTTTCATATGATTTTAATTGATTATTTGTGCATGATGGATTTTATGACTTTGTATGTTTAATAGGTGTTTGAGGATGCATATAAGTCGCCACTAAGCGTTATACTGCTTGATGACATTGAGAGGTACGCTTTGAATTTTTATTTTTTTGGTTTTTTTAGCATGGGTCACTTAAAGTCCTAATTCCGTGCTCTCAATGAATATCTATCATTTAACCGTAAGATATTTCAATTGTTTTATTGCAGACTTCTGGAGTATGTTGCCATTGGGCCACGCTTTTCAAATTTGATTGCTCAGACATTGTTGGTTCTCATCAAACGCCGTCCTCCAAAGGTTCACTTTATTCTTACTTCTAATAGCTACAGTTAAGAAATGGAACATATTACATGATCATGTCTCCTTTTTCAGGTTTTATGGAATGCCAAATATGCAATTGTTTTTATAATCAAATTTAATATGAAAGATTGTGTGTGTGTGTGAGAGAGAGAGAGAGAGAGATGGAAGGGGGTAGCAGGCTTAGACGTGTTAGTAAAGTGCTCTTGAGCAGTGGGGTGGTTGCATGTTTGATCCTTCCTGCATCAACTAAAAATACTGCCTAAAGCACCTCACAATTCCTCTTCTTCCCTATGAATATATCTAGTCCCAAAATTATTAAATAAATAAACAGACGCAGAGAGGGAGAATAATTTCTAGGCTTTGGGGTTATATTGAATTTGTGCATACTCTCTATGGAGCAGTATTTTACCTAGGACCTTGGGGTTTGGCTGTTAATCCTCAGTGAGCTGCATTCCCAGTCTCCAATAAAAGGCAAAAGTGAAAATAAGTTTTGTAGTTCTATTGTCTTGAAGCAATGACACTTTCTGGCTGAGTGAGAGCAATTGCTCGCACAACATCTTACATCTTTATTTGATTACATATCTTAAATCCTCTACTCACTTCTTTCATAATCTTTTGGTATATGTTGTCTGGTATTTATTCTGACCTTACCAAGCCTGTAATTATCTTATCTCTTGAAATTCATGTTCAGGGAAAGAAACTTATGGTGATAGGTACAACTAGTGAAGTTGGGTTTTTGGATTCAATTGGCATTTGTGATGCCTTCTCTGTTACTTACCATGTTCCGAAACTCAAGACAGATGATGCAAAGAAGGTAAAAAAATCTTTTTATGTTTTTTTTTTGTTTAAATTTTAATATGCTGTTGAATACCATTTCCTTATCATGGTTTTACACAATTTTAGAAGTAATAATAAAGCGTAATAATTTGCTGGTTGATCTCAAAGTGTTCCCATTTTAAGATCTTTCTGTTTATTCTGTGATCGTTGGTCATCATTAAGATGCATTATCAACTTAGCTTAAAACCACAAGCATTAGTCGTAAAGGAGAAAACAATTTGCCAGCTCTTTTGGATTTTGAATTTTACTATGTAACATTATGATGCATTATCAACTTAGCTTAAAACCACAAGCTGTTTGTGTCTGCATGCTGTTTTTTCTTGATGTATACATTGTGTGACATCATGCAATTGATTCAAACTCCAAATGGGGATTATTACATGTTTTTTATCTGAACATGGGTGGAGCAGACATGTATTGGTTGTGATGCTGAACTATATAATGATAGTGCAACTGGCATTCTGTTTTTCTTAAAGGGTTCTCTCTCTCTCCCTCCCTCTCTCTAAAAGTTGGGCAATTCTTTCTTTCCTTTTAACCATGATATGGCAATGGGCTTCTAATGACAACTTTATTTAGTGCTTTTCGTTGCTTGTGTTTTGTATGTGGGGAAAACTTGATTTGCTGGAATTTGGATGGACATGGAAATGAGAGGTTGCCCAGTAATTGCCAGTATATACATGCTTTCACGTAGGAGAACTTTCTCTAATTTAAAATGCATTTTCTTTTCCAGGTGTTGCAACAATTAAATGTGTTTGCTGAAGAAGACATTGATGCAGCTGCTGAGGCACTGAATGATGTAAGCTATTCTAAAGTGTTTTTTTCTGTTCCAATAATTATCATTATAATTATAATATATATATATATATGTATATATATAAGTGTTTGTATAATGCTCAAAAATGAGAATTGCATGGGATATGGAAGTGGGGCCTCTAACAATTATTGGAAGTTTGTTTGTCAAGAGATTGGGTTGCACTCGAGAGAGGGTTTATTGGCAGGGAGCTTATCAGGAGGTGGCTTTAGATGCTTAATATATTACAATGCCTTGTTGAGATAGGCTTTCGGTGAATAACTCATTTTAATGAGTTTCTGATAGATTTTGTTTGGGATCTCCATTTTAAGGTTAAGAAATTTCCTTGCAACAATAATAATACTGGTTTGTTAACATTGTTTCTGCTGAATTTTGCTATGTAGATGCCTATAAAGAAGCTATATATGTTGGTTGAGATGGCAGCCCAGGGCGAGATGGGTGGAGCTGCGGAGGCAATCTACTCCGGAAAACAGAAAATCAAGATTGAGCATTTCTATGATTGCCTTCAGGACGTCGTGCGATACTAATTTTGAGTCTGCCCTCTTCTCTGTATTTGATTTCAGAAGATTCATTATTTTTTCTACTGCATCTTGCGGGCTACTTCCCTTTTTTTTTTTTTTTTTTCCTTTGTTCGTTTGCTATTATTCATCATGTGTTTTGGTAAGGCAGCAAAAATAGTCTCATTTGTCAATTTCTACTGTAATGTGATTCCACTTTATACGAGAGTATATGATTTCACAGGTTTTCGCGGAGTGAAAAATATGACTAGGTTTTGCTAAGATTTTTGGTTGTCCATAACAATATCAATACCAATACGGAGTCTAGGGATGATCACGGGGCGGGGACGGGGGGAATTCTTTCCCCGACATTGGTGGCGGGGGCGGGGCGGGGAATCCCCGCCACTGGCGGGGGAGGGAGTGGGGGGAGCATTCCCTGGTTCCGTTCCGTCCCGTGATCATCCCTAACGGAGTCTTTGATCTCTGCCAAAGTTCATAACGGGGTGTTATATTGGTCATTGAGTTATAGCGGTATTTAAATGGCTTGAATAAGTTAAAAGTAGGATCTATTTTATGAATTGCTGGCTGTTTACTTGCATTAAATGATATTAAATGGTACTCTCTGTTTTTTATTAAAAAATAATAAATAAATTTAAATTTAATATTAAATTATATAATTAAAATTAAATTATATAAATTAAAAAAATAAATTAAATTATATTAAAATTTTTGAAGTAACTGACAAATAGCATTTGAATTTTATTTTGGTTTATTAGTTTAGCCATTAGTGGGATGATGGTAAGGCTTTGATTAGTGGGGTGATGGTAAGGCTTTGCTAAGCTTGTCGGGTGTGGAGAGGAAATGCCGATGGCCGAGGTGTGGCAGCCATTGTCCTAAAAGCTAAAGCTATTTATTTTGGAAAAAAAAAATGGTAAAAGTTTGGATCCACAATTGGTATTAAAATTGATGTCATATGTCAATTTCTAACAGAAGCAATGCCGAGAGGAAAATTATTGGCTAAAGTGTGGCCACAGGTATGTTATAGTGGTAGTGGAAGCATCTAGAGCCAATTCCACCAGCAATTGATTTTGGAAGGAAATCAATTGGTAGGAATGGTGGGGGCCTCAATTTCAGAACAAATACCATCTAAAAGGGTCAAGAGTTGAAAGAATCACTGTCAACAGCACTAAACACCAAATTCTCAAGGTACTTCACGCTGGTAAAGGTTTAATATGCAATTTTACTCTTAAAATTTTTCAAAAATAATAATATTATTTTTAAATTTTATTTACGTTTAATATTTTTTTGAATATTTTAAAAAATATGCAATCTAACCCCTATTTTGATGTTCTCATCAGTTTGACTGAAAATTATCAGTTGATTGCTTATCCGAGATGATACGTGGATGTCAAATAATACGTCTACGCAAATGGTTGACTGACGATTTTCAGTCAAATAGATGAAAGTGTTACAACAGGGATTACAGTAAATTTTAAAGGTAACATTTATGTTTTTGAAAAATTTCAACAACAAAGTTGCATATTGGACCAAAAAAACATATGTCAATAATACAAAACAATAAAAATTAAATGGTTCCCACTGCCACAGTAAAATTATTAGTATTGTTGGTTTATTCATATATAGCAGAAGTCAGATCACAAATTCATTCAATTTTCACTTTAAAAAATTCAACAACTTTAGGGTTAATAATTATGTTTAAATTATATCTATTAATTGTAAGTGGTTAATGATAAATCTTGAAATTTTACAAGAGAAAAAGGTTGTTTATAGAGGTCGAGTTTGCACCGTAGCAGAATGAGGATGGCAATAGTATTCAATCGAATCAAACAATGTTTGGAACCCATAAGAAGACTAATTTGGTCGGATAGCATTTTCAAAATTTAGTAAGAGATTTGGAGAGAAAAGATAGAGAGAGTGTGCATCTCAAGAATGCAACACGTCCTTAAGATAGAAAGAGAGTGTATGTCTCAAGAATGCAATCCGTCCTTTAAGTGTGGGATGATCTGGTATTTATAAAAGATGTTGAAAATCACTTGAGTAGTCTATCCAGATTTTAAAATAAGTATTCGGTGATGTGACGCAGAGCAGGTAATGTATGGAGTGGATGCGTGTGCTAGTGAATTATTGAAGGGCTTGCTTTGTCTATTTGATCGGACAACCTTATTCCCTTGGTTCATATGCGCGTCCATTCGCTCACCCTCTAGACCTTAAGAGCATTGGGCTTAGGCTATGCTGGGCTTTCCTATATGGTAATCCTTTGGGCCAATTTTGGTTTAGATCCAACAAAAGATAATATTCAGCATTATTATTTATCCTCCCTCAGCATTTCAATGTGTCATAGAGATTGGAGGATAGAGATCGAGACGACCAATGTTTTAAAATCGGTGATTTGCGCCATTTTGATTCATAAGAGATCGAAAAAAAGCGAACTTAGGCGATTGGCGCCTGAAATTGTGGTGGTTCGCTCCATTGATCCATTCTATAAGAGATTGAAAGAATGCGAACTTAGGCAACTGGTGCTCGAAAATTCATGAATTTGCATCATTTCGATCTATAAGAGATTGAAAGAATGCAAACTTAGATGACTGGCGTCTAAAATTATGATGGTTCGCGTCATTTTGATCTGTAAGAAATTGAAAGAATGTGAATTTAAACAACTGGCGCATGAAAATTCATGAATTCGTGCCATTCCAATTTATAAGAGATCGATCTAGACAACTGGTATTTGAAAATTTGTGAACTCTCGCTATTTCGATCTGTAAGAGATCGAAGCAATACGAACTTAGACGAGTAGCTTTATCTATTATAATTAGATTTTAATTTTTATTTATACACAAATATAATAATTATCCCTAAACGAAGTAGTCTAGTAGATATTTGAAATATAAATGTAGTATAAAGGGTTGTTTGGTTCATGGTATGTTATGATTCGTTAATGTATTATTTTTTGGAGTACAATATTTGGAATGATGATTCTTCCCATAGTATTATACTCCATGATTTTGATCCTTGATTTAAGAATCATGGTTTTAGCTAATTTTGAGAATCACCAATTCCATGATTCTCACTTTTACTTTTACTGATTTAATCTTATTACTTTTACTTTTTATTATAATTAATTTTATAACTATTTATCTACCTATAATAAATTATCATTACTCTATTACTTAATTATTTCTATTAATGTTTAAATATTATGGACGTAATATTTAAACCTATTTATATCATGATTGTTTAAATTATTTATTAAATTTTTAAGTTAATATTTATTAAATAAGTATTAAATTTTATTATTTTGAAAATATTAATATTATTTTTTTGAAATATTAATAATTATAAAAATATTTATATTTTTAAAAATTGGAGGATAATTACATTATTTTTATAATAAAACTGTACAATACCATACAGTTGAACCAAACAGAAAATATTATAAAATTATATACTATCATACAATATTTCCAAATATCGCATCGTTAAAGTCATATTGTACTATACTGTATTATACCATACAGTACATTAATGAATCATAGGCTACCACCAATCAAACAGGACTTAAAGAAAATATTTTTGCCCCTATACATGTTTTAGGAGTGACAAATTGCAAGATTTCATTTACCTAAACTGAAAAAACTACAATAAATTTTTATTAAAACATACTGTTACAGTCAAATTAGCAAGTGAAATAAAGGAAAAGAAATTCTAAATAGAAAACAGTTTAGAGACTTTACCTTCTATAACTAAAGACTTCATATAACATATTCTAACTGAATTCATTGAGTCGGACTATTAATGTCTTATAATATATATGTAATTGTTAGTCTTTAATTGGTGTAATGTTCATTAACTCCTTTTAAATGCCTGTAATGTTTGGACAGCTGAGCTAATTGAGCTCAGGGAACATTAATTATAGACATAGATTGTCAATGAGGATTCAAGATCTTTACATTCTTAAATCGACTAGAAATTGTTTAACTATTACTAATGGTTCAATTTAGAAAAAAAAAAAAAACGTGCAATTGAATTAGAGAGCACCTATCAAAAACAAACATACTTTACGTGATACAAAATAATTTCTTTAGCAAAGAGATTAATAGCAATAGAAAATAAATTCACATGATCAAATATTTTTGCAGCCAACTCAAGAATCACATTTGCACTTGCACATCAGCCCAATTAAGAGCTTAATGATGCTTACCCCACTTTTTGCCCACGGCAAGTACTTATTTGTTTTGTACCAAAATAATTATTGTATAGGTCAGGTTATTACCTCATGTACCTCCCAACCCACCTCCCCCATACAAGCTGAAAAACGCTTGTCTATTGCATAATTTTAAGGTTTTTATTTTTCACAAAACTATATAAGGTATTACATAATTTTAAGGTATTTAAAGAAATATAAATTGGAGAAAAATATAATATGTTGACATGAAATTTGTAGGAAAATGTACGAGGGACATGAATTGAGTAGTCCTACTTATGTCAATCGTCTACTTTGAATTTTGGCCATTAATTTTTTTTTCCAAATACTGACAATTACAAAGGAAAGACATTTTCTGGCCACTAATTTTTTCTTTTTTTTTTTTTAATTTTGTAAGAATGCCATTGGTAACACATTGAACACGAGATTTTTCATTTGTTTATTTTTATAAAGCTGATTTAACCCCAAATTAATGATGGATTAATGTTGTATTTCCTTGTTTCTTTTAAAATAATCATTCTCCAAATTTAAATGTGTTTCATTTTAAGTATTTATTTAAAAGAAAATTGAAAGAGGATTAATTATCTTTTTTTTTTCAATTTTGTTCTTTTTTTCTAATTTTTTGAAACGATAAATTTAGATTCATATAAAATATATAGATCAACAAAAAGTAAAACTCTTTCTAGCTAAATATTTAAAAAATACTTGGTTTTGGGTACAAGAATTTTTTTGTTGAAGGTCATTTGAACTTTTCATGTGTTGTTTCAACTCCCTAACATATGGTACTCGATAACTCGAGATATTTTTCCTACCTCTTCTTGAGTTAAAAAAGCAGGGACATCATACATCCTTTAACCGATAACTATCTTTTAGCTAACCTAACTTCCTTCGTCCGTAGGGACCAATAAGGGATAGTACAAAAAATATTGTCCATACTACTCTTTCGATTTTATCTTTAAGTTCTGTTTAAATAAAAGAATTCATATCGTTTCATTCCAATAATAAAGGTAATTTTGTTTTATAAACATGTATATATTGCATATAGATATGTTACATATCGCATTTTCCAATGTTAATATTATGATTAATTGAATCAATTTATAAAATTATTTTTAAGCAATTAAAATTGACGAATCATTTTCTTAATTTCTAGCAAAAATGATCACGTCTATGATCTAAATAGAAACAAAGGAGCACTAGGTTCATTTTCAGTCAAAAACATGTTATTATTCTCATGCATTAACCGGCAAAAGGACAGATTTTTCGAGTGCAAATGTTAAATAATCATAATTAATTAATACTCTCTATAAATTAAAGAACCATATTAATCATCAAGGACTGGAAGGCATTCAACAAAAGAAATGGCAAGAAGTATTGAACTTGGGGGTTCGCTATCCATTGAGAAAAATTATTTTTCTTCGTCAAAATCTTGTTTTAATAATTTTAACAATCTCTTGTTATTTCCTTCATCGGTTAAGAGAAGCCAAAAAGTTATGAAAAAGCTTAAAGCAACTACTAGGGCAGCTCTAGTCTTTTATAACGATAAGCTGCAACAATTCAGAGCTGATAAACCTGTCAAACTTACAATGAATGCTAAGGTTACTGTCAGTAGTTCAGAGATCAAATATTTTGAGACAATGCTTCAATGGTTAGATAACAATGGCACTAGCCAGGGAAGGGTTATTTTCCAGCTTGTTAGCACCCATATTGATCCAAGTAAGATTCTCTGTCTCTTTCTCTTTCTCTCTCTATATATATTTATTATAGCCCTCAATATAAGGATATTTTTAAGTCTACCGAATCAATTAATTAAATGTCGGTCATTGTAGAATTCATAATTTAGTAACTTTTTTAATAACATATAGTTTATGCATGAAATAAAAATTAAATTTGAAATATTTTTTTGAAATCTTTTTTAAAAAATTCGAGCCATTTACCGTTCTATATATATAAAATGTAGATAAGTTTTCGTTATTTCTTAACGAAGTTTGTACCTTCGTCCATTTGGATTTATTTTCATTTTCTTAGACTAGTTTACTTCCACTCAGATTTTTTCCTTACTTGGTTACTTTTATTGCTTTGGATAAGCGAATCTTTTAAGCAGTGGATTGTGAAAGATTAAAGGATAGGGGGCCTGAAAAACATATATAGAAGAGTCAAAAGTTTCAAAAGGGCCACATTGTAAGAAAATAAATATTCAAATGTCAAACTGCAAGATCCAAAATAAATTTGAAAAAAAAAAAAACAAAGAAAATTGGTTCCTGTAATAAGAGATATGACTGCTACTCAAACATGGAACTTCACAACTTTGATTACAAGTCCAATTCGCTAAGCAAAATCTTGTTTGTAAGACTTCCGGTATATTTGTGTGTGTATATATATATATATATATATATATATATATAGTGTAGAATGATTTTGTTGATGTTAATTAATTTGATGAAGGGAGCATGCAACCAAAAGTAAGCAGTGAAGCTACCTTAGTGTGGTCAAAGAGCTTGAAAACTGAGGGGAAGCAAGTAACTTACGAGGTTGAATTCACGGTGGATTCAAACTTTGGGGTACCAGGAGCTATCATGGTCACTAACAAGTATCAAAAGGAGTTCTACTTGGAAAATGTCACTGTTGAAGGTTTTGTACATTTCCCTTGCAATTCTTGGGTTCAACCACAAACATTCATCCGCACGAGAGAATCTTTTTCACTGACAAGGTAAAATCTTCATCACTTGCTTTAAGTTCATTATTTCCTGGGTTATCAATATTGCTTTAAAGAAATTAAACTTAATCGGTTTCTCACATCTGGTAGGCATATTGACCTTGGGAAACACCATTAGGGTTAAAAGCATTTAGAGAAATGGAACTTGAGCAATTGAGAGGAGATGGAGAAGGAACCAGAAAACTCTCTGACAGAGTATATGACTATGATGTGTACAATGATTTAGGAAATCCTGATAAAGGATTTGAATTTCCGAGGCTCATTTTAGGTGGCGCAAATCTTCCATATCCAAGACGCTGCCGTACTGGTCGTCCTCCAAATAATACAGGTATGGTCCTTTCCATTAGGGTCTAGACATATTTTAGTGCACAACTATAGCTCGGCCTGAACCCATTAAACATTTAATTACATTTAATTTGTAAGTCTAGTTTGGTCTGAACTCATTAAAAGTCAAAACATAAGTTGAAAAATAATAGGTGGATCGGTTTGTCGAATTTCTATGGAATAACATAAAATATTTTGCGAATTTTATATAGAACATCCCAATGATTTAAAAAAATTGCAGAAAGCATATTTAGAAGATATTATGCTCTTTATATAATATTTTTTCTACTTGTTATCATTGGATAAAATTATAAATATTCATTAAAATTTGTATCATTTCAAACATTAATATGTAACTGTTACTTGTTAATATTTATAACGATTGAGTAGCTAAGTTAGACGAATTTAGGGTATACCGAATAGGCAGCTGGTTTGATTATAAATATATAATGAGTTTAGATATGAAGATGTTCCAGAGTGGTTGGCTTAACTTATACAAGAGTGTAACTTTGAATAGATCTATCACTAGGTCAATGAATTTAGTTAAGCGCTCAATTAACTGTCATATAATAGCTTGATATGTAAGAAAAATAAGTTATATTAAATAAATAATAAGCGATGAGTGTGTTATGAATGTTGCAGATATGAACACAGAATCGTCAGTGACAAATGAAAAGACGCCAATATATGTGCCACGAGATGAAGCACTGTAAGACTCTAAAATCAAAGACGTGGATACTGAAAAGTTTAAGGGATTGATAAAAAATTTAATTACAACTCTGAAAAATGTCTCAAATTATGATGGTTCTATTAAGGATTTTTCTGACATCAATTTCCTCTACAAAAAGAGAACAATCTCTAACATTGAAAATGGAAACAACCTTCAAGTGCCTTCTATTTTCAGCAGCATCTCTAAGTCCATAAACCAACTCCACAAGTTTGACCCTCCCAAGGGCATATCCAGTAAGTCCTAACCTTCAAGTTTTTTTTTACGAAAAATATGTCATTCTTTTTAATGGGAAAAAAATAACTGTTCCCAGTTTCAGGCGAAGCAAAATGTTGCTTGAGAGATGACGAATTTGGTAGTTTAACTCTTAGAGGTTTGAACCCTTTAAGCATTGAAAGGCTCAAGGTAAAATAGTAAATCTTAGTCTGATTATCAGGATTTTGAGAAAAGAAATTTGTAAGCGGAACGTTTATAATTGGATGAGTTCTCAATTTTTAACCTCAATAAATTCTTATAATAGAAGAACAAAATAATCGAAATGCTAAATAATGAGTTAATTATAATAGGTATTTCCTCCAGTAAGCAAACTTAATACCAGAATTTATGGTGCGCAAGAGTCTGCCCTCAAGGAAGAGCATATTATAGGCCAACTTAATGGAATGACAGTACAACAGGTGTTATTTAAGTAAAATTTTATACTATTCTTCTATGTTTTAGGAAGAAAATTTCTATATATAATAATCTGTATATATAAGCATTGAAGTGTATATGAACTGTACTTTGTGAATTGCAGGCACTGGATGAGAATAAATTGTTCATATTAATTAGACTATCACGACGTATACATTCCATATCTAAATCTAATAAATGCACTTGGTGAAAGGAAAGCCCATGCAACTCGGACCATTTTCTTGTTGCCTCCAATGGGAACTTTGAAGCCAATTTCTATTGAGCTTAGCCTTCCTCCTATATATGGATATATGAATATGCCATCAAAGCAGGTTCTTACACCTCCTACGGACGATACCACTTACTGGCTTTGGCAACTAGCTAAAGCCCATGTTTGCTCCAACGATGCTGGTGCTCATCAACTTCTTCATCACTGGTATGGAAAATACTTACTTAGATCGGATTTATCATGCATCAATCCATTAATAATTCACGGCGTTATAGCAAATTATGCATTTATTGTTGAATTGTGCAGGGATATATATAAACCCGGTGTAGGAAAAAAAATCTATGATAAATGTTAGAGAGAATTCATATAGGAAGTTTAAAGAAAATAACAAGTAATAATTATCTATCAAATTTGGTCACCTGAAAAGAAAAAATGCTGGTGGATTTTTAATAATGGAGACTCCGACATCCAAATCAGTATTTAAGAGGAGAAAAAGGTGGGAGAAAATAGCTTAATTATATTTAGAGTTTCGAAAGCAAGCTTAGTGAAAATGAGAAAGTTTACAGAGTCATGTTGCATTAAATAAGTTGAGTCAATTAGCACAATAATGCTGACGGTTCGTAACAGTTTATCGTTAATGCTTGCAGTCTCTGATTATTAAGCGAGTTTTTAATAATGGTTTATATTTATAGTAAAATGCAGCTTTTGAAAACTCTTTGTTATATGTATATCTTTAACCAAAACAAGTAAATAAATTATCGCTTTAGGCAAAGATCAATATAGCAACCTGATCAAAAATTTTGAATAAAGTGCATGCAGGTTGCGAGTCCATGCTTGCATGGAACCGTTAATTATTGCAGCAAATAGACAATTAAGTGCTATGCATCCAATTTTCAAGCTTCTGAAGCCCCACATGACAGACACATTGGCTATAAATGCACAAGCTCGCAAGATTCTCATAAATGCAACAGGAATTATTGAGAAATACTTGACTCCTGAAAGGTATTGCATGAAGATTACTCAGTCTGCCTATCAAAATTGGTGGCGTTTCGACTTGGAGAGCCTTGCTGCTGATCTTATTAGAAGGTAATCTCCTCAAATTCACCATAAATATATTATTCAGGCAACAACTCACCATAATCTCCTATACTGACAAAGATGTCATGCTGTTCACTAACATTTTCCTGCCATTTGAGTGCAGATGGAAGAAGTTAATGCTGAAAAAATTATGACATAAAAATTAAAGGAGATCATCCTTGTCATCCACTAAGGAACTAATAGGAACCGGTTAATCAATTTTTTTAGTTACAGTAATTAAGGTTAGATGATTTGAGTATTACAAATTTAGGTTTGATGATTTTAGTGTTACAAGTCATGAAGTTGAGGGATCCATTGTGCAAATTTTCTGGTAGTTTCATCCAAAAGTCATGGAAGAGAACTCACCCTAAGTTGTGTTATATATTACAGAGGAATAGCAATACAAGACCCATCCGAGGAACATGGACTGAGGTTGCTAATTGAGTACTATCCTTTTGCAAATGATGGTCTTCAATTGAAAAACTGGTTAAAACCTACGAACAATAGTACTATCCAGACCCAAGTTTACTCCAATCTGACACAGAACTCCAAGCTTTTTACAATGAATTCGTCAATGTGGGGCACTCGGATATATCTCAAGCGAATTGGTGGCCTAAACTCTCAAGTCCACAAGGTCTCATATCCCTTCTCACCACAGTTATATGGATAGTAACAGCATTCCATGCAGCTTTGAATTTTGGGAAATATCACTATGGTGGGTACATAACAGTTAGGCCACCATACATGCGCAGATTAGTACCCAAACATGGTGACGTTGACTGCGCAAAGTTTCTTGGAGACCCACAAGCTTATTTCTTGCCTTCATTGCCTAGTTTGCCTCAAACGACATGTTTCATGTCTGTTCTTGACATACTCTCCACACACTCCATGGTTGAGGAGTACATTGGTTGCAGAAAAGACCTTTCTACATGGTCTGGAGATAGTGAGATTATCGAGGCATTTTATGAATTTTCAATGGAGATGAAGAAGATTGAGAAAGAGATTGAGAGGAGAAATTCTGATCCCCAAGTGAGGAATAGATGTGGCGCTGGAATTGAACCTTGTGAATCTTTGATGCCAAGTTCAGGTCCTTGTGTTACTGGCATAGGCGTTCCTAATTGCATGTCAATGTAAATGAACAAGCAACTCATGACATTGCTTGTAAATTGTCAGTAGAATAATTTGGAAAAACAGTTCTGTTCAAAATATGACTAGAAAAGAAGAAAAGTTCAGTGTAACTGCACTTTTTTTGCAGTAGGATGACTTTTACATAATTTGTTCCTACTCCAATAAAAAGATATCTACCTTCCGTCAAACCATCCAGCAAAGCAAGTTCTCAACTCTTCTGTTGATGTCATACAAACTGGCTCTGGCAGCTAGCAAAAGCTGAGTTTTCTTCCAATTATGCCAGAGGTCATCAACTTGTTTATCATTGGTAAGCTTTTGCAGGCAAATAATCAAACAAATAGCAACACCAGAAGAACAAAATGTTAGCATTACATTGTTGACAAAACCTTGTTTTAGTCAAACCAACCAGTTCCATGATTAGTGAAACCAAAACAGACTTTCCTCAAGGATTGATAGATGTACAACTTGTCATCGTTGCCAAGTCTGGTTCAGGGTAAATTAAATGTTCATGCTTAGCGTACTTTAAACAAGAAAAGGAGTATCTTGGTGATAAAAGAGAACTTCAACATGGTCAACCAAACCTGAAGCCAATGAAGCATTTTACTTTCAACAGAAAATTGAAAAGAAGATTGAGAAGAGAACTGTCAATCCAACCCTATGGAATGTATGTGGAACAGGGGTTTCTCCTATGAGCTGCTCATGCTCCACTCAGGACCCATTATTAGTTCTAGAGATGTGCATCATGGTATAACCATTTTAATGACAGAATTCATTGAAAAACATTTAATATGCATACTCAAACTACACAAAGCAAGATGGCAAAATCATTCTCAAGAACAAGGAAAAATTCAATGCACATGCTATCAATTCACACACAATCATCATTTCAGCCTCAAATCCTACAAATTGTGATTGTCTGACAACAAAGATGAATTTTTTATAAGTTAGAAATATATCATAATACACAGGCATTAGTAATAAATTTAGAGGTGATGCAATAGCAGAGAAGAGAAGACGACTAGTGATAAATAGATGGAAGTTTGTCAAAGGGTCAGACAAAGGATAGATTGTATGAGACAGCAGAATTATAATTATCATTCTAGTGAGAGAGAAAAAAAAATAAATTGGTTCACGGTTTTTCATCAAATAAATTAATGTGATTGAGTTTAAATTGAGGTTGTTGATAAGAGGTTATAGAAAACCACAAT
Source organism: Excoecaria agallocha (assembly GCA_037975025.1). NCBI lineage: Eukaryota > Viridiplantae > Streptophyta > Magnoliopsida > Malpighiales > Euphorbiaceae > Excoecaria > Excoecaria agallocha. The sequence continues at coordinate 33,138,815 of CM075810.1, read as the reverse complement.
TCTTTTGACAGTAAGTTGTGGCTTACAAAGGGAGAGACTGTTATTTTCAAACAGAAACATCTAAACAAAACTACACCAACATGCTTCAAGAATTAAAAATGCAGAATATGTTCTAAAAGTCAACATTTGGACTAATCAAGAAAGCATCAAACTAAATCATTGGAAGGTCGGTTGGTGACAGAATTCAAAAGCTAATCTGAACACAAAAAGAGAAAGAGCCTTTTTCTAGTGTCAACAAAATCAGGCATGGATCAACTTTAAAATATATTGAAATGAAATGTGAAAAGTTACCTTCTATGGCTTCGAAGAAGTTTTTCAGCCTCTTTCTTTTGCAAGAAATACAATGCGGAGAGCTTGGCATTACACCAATAATCAAGATATATACCAAACATATAATTTACTTCTATATCTGTAGTTATACCACAACAAAATAATCCTCAATACATTCTCAGACTGATTCCTTCAGTTGTTGGAAGAAAAAGAAACAATGATGCTTGAGAGAATACAACTGTTGGAAAATAAAGTTGCACTCCTTGCCAATAAGATTGCCAATACCAAAAGGTAAATTGGTACCTGGAGGCAAACCCATAAGTAATATTTCAGGCAACTCTCCTTGGAACTCGCAGTCAATAGATTACTACTAACCAAATAGACTTTTTCTTTTTCTTGCAACAGTAAATTACTGTATACAGCCTATTTTCAGCTTGGTGTAACAAGCTTAGGTGTAGAGAATTAATATTCTCAATTTCAGCCATTACAAGCCAACAAATGCTAAAATAACCAAAAAGAGGCACCACGAAATCAGAACAAATTAAAGCTAAATTGTTTTACGGACAGCCATCCAGAAAACTACAGCAGTAAGGGGAAAAAAATGCATAAAGCTGGACAAGTAGCCAATCTGATTCACAAAAATTCTCAATTTCCTAAAAAAAAAAACTTTACAATTGTACATCATCTAACTTGTGTGCTTCATTATTCAGTTATGACCATTTTCTTAAGCAACTGAAACTCATTTCAACATTGTATATATCTCCCAAATTACACTACACACACACCCAAAAAAAAAAGAACAAAAATAAAACCTTACACAATGTTGTTAAAGACAAAAAGAGAGATTAATCATACTTCTCTCTCCAAGAATAAACAAGGAAGAAAACCCAGGAGAGAGCCAATAAGATATCACCAACAGTCTGTCTCAACCAATCCCAAGCCAACACATCAACTCGCCTTTCGAAATAAATCCTCCAAAGAGCCATGGAAACATGAAGAACCGTGCACCCTTTTGCGAAAAAGGACTGAAAGTCTCGATCTTTTACAAAAGAAACCATAAAAATGAGAAACCCAATTCCGAAAAGCAGCAAACCAGAGAAGGAATCGGAGGTCTGGATCAAGAGCTGATCGTGCGGGGTAGAACCCATGAGCTTCGTAGCCGTATCCAGGCCATGAGTAAAGGTATAAATTTCCTTCATGTGAAACATCATAAGGCTGCCACTTGTTATGGCGATGAGGGAGTGGAGGATGCAGATCACGGAGAAAGCCGCCGATGGAGACGGAGTAGACGGTGGCGCCGATGACGTCGACGACATGTGGGTATTTTCAAAGCAAAAATTAGGATTCGATTTGGGGTAAAGACATGTTTAAAAGAATCGAAACAATCTAAAGATTGGAAATTTGGAGAAGGGTAGGATTCAAATTCGTGAAATTGCCGACGAAGATGTAAAGATTCCGTTTTTTCAGGGGATTAGTAGTAAGAAATAAGAAGCGGGGCAAACCGTAAATGTGAGATTCATGTCCTTCAAGATAAGGATCTTTAGTGGGGCCCCATGTAATGTCATACCATAGGACTTTTTGTCTTAATATTTGCCAGGTGGACAGTGCCGACATAAACGACTGTGCATTATATCTTAAGCTTTGTTTGGATTTTGAAATATTGATAAATCTGAATAAATAAGACATCCTATTTCCCTTCTTTATCTGCCTTTCACAATTAGAGAAATATAAATCTTGAAAAATATATATTTAGATAGCCAATAATAATTCGATGTGAGTGAATTGATTTGTTACTTTTCAATTTAATTTAGTATTTAATTTTTACATAAATTAATTAAAATTAGTTTTACTTAAATAAATATATGAACTCAAGCTCAATATCCTCATACATATCTTTAATTTAACAATTGAAAACAAAAGAGTGTAATTTTATTATTTTTTTTAACAAGGTTGAGCATATATCAGTTAATCAGTCAATTAGCAAAAAAATTAACCAATTTATTAATATTAATTTTTTAAAATTACTAGCCATTAATCAGTCCATTACATTCGGTTAACCAATTCATTGATTTCATTATTTCGATTTGGTTAACTAATATTTTTCGGTTAACCATTAAAATTTATAACATAAAATTATATAAAAAATAGATAAAATTAAATTCAATTTTAAATGTGCAAAGTAATTTAATATAAAAATTACGAAATAAATATAATTTACTAGCCAAAATTCATGTTGTATGAATCAATAGCTAATATTATAAAATAGATTTGATATTTGTTAAAAATTAATATAATTGATTCTAAGTCAAATAATATTCTGTATAATATTAAATATTATTGTAACATATGCTCTAAAATATAAAAAAAAATTAATTAAATACTATTAATTAAAATATGAACACCAATATATGATAAAAAATAACTTATATAAAAGTTAATTAGATACTATATATAAATATTACTATATAATTAAAGAAAATGACATAATATAAATTTAGTTTAAAGTATTATATAAATTTTATAGGAAAATATAGAAAATTAAGGTATAAAAATATATTTTAAATATATTTTAAAATATTATTTTATGTGAATTTTAGAGAAAAATAAAAAAAATTGAAGATATAAAAATAATATATATATATATATATATATATATATATATATATATATATATATATGAATCTTTTAGCTGTAAACTAATAGTTAACCAGTACTTAAAAATTTAAACCGTAACTATCAACTAAAAATATAAAAATTAAAAATCGTAACTGAATCTATCAAATCGATTCAATTTTGGATTAATTTTTTTATTAATCATATTTTCAATTTTTTTCTCACCCCTAATTTTTAGGAGTTACATATTTATATAAAAGGAGAGATCGGTGAGAATCAAATTTGGATAAATTTAAGAGATGTAAATAGTATCAACTAAAACTTTTAAGATATTTACTATTTTTATCTGTAATTTTTATTATTTTTATAAAAATTAAAAAATATTAATTAGATTTAAATTTATCATTAAATTGTATGATTTTAACTAAATTATCAAATTTAATTAATTGATAATTTATTTTAAATAAATTAATTTTTATTGAAAATTTTGAATTAAAAAAATTAAATTATATTAAAAATTTAAAAATAATTGATAAATATAATTTAAATTTTATTCAAAAATTGTAGATAAAAAAATGGAGAGAATAAAAAATAGTAATGTAAAAAGAATTATAAATTTAAAAGGTGATTTCGGTATATTATACTGAATGAATAGAATATGAATCATTTTATATTCACTAATATACACTAATATGCAATATGTTTAACACATCAAATGAATATTTCCAAAATTTTTGATAGAATAAATGGGAAAACAAATTCCATTTGTATCATTATTAACTTTAAATGATAACACTAAAGTCCTTAATCCCTCTAGCAGTCTGGCTAGCTATAACCTCAATATGGTTGGGAAAACAAATCATAACTATTACCTTATTATTAAACTTAATTTCTTTGCTCCCATTAAAAATTAAATTGGGTGATGAAAACTGTCGTTGTCTGTTTCAGCATATATATATATATATATATATATATATATATATATATATATTCCATCATGATTTCATTTGTGAAGTGAACCAGTAAAAGATTATCTTGTGGTAACAATTTTGTATAAATTAACAAGTAAAATTCAGTGTTGTAATAACTCAGTCCAAATCAAGAATTCAAGGAGCGCTACCTAAATTGACAACATGCAGAACCAACAAGGGTTCCAGTTCTAGGCATATTTAAAAAAAAATTCAATTAATTTTATATTTACAAAGCAAAAGTGAGTTTCTTGGTTCAAATCATATAAGACTTGTCCATTTTTTTCCATAATTTAGGGTGAAAGGCCTCTGTTAATTATGAGAAACATGTATGTGATGGCCCATTTGGTTAATTATCACATGCGAGGCCTAAGCAATCAAAGGATATTATTTGATAAGGAGATGCAATTCTGCCTGAGATTACAGAAATTGATGAAAATTTTTTAGTACAGTATTTATTGCTTTTATTCTCTTCAGATCCATGAAGAGGAAGTAAAATTCCAACTATCAAACTGGTGAGAGAGTAAAAGATAAAAGAAAATTCTGTTATGTGAAAGCCTAGAATGTATATCAATAATGTTGAGGCCATTATATAGTGTCTCAACAGATTTTAAATAATCGAACTACTACCTAAATACTAATAACGTTTAGACATCTTGAGTTGGATTCAATGCTAATAACTGTACTTAAATACTAATAACGTTTAGACATCTTGAGTTGGATTTTAATTCAGAAAATTCGGACTAAATAGTTCGGTTGTTACTTCTTTATGCCTTGCAAACCAAGCTAATGCCTCTTACTTCTCTCACTGGATTCATGAATAAAATTACAGATCTACTTCACATAAATAGGATTAGTCAAGAAAAAGACACGGGCAACAAGTTCAATGAACATAATCATTGGCTAAGTTTCTTAAACTGTAAGTTCATCATTGATATATTCGGTAATTTGTAATTAAACCGGTTCATTTTCATGAAGATGTAAATTTTGCTATTAAAAGAGTTCCAATACAATCCTTGTGATACTACTAATGAACAACAAAATGGGTTACTACGTTTCAGGACTTTGCAGTAACCCATATTATAATTATTGGGAATTATATTAATACTATATACAACAAAAAATGATTAAAACAGGAGAATTGAAAAGAAAAAAAGAAAAAAGAATGACAGATAGTCTTTTCTGTGGAAACAGAACCACAATTCTCATCTTGCACAAATCTTCCTTCCCTACAATTAAATGCTTTCCAAGAGAAAAGGAAAAAGAACGATACTTTTCCCGAACAAAACTTTTTAGCTCGACTCAGTGTCCCTGCTACCAGCTACAATTTTCCGGTGCCGCCTAGAGCCAGACTTCCTCCCTCGCCTTGCCCTTCGGACCGGAATGGTCACGCCCCTCTCAGTAGAATTTTCAAGTGCTGCTTTACCGTGTGGTTCATTAACCAAAACAGCCAGCGGTGGAGGATATACAACAGGAGGAGGAGGAGCCATGTGTTCCAATACATCTCTATGGTATTTCTGCAGATAGATAACCCAAAGGGTTACAAAATTCAAGAAAACAGTTTAGAAGATTTACCATTTGGTAAAATCTACTGAGTCCATGTTTGCAAATATTTCCACAAGGTGTAATGCAATGAGAAATAAATTTTGAACTAAAGTTTTTGGAAAGAGAGATATTGAGAACTGAAAATGTATACAAGCTAACAACAAACAAAAATCAGTGAGGGCTTCAACGTAGGATTCAATTCACAGGTCAAATGTATTCTCAAGCAACTTGAACATGGTAAAGATGAACGATGCAATGCATATAGTTAGCCTAATATGGGAATATAATTATAGCCGAAGGTTCTGGAAGTGCCTCCAGCACATTGCAACAATTCCAGACATTCCCAAGGCCAACCCATTATGAAACAGAGCCTAGAACAAGGAAACAAAAACAAACAAATTCCAGTAGGACATAAAAACCCTGACAAACCATGATAGTTACAGTAAAAGAACAGCTTAATTTTGTGATTACAACTATTCAATGTGAAAAATGAGTACAAGGGCACCCTGAAAAATCAGCACAGTGCAATGTCACATTAATACAACAAAATAACAACAATAAATATCGATATCAAAAGTGAAGAATGGAAAACAAACATTTCAACAGGATTTTTTATGAACATGGACCAACAATGCAAAACTGATTTACCTGAACCACGAAGTTGCGCCTTTCACAGTCTGAGAACATGTTGACAGTCCAATTTGTTTTCGCCTGAACTTTATCTCTTACAGTGGAAAAGCTGATCTGATCCCGAGAAGTAAAGCGGTCAACTTCATTGAACCAAAGACAAGTAAAGAGATTGCTGATAGGAACATGCTCCCTAATTATAACACATCCTTCAGGAACATCTGCAGAGCCAGTCAAGAAAAGAAACTTCACATCATTAAAAAAGTGCATTTGAGCGAAAAAAATGAAAGAAATGTGGTGAAGGCCATAAAGAAGGGCTAAAGCCAACTTTTGCCCCTATAGTTTTTCGTCCTAGCCAGAAAATACCCTTAACAATTTCTTTTGATCAGTTTTTCACCTAAAAATATTTAGACTGTCAGTTTTTCCCCTGAAAATTCCAAAATAATCAGTTTTTGCCACTAAAAGCATTAAATTGGTCAGTTTTTATCTGTTTTTTGGAAGAAATTTCCAATCAACTAAAGAAATAGACTCCCTCCAGTTATAAGTGTTAAATTAATATTTACATAAATCAAATAATATACACGTTACACGTGACATATATCAAAATTTTCATTCATTTGTTCTTTTAATCCACATAACTATTGATTTGTCATTTTTTTACTAAATATCATCTATTCCATTAGCCGGCCGGAATTTTTTTCCCAAAAAAAGGACCATTTAATATTTTCAGCAATAAAAACTGACTATTTGAATATATTCAGGGGTAAAAAAGTGACCATTTGAATATCTTTGAGCAAAAACTGACAAAAAAAAATATTAAGGGTATTTTCTGACTAACAAGAAACCTGTAGGGGCAAAACCCAATAAAGAAAGCAAGAATACCACACCTACCACTTGTAATAGGAAGCTTGGCTGAGGAATAAGAGGTCAAACCCTCCTTTTTATAAAAATCAATTTGGATATCAATGGAGGCATTATCATACTTCCCAGCTGCTTTATTTGCATCAGCTTCCACAAACACATCAAAACGCTTGTAATGTCTAGAAATTGCAAAAGAGGCATTTTTCCTCCACAAGTGCCTGCAGATTAGGTCAAAAGAATAACTAAGCAGCCCAAAGTGCTACATCAATAAAAAAAAAAAAAAAAAAAAAAAAGGAAGGGGAAAGGGGAAAGGGGGGGAGGAGGAGGAAAGAGCTATCAACAATCTGTTGCTCATATTTTAACATGAATTTCCATCATTGCAATAAAGCATTCTCTGGACATGCCATTGAAATTGACTATCCTGGCATCTTCAAAACCTCAGAACCAGCCTATAGCCAAATATTGTACCTGTCGTTCTAAGTTCATTGAATAATCCATCAATACCTAAGAACATAACTTGTCTTTAAAAAAGTTAAACAGGAAATTCTTCCACCTAATAATGCTGAATAGCTAACTACTAATAGAGAATGAGGCAAAAAATAAAGACTTTAGTTTTAGATATCTATCCTACCCCTTTCCGGGAAAAGCATTCCTTTCTCTTCTCTTTTCCATTATATAAGATCTGAACCCTAGATGCACACCAGCCTACGCAGACACAAAGCTAAGAATGAGATTCAAAGAATTGGCTAGAATCCTATGATTGCCTTGAGAATCATATATTCATTAGGCAGTACAAGGGCTATAGAAAGTGACAAATGGCTGAAATACTACCAAAAGCACAATTTTTTTTTTTTTTTGGTATATATGAAAGGATGGGAAGTTAAACAGAAGTACATTAAGCAGTAAACAATCAGTCCGTTCAGTTTAGAATATGCAATGAATTGGTTACATGGAGAATCCAATTCCAGAAGATAGACTACTGAAAAATATCAAGCTTAGTAATATCATTAGACAAATCTTTTTAGATGGATTCTCAAAAGGCAGAAAAAAAAAAAAAAAAAAAGAAAGATAGGAACAGGACCTGACTTACTTTTCAAGAATTTGATATGGATCCACGACAAGTTCAAGTTTGCCATCAATCCATATGGAATAGCGGGCATTGGGAAATATCCTATGCGATAGAAGCTTTGGTACCTGTCATAGTATAACCTGGGTAAGAAGGCCTATTGAAGTAGCATGTTATATCACTAAGAGAGCCTTTTTCAGTCACAAAATTACACTAGCCAAATTGATTTCGGTGATAAAGCAAAATTTCAATCAGTCTAAATAAGAAACCAAATGCCATAATTCAAATTAACACATGTATAGTAGACTGTACCAAGTACCTTTAACTTTATGAATCTTCCCATCCATTCACACTACCCACTAGAGCATTGATAAAAGTGATGAAATGCTAATATTTAACTCTACACTATGGACAAATAGAAAAGCCAACGTGATGATGACTAAAAGTGAGAACATTAACCTTTCCATTGCGTCTTCCATCTGTGTAAGGAATATTATGAGCAACAACGATTCTCCATATCCCAACCTTCCTGCTGCTGTCTATACCACTAGTCTTCCTTAAATATGCTTCGGTTTCTTCATCCACAAACATGAAGAAGCAGACGGTCTTTCTGGAGTATTCACTAAGATTACTTGGCTGTTGGATGATATCAAAGGCTCCTGAGAAAGAAGAAGATTTTAATAAGCTATCAGCTTGAGCAGGGAAAATGATCAGTTAAAATTCCAAGGTACAGTGAATACCAAATATTGCTGAAGCAACAACCACCCCATGGCACTGCTCCATAGCCGCCAAGTCAATTTCATCCATGTCAAATCCAGTATTGCGACCAGGTTTTTTTCCTCGGACAAATCTGATTAATGCATATGGATCACAAATTAAAGGGCACAATGACAGATATTAAATGAACAGCCAATAGAAGATCCATAACAATTAAGTAACTATTATTAGGATAATTGTTCAAAAACATATAACATGGATTTGACAAAACTCTGGAGAACAAAACCTCCAGTTCCAGTCACCATGTACGAGAGGAATTACTGAGAAAAAGCGAGCATACCCACAATGCACATTCATTGAGTCTCTAATATCATAAGAGTCGCTTCTCTGCTTTAGGGTAGGATACCCACCAAATTCTGAGCCTCCAAATTCTGTTACCCTACTAGGAGGATCCTCATAGACATATGTCAAATTCTTAATTACTGGAGAAAATGAAGGGAATTGAGGCATCAAAGCAATTGCTTCTGCCACAGGGAGGTAACACACAGGGCATGCTGAAATGTAGATCAACAAAGGATTTCAGAACACCGTGTAAGTCATTTATGAAATAGCAACTCAACATCCAAGTCACCTTGCAGCATCCACAAACATGAATCAAGCAGCATCGACTGCTAACCCAAAATATTGAGAATAAAGTAGAGGTAAACATTTAGAGGATGAGGGAGAACTTACGCCGTGGTCCAGTTCTTTTCTTATCAGCTGGTGGGGGAGGTAAAGTGAAGCTATTACAAGGATGCCCTGGAGGAAGGCTGTACCCTTTGAAATATTGAGGAGGGGGTGGTGGCAAAACAAACTTCTGAAATATTGAGGTTTCATTCTCCGGATTGCTGAAAGGGACAGTGCTATTAAACCTAATGCTCGGGACATCACCTTCTTGTGAATCTTCACCTAAAAACAAGGAACAACACAAACATCACCTCTCTATACTCATGGATGAACCAGCAGATTAGTCTTGATGAGTTGGAAGATATTAAAAAGTAATATAACTAAAATTTCCAGAATTGAATGATGCATTGGTAAAGTTAAAGCAATTCCATTAGACTGATAGCCAACTATCTCCTTAATGAGAGTGAGCAACTAAATCCCTGCTCATCTAACAAAAGAACAAAGCAAGTGTTATCTATAAAAACCATAATGGGCGGACCCAAGTATTCAATTCCCAATTTAAAGAACTAATTGATAATAATAATAATAGATGCAAGACTTATACTACTAGAAATCAAAGCATGGGTCATAAGAATTTTGAAGGTTCATCAAATTCTATTAAGCATAACATATAACTATTACAATTTAAGAAGCTTTAGCAGACTAATGATAATTTGAAGACAGAAAAAATAGGATAGATATGGATGAAGAATCAGACCTTTTCCTATATACAAAACCCAGAAGAAAACGGCAGCGGAGATGATACAGAGGAACAGCATTCCAACCTTTTTACGGCCGGCGAATTTGTAGATCCAATGAAAGAATCTCTCCTTTTCTTTCAGCATCTTGGCAGGTTTAGTACGGCTTGTCGTTTGGATAGGCAAGAAAACACCACCACCGTTTTGTTGATATTGTTGATATTGTTGCAAATGCTTCTCCAAGGATCCATAACTTCCAGAGCGAATTCCCAATGACCGTCCAGTCATTGTCTCTCCTTAAACCTCTCACCACACAATACCCCTGTCATTTCATCTCCTGCTCATCCAGAATCTCACTTGTTCTTTTCCCTATAATTATCATACAAAAAAATTATTGCGAATTCACAGAGAAAGAACGCGATATAGGAGAAAACGAATCAAGACCCAGCTCGTCAAATGAGAGGAAGAACTGGTTTTTCTTGATTAAACGAGCAAATTACACTCCAAAATCACCGGAAAATAATATTGAAAGAGCGAAATAGTTCGGCCCCAGTTCAATAAATTGGCCCCAAACTAATGGGGCACCTTTAGTTTTTCAATGAAATCAAAGCTCTCTGATACCAGATTGCACTCTCACCGTCAAAAACACAGAAAATCAGAACTGGGCAATGAAGAAAATAAATCAAAACGATCTATTCTTCAAAACAAGTGTCAATTTAATAGAGGAACAGAAAATTTGAATCTATAGAATCACATATCAAAGTGATTGTAAAAAATTGAAAAAAAAAATCCGAGCAAAAAAAGTATTATATATATATATATATATATATATGTTCCGAATTTCGAACAGAATAAATCTAGGGTTTGTGATTGGTGGAAGGGTTTAGAGCAAAAATCGAGATTTGGGCAAAATCGATGTTTTCGTTCTATTTTATCAAATCTGAAAATTTTGCATTTTATCTAAATATTTTTCTTATCCTTTCCCAATTTGAGTGTAATGGAAAAAAAGGAAATTTAATCCAATATTTATATATCCTAGAAAATTTTAATTTCAAGCAAAATTAAAAGTGGGAAAATATTTTAAAAGGCTAACATACGCCATGTGCGCGATGTATAGCCCTAAGTTTTAATTAATAATTAAAAATTAAACTAATGGTATGTCATAGTCATAAGAAAAAACATTTTCAAAGATTAATCAAAGGAATTAGTGGAATAATTGCGAAGGGCCAAAACGAAATAAACTAATCAGCCATTTGTTAACCGGAAAGCATTAGCCAATGGAAAGATGGGTCTTTGTTGTCGGAAAATTATTAATTATTAATTATTTAATTATTTTTCTATTTAGTAATATTTTATGTTACTTTAGTTGAAATTATTTATAATAAACCTCAAAATTAGTTTTGAGAGAGATATTAAATTAATAATGCTCCTACCAACAACGGATACAACAACTTTTTCATGAAGGGCCTCTCATGTCTAATGCTAAAAAGAAATATTAACTTTGCAAAAGATGATTTTATATTGGAAAATTAGTCCATTGTCCAATTTTGATGACGTGGCTAATTTGTCTAGATACATTAATAATTTAATTTATATATCAAACTAAGGATAAATATAAAATTTCGTATAAATAAAATTAGTTTGCACTCTAAAAAAAAAGCCTTTTTTATGAGAAAATAAAATGTGCTACTATTTCCTTATTTCTTAATTAATTAAGGTGCTTGTTTTCATAAACATTGCTCCACAATTCCGTCATGTTTGACCGCTTTATGTGCAGTATTTTGATTAATAAAATATTGTTTCTTGGTTAAAACTGGAAATAGACAATTATTACTGGTAGAGTGCGTATATAAGCTAATCCAGTGCCGTTTTTGACTTAGCTTCGTAATTTATTTAAATATTTATATTTTAATAGTTATCTATTTAATATTTTTATTTATCGATTTCATAAATAATAAATATAAATTTATAGTATATTTAAATATTTGAAGTGCATTATTTCAACTGTATTAATATGTAATCCGAACCATTATAATAAAATTATGTATCCCGCATGCTAGCGAGATTAGTGAAAATTAAAAATAACAATAGATTAATTTTTTACTAATTTTGATGTTATGCAATGCTAAATCAAGGTAATTAGGTATTATATGTTTGAAATTTTTAAAAATAATATAAATTTATATTTTATTATTTACAAAATTGACAAGTATAATTGTTTAAGTCGTCATTAAAATTTCAATATTCAAATGATAATAATGTGAAGTTTTCAAATTATTCATTCCGTTCTTTTTTATATGTCACTTGTGAATAAAATGTAAATTTTATTTTTCTGTCACTTTTAAATTTTTAATTAATTTAATTTACTTTTTTAATTTATTTTTCAATAAAATTAGAATCAATTAGATTTGATAATTTAATTTTAATCACATAATTTAATATTAAATTTAAATCTATTTATTATTTTTTAATTTTAATGAAAATAATAAAAATGACAGATAAAAACGAACAAAGAAAGTAATAAATTAGAACGGAAATTATAAATGATAAATTGCTGGTATTGTTGACCTTCTAATCAAAGAAAAAGAAAAATTGAAGCAAAAAGTTTTTAATTGTTTTAACATTTGATCATATAGGAAATATTTACTGCAATCAAAGCCTTCTCAAAATTTTCTAAGGTTTTACATTGTACATTAGACACTTATTAATATTCTATAACTATTAATTAATATCTGTCTACAAATATTATCTCATTATGTAGGAAGAAAATAAGAAGAAGAAGAAGAAGAAGAAGAAGAAGAAGAAGAAGAAACAAATATTATGTTATTTTCAAACTAAAATGAATTGTCGGACTAAATAAATCAAAATAAATTGACTTGAAATATTATGGCTTTCAAAACAATTTAGAAAAGGATCAAGGGCAGTTTTTTCCTCCATAATTTTCACTACAATGAAAAAATACTTTTAATTTTAATTTTTTACTAATTTTTGCTTTTCAAAATATTAAAATGGTTAGTTTTTGTTTTTAATACTTTAAAAATACTGAAACGATCAAATAAATATAAAATGTTTTTTTTACTATCAATACAGAGTTTCATACTATAATAATAATAATAATAATAATAATAATAATAATAATAATAATAATAATAATAATAATAATAATAATAATAATAATAATAATATTTTTTGTACTATTCTTCCAATTATTTTTTTTCAAAATGGTATTTTATCATTAATTTAGTATATAATTTTTTTTCCTTTAATCTAATTCAGGCAAGTTTCTTTTTTATAGAAAAATATGGATATTAACGTATAAGCAAGACACATTTTCCAAAAAAATTAATAAATTATATTTTAAATTTGATAAAAAAATATATATATTTTAATAAATTGAACATTTTAGAAAATTAATAAAAATACATATTTTAGTAAATTATATTATATTCATTTCACTCAATTTCACAATTTTTAACTTCTTACATAAATTAAAAAAATAATAATCAATCCTCCCAAAAAAACCTAGCCTCCTTTTTTCTTTAGCCTCCACAAAAAAATTTAGTCTCCTTCTCTACCAGGATTTAAAGGTTTTTATTTTATTTATCTAATTTTGGGGCTGTCGTCAATTCATTTACGGACGGTAGCCCCTCTCCTCTTTCGTTTTATTTTTTATTAAATTTATATTTGTGTTTTTCAATTTTTTGTGTGTTTTTTCGTTTTTCTTTAATTTTCTCTTTAATAATTTTCAGATCGGTATAGATCTGAAGTTTTAAATTTTATTTTTTATTTTTTATTTATTTTTGGTTTTTTATATTTTTGTTTCAATAAACTTGGATCTGAAATTTTTATTTTAGATTTGATTTTCGTATTTATCCAGATTTTATTTGTATTTTTATAAATCTGATTTATTTAGTTAATATTGAATGCAATTTAAATTTTCATCATGCAAGTTTGTCTTCCATATTTGGAGGTTATTGTCTTACTTTATGGAAGTTTTCGTCCTTTTAGAATGAGTTTTTACATGGACAACAGATAGATTAAGTTTTTCGCTAAAAGCCAGATAGCCTGCGGCATGTTACCATTATCTACTGTTTTTGTCAAAAAAGTTCAGAAATATATTACAGTAACTTCATTAGTTTCGTACATATTATATACTTTTAAATTTTATAAATTTATTTGTACTTTTCAAATGTAGCTTTTATATTATTAATGAAAATTTACATTGCATTCAAAAAATAATAATAATCAATTAACATCAATTCAATAAAATTTTCATTATAATTTGTTAAATATCTGTTGATCAATTTTCTACAATTTTATATTCTTACTCTAATAATTGTCTTCTTTTTAGTGTATACATAAGGGTAAAATATAAAATTATGTAATTTCTTTATATATATATATATATATGTCATTTGAAGCGAGGGATTTCTCCAAACAACAAAAAGCTGGATCAACTATTCAAGTAAATGATTTTGAGTACATTTTTTATATGTTCTCGATAAATTGTGCTCCATTTCATAAGTGGTAATTTTGTCAAAATTTAAATTTTAGAAATTTTTAAATTAAGTGAAATACAAAAATCTTTAAAAATCACAATATATATATATATATATATATATATATATATATATATATATATATATATATATATATATATATATATATATTATTTATTTATTTATTTATGCTCTCTATAACTTTTTATTTGTCCTAGTGACACGTTTCTTTTTGTTGCTAGTCTTTTTGATTATGCCTTACGGAGGACAATCTGGCCCAGTTGAATATTCAAGAAAATGAAGAGGAAGGATGGCAACTTGATGAATATGAAGCAAAAAATAAAAATCATTTTTCTCTTTGCTTGGTTGGTCATTTTCTTATGGAGGCTATTATCAAATTTGATCACATGAGAAATACATTGGCGCTTGGAGTAGTTAGCATTTCACGTATAGGGGAAGGTAGATTCTTATTCCATTTTTTCTACGAATATGATCTGGTTCGAATAATGGCAGGCTCATCTTGTACTTTTAATAGACATTTATTGGTGTTTCATAGGATACATATCGGCGGACCCTGTTAAGCAGGCCAATTGGGAGCCATAAAAATCCTAAGTTGAAACTCTCGAGGACCGGGCAATCCCTAAACAGTTAGAGTTTTGAAATATTTGATCTTTCATATCGTTTTTTTATTGAGACTTTGGTTTATAGGAATAAAATAAAGGAGATTAAAGCTACTTTAAGGTTTGTTGGTTGTGTTGCAGTGGATAGTTTGGACCGGGGTGGTGGCCTTGCTTTTTTTAGGCTGAATCTATCAATGTCCACTTGACAATTATAACCAAAATTTCATTAATCTTTCCATCACTGGATATAATGGGTTGAAGTGGATTGTAATGGGTTTCTATAGTTTTGCAGAGAGAAATCGAAGAGTGGACTCATGGAAGTTGCTCCTGCAGCTGAGCTTGAGGACAAATTCGATGGAGCTTTAGCTGGTAGTAGGGAATTTTAATGACCTGTTGGATTCAACGGAGAAGTTGGGTGGCAACACTCATCCTAATTACCTCATTGATGGCTTTTAAGTTGTAATTGCAGATTGTGATCTAGCTGACCTTCCTTCCTCCGTTTCTATATTCACTTGGTTCATATTTTACACTTCTAACATTTAGGTGAGGGAGAAGTTAGATAAAGGTATAGGCAATCTTTTTCTCCTCTTCGTTCCCTAATTGGTTCTTGCATAATTCGGTGGCTCCAATGTCTGACCATTCGTCACTCTTGATTGAGTTAGAGAAATCTTTTAATCTTTAGTGGAGAAAATATTTTAGTTTTGAGAATAGTTGGCTTGTGGAACTCGATGTAGTAGAGGTGGTTAAAAGAGGTTGGAAGAGCTCGAGATTGTCAAGTTTGATGAATCAAAAGTGGGAGTGTTATCATTGTTTAGAGGAATAGGGTTAAAAAAGGAATAGATCTATGAGGTTATAAAAAGAAAAAATTGAGAGTCAGTTGAAGCTAATTAGAGATGATGTTAATTTGGGCAAAACAAAGCATTTCAAAATGCTAAAAGATGAATACAATATTATCTTAGAATAGGAAGAATTCAAATGGAGTCAAAGGGCAAAGATTTTTGAGATGAAATATAGAGATCAATCTTCAAAGTTCTTTCACTTACAAGCTAAGGCAAGAAGGAAGAAGAATCACATTGCAACCCTTAAAAATGACTTGGGCAAGTGGGTTAATGATGGTGAAGAGTTTAGCAAGCTAATTGGGGAGTATGTTGCTGATATTTTTCGTGGCACTTATTCAGATTGTTCTTGGATTGCTGATGTGGTGGAAAGCAAGGTGACAGTGGCTGATAATGAATTTTTGCTATGCCTATTTTTGGTAGAAAAGTTTCAAAAAGCTGTGTTTCAAATGAATCCTAACAAATCTCCAGGTTTAAATATCCTTAATTTTGCATTTTTTAAAAAATTTTGGAGCATTATCTAATATGATATAGCAAGAGGGTTACTTTTTATTTTCTCAAAAATAAGCCAACTCAATGAACCAGTGCCTAGAATAATAAATTTTTATCAAGATCTGGCAAGGAAATGCTTTTGAAGTCTGTTGCTTAGGCAAATTAGTACCTATTGTATGAGTATATTCTTATTTTTTTCCATATATGATGAACTGTAAAAAAATAATGAATTCATTTTGGTGGGGCAAGAAAAATAAAGGGAGATAGAAATATGCTTTGGTTGGCCTGGATGAATATGTGCTATAGTAAAGAAAATGGAGGTTTGGATTTTAGAGATCTTTATTGCTTTAATCTTGCAATGCTTGCCAAATAAGGTTGGTGCTTTGTTGCTAACAAAGATACTCTTACTTTCAGATTTTTCAAAGCCAAATATTTTTCTCAAAGGAATTTTCTTGATGCTCAACTGGGCTCTAATCTCAGTTACAGTTGCAAAGTATCTTTAAGGCTAAAGATTTATTATAAGATAGAGTGTGGGAAATGAGAATTCTATTTTGTTTAAAAAAGATATTTGGATTCCTAGAGAGTCTAGTTTTTTTGTTGGTGATGGTACTGAATTCATGGATAATGATGTGAGGGTGAGTGCATTTTTTTAAGAATGAGGGTAAGGAGTGGGACATAAATAAATTTGTGAAATTTTGTAATATGGATGATGTTTATGATATCTTAAATATTCCTTTATTTATATTTCTTTAAAAAAGATAAGCTTGTGTGGAATTTTGATAAAAGGGCACTCATACTGTGAGGAGTGGCTATCAAGTGGCAATTTAGGGGCTAGAGATGCTCAACTTCTACACAATAATATTTGGAAGTTAAAAATTCCTCTTAAGGTGTAGCATTTTGTTTAGCGATCTTTATGAAATATCTTACCTGTTCGGGCTAAGTTAGCTCAACAAAGAATACCTATTAATACACCTTTGCAATTTATGTAATAAGGAAAAAACTATTGCTCATGTCTTGTTTCATTATCATTTTGTTAAAGAGGTGTGGGCTTCTTTTAATCTTAATTTTTCTACTGGTGATATGGATTTTGATGTGTTGTTTACTGAGTTATTGGTGATTGTTGTTAAAGATAAATTTGAAGAAGTGTACTTTATGTTATGGCAATTGTGGAATGTTAGAAATAATTTGATTTAGAATAATGTTTTAATGGCCCCTCATATAGTTGTTAATATTGCTTTGAATTTTCTTAGCAAATGAAAGGAGGCAAAAAAATGTGTTTAATAATGTTTTTGTGCCTCTTAATTGTAACACCTTTATCACTAAGTATTGTTCATACAAAGATCGACTATCACTGATATCATATCAGCGTAACAATTACAAGATATATTGCCATTGGCAGTACGGTAAATTTTTTTTTAACATCAAAAACACTTAAACACAAAACATGAAATCAACTCATAATTAGAAATGCTTACAGTCTATACTGATACTTTCATAAACAATAAACCTATTCATACAAGTCCTTTAATTACATTCCAACACATACACAAATATACATGCCATGCCTTCAAGCCACTAAAATCTGCATCACTTTTCATCACGATCATCAACAAGATCTTGGCCACTTCAATACCTTTAGTCTTCAAACCTGCGTGCAGCAAAATACTACTCACTGAGCATAAAAAATATAAGTGGTGGATACATATCCTAAACTTTCCAAACCTTTAATCAAACATGTACACATTCTTATTTCCTACATCAAATAACTATTATTCCTATTAACATACTTAGTTAAATTATTTTTCATAATTACTTTGCTTGCACTATAACCAGTCATCTTATAACTAGGGGTGAGCATGGTTAACCGAATCAAAATTTTAGATTTATAATTTTTACTTTAAAAATCGATGGTTAACCGATCCAAAATCGAATATATATATATATATATATATTATGAATTATATTTTAAATTTTACACTTAAATTTTTCAATTTTTGTGTAATTTATAAATATTATGATATATAATTTTATAAAATATATATATTTTTAGTAAATAAATATTAAAATTATGTGCATATATAGCGTTCTGTTATTAGTTTTATATTGAATATTTTTAATTTTTATAATTAATTATGAAAATTTTATTTTTTTATTATTTTAATGGATATTGTATTTAATTAGTATTTTTTTCATTTTAAAGCATTTTTTAACTATTAAAAATAATCTTATAAGTTGTATAATTTATTAAATTTATATATTAAAATTTTTTAGTGGTTAACTAATAAACCGATTAGAAAAATCGAGTTAAAAATTGAAACCGATATAGCGGTTAACCGATAGTAATTAACTGGTTTAAGAAAATTGTTAATGGATCGGTTAACTGATCCATGCTCATCCCTGCTTATAACAATTTCTTTTAATTAGCTTTAGTTATTTACATAAGAACCATACTACTATCTTCCCTCTGTCCATTTGTTCCTTTACCTCCATATTATCTTTATCTTTTCATTACCTAATCATATATTTAACTAATTTGCTTTTTAATTCCTTCATTAACACTATTATTAACAATTTACATATTAGTCCTTAAACTTTTAAGTAGTGACAATAGTACCTTTTAATCTCAAACGTTACTCTAGCTAATACTTAATCCTAGTAACATACTTAAACTATTATTAATCATACATTTACCATCTAATTCTACATTATCATTCAAATACCCTATAATCCTTATATTAACATTCTTATGATCGATTTACAGTCTAATCTCTCATCTTTTATTAGTTCACAATTTTGCCCTCTTTTTTTCATTTATTTACGATAATGCCATTTTTATTCTTCTTTACTTACTTCATTCATTATTTGACTTACAATTTACAATTTGGTCCCTAAAGTATTACTTTGATGTTAAAGTACACTTTGGTCCTTATTATTTATTAAGTTATACATTTATCCATTAAATTTAGATCTTCACCTAAATCTTATTATGGTTAATTACATTTTAGTCTTTCAAATTCTATTAAATTATGGTTTTACCCTTCCATTACACTAAAATTACATTTGTGCCACTAATTACACATAATTTACATTAATTCACTATGCATCATGTAAAATTTCCGTTTAGTCCTAAACTTATACTTTATGAACAATTTCACTTTTAGTCTTTACTTATATTTTCAGTCATCTTATCATTTAATCTCATTACTAAGTATAATTACAATATTAATTTTAATACTTTCAAATCTTTACAATTCAATCCTTTTCATTTCTTCTCTTTTATTACTTATTTTTATTCATTTCATTTATCACTTCTTATTTATTCATTTCATTTCTTTCACTTTTTACTTTATTAGGATATTTTACCATTATGCCCCTAGTATAATCCCAACAGAAATCTGTAAATCAGATATAAGGGATGTGAACCCCTCGGATCCACCGTACAAACTGAGAAATGATCCCAAATGATCATTTCTCTATGGAACAGTATACAAATACTATGAAAGATTATTAAGATCCTACCATAGTAAAATAAATTTTCATGACTTACACTATGGTATGAGTGTCCTTATGGCTAGCCAAACATATTCTGAACTAGATTTGGATCGCCAAACTACTAAGGGCAACAAAATTCCTTACTTAATTCAGAATCACTTTTCACATTTTTTATATTTCCATTTGCTATTTCATTTTAGTATACTGTCCATTCAATTTTTTCATCACTTTTACACATCTTTTAGTATACTGTCCATTCAATTTTTTCATCACTTTTACACATCTGACTTTTTCACTTACTTTTGCATTTCAATAAATTAATTACTTGACTTGTCCATCATTTTTATACATTTTAGGAATTATCTCTTCATAATCCATCTATTTCATTTATTACATGAATTATTTCATCATAATTCAATATTTTCACTTATTACATAATGCAATTTCACTTCTTAAAATATTCATATAAATTCCATAAATTCCATATGTAGATAATCACAAATATTTCATTATTGCCATCTTATCTCATAATGGCTATGTTTATTTCACAATGGGGATATTCTTAACATAATGGCTATTATCAATTCATGCCATATCTTTACACAATCATGTTTCTCATTCATAAATATAATTCAATTTCATATTCTTTATATATATAAAATTAAACATGCTCACATTACTTTTATTTTCTTCACTTTATTTTCTTACTTACTTAGTTTCTTCTTAATTACACTATTACTTAACTTTAAGTTTACACATTTTATTCAATGCATAATGTTTCCATATCCACCTACTATTCATTTATTTTGCTACCACTTATACATTTAATTTCTTTACTACTTTTCGATTCTATTTTACTTATCACTTCATTTATCATACAATTATCTTCATTTCATCATAATTAACTCTATTACACTTAATATCCCCTAGGTATACAATTAACATTCCTTCCTCCATAATTAATTTCTTCCCATTTATCATTTAACTCACTTAATTACTTACTAGTTAACCTTAATACACAATTATTCATCATAAAACATTAAAGTATACCCATATATACCAGCAATATATATTTGGCCAACCTACTATTTTCCATCCACACTTTCTTTTCCACTTTTCAATTTCATTTTACTAATTAGTTTATTCTAACCTTATTTACATCATTACTTCACCTCAAATTAGTATTATTCATAACTTTACTTATCACATAATGCATATTTAACATATAAAAATATCACATTTAAATATTGAATATTCCAAATAAATTGCCCCACACTTCACTTCACTTATACATTTATTTTTAAAGCATTTCTATCGAAAAATTCACAAAATATACCTATATATACATTCGGCCAACCCTAATCCATTCCATTCAACTCACTTTTTTTCATTTTAATCACTCAAACTATCATATTTAACCTTCCTAAACATAACTATTAAGTCTAACTCCATTAAGCATGCATTATACACACATATTCATTACAAGCATAATCATCCACCCATAAAAATCACATGAAAATTGAAGGATAATATATTCACTTACCTCAAAAGCTTAATCTCCACTCTTAAACTTCTATTTCTTTATCTTAAACCCTTAGAACATCATCTTTCTCCTTTGTATCCTAAAGTGGCCGAATATAAAAATCAAAGAAACCACCATCAAAATGCTTTCTTAATTCAATATAATATCATAAATATACTTTACACATCTCAAACTACCTGTTTAAGCCTTTAAATCAATTTAAAAATATCAATTTCACATACCTCAAATTTGTACCATAACTTTCAATCTTTGATTTTTCCACTTCTATTCCTTTAAATGAAGACTAGAGGCTTTAATTATTAATTAGAGAGGCTGAATTTTGCTTAGAAAGCTTGGATTTAAGGAGAAAATTGAAAGAGATGAGAAGAAATCAATGATGAGAATGGGAGAGGGAGCTTCGGCCAACAAGAAAGGAAGGAATAGTGGAGACAATTGTAGTGAATTCTGAAAAATCAGATATTTTTGGCCTTATATAGTGGGTTGGATTTGGTCCAATCATACTTGAGCCCAAAATGCATATAAAGTTCATTATCCAATCCAAAATTATTTCTCTCACTTTCCAACATCTATTTCTCCCAAAAATGATTCCATAATTCATAAAATATATAACTTAGCCTATATACAAAATTTCACCTCAATTGGAGTTCATTTTCAATCTGGTTCATTCAAACTAGTCTGACTATCAAATTTTTGATATTACCATAAAATTATTTTTTCACAATAAAATAATTTAAAATATTATTTAGGGTCCATTTAGAACTTTATATAATTTTTAAATATCATTTGCTATTTTTAAAGTGTTTGTTAAATGCACAGTCAATCGATTACTATTTAAACTGAAATTGTTATTTTTTTCTTACTTTCTAAGTTCAATTTCTCCTAAAAATAATTCCAAAATTCTTAAAATATATTCATTAGGTTTCATGAATATTTTTGAATCAATCGAAAATTATTTTTCGATCTGATCTACTTTTACCAATCCGATAGTTCGATTTTTCGTGTCGTCGAAAAATTATTTTTTTTCTTTACCATATGATTCTATTCATTAATATGTGCGTGTCCCTATCTTCAGATTATTTTTTCTAAGATCCGTATCATATTTACATCCCAGTCAAACTTCCATTCAAACAGGAAACTATTTGAACCGAAACCGTGACTTTTTTCCTATTTTTGACTTTTGATGATCCATTTGATCTCATTTTCAGTCCAAATTACATTCTTAGACTCCAGCTAACCTCCTCTTTCAAATTGTCCCATAAATTATTTTTCAACTCTAAAAGACTATTCACCTTGGTATCACTATTCATGGCCTGAAAATCAGTATTCACGTCTAATTCGGTATTTGGGCTATTAAAATTGTTTTCCACCAATAAAAACTTCGTCCTTAAAATTTACTTATGTATTATAATCACCATACGATCACTTTGTGGGGTATCTAATTCAATAACCGACCAATTCATTTTCCGTTAACTTTTATATTTTATGATCCTTGAATCCAATAAACTTAGGCAATCCTTATATCCCTTTATAACTTATAGTCACTCCTAGCATCAATACCTACTCATGGTACGTATACATATCATTCTATCCTTATTATACTAGATTCGATCTTAGGACCGGCTAAAACTTTACTCTGATACTAATAAAATGTAACACCCTTATCACTAAGTACTATTCATACAGAGATCGACTATCACCGATATCATATCAGCATAACAATTATGAGATATGCTGCCATTGCTAGTATGGTAAATTTTTTTTTCAACATCAAAAACACTTAAATACAAAACATGAAATCAACTCATAATTAGAAATGCTTACAGTCTACACTAATACTTTCATAAGCAATAAATCTATTCATACAAGTCCTTTAATTACATTCTTATACATACACAAATATACATGCCATGCCTTCAAGCCACTAAAACCTGCATCTCACTTTTCATCACAATTATCAGCAAGATCTTTGCCACTTTAATACCCTTGGTCATCAAATCTGCGCAAAGCAAAACACTACGCTTCGAGCATTAAAAATGCCCAATGATGGATATATATCCTAAACTTTCCAAACCTTTAATCAAACATGCACAAATTCTTATTTCCTACATCAAGTAACTATTATTCCTATTAACATATTTAGTTAAATTATTTTTCATAATTACTTTGCTTGCACTATAACCAGTCATCTTATAACAATTTCTTTTAATTATCTTTAATCATTTACATAAGAACCATACTACTATCTTCCCTCTGTCCATCTGTTCCTTTACCTTCATATTATCTTTATCTTTTCATTACCTAATCATATATCTAACTAATTTGCTTTTTAATTCCTTAATTAACACTATTATCAACAATTTACATATTAATCCTTAAACTTTTAAAAAGTGACAATAGTACCTTTTAATCTCAATTGTTACTCTAGCCAACATTTAATCCTAGTAACATATTTAAACTATTACTAATTGTACACTTATCATCTAATTTTACACTATCATTCAAATACCTTATAATCTTTAAATTAACATTTTTGTGATCGATTTACAGTATAATCCCTCATCTTTTATTAGTTCACAATTTTAACCTCTATTTTTCATTTATTTACGATAATGCCATTTTTATTCTTTTTTACTTACTTCATTCATTATTTGACATACAATTTATAATTTGATCCCTAAAGTATTACTTTGGTGTCAAAGTACACTTTGGTCCTTGTTACTTATTAAGTTATATATTTATCCGTTAAATTTAGGTCATTACCTAAACATTATTATAGTCAATTACATTTTAGTATTTCAAATTCCATTAAATTATGGTTTTACCCTTCCATTACACTACAATTATATTTGTGCCACTAATTACACATAATTTACATCACTACAAGAAAATTAGTAAATAGCAACGAAAATTAGCAATCGAATTTATTGAATTTCCGTTGCTAATCAAAATTAGCAACCGAAAATAGCAACGAAAAATTCGGTTGCAATTTTGATGGTTGGTATTTTAGCAACCGAATCTTTTTTCCCTTGCTAAATTTAGCAACAGAATTTCAAATCCGTTGCAAAATCCAACCAAGGTAGAATGCAGTTAACTGGTCAAAATTAGCAACAGCAATTAATTTCCATTACTATTTTTAGCAACGGAATTAACAGTTCCATTGCTATTTTTAGCAACAGATTAGTAATTCCGTTGCTAAATTTAGCCAGTATTATGAAAAAAATTTATGATGGAATATTCATTTCAATTCCGACACTAAAATTATTATAATTTTTTAATTATTATTTTTTACGCAAAATATATATATAAATAATACATTACAAAACCACACTATCTCTGGACAACATTTAAGCAAGCAAATGTAATCAAATTTATCTGTAGTGTTATCAATCAGAAAATAATACCTTTAACAACTGCAAATAATTATCTCATTCAAGCTTTTTTCATTAATTGAATGCGAATTATTTACTCATCTCAAAATTACAATTCCCAGATTGCATAGCTACTGCAACAATGTCTGCACAAGTGACCAAGAAGCGTATGAACATAGGAAAAGCACACCACAAAAAAAAGTATGTGAACAACTATAAGTTACAAACTGTCAAAGATAAACAACAAATTTAACCTAAAAAAATGTAGATCAAGTACAAGATGCAAACCATCAAAGGTTAGCTACAAATTAAAATTATACATCCTAAATCCCAGAAGCTGGTTAGTTTTTTATCAAGCTTAAGACTGAAAAAGGAAAGAGGCAAAGAATATTAGAAATGACAATGCCTGAAGGAAAATGACGTGCATGTATGAGGTAAGTGGAACTTCACCGATTGCTGTCAACATTTTTAAAAGCTTCTCCCAATTATGTTATCACAGATCTGTATCTTATTCAGATTTCTCTACATATATCATCCATATGTTTTAAAGTAGTTTTAAAAGCGGCATAAGAGGGTAAGATGCATATATGTGCCATGACAAAGTAAAATGGGCAAGGATGCAGCACGCCTCATTGGCTCATGTGATCCTTCTATTTGATTCCTTAAGTTCCTGCATTGTAAGTTGTAACAAACTCGATCTTAACAAGAAAATATGGGAAACTTTTCTACACAAAAACATAGTTTTATGATTATTCTTTGTATAACACTTTGATAAATGTATACTCATCCATATATGCATAGGTACTCATTTTCATTTGATATGTGTCTAAAGCATGATACAGAAATTACTAGGGAAATCCATCAGGAGAGAATTTAAGGTCATACGTCATAGTTATTTCTTAACTTGGCTCGTCATAGTTATTTCAAAGTACCATCGGTTGGCTCTGTTGACAATAAATTTGCGATATGTGAAGCTGAAGAATCTAACCCTTCCCAGTCATTAGGACTATTCTCTGAAATCTCACCCACATCACACCCTGCATGAATTACACAAGCTTTTCAGAAACTTTCCTCTTGTTATAAAAGCAATGAAAAGTTGGATTTAACTATCGAAGGGACTGATCTTATATGCAGTGTAAGGAAATCCACCAAGAAGTGTCACAGGACGGGTAGGAGCAGTTGGACAAATCCATTTAATCTACATAACAAATTATTATAGAAAAACAAGAAAGGGAGAAGAAATATTAATAAACTTATTTCACTGATAGGAAGAAGTGTTAATACATAAATGCACGAGAACAACCAAGATAACTATGCTTACATTTGGAAGAGGAAGGTTTTCTAGGAGCTGGGACCAGCTGCAAAAAAAATAAATTAATAAATTAAAGGATAAAATGAGATCACATATTGGCTAAACTTGGAAACTGGAAAGCATCAGGATAATAAACTGTTATAAATTGAGAATGCATTTTAAAGTGGAAGCAACAGTTGCTTATAAGTTGACAATCTACAACTTTTTCAGAAATTGAGACTACAATACTTGAGCAAAACTGTGCAAATAAAAAACAACTAAAAGAACGCAAATTTTGATTGGATTGGTGGTTAGCATTCACTGAATCCTCCTTTAAGCATTCCTATATATAAGATTTTAAAAATGATCAATAGCAATTATATGTGTATATATCCTCCAGTAAAATTCCAACTATGATTGTTTAGCTGTCATAATTAGTGTGAGAATTACCACATAAGAAATTAGCCCAACTCCATTTCCAATTGATAAATAGCTTCAACTATTTTTGTACTAATATTTGGAAGAAACCGAAAATTCACTTTTATATTTGTCATTCATATATATATATATATATATATATATATATGACAAAATAAAAAAAAATCATTTATCTGAAAAATGAATTTAAAAAAAAAGATAAGCAAGAGAATAATGGTAATGATTAACAATTAATTTGCAACAACATTATAATTAATTATGATAACAATGTCATGTAATGTGCAGGACTGTTGTTGATAAAATTATAATTTGATTTCTATTTATACTGGAAACATTTTATAATTATTAGTCATGTATTTGTTTCAACAACAATAATGAATAAGTAAATGCATTATAATGGAACCCCACCTACCAATTTATTTGTGCATGTGTGTTTACACCAACTGAAATTAGCTCTGTTATAATTCCTAGAAAAAAATCACGTTGAAAGAAAAGTCTCCCTGACTACTTCTATGCAGACCAGAAATGAGGAAAAATAATAACAAAAACATTAAGGGAAAAAAAGAGCATCATACAACCATGAATTATGGCAACATTTATATAGGAGAAATCAGACCAAGTACGCAAGAAGGATTTGCACCATTTAAAAATTGCGCAAGCATGTAAATATTCATCATCCATCGTAAGACAAAATGTGAGAATTACCACATAAGAAATTAGCCCAACTCCAATTCCAATTGATAGTCTTCCGATAGCCAGCCATAATGCATTCTTTTGAACAATTATTATTCAATATATATCTCAACAATTCAGTCCAAAAAGTCTATTAATTAAATCAATATTAAGAAAAATTAAATAAAAACCTGTGCAAAAGCTTTTGCAAGCCACCCTGGAGTGCAGAAGAATTCAGATAACCACATTGTCTGCTTCACAGGAAAAATGAAATTAAATTAATTGAAAACAAATTGAATTTATGGAAAAATTAATTAATAAATATACTCGTCTCCGACCGATGGCATCGGCTATCTTCCCACTTAAAAGTGCACCTACCAATCCTCCAATCGTCATTATCGAACCAAAAACAGAGTATTGCAAAGCATAAAAAACAATTAAAATTGTTAATTGATAAAATTAAAGAAATGAAAATGAAAAGTTTGAAATAATATCAGTAATAATAAAAAATATATTAACTGCTGCGTTAGAAAGGCCCAAGTCTTTCATGATTTCGGATTGTGCAAGTCTATAGAAATTGGTTTTCAATTTATGTATATTGCATTTCCATATGCAGTAAATCAATCAATAAGCAAATGCCTCTTAACTAAATCACTTATGCTGTGGAACTAATTTAATTAGATCAAGTTGGCACAACTGAAAGGACTGCAGTACTAGTGGGCCCAATAAACATTCAACTTGGATGAGCATATGTAATATGAACCTTGTCAACCTAAGAACACCGTATGTAGTTCCTCATACCACAAGCAGCAAACCACAGTGCTTATTAACTACCACCAATTGCTATGAGATATCTTAAAAATTCCACGACAGGAATTATTTGACACAGAATACCCCAACCAACAAGATGTTCATAATCTGAAACTACTGACATCATTAATGCATGCACATATTAAGTCAATGTTTTGGTTGTCACAGTCTAAATTTTGCAAGCCATCTTATAGCATATATAGCAACCATTCCATCAACTGTGTAGTGAGTGCAAATGTCAAAACCAGTATTATTTTATATTTAGCACAGGTAATTGTAAATGTGTCCAGCTGTTATATTTTAAAGATGCATTTTTCATATTAAAATATTTCAAAAAATTGACTATATTTCAACTTAAATAAGATTTTGTAACAATTTATGCATAAATAGCAGTTTTTGAACATAATATCTGTATAATTTGATAGTGTTGAACTAGTCCTTTTCATATTATGAAGAAAAGAATAAATAAACAACAAATATTTTGTCTTGTGCAAAAATATCAGAAAAATAATTAAGCTTATATCATAAAAGCAAACGTACTAAATCATTATATTGTCCTCAAAACATTTGTGTCCATAATACAACTTTGTCCATTCATGTACTACATTGCCAATCAAAAACTTTTGAAAGGAGGCAATTGACTAGACCAATCCAGGCTAATAAGACAAACAAATTAGTGAAAAAAACAAACTGTGTATTGCCGAATGTGAGTCACATGGAGTACAACTAATGCTTTCTGTGCAGAAGCCAAACTTGTCACCTCACATTTGGAAGCTTTTGCATTTCTGCAGCATATGCTGCACTTAGTTGCCCTTCATCACCATCCTGCAAAAGTGAAACCAAAGCAAATATGAAATGTCCATAAATTTCAAATATACCAGAGAGAAAATAACATTATGTAATAAATCATGGATTAAACAAATGTAACAAGTCATAAGAAATCCATCATGCTGCACCGATTCATTTTAATACACCAGAGAGAATATATTACAAAATTAGGAAGAACAATAAACTTGTGATTTTAATTTATTCATTATTTCAAGGATCAAAAAATCATTTTGTTGATAAGTTTATTGATGCTCTATTTTTGGACAGGAAATGACCATATTCACATGTTAACTCCAAGATATAATGATATTTAAGCATGCAACAACTTTCTGAACTATATGAGATACAAAAGATATACCTATAACAATGAAGACTTGTAACCTTCAAACTCAAGCAATTGCTCGGTTTCAATGAACCTAGCAGTATCTCCTTCGAGGTTAGCTCCTCTTCCCCACATTCGTGTTCCTAGGACACCATAATAGTAAGCAAGGATCAAACCTCAGCCATAACAGTTTTTATGCATTTTTGAAGCCCTTTGTAAGCAGCAGCCTCAGCACTGGACATAGCTGTTGCCATTTCTTCACATGAAGCAGCATGAGCACCGTCAACAGGTAGTAAGAGGCGGGATATAGAATTTGCAAAATACTGCATAGAAAATGAAAACCAAACTCAGTTCTCAATTATATCAATGCAAGTCAACTCCCTTGCTGAACAATAGCTACGCTACTGCCACAACATTGTACAGCAAACAAAAAGATCTGAAACTGCTCTCACCAGCAGCAGCTTCTGCCTACATATCAACATAAAGCACTTTATATCAACTACTCTGGGATAAATAATAATTCAATTACACAAACACATGCCAGACTTATATCTTTTCATTAATATGCAAAGATAGACAAGTGGTTAGGTAATTACAGCAGAAGCAGTTGCAGCAGCCACCCTTCTACTAACACTCGTGCCCAGAACAGACCTTTCTCTCAAAGCTGCAGCTTCATTCAGGATGTCTCTTGCCCGTTCAAGACCATCTGTTGTATATTGACCTACTTGCTAAATGGGAAAAGCTTAGTACCTATAACATAAATTACCATATAGTACATTTAGTGAAACAACTTACTTGGTCCAGCAAGCAATTGAACACTGCTTTTACATTGGCAGCAAGAGTTGTAGGCTGTAGAAAAATGCATTTGAATCAACCAATAGAAAACAACTGAAGAGATAGGACAGCTTCTGCTAGACACATACTATAATAAATCTTACTCCCTTTTTCTTAGCCAATATTTATCTTTTCATAGCATTCTTTTGTAACACACATAAACGCTACATATAATCCATCAATAGCAAGTAAAAGAACTTGCTCAATAAGGAAACCTAGCTACCATTATATATATATAAAAACAACATAGAAATGGACAGCTTCTATTCTTCTATAAAATAATATTTTGTACTACTATATTTCTCAAAAATTGCAGGGGAATAAATTCCAAAATTATGCAACTTAACGACCAAACCAGAAGAGTTCAAAGACTTTGGTCCCACCACCGAAGGCCAACTTGCCTTCATTCTGTCTCTCATCTTTTTTTTTGGGTAATAACTTATCACTTCGATTTATGAATGCTTAGGTGGCTTCTACAGGGCGCCCCAAATTATACATTTAATTAGAAAACTAAAAATGAGCACAAACAAAAAAAAAATAGAAGCTTTAAACAGATGTTTGTTTCCCTTTTCTTCTTCTACATTCATTTTTTTTGTCGGTTAAATTTTTAAACATAAAATCACCCATAATATAGGAAAAAATAAAAATCAACTTACTAGGTGCAAAGGCTATTAAATAGTAATTGCCCAGTAATACTATCTATGGATCTCGCATGAATCCTGCTAATTCTTATATAGAGCTCGCACCACATGAATGGGGTTAATGAAGCCAATCAGAGACCCTTTCATGCTCAAAACATACGTTTTGATGGAGAGGGAGAGAGAGAGAAAGGGAATTACCATTGTTGAAAGGCGGCGAAGATGAAGAGAAGAGAAGAGATGGGGGCTAATTTATACCTAGGGCAACAAATAAGAAAATTACATAAATACCCTTAATTTTAGCAATGAAATTCAATTCAGTTGCTAATTTAGCAACGGAAAATCAATTCAGTTGCTAATTTAACAATCAAATTTCATTCCGTTGCTATTTTTCATTGAAAATAAAAATTAGCAACAGAATTAAAGTTCGGTTGCTAATTTAGCAACGGAATTTAATTTTGGTTCCTAAATAGCAATAAAATTTAATTTCGGTTGCTAAATAGCAACGAAATTTAATTTTCGTTGCTATTTTTGGACCCAAATTTTTTTTTCCCTCTTTGGGACCAAAATGCCAACGGAATATTAATTCTATTGTTATATTTTCGGTTGCTATTTTAACAACAGAATTATATTTTGTTGCTATTTTTGGACCAAAATTTTTTTCGTCTCTTCGGGACCACAATACCGACGGATTATTAATTCAGTTGCTAAATAGCAACAGACTTCAATTTTCGCTGCTAAATTGCAATGAAATTTAATTTCGATTGCAAAATTTCGTTCCAAAATTTTGGCGCTAAAGTTTTCCTCTTTTTTAGCAACGAAATACTATCATTTTTTATTCCGTTGCTAAACATAAATAATTCAACCAAATTTAGCAATAGAATCAATTCCATTGCTATTTCCAGATTTTCTTGTAGTGCATTAATTCACTACGCATCATGTAAAATTTTCGTTAAGTCCTTAACTTATACTTTATGCACAATTTCACTTTTAGTCTTTACTTACTCATATTTTCAGTCATCTTATCATTTAATCTCATTACTAAGCATAATTACAATATTAATCTTAATACTTTCAAATCTTTACAATTCAGTCCTTTTCATTTCTTTTCTTTTATTACTTATTTTTATTCATTTCATTTATCACTTCTTATTTATTCATTTCATTTCACTTTTTACTTTATTAATCTATTTTACCATCATACCCCTAGTATAATCCCGGTAAAATCTATAAACCGGACATACGGAATGTGAATCCTATGGGCCCATCGTACAGACTGAAAAATGATCCCGAATGACCTTTTCTCCACAGAATAGAATACAGAACAGATAATACAGATACTATAGGAGATCATTACAATTCTACTGTAGCAAAGCAAGTTGTCGTGATTTACATCATGGTATGGGTATCTCTATGGCTAGCCAAATATATTCTAAATTAGATTTAGATGCCAGACTACTAATGAAAATAAAATTCATTACGTAATTCAGAATTACTTTTCACATTTCTAATATTTTCATTTGCTTTTTCATTTCAATATACTGTCCATTCAATTCTTTCATCACTTTTATACATCTAATTTTTTCACTTGTTTTTGCATTTCAATACACTAATCACTTGACTTTTTCTTCAATTTTAACCATTTTAGGAATTATCTTCTCATAATTCATCTCTTTCACTTATTACATGAATTATTTCATCATAAGTCAACATTTTCACTTATTACATAATGCCATTTCACTTCTTAAAATATTCATATAAATTTCATAAATTTCATATGTACATAATCATAATTATTCATTATTGCCATTCTCATCTCATAATGGCTATGTTTATTTCATAATAGGAATATTCTTAACATAATGACTATTATCATTTCATGTCATGTCTTTACACAATCCTGTTTCTCATTCATAAATATAGTTCAATTTCATATTCTTTATATATATATATATATATATATATATATATATATATATATATATATATATATATATATATATATATATATATATATATATATATATATATATATATATAAACATGCTCACATTATCTTTTATTTTCTTCACTTTATTTTCGTACTTACTCAGTTTCTTCTTAATTACACTATTACTTCATTTTAAGTTTACACATTTTATTTAATGCATAATGTTTCCATACCTACCTACTATTAATTTATTTTGCTACCACTTATGCATTTAAGTTCTTTACTACTTTTCGATTCTAATGTACTTATCACTTCATTTATCGTACAATTACCTTCATTTCATCATAATTAACTCTATTACACTTAATATCCCCTAGGTATACAATTAACATTCCTTCCTCCATAATTAATTTCTTCCCATTTATCATTTAACTCACTCAATTACTTACTAATTAACCTTAATACACAATTATTCATCATAAAACACTAAAATATACCCATATATACCAATAATATACATTTGGCCAACCTACTGTTTTCCATCCTCACTTCCTTTTCCACTTTTCAATTTTATTTTATTTATTAGTTTATTCTAACCTTACTTACATCATTACTTCACCTCAACTTAGTGTTCTCCGTAACTTTACTTATCACATAATGCATATTTAACATATAAAAGTATCCCATTTAAACATTAAATATTCCAAATAAATTGCCTCACACTTCACTTCACTTATACATTAATTTTTAAGCATTTCTATCAAAAAATTCACAAAATATACCTATATATACATTCAGACAACCCTAATTTCATTCCATTCAACTCACTTCTTTTCATTTTAGTCATTCAAACTATCATATTTAACCTTCCTAAACACAACTATTAAGTCTAACTCCATTAAACATGCATTATACACATATATTCATTACATACATAATCATCAACCCATACAAAACCACATGAAAATTGAAGGATAATATATCCACTTACCTCAAAAGCTTAATCTCCACACTTAAACTTCTCTTTCTTTGCCTTAAAGCCTTAGAACATCATCTTCCTACTTTGAATCCTAAAGTGACCAAATATAAACATCAAAAAAGCCACCATTAAAATGCTTCCTTGATTCAATATAATATCATAAATATACTCTACACATCTCAAACTACCTATTTGAGCCTTTAAATCATTTTAAAAATATCAATTCCACGTACCTCAAATTTGTACCATAACTTTCAATCTTTGGTTTTTTTCACTACTATTCCTTCAAATGAAGACTAGATGATTTAATTATCAATTACAGAGGCTGAATTTTGTTTAGAAAGCCTGGATTTAAGGAGAAAATTGGAAGAAATGAGAAGAAACCAATGGTGAGAATGGGAGAGGGAACTTCAGCCAACAAAAAAGGAAAGGAAGGGTGGAGACAGCCATAGTGAATTCTGAAAAATCATATATTTTTGGCCTTATATGGTGGGTTGGATTTGGTCCAACCAAGTTAGGCCAACCATACTTGAGCCCAAAATGCATATAAAGCCTATTATACAATCCAAAATTATTTTCTCACTTTCCAACCTTAATTTCTCCAAAAAATGATTCCATAATTCATAAAATTTATAACTTAGCCTACATAAAAAAAAATTTACCTCAATAGAAGTCCATTTTTGATTCAGTTCATTCAAACTGATCTGATTATCAAATTTTATGTGTTACCGTAAAATTATTTTTTCACTATCAAATAATTTTAAATATTATTTAGCATCCATTTGGAACTTTCTAGTATTTTTAAAGATCATTTGTTATTTTTAAAGTCTTGATCAAATCCACAGTCAACCAGTTACTATTTAAACCGAAATTATTATTTTCTCTTACTTCCTAAGTTCAATTCCTCCTAAAAATACTTTCAAATTTCTCAAAATATATTCATTAGACTTCATGAATATTTGTGGGTCAATCGAATACTGTTTTTCGATTTGATCTATTTTTATCAGTCTGATTTTTCATGTCGCCGAAAAATTACTTTTTTTACCATATGATTCTACTCATTAATATGTGTGCGTTCATATCTTCAAATTATTTTTTCTGAGATCTGTAGCATATTTACAGCCCGATCAAATTTTCAATCAAATCGGATACTATTTAAACCAAAACTGTGATTTTTTTCCTATTTTTGACTTTTGATGACCCATTTGATCTCATTGTCAGTCGAAGTTATATTCTTGAACTCCTGCTAACCTCCTATTTTTAATGGTCCCATAAAATATTTTTTAATTTCGGGAGATATTATTCATCTCGATGTCACTATTCATGGTCCAAAAAATTACTATTCACGTCTAACCTTGTATTTAGGCTATTACATTAATAGTCGTTCTTCAGGCTCTCTTTCATTTGTTTCAAGGTCTGATACTTTGTGGAGATGTTATGTTGATACTTCTATTTTTTTCAAAAACAAGACAGAGTGGATTTGGGGCAGTATTTCGAAACCACTAGGATTAGTCTATGTTTGCAATCTCAAGTTACGGTCCGGGACTGTTTGCTCCTAGGATAGCAAAGACGTTAGCCCTTCGTTCAGCTATAGCATAGATTGCAAATAATCTCCCTAGTGGGGGTATTATTTTTACAAATGTGCAGGAGGTATTTATGGCTTTTTTTAATAACTTTAATTGATTTTTCAGATTTTGGCTCTATTATTTTAGATTGTAAGACTCTTTTGTTGAGTAGAACAAATGTTGAGGTTGTTTGGATTAAAATGACAAATAACTCCGAGGCTCATAAGTTAGCCAGAATTTTGTATTTATTTGACCTGTTTCGCTTTCGGAATAATATCCCTTCTTGTATTTAATTTTTTCAGTTTATAAAGATCAGTTTATTTCCTAAATAAAATAAAGGTGAACAAAATGGATAAGAAATTAACATCTTATAAAATTTATGATAATTAATAATTTCTTTAATATGTAAAAAGTCAAAGATCACACTTGAAATTACAACCACTAGATTAAAAGTAAAATATTAATTGAACGGCTGAAATTTGTCCGTACTAGGTACATATGTGTGCGGGACTCCAAAAAGAGTATTAAATATTAATTACTTTAAAAATATATATATAAACAAATTACATGAATTACCAAATTAAGTAAGTTAACCCTATTTATTGAAATTAGTTGTCTTTAAGTTTATGGATGAACAATAGATACTTAATACTTTCAATATTAATTTTATAGTAGTATTTTCGGTTTGGAGGTATTTATTTAAAGAAAAGCACAAATCAAGTGTTAATAAATAAGGTCCATACATAGACTATAGTTATTAAATTTTCGGGCTATTAAATTTTTGGGCCTTGCCTTTCTACCTAAATGGTCCTCCACATAATGAAATTCAACTCTCAAAAATAAAACATTTAATACTTTAATAAATTTTTTCACTTTTTAAATATTTTATTATGATAGTCTAAATTATAAAAAAAATATTTTGATTTATTAAATATAATTTTACATAAAAATTAACAAAACCAATAGTTACCGTAATAATAAGTGACAATTTGATAGACGGAGAGAGTAATAAAAAAGAATGTTTGCCGATTGTATATAAGATTTCTATCTAATTTCTTTTCATCTAAATATTTTTCCCTAATAATTTAAAATAACTTAATAATTTCCTCACCAATTGAGTAAAACCAACTATTTACTCACTTTATAAATATGAAAATTAATAAATGGTGAGAAATAGAAAGAATTACATGTTTGATGCATCATAGATTCATAGCAAGAGTACTCATGGATTTTATTTAATAACTAAGAAAAATACATCTTCGAAGGCCCAATAAGCGCGGCCTATTAATAGCAAAAGGAGTGTGAGCCGGAAGGTGACACAAGCAGAGGAAGCGCCCGATTGGACTGATGGGACAGCTTGTCCTGTCAGCCTACTGGCACAAGCCAATACCTACCATATACCTACTCCCTATCACATCGTCGCTCACCCACTCTGACTGCCGGTTATCATCTCCTAAGGTACTCAAGTACCCCCCCTCCAAAGATCTCCTATATATGGCCAAAAATATGATGGCACCAGGTATTGAACTCTCTTGACTCTCTCTCACACTTTAGTGTTGCTCCTAAGTTACTAACTTAAGATTCGGAGTGCTAACGCCTGGGTCCGATCGGGCACCCCCTTTTGTAGGTCCAACAGTTTGATCAGCCTCACAACTGCCTTCTCCTCTCATCACAGGATAAAGATATTCTGAGCTTTATCATTTGGTGCTTTCATTGAGAGGTATGGCAGATTCAAGGTTTTACGAAAAAACAGTTCAGGGAAACTATGGTCGCAGCAGCCAGGGGGGTCTGAAATTCCAAGGCAAAGAAAGAGACCCCTCAGGTCGCCACCTGAAGGGAGTCCCCTCCTGGATCTCGATGACATGATGGCACAGCAGCAGGATAACGCCCCCATTACTGTAGGTAACATGCGCGTTGTACTTAACCACCTCACTGAGAGCGTGGTACAAGCCTTGGAAATGGGAAATGAAGATGGTCAAAAAATGGACCTGGCGGCAGAAGGCTTCAAAAGAAGAAGGAGCAAAGGAATCTCCCTGAAAGAGTCAAGCGCTTATGATGGGAGAAAGACGAATGCCAAAGCCATAAACATATGTGATAAAGGAAAGGAGCCGATGTTTTCAAGCCGGAGTGTTTCTTATATCTCAAGTAGATTGTGTGACTCATCTTTCGATAAGCAAGGGAGGTACGCGCCTAGCCATTATTACTTCCAAAGGACAAAAAGAGAATCTACCCCCACGACAACAAGCAGTGAGGATGAGCGATTCGAATGAAGGCTTAAAGGATTTGGCTCGATGGAGTCAAAGAGAGGAATGCCGGAAAGGAGGGATCACAGCATCATCTCCCCTTTCTATAGGGAGATCTTGAAGGCGAAGTTGCCTCCCAAGTGGATAGACGTGGTGATGGACAAATATACAGGTAAAATAGACCCTGCTACTCATCTTACGAAATTCTTGACTAAAGTGCAGGTCTATACCTTTGACGAAATGATCGCCTGTAGAGTTTTCCCAACCACTTTAGGAAAAGCCGCTTTGAAATGGTTTTTCGATCTCCTTCAGGCATCAATTGTCTCCTTTCAACAACTCAAAGAATCGTTTGTAACGCAATTTTGAGCGCGAATGCGCACACCAAAATCGGTCAACGAATTGTGCAACCTCTACTAGAGAACTAATGAAAGTCTCAGAGACTACATCATTCGTTTCCAGGATACAATGCTGGAAGCATGAGATTTAAGCGTAGGGTCAGCATCCAGTGCCTTGGCAAAAGGCATTTTAGACTGTCCATTTGCTGAATCGCTAATTGCGAAGCCACCAAGCAGTTTTTCCGACCTAATGAACAGAATCAGACGACGTGCCTAATTGGACGACGCCCTCAAATCTGGCAGAGTCGGGAAGACTAGTGTGATGGACAGGTTGCAATACATGAACGGTCGACCATTCAGGAGAATTCCTGTGCCCGATAGAGCAGAAGAAAAGCTAAAATGGTCGGTCTTTTCCAGGATTTCAAAAAGAGAAAATGAAGATGAGAAGGATAAAGCTGAGGATCGCCATTATCGATCAGCCGGGATTTCTACCCCCATCGGCACCAATTCTCCACGGATGCCATCCATCGTCAAGAGAAAGCATAGGAAAGCCGGTCGGTCCAAAACGGCCAAGCAAGAGGAAAAGCAGTGGAGACCGCGACAAAAGTCATCAACTGTTTCATAAAAAGGTCGACAAAGCCGCAACGAATCAGGTGCTATTGTTACAATTTGTGCTAAATACGAATATTCTCTCACCCTCCTGTAACAAGATCGAAATATCGATCTATCTTAACGTTACTCGTTTTATCGTTTAAAGATATGTCCTTAAAGTGACAACAAAAATATAATAAACAAGGCAGGAGGAAGGGGAAGCAGCAGCATGTAAAAGTTGTTGAAAACCCCAGCGCCACTACGCATACAAAGTGAGTGCCTCCATAAAAGCGAGAACAACTTAAAAACAAAAGGTATGTGCTTAATTTCATGTGTGTTTGAAAATTATTATTCGAGAAAGTCTATTTGTTTTCTAGCAAACCGGCCCCTAGAATCGAATCACTTTGCTATCGAAAATTCGAAGCAAAGACCCTGAAAACTCGTAAAGCTACAACACCCGTACCCAGGAGCGAATCGAGTGATTGTTAATGCCACCGCTGAGAATGCTGCCGTCGAGAACGGATAAAATAAGCATCCACCAAGGGCGGAGCGGATATGATTATTTTCACCAATCAAGAGCGGATCGGGTCAAAAGACCCTCCATCGCCAAGAGCTAAATATTAATAAAATTATTTGCACAATAAATTGCAAAAAGTTATTTGCAGGTCAAGATTCTCCAAAAAGGGTAACTCCCCATAAGTGGGTAATTTCCAAAGTCAAAAATCTCCAAAAAGGGTAACTCCCCATAAACGGGTAACCCCCAAAGTCAAAGATCTCCAAAAAGGGTAACTCCCCATAAGCGGGTAACCCCCAAAGTCAAAATTCTCCAAAAGGATAACTCTCCATAAGGGGATAACTCGCAGGACAAGGTTCCCTATAGCACCTAAAGCTCGATGTCTATCCCGAGCATGAGATGAGAAGGCCCTTCCTGTATAAGCCTTTTGGGGCAACATCCCAAAAATAAAACTGTGAGGGCTCCAGCCCAAAGCGAATAATATATGCAGAATTCGGTCGAATCCTTCTCCCCGATCGGATCCCCCGCTATCGGAAATGCGAGACAATATCTCCTACCGATAGGTAAGCGAGCGATCCGTCATTGCAATACAATGAAATAATTATCGACAAAATCATGCGCTCCAATATTGGAAAAATTAAATCGACATTCAGGGAGTATTTTTTCAATAATTGTATATTCTCCACGAATGATTCACGCGATTCTCTCTGGTATTCCCTCGACTGACCTTATGAATGATTATCGAATCGGAAAAATTCACAAATGCGGCTGAGAGGAAGCTTCATTATCATATATGGATAATCTTTGTAAAACGAAGACAAAATTATTACAGCAAAAGCTATGTTTCTACATTTTATAGGAAAAGCTCCGCAGTGGCCTTAGTGAGACATGCACAAAGCTCCAATGTTTCTTTAAAATTTCTCCTTACCAATAAAAAAGTTACAAACAATGAAGTTGATCTCTACATTGGCATCCAATCGGAGAAAAGTCCTAAAAAGTCCCATAACCGTTCATGGCGGAAGAAGTAAAAGGGTTAGGTACTCGGCCCGTTCTTCCAGATGAAGATCAGTTTAGGAAGAAAGTATTTATTTCTGATGGCGGCCTTTAGGCAAAGTGCCTTCCTCTGAACTATTTTTTATGTGTTGCTTCCTTCTCCAAAGTAGCCCGCAATGAATCCCGCTCAGACTTAACTGCGGAACATTCAACAGATAAATGAGCTATCTTACCTTGGAGATGATCCATCTTCGCTTGCCGAGATTTTAGATTCTGGGAAAGTTTGGCAGACTCCTCCTTCAGCCTCTCAATTTTCGATTGAGCAGACAAGAACTCCTCTCTCGCCGAATCGTATCTGGTCTCTGCTTCCTTCCTAGCTCGATCGGAATCTTCCCATTTCTTTTTACAAAAATTAGCTATGCCATACAAGCGTAAGCCCCTTTTTACCAACTGAAAATTAGACAAATAAGAGATCAAGAAATCAAGAAGATGGGGTACAACGAAATGAATATCTATTTGAGAATGAATATTTCGGGAATTACCTCCAGGCTCTGTCATTGAAAGAAGTTACGTTCTGGGGACAGTCTATCGGGATTTCCTATTGTCGTAAAATCATCCTCTTGAAGCATGCCTTGGCATAAATAACTGGCGACTGCTCTATCATTGATAAACCATTTTTCGCCAAATTGATCCTTTAAAATCTCCCCCAGCGATGCGGCATGCCCTTTAGAAATTCTTATAGTCGTACTTTTGCGAGGTTTATCTCGAAGGGGCCCTTTGTCTTTGGCAGCAGCCCTAACATCCTCGGTGGTTGTCGGCTCCATAAATTCTCTCTTGGCTTCGTCTTTAACTTTCCTTTTTGCAGTTTCACCCTTTGAAGGCGCACTAGTTCCAACTAACCCCATTTGAGATGATACAAGACGCTCCCCTTCCACGTCAATTTTGTCTCTTAGCGCAAGGCTCAGTAAGGAACGTTGGCCCCCTGAGAAAGTATGGGTCACGGTAGGTACCAGAATGCCCCGATTAGAATGGCAGATCGGATCACTGGAGGAAGACATAAATGCTTGTGCTTCTGAAGGAAATGCAAGCTTTCTCTTTCTAGATTTCTTTTCTTCCCTAGCTGCACGATCCGCTTCCATCTTCACTTTAGCCCTATCGGCTAGCCATTTAATGAGATCGTCTCCTTTAGCCATGGCACCTGCAACTAAGTCGTAAAAAAAAAGTGATAAATATCCCATCCAGTTAAATGCAAACTTCATAAACTTGCAATCCACGATAGTTAATACGCAGGTTTGGGGATTCGATCACAGTATTAAAAGGAAACATCAAAGTCATATAATCCACTATGACTCCAACATCAATCTTGGCAAATACTAGTTAGAATACTAGTTCCTCAAGGATAGTGAATACACCCGATTGGATGATCCATAGCAACTTTTCTATCTGCACTTTACGTGAACAGTTCTTTTTATAATAAGGCTTTGAGCGGAGCACTGATCCTTGCTCATTCAGAGGATCAAGAGCAATTTTCAAGCATGCAATGAATTACACATTCAGAGGCATTAAGGGACTTATTATCTCCACCATTCTCTCCCATGTGAATCCCATGGGGCAGAGGGGTTATAGTTCTGAATAAGGCGACATTAATGATGATTGCAGAAAATGAAGAAAATTAAACAATGGAAGTTGCTCACTTACTTGGGCAATGTGATCTCCAAATCCTTGGAAGTATGAAGCAACCTTCTGTGCGGAAAAGGATAAAAATGGACCTTAGGAAGAAAATCCGGCAGAATTCTGTCAAGGATTATGGAGAAGTGCCACCTATTTATAGCTGCGTTATTTCTGAAAGCACCCAAACGCCTCGAAGGTTGTATAACCGTCACATGTCCTTAAATCATCATGACGGCCCAAGAAAATAGGCGCCAACCTCGACATACGCGTTGGCAATAAATGCACAACAGCCGACATAAAAAGACGCGACTCGCTGGATTCAGTTTAACTTGAAAGTCTCCACGACAAGATCCCAGACAATAGACTGATTTGATATCCTTCAGATATAGCCACCAAGATTGGGAGATTCGCCATCACATTGAAAAATCCTTCACAAGATCTCCAGGATACTGGTGGATTCGGGATCCTCGACATCCCAAAGCGATAGGAATATCCGAGCGACCAAGAGTCATTAAGTACAGTCGTTTACACCCGGCTAGGAGAATGTTTTTCGTCTTTCCTCCTCCTTGGAAAAGGTATGATTTTTTCATTTTCGGGTTTATCCTTTATGTTATTTCATTTTGCTTTGCAGGTTGTTTGTCTTATTTCAACCCAATCAATCGGAACTTCCAAGCAATGAATTATCCAATGCCGATCGACGGGATAGCAATTCGTCATCCCTAGGCAATCAAAATATCTCCTGAACAATGGATTCTACAAAATAGTTGCAAGTATATGCCGATCGGTGGATTACAAATTCGAATTACCGGATCCTTAAAACGGCGTCAGAATCGAGTAAAGATAGAAAGGCCATTTGCCATGCGCAAATCTCCTACGAATGCCTAATCTAATGACGTCATAGACGAATAAAAATCTTAAGAGGTCGCCCGTACGCGCGATGGAATAGTTATGAAACACAACCTTCGCCTCGCCGAAAGATGTATTTCTATCATTCGGTCGGATAAGGTGATTACCGACCAGATTGGTTAGAAATGCTCAACACACACACATCTGAATTCAGGAAGTGTTATCACTCAATATTTACGTGTATGCATTCTCTACATGGAATATTTATACATCGACAGTAATATCTTTTCGTATTAGTTACATTTGGGACAAATCTCGCCCGAGATAAAAATTACAGCACAAGGATACAATTAGAAGACCGATCAACTCCAAAAAAAATAAAAAAATAAACAAAAAGAGAAGAAGAAAGAGGGGAAATGAAAGAAAGCTAAGTCGATTAACTATGCTTCAGTAACATCGCCTAAATTCGATCAGTCGCAAAGCAGTAAATTGCCAAACGTGTTGACAGTCTTGATGATGATGGTTGTCCTTACATTAGTGCTAATTGGCCGATTGGTGATGAAATAATGGACTGTGCACGGAATCTGGCCAAGATCACAGTATAAAATTGAAGCACACCGAAAGAGACGTGGTCAGAAAATAAATCTTGACTCCCCATGAGAAGAGAGAATCTCACGATATTTGACTGATGCAACCACGCCTCCACATGCCGAATTAACGATACGTTATACTCACCTCCAGATGTCTCCCTATTCTTCGCCATAGAACTCGCATAAACTGTTACAGATACTTTTATGAGAAGATCATATTGCAAAGTGATGTCAATCGCCTTCCCTCTCTTGAGATCCAAAAGATGGACCATGAACCCACGACCCTCATAAGCCTCCAGAAGACGCCGGTCTACAGGCTCAATACAGCTCGATATCATCTCCGATATAAGAGGAAGAAGAGGCAGAAGATATCTTGTATGGTAATTTGAACCAGGTAATCTCACCAAAGAAGCGTAACAAGAACTTCATATCACTATCAGGGATGACTATAAAATAAGACAAAGTCATCCAAAAGCCACCTTTTTATAGGCTTCAAGCTTCTGGAATTCTCCAAACATTCTCTTGGATGGCCACCACACGTCCACATGTCTCCAATTAATAAAGGTACATAGAGAAGAACGAAGCGTCGCCTCTAACGCATGAGCAAGCGTTAAATGCACACCAGCGAACGAAGCATCGCCTTTGATACTTGTGCGAGCATTGAATGCATAACGGTTATCTGGAATTGACGGATATAACTCCTCGAATTAAGCGTCTCCAAAAAATTCGAAGATCCCGCCAAAATAACAGGACAATGCCACGCCCGATCGGACCCATTGGAGGGGGACAAGTGATAACTGAGAAAAATACATCTTCGAAGGCCCAATAAGCGCGGTTCATTAATAGCAAAAGGAGTGTGAGTCAGAAGGTGACACAAGCAGAGGAAGCGCCCAATCAGACTAATGGGACAGCTTGTCCTGTCAGCCCACTGGCACAAGCCAACACCTACCATATACCTACTCCCTGTCACATCGTCGCTCACCCACTCTGACTGTCGGTTATCATCTCTCAAGGTACTCAAGTACCCCCCTCCAAAGATCTCCTATATATGGCCAAAAATATGATGGCACCAGGTATTGAACTCTCTTTACTCTCTATCTCACTTTAGTGTTACTCCTAAGTTACTAACTTAAGCTTCGGAGTACTAACGTCTGAGTCCGATAGGACATCCCCTTTTGTAGGTCCAACGGCTTGATCAATCTCACAACTG
The DNA here is from genome assembly GCA_037975025.1 of Excoecaria agallocha. Classification (NCBI taxonomy): domain Eukaryota; kingdom Viridiplantae; phylum Streptophyta; class Magnoliopsida; order Malpighiales; family Euphorbiaceae; genus Excoecaria; species Excoecaria agallocha. Next base: position 33,094,595 of record CM075810.1, on the reverse strand, counting down.
CCTTTTCCTTTCATCACAGGATAAAGATATTCTGAGCTTTATCATTATTATAATTAAAATCATCAAGGAATTAAATAAAAACGAGTAATTGAAAGATTTCCAATTTTCATTCTTTCTCACACATAATTATTTATATTTATTTTATTTAAAATCTCAACCTTATAGTTACCCTTCTACGTTTGAATTATTTGCATGGAAAACTCAAATTCACAATTAATAACATATCATAATAAATAGGCAGGTTAAATCGGACTATTCTGTGCAATTAGTCCATGAAGGGTAATTAACCTCACTTATCCGAATTTCGTCGGGATTTTTTTATTTTTTGGTGACTCATTTCAGACAGCAGTTTCAGGATTTTTAAAGAATAAATCAAAACTACTCGCTCCGTTTTTTTTTATCAGTTACTTTTATTATTTTTACTAGAATTAAAAAATAATAAATATATTTAAATTTAGTATTAAATTACGTGATTACGACTAAATTATCAAATATATTCTGTTCTAATTTTATTGAAAAAGAAAAATAAATTGAAAAAATAAATTAAATTATATTAAAAATCTAACAATAACATATAAATAGAATTTAAATTTTATTTAAAAGTAATAGATAAAAAAAATGGAGGGAGTAATTTTCAGTATTATATTAAATTTATAGTTCTCATATAAGAGACTTACAAATCATTATTTCACGTCCATATATTTTGCTAACTGTTTGCTTTATTTTCTTTCCTTTTTTTTTTTTTTTGCCATGGATAGCTTACTGATTTAGTCAGTTTTGCCATGTCTGTTTCTATGTGCTGTTATGTCTATTTTGTCTCAATTTCAATTAGGGTTAAATGCACAGCCCTGCCTGCTGGAATAAGTTGGTACGTGTCATTTATGTAACTTCCTAATCCACGTCTTGTAATTGGGTCGCCCGAATTATTGTATAGCACAACAGAGAGTATTAAATATCATAGTTCTTATACTTAAAAAAAAATACCATAGTTTTTACTTTTTACTCCATTTGATTTATTTACAGTGACAATTTTTTCTATATTTTTCATTCTACTTAACGTGATAATTTTCAAATACTTTTAATATATTAAAAAAGTTTATATTATTTTCAATATTTTTTGACATTTAAAGAAAACTTTAATGGCAATTTTATATTCCATTCATTCCATTTTAAAATATATTTTTTTATTTTTTATGAAAATTAAAAAAATAATTAAAATATCTTAATTTTATAAAAAAAACTATAGTGATTGATAAAAATATCATTTTATATTTTTAAAAATTTTATTTAATTTTAATTAAAAGTAGATAGTGATAAAAAAATAAATATTTAATAAGTTGTATAATAAATAAAGATATATATATAAATTTATTTCTCAAATTTTAAAAAAATTATTTAAAATAGAATAAAATAAAATTAAAAAAAATTATATTTTAAAATGAAATGGATGAGTATTATTTTTTAGTATTTTAAAAATAAATTTAATTTTTATTGGAAATTTGATGCGGAAAAATTCAAACTCTGATGGTTTATTAAATCAAATGGGCAGCTGTTGAAAATTTCTCAAATAGTCAAATGCCAATTTTCAAACATGATGTTAATTATAGAAATTTTCTTCTCCCAAATCCCATGCATATTAATTGAACTCCAATGTCAACGTTTTTTTTTTCTGCTAAAAGGTTTAATTTTTCAATTTGAATTTTTGAATTTTTCTATAGATAATTACGTTTTGACGCAAATTATTATACCTAATATTGATATATTTTTTTAATGAGTTGAGACTCGTAATTTAAGTTTAGATTTATGGGCGGCAGTCCCATTCTTCTTTCATTTCTCTTAGTTTTAATTTTTTAGTTTTTAAATTTTTGTATTTTTTAATTATTTTCATGTATCTTTATAATAATTTTCAAATAGATATAAATATATATTTATGATATTTAATTATCGTACTTAATTTTGTATTCTTTGATTTTTTTTTATTTTTTGTTTCAATAAATTGAGATGTAAAATTTTGGTTTTAGTATTTTGCTAGATTTTTATTTATGTTTTTGTAGATATAATTTATTTGCAGTAGCTAAAATTGATTGCCAATTAAGTGTTTGTTTTCTCTATTTGAAAGTTATCGTATTTCTGAATTAAAGTTTTATTTTTTCATAAATAAAAAGTGTCATTTTTGTGTAAAACACCATTTAATGCTATTTTATATATAACGAATGAATTGACTTTCAACTAAAAATTAGATTATTTATGGTATGTTACTATTATTTAGTAATATTTTTATATAAAATATTCAAAAATATATTTTGATAAGTGATAACCACATAAATTATATCTTTAAAAGCCCAGTCATTTCGACCCAACGATATTTAAGACGGCCCAAATCTGCTAAAGAGTAGCACGAGCTAGAAGATAACACAGGGAAGCGTGATATCCGATAGGACTGATGGGAAGTCATGTCCTGTCAGCCCATTGACACGAGCCAACACCTACACTCTCACCTATTTTCAGTCACATCGCCGCTCATCTACTCTGACTGACAGTTATCATCTTTCCAAGGCACTTAAGTACCCTTTTCCCAAAAGATCTCCTATAAGTAGCCAAAAACACGATGGCACCAGATATTGAACTCCTGAAAACTCTCTCTTCTTTCAGCACTTGCTCCCAAGTTACTAACTTAAGTTTCGGAGTGCTTACGCCTAGGTCCGATCGGGCACCCCTCTTTTTTTGCAGATTCAGTTGCTCGATCGATCATATCACCGCAAACTCTTCTTCTTAACAGGATAAAGGCATTTTGAGCTTTATCATTTGGTGCTTTCGTTGAGAGTAAATGGTGAGTTCAAGATCTAATGAGCGTGAAACTTCAGGAGAACATAATCATCATAGCCAGGGCAGATCTAGGCCCTCGGAGAGAAGAGAATAGTCTCCCAGGTCCCCTATTAGAGGCGACCTTCTCCCAGAATTCAATAATGCAGCCATGCAGCAGCCAGAAGATACCCCCGCAACCATCAGGGATATGCACGCCATCCTCAGTGACTTCACCAAAAGTATAGTCCAAACTTTAAAAAAGGGAAAGATGCCTAGGACTTATGAAAGAAGTCACAAAAATGGATTTTATGCCTGAAGAACTCTGGATAAGGAAGAACAAGGGGATCTCCCTTAATGAACCAAGAACCCACGATAGCAGGAGAGCAAGAGCCAGCACTCCAGGAAGATATGACAAAGGGAAAGGCGCAGGGTCCTCAAGCAGGGATTCCTCCTACATCCCGAGCAGACGATCCACTTCGTCCATTGGAGATGATTTGTTTTTCATGTGCACCCCCAATCGTAGCCGCACGAGGGGACGAAGGGATGAATTTGTCCCAGCTGCCATGAGCAAGGAGGATAGGTGGTTCAAACAAAAACTCAAACAGTTCGGGCTGCGGGCTTTAAGAAGGGAATATTCAAAGATCACACCTACGACGATACGACCTCGCCATTTTGCAGGGAAATCACTAAATCAGAGCTACCTCCCAGATGGCGGGATGTGATAATGGATCGGTATACAGGTAAAACTAACCCCTCTACGCATCTTGCAGAATATCTAACAAAAGTGCAGGTATACACCTACGATGAAAGGATCGCCTGCAGGATATTCCCTACCACGTTAGGAGGAGACACTCTCACGTGGTTCCATGAGCTTTCACAGGGGTCGATTACTTCTTTCAGACAACTGAAGGAGTTGTTCATCACCCGATTCATTGTGCAGAAGAGGGCCCCAAAATTCGTGAGTGATCTGTGTAATCTCTATCAGAGGACAGATGAAAGCCTTCAGACTACATCGACAGATTCCAAGCCACAATGTCAAAGGTAAGGAATGTAAGCATGGAAATGGCATCCACCGATCTGGCCAATGGCACCGCTGATAGGCCATTGTTTGAATCAATCACAACAAGGCTGCCGACCAACTTCTCTGACCTGATGGAAAGGGCAAGACAACACATTCAGCTGGATGATGCCCTGAGGTCCAACCGAGGCAGGAGAAGTAATATCTTGGATAGGCTACAGCACCCGAACGGATGGGCGTTTAACCGGGCTCCCACTTCAGAACGGTTAGCAAAAAGTCCCGAACGGGCCTCCACTTCGAGGAGTCTCGAAAAAAGAAAGGAGGCGGACCGGTCAAGGTCTGATCGGGGCGCTGGTTTGCACTCTCGACCCTTTACTCCGCTCAATGCCAATCCCGCACAATTATTGATGTGGATTAAGAAAAACCACCAAAGGGTGAACTGGTCCAGAAGGATGGATAAGAAGACCAGACAAACCCGAAATCATAGTAAATATTGCAAGTTTTACAGGGACGTCGGTCATACAACCGACGAGTGTCACCAGTTGAAGGAAGAAATTGAACGGCTGGTGCAAAGGGGCTCCCTCAAGAGGTTTATAGGTCCAGCTCGAGAAGCAAGTCCCTGTAAACAAACAGACCATAGAAGGGACGACTCCGACAATGATGACGATGATGAATGGCGAAAGCCAAAAAATGCAGATTTTCGTCGGCCTTATGCTGGTATTATAAATATGATTACCGGCAGATCTCCTATGGGGAAGATCTCTCCAGGAAAAGAAAGGGCAGAGGCGTATATTTCTCCCAAACTTTCGAACGACCGGCCCCAGTCACCATATCTTGTGAAGATACCCGGGATGTAATGTTCCCTCACGAAGACGCCCTTGTCGTCAGGGTACGGATCAATAATTTTGATGTAAAAAGGATATTGGAGGATAATAGAAGCGCAGTGAACGTACTTACATTGCAAGCTTATAGAGCGATGGGACTGCCGGTCGAGGAGCTCAAATCAAATGCCACCCCACTGATCGGCCTGGGTAACGCCATGGTGTCGGTAGCAGGGTCGGTCGAGTTATTTATTGAGCTCGGTCAGGAAGCTCTTGTCCACGCTTGTAAGGTAATATTTATGGTTATCGATATGGTTTTTGCTTACAATGCCATTTTTGGCAGACCTCTATTATTTCAAACAGGGGCAATCACTAGCATCCGCTACATGGTAATGAAAATCCCGATTAGAGGCGGCGTCGCCATCTTGAGAGGCGACAAAAAAACATCAAGGTAAGCTTATATAGCCATGATCAATAATCACAAAGAGGCTATGCTGGTAGAACCAGGCGTAGAACGATTTGAGCAGGAGGAAGAACCAAGAATGGATTCTGCAGAAGAAGTAAACACTAGGATGCTCGCGAAAGGCAAAGCTATCCAAATTGGCACCAGCATGAGCGCGGAGGTCGAAGAAGCGGTCATGCAAGTATTAATGATCAACCAGGCTTCTTTTGCTTGGAAGTCGGAAGATATCATCGGATCGACCCCGATGTGATTACCCACAAACTCAACGTGGATTCGGCTTATACTCCGGTCAGGCAAAAATTGCGGAGGCATGCTCCTGATCGAAGAAGATTCATCTTCGAAGAGGTAGACAGGTTGTTGAAAGCAGGAATAATCCAAGAAGTCGACTATCCCGACTGGCTGGCCAATGTTATTTTGGTCAAAAAGAAATCGAAAAAGATGCGAATATGCGTTGACTTCACAGATCTTAATAAAGTATGCCCAAAAGACAGCTACCCCCTGCCCAGCATAGACCAGTTGGTGGATGCCACTGCTGGTCACACCATTTATTCCCTCCTAAATGCATACGCCGAATATCACCAGATCATGATGTGGTTGCTGGACCAAGAAAAAACTAGCTTCATCACGGATGATGGCACTTTTTGCTACAAGGCTATGCCATTCGGATTAAAAAATACAGGTGCCACGTATCAACGCTTAATGAATAAAATCTTCAAGGATCAGATTGGGAAAAATGTGGAAGTTTACATAGACGACATGATCGTCAAAAGCAAAAGCCCCGAAGAACATCCTGATGATCTGGCAAAAATATTCAATACACTGAACAAATTCCGGATGAAGCTCAATCCTGACAAGTGCACTTTCGGGGTTGCCTTCAGGTAAATTTTTGGGATTCATGGTATCATAAAGGGGGATTGAAGCCAATCCAATAAAATCAAGGCGATCTTAGAGATGCAGCCACCAAACAGCGTGAAGGACATTCAGAAGCTGAATGGCAGAATCACAGCTCTTGGGCGGTTCATATCCTCCTCTGCCAAACGATGCACTCCTTTCTTTAAAAAATTGAGGAAGAATGAAACCTTTGACTGGGATGCTGATTGTCAACAAGCTTTCAGTGAGATAAAAAAGTTACTCACCAACCCCCCTTTACTGAGCCGATCACTCCCAGGTGAGAATTTATACCTGTACTTATCAACCTCTGGCGAAGTTGTTGTAGGTGTCTTAGTCTGGGAAGAAGGAACCCAACAACTGTCAGTCTATTATGCGAGTCAAGTGCTCAGAGGCCAAGAATTGAAAAAAGGCCCGGTCGAACAACTCATCATCGCCCTCATGATGTGCACGAAGAAGCTGAGACAATACTTCAAGGCACATACAATAGTCGTCCGCTCGGGTCAACCAATCAAAAAAATTCTCCAGACCCCCGACTTGGAAGGAAAAACGGTAGGTTGGGCGATCAAACTTCAGTCATGGGATGTGAGATATGAACCCAGAAAAGCAATCAAAGCCCAAACTCTGGCAGATTTTGTTGCAGAATTCTCAAGCGACAAAATAACTAGTCACCCACAGCCCACCAGATGGGAAATGATTGTAGATGGGGCCGCGAATGATAATCGAGGAGGAGCTAGCATCATAATCGTGGGTCCCCTCGGCATTGTTATCAGGTATGTAATAAGGCTCAATTTTAAAATTTCAAATAATATGGCAGAGTATGAAGCCCTTCTGCACGGATTGAGGTTGCTTTATGCCATTCGGCCGGACTCTGTCACCATCAAAAGTGACTCTCAGCTCGTAATAAGCCAAGTCTTGGGCACCTTCAAAGCCAGAGAAGCCAACATGATTCGATACCTGGAAAAGGTCAAAACGGCGCTCAAAACGCTTGAAGAAGTCAGATCTGAGTGGATCCTACAAAGGGTGCCAAGAGATCAAACTCTAGCAGCCAATCGGCTTGCCAAAATATCTATTGCCGAGCAAGGTGTGGTGGAAGAAAATATAACCATCATCGCTCAACCGAACTCCTCCGTAGATGAACCAGAAATGATGGAAATTGAGCCAATTTAGGAAACGTGGATGAGTTCCATCGAACGATACCTACAAACGGGGCAATTACCTGAAGACAAGGCGGAAGCCAGAAAGGTATCTCGTAAATCTTTAAACTACTCTGTTATTAACGGCAAATTGTTTAAAAAAGCTTTTAATCACCCCTGGCTCAAATGTATAACGAAAGAGGAAGGAGATTATGTCCTGAGAGAAATCCATAAAGGTATTTGCGGAGCGCATGAAGCTAGTGGGGCAATAGTAAGGAAAATGCTCCAAGCGGGCTACTACTGGCCGAGCATCTTCAAAGATGCCCAAGAAAAGGTGAGGAGATGCCAGCAATGCCATATACATGGAAGAGTCATCAGGCAGCCGGCGGCAGACCAAATGCCAATCGGTTCTACTTGGCTGTTCGACCAGTGAGGCTTGGATATCCTAGGACCTTTCCCCCAAGGAAAAAGGCAAATGAAATTTCTCCTTGTTGCCGTCGACCACTTCTCAAAATGGATTGAAACCGAGCCTTTGTCCATAATTACAGCAGAAAGAGTTAGAAACTTCATTTGGCAAAGCATCATTTGCAGGTATGGCTTACCTAATGTTCTTATTATAGATAATGGCAAGCAGTTCGATAGTTTCATTTTCAGAGACTTCTGCCAAGGCCTTAATGTCAGCCTTAGGTTCACCTTCGTTACTCATCCTCAAAGCAATGGGATGATAGAGGTCTCCAATCGGACACTCCTAGAAGGCCTGAAAAAGCGACTCAGTGAGGCAAAAGGCAACTGGAATGAAGAACTACAGAGCATCTTATGGTCCTACAGGACCTCCCCACAAGCCGACACCCATCAAATGCCATTTTCCCTCGTTTACGGCTCCGAAGCGATGATACCTGTAGAGATTGGCCTTTCCTCCTACCGGACAATGTTCTATTTTAGTCAAGCAAATGTCCTGGACAGATGTCAAGATCTGGACCTAGTAGAAGAAAAGAGGAAAGACGCTTATGCCAAAATTGCCGCCTACAAGCAAAGAATCGCTCGATACCGCAACACAAAAGTAAAGGCAAGAACCTTTAATGTGGGAGATCTAGTGCTCAGAAGGGCGAATATTAGCTCGGAAAACGTCGGAGTGGGGAAGTTAATGCCGAATTAGGAAGGCCCCTATGAAGTTTCGAAGGTCTTAAGTTCCAGCACTTACAGACTAAGAACCCTTGAAGGGCCGAATATCCCCAGAAGCTGGAACGTCGAGGTACTCAAGAAGTACCATGTATAATCATGTATTATATTCAATAAAGAATATCGTCTCTATTTTCTCCACTTTCTCCATTTTTCTTCGTCTTCGAAAAAGGTATGTTTTTATTCACTCGTCTGTTTTTTAGTCTTGATTTTTCTTGTAGGTTGTCAGCTTTAATCCATTCTCCATTAACTCGAGGATGAATTACTCGCTAGGCTTGTCTCAAGCTCACAATGTGAAAGATTTTCTCCACAATGGGGAAAAAAATGTGCCCGAAATGGCTAAGGGAGGATGGGTTATGGGAACAGCCACAATGGCAGAAGGGCTAATTGTTATTGCAATAACAGGAATGCTAGCTGTGCTTTTGGAAGCCTGAATTTTAGAAGCAGGCAGAAGTTTCCTCTTCTTTGCCCTTATTTCCTCCTTAACCAAATGATCAACTTTCCTTTTAGCCTTGGCCCGATAGGCTAGTTGTTGAGCAGCCTCCTTTCCTCTTGCTATCTCATTTACAGCTACATCGCACAAAAAAAAAACAAAAATAAGCATCTCGTTTAAAATTTGGTATAGTAAATGCACACATAACACACGAATCAGTAAAAGTAGACATCCTTCTCCACATTCCAATACTAACGCTCACGTTCTGTGCTCATGCCAGCATTAGATCCTGCAGGCTTGGACAGAGTCCCTAGAAGGTAATCAGAGTCGTAAGGCTCACCGTTCCTCTCCACGGCTTCCATCAATTTTTTAATGTTGGCCTCATACATTGATCGACCGACAGCATGATCGTTCATAATGGTTGCCCCTTTCGATCGGATTAATGGTACTTTAAAGCTACCAGCCATCCCCACCAAAAGGTATCTTTCCTTGAAATGTTTCATGGAAGATGGGACATCAAAAAGCTTTCGATGCCGTCGACTGATAAAGCAATATTTTGACCTATCGGCCCGATCGAAAATATAAAAAAAGTGAGTAAAAAGATCCAAAGTGGGGGCCACCGACTCTGTCTTGCATAAAATCTTGAAACAAGACACCATTCGCCATCCTTTCGAAGTCAATTGGTTGGGAGCAATTCCATAACCCCTAAGCAATGCCGATTCAAATGCGCCAAAGGGAAGCCTAAGGCCTACATCTAAACTCCATAAAGGGCAAATAAACCATTCGTTCCTTTTATGGCCGAAGGGACCCTCTGTAATTGCCATGGAAACAGGATAGGCTATCACTAAGACTTCAGCCGGAAGGTGATACCGAGAAGGAATCTCTGCCACCTCCGCTTCTGTCAATCGCGAAGGCTGAGCAAGTGGCTCGCAATTCTTGTAGCCCTCCAAGAAACTTCTGTCTATTTGTGGACTATTACTTGAAGCCATTTTTTGGCAAGGAAGGAGAAGTAAAAGGTGTATATGGACGAATGAAAAATGAAATCAAAGGTAGGGATTGCTTACTTACTTGGGTAATCTCGCAGACACTCCGAAATTCTCCGAAATTTGAAGTACTTCCCTCAATAAAAAATTCTTTTTGACAAGAGTTTCAAATAACAAAGTTCGCAACAAGATTTTGGCAGAACTTCGTTAAGAATCACTGAAAAATGAAGAAAATTTGCTTCAAGTTTGCCCTTTTATAGGCAAAAAGCTTCTAAAATACTCTAAAATCTCCCCGTCGGATAGATACCACGTGTTCTCAACCCATCACTACGATTGTGAAAAATAAGGCATCATTTTCAAAATACGCGCGACATTAAGTACAAGACAGTTGTTCAAAGAGAACAGAATCATCGAGAGCGCTTCTCCCAAAGTTTCAAAAATTTCGCCAAAGAATAAAATAATACCTCGCCCGATTGGACCCATTAGAGGGGGGACAAGTGATAACTATGAAAAATATATTCCTAAAGGCCCAATTAATGTAGCCCAATAATATTTGGGACGGCCCAAGTCCACTAGCAAAAGGCAAAGCTTGAGCTGAAAGATAACATAGGAAAGCGTGATGTCCGATCGAACTAATGGGACAGTCTATCCTGTCAGGTCCATTGACTCATGCCAATGCCTATACTCTCCATTTACTCCCTGTCACGTCGTCGATCACCTACTCTAACTGCCGGTTATCACCCTTCAAGGTACTCAAGTACCCCTCTAAATGACTCCTATAAATAGTCTAAAACACGACGGCTCCAGGTATTGAATTCCTAAGACTTTCTCTCTCCTTTTAAGCACTCTCGCTATAAAAGTGACTAACTTAAGCTTCGAAGTGCTAACGCCCGGGTCCAATCGGACACTCCCTTTTGCAGATTCAACCGTTCAATCGGTTTTTTGATTGCCAGCTCTCCTTCTCACGAGATAAAGACATTTTAAGCTTTATCAGTTTGGATGCACGTTTATCTTTCTAACACACACACACACACACATATATATATATATAATTTGTATTAGCAGTTTCGATTCTATTAACTAATTTGTTTATAAAAAAATATTCTAACACCCAATTTGTGCATTTTTTTCTTATACAAAACATTTCCATAATAAATAAAATTATAAATTGAAATTTGACAAATAAAAATAAAAGTTATTACAGCTCAATACAACTAATGAGTAACGAGACAAAAAGCTTTCATTAATCATGATTATCTTTCGAGGGAGGGAGGGAGGGGGTCGTGATTATTATTGTCAAGATGCAAATCAATTTAATAGTTGGTTAATAAAGTTTCATGATACTTGCAATAATTAAATTAAGACAAAATTCATAATTTAGTTTCTGAATTTTAATATTTTTATAAATTAATTTCCTATACTTGTAAAATTATACATCGAATATTTGAATTATTTGAAAATAACATATTAAATCTAAAATAAACGGTACAAACGACAGTGTAACACACATTTTATTAAAATCGCGTAAATTTTAACTGAATGTTATTATTTTTAATATACATTTGAATTTAATGGGTTATAATATATAAGTTCATAGATTTAATGTGCATTTTCAAAAATATAGGAAGTCAATATATAAATACAAAAAAATTTAAGAAATTTAATATGTAATTTTAAAAATATAAATATTTAATGTGTAAAAATATTAAAGTTTAAATACTACATTATAGATTTTTCCTTAAATTAAAATCTGCACCAATAATTTGCTTAGGTGTAAAATTAGGTAAGGGAATGTGATAGTATTATTCTCACATAAAATATTTTGTCCCCGTAATCATTGTGCTAGCGGTTTTAAAGAGGAGACAATGAATTAAATAAGAATTAAACGTGATTAGATTCATTCATTCATTCATGGACAATTTCTTTGAGTTGATTAATTACATGTTTGCCCAAAATAAAAATTTAAATCAATCTATTCAAATCAGTCAATAAAAAAAAATCATATCATAGGTGTGGAAATTATTACTCTCCCTTGTGATTCCTTTCGTCTCTCCTTTTGGAGTGTTTTTGTCTCTCCTTTTGGAATGTTTTTGTCTTCTCTTTTGAGATGTTTTACATATACTAATTCACTTTTTAACAGTAGCAGCAGATTTGGATGGCTTATCTCTCTGAGAAGGGGAAGGAAGTGGCTGATCTTTGTGCAAGATTAAGAATTGAGGATGAGGAGGAAGGGCTTGTGTTAGATGAAGTGCAGGGAGAATCACTTTCCATTGACAGGCAATATTTCATTATAGGTCGGTTTCTAAATGACAAGATTATTCACTTTGATTCTATGAGAAATACTTTGGCTTCTATATGGAGGCCGGTTAAGGGGGTGACCATAACGGAGATGGCAATGGGTAGACGATATCCGTTTCAGTTTTACCATGAACTTGATATGGTGAGGGTGCTTAATGATGGTCATTGGACATTCAACCAAAATGTCCTTATAGTTAAGCAACTCTTGGATACGAAACAGGAAGCTTAGGTTGATCTGAATTCACTTCTAATATGGGTCCAGATCATCAACCTCCTAATTGGTTTTCAAACTGAGGAGACGTGCAAAGCCATTGGGAACATGATAGGGCAGTTCGTGGAGGCTGACCCAAAAAACTTTCGAGGTCCACAGAAAGGATATGTGAGGATCAAGGTTGCTATTGACATTCGAGCACCCATAAAGAGAGGCCAGAAGATAAGAAGGAGTGGGGGGATTGGCTCTGGGTCAATTTTCGATATGAGAGACTACCACCATTCTATTTTTATTGTGGGATTATTGGTCATGCAGATAAGTTCTATAGTCTGTTGTTTGATCTCCCTGAATGCCCTACTGAACATGCCTATAAGAGTCATCTAAGGGCAGCATCCAAACGGAACAATCTTAACGTCGAGCGGTTGCGAAAAGACATGGAAGACGAGGGAGGGGCAAGGTGGGAAATTCAGTCGATAAATATGGAAGTTGAAGAATTTGGATCGGCTGGCCGCTTTCATAGAAGCGAGGAGAAGGGGCATGATTTACGTGGGACAAATAAGGGAGTTACCATGCATGCAGTAGGCAAAAATGATGCAGAAACGGGTGGAGTAATTACTAGTATTGAGGAAGGCCTTACAGTTGATGTGAAATGGGCTCGTATAGAGGATGGGCCCACGACGGTAAACCAAGTGGGACAGACAAAAAACTACCTAATGGCGGGACCTGGAGCACAGGCCCGTCAGGGCCCATGAGTTTTATAAGTTAGAACTGTCGTGGACTGGGCAATTCACGGACAGTTAGTGCTTTAAAGGATATTATATCCTTAAGAAGGCCCAACATTGTTTTCCTTATGGAAACAATGATAAAAAATGTAAAGTAGAAGAAATTAGTCGAAGATTGGGGTTTGTTTTTTGTTATACTGTGGATGGTGAAGGTCGTGGTGGAGGTTTGGCTGTGTTCTGGAAGGATAGTGTGCAACTTCAGGTGATTTCAAGTTCACAAAATTACATAGATATGAGAGTCTCTATTCAGCAAAGATCTTCGTGGCATCTTACTGGTTTTTATGGCTACCCAGAGAGACACCGACGTAGACTATCTTGGGAGGTGCTGTGGTCTTTGGCTGAGGGTCGAAGAGGGGCTTGGTGTTGTGTGGGAGACTTCAATGATATGCTAAGAGAATCAGATAAGAGAGGCGGGTGTAAACAACCTCGATGGCTTCTTGAAGGTTTTAGGGATGCAGTAAGTGATTCTGGTTTAGCAGAGGTGGAAATGAGGGGCTATCCTTATACTTGGGAATTTGGTAGAGGGACTTCAAGGTGGATGGAAGAATGGTTGGATAGAGCCCTGGTGAATGCTGAGTGGGCTCGGTTGTTTGCTTATTCTGGGCTCTATAATGTGCTAACAGTGTGCTCTGACCACTCTGCCCTGTTCCTTTAACTAAAAGTGTGGGTAAAGGTTTCTATTCATAAACGGTTCAGGTTTGAGAATGCTTGGCTCAGAGATACTAACTATTCATTAGTTGTGCAAGATGCTTGGGATAGAATGGGATTGCATTCCATCTCTGACAAAATTCAGTCGTGTGTGGGAGCTTTTAAGAATTGGAGCTAGACTTTGGATGGGGATTTTAAAACCAGAATCCAACAATTTCGTTCTATTATGGAGAGATTAAAAGGTCATAGAGATAAAGGTTCAGTAGACCAGTATAAGACATCTTCTGAAGCTTTATCTCAAACCTTGAAGCAACAAGAAGATTTTTGGAAACAAAGAGCCAAGCTTTTCTGGTTGCAGGAAGGTGATACTAACTCAAGATATTTCCATGCTTACGCTTCCTCTAGAAGGAAGAATAACTCTGTCTCTCGTCTTAAAAATAGCTCTGGAGTCTGGTGTGAGTGGGGCTCAGGCATGGAACAGATTATTACCGAGTATTTTCAGAATATTTTTCATAGTAATGGGTGTATTGATGTTGGAGTTACTGATCTTATAACGCCCAAGGTTTCAGAGGAGCAGAATAGTATTTTGACAGCTCCTTTTAGGGAGGAGGAGGTTAGAGAAGCTTGTTTTGCTATGCATCCTGATAAGAGCCCGAGACCCGATGGTTTGAATCCAGCTTTCTACCAACGTTTCTGGAGTATAGTTGGTAAGGATGTCTCAAAAGCTTGTCTTTCCATTCTTCAGGTGTGTTCAATGCCAGCCAATCTTAATGACACGCTCATTGTTTTAATTCCAAAGAAGTCTGTTGTTGAAGAGATAACAGATTTGAGGCCAATATGTCTGTGCAATGTCTTGTTCAAGATTATTTCGAAGATGTTGGCCAAAAGACTGAAGAGAATCCTCCCTTCCATTATTTCAGAATCCCAGAGTGCTTTTATCCCTGGTCGTTTAATTTCTGATAATATAGTGGTTGCATATGAGGCAATTTACTATTTGAGAGGAAAGAGACAAGGGAAGAGGGGGATAGCTGCACTAAAGTTGGATATGAGAAAAGCATATGATAGGGTAGAGTGGGGTTTCTTGAAGACTATACTTGGTAAGTTAGGTTTTGCTTCATCTTGGGTGAACTGGATCAGTTTGTGTGTGGAGACTGTGTCATATAAAATAAGTCACGAAGGGAGAGAATTGGGGCCTGTAGTGCCTAAACGAGGTCTTAGACAGGGTGATCCCTTATCTCCTTATTTATTCATTATATGTGCTGAAGGTCTCTCTGCTCTTCTTCGGGATAAGGAATGGAAAGGATTGATCCATGGTTGTAAGGTAGCTCCAACTGCTCCTTCTATTTCTCATTTATTTTTTATCGATGACAATTTTCTATTTTTTAGAGCTGACCTAAGAGAAGCGAACTGTGTTCAAGATTGCCTGGAAAGATATGAGTTAGCGTAGGGTCAACATGTTAATTTTCAAAAGTCATCAATTTTCTTTAGTAGAAACACGGGTGAAGAAGAGAAGGAGGCTGTCTGTAACAACCTACATGTCTCTACCACAGATGACTTGGGTTTCTATTTGGGAGCTCCGGTGTTTGTGGGAAGGAAAAAGAACCAGATCTTTAGTTTTCTTAAGGATCATATATGGAAGCGTATTAACGACTGGAAGGAGAAGTTTTTGTCTAGAGCAGGGAAGGAGATATTGATAAAATCTGTTTTGCAGTCAATCCCAACTTATATTATGGGTGTCTTTTTTATGCCGCTCCATTTTTGTGAGGATGTGAACAGAATGCTTAATAAATTCTGGTGGAAGGTCAATGCGAATAACCAGTCAGGAATTTGTTGGCAGAGATGGGAAAGGTTGTGCATTCCTAAAGGGTGTGGGGGTATGGGTTTTCGAAGCCTTCATGAGTTTAACCTTGCTCTTCTTACTAAACAAGGCTGGAGGTTGATTCAATATCCAGAATCTCTTGCTGCTTCCATCCTCAGAGCTCGCTATTTTCATTCTTCTAACTTCTTTCAGGCACAGTTGGGTCATAATCCTTCATATGTCTGGAGAAGCATGATGGCTGGTTGATCGTTACTTCAAAAGGGTCTATCTCGCAAAATTGGAGATGGTAGGACCACTAGTGTTTGGAATGACCCCTGAATTCCAGATCTGTTAAGTCTAAAAGTATCTACCCCTGTTTCTCATATCTCATCCATTTGTCTTGTAAGCAATCTGGTTGGCAATAATGGAGAGTGGAATGTGGAGCTAGTGGGACAAGTGTTTAACGACAGGGACAGAATGCTTATTTTATCTATTCCTAGAGAGAGGAAGCTATGCAGTGACAAATGGTTCTGGCATTATGACAAGAGGGGTTTATTCTCGGTGAGAAGGGCTTATTCTGAACTGATGAAGGTTTCCCCAGAAGAACAGGTAGAAGAAAATCATGTCAACTGGCACAAGTTATGGAAATTGAAAGTTCCTCCCAAGATTAAGAATTGTCTTTGGCGTAGTTTGTCTTCTTGCTTACCAACGGTCAACAATCTTATTCAAAGGCGGGCAACAATTATTCCTATCTGTCCAGTTTGTCTTACTCAAGGGGAAGACGAGACTTATGTTTTCATTCATTGCTCATTTGCTCAAGAGGTCTGGTATCGCTGTTTTGGTGATAGACGAATGGGTCGAATTGCTTGTTTCAGTCGCTGGTTCTCGTCTTTGCTGGCTTCTGCGCAGGAGGATAAATTGGCTGAGCAGTGTTTCGTATTGTGGAGATTATGGAAAAATCAAAACTCTGTGCTGTGGGAGAAGAAGCGAGAAACGGTGGAAGTATTTCTTTGTCTGGTTCGATTGGAGCTTTCCTAGTGGCACACGGCTCAGTTGCAGAATAATTGTGGTATTTCAGTCCCTTTATTGCTTGATGTTAAATGGAAAGGCCCAAAGGAAGGTGATTTGGTCTGCAACGTTGATGCCGGTTGTTTTAATCATCTCGGGTATAGTTCCTATGAGTTTCTTATCAGGGACTTCAGGGGTGATTGTATTGCAGCGAAGCATGCAACGTTCATAGGGTGTTATGAAGTTCACGTTGCTGAGGCTCTTGCAATAAAGGAGGCCTTGAGTTGGCTGAAGGATAATCATTTTTCAAATGTTAGTGTCCAGATAGATTGCATCATGGTTTCTAAGGCTGTGAATGAAGATTGTTTTGGTGTGTCTTATTTTGATGATATTATTGTGGTTTGTAAACTTTTATTAAAAGCGTTGGCAGGTTGTTCTGTTGCTTTTGTTAGACGAACTGCAAATATGGCTGCCCATTATCTTGCTATGGCGGTCAGTTCTAAGTCTGTTCGTGGAGAGTGGTCTGGTCCACCTCCTTTTCTTGTAGATGTTTTATCTGTTGATTTAAGTTCTTAATGAATTATTCTATTTCAAAACAAAAATCAGTCAATAATTATTTTTTTTGTTCGATCAATTTCTATTTTTGTTTTTAAGTGATAAAAGTGAATTTTTATTTTTCTGAAATATTTTTTTGAAAGTAAAAAATTACAACTCATAAAACCACATGAATATAGAAATATTGAGTTATTAATCAACATATTAAAGTTAGAAAAGGGACAAATTTCTAGATGTAAAGTCAAAACTAACAATCTAATTAGACTTTAAGTATATTTAAATAAATTTATTTATTTAGATAGAGACTATTTTCTAATTAATATTTGTCATAAAAAATGATCTAGTTAAGATTTTATATTTTTCAAAAGGATTGAAGATAAAAGCGGATCAAATCTATAAAAAGAATATAAATCTAAATTTAATTTGATTTGTAAAATTATTGATATAAGATGATCGAACTATATAATCAGATTCTTTCGAACAGCTCGGTAATTTGATTATTCGGTTCACTTCATATCCGAGCTGATACTGTAGTACAATTGTTTTCGAAGTTATATATGGATAGAAACTCTCAGTTACCTCAAATAGGCGAAAATCCTATTTAAATGTTTTACCTTAATTTTTTGATCAATTAAAATATCTTTCTAAAATCTCAAGCAAAATTAATATTTATGTCAATAAGTATGATATCTCAAGTATTGCTCGCTCTTAACTAATTTTACTTATAAAATTATTATTTTAGCATTACTCTGATTTGATAGTCGAAATTTTTTTCATAAAAAATTTCATCAAAATTCTTTGTTTTTCAGTATTAAAGTAACTGCGGATGATATTTTCGTCTAAATCTAACTCAACTAACAGTCTATTTATCTGAAACTGTTATCAATATGATTTGAATCGATCTATTTATGACAAATATAATATTAATATAAATTTAAATTATAATATAATTTAATCTGATTAAATTTATTTATAAAATATAAAAATTTGATAAATTTATAGGAGAAATTAAATGCAAATTCACACTCCCCGAACAATAGAGATAATACCGATTGACTAGGCAGCACATGCAGTTGATAGTGGGATTTCGGCAAACTTGGTCCTTTAGAGCATTTCGTATTTTCATTTATGAAGCGTGTCTGAATTTGACCATAGAAAAACGGATCCGTACACATCAACTGTAGTTCGTTTACTTCTATTTAAATGTCAAAAATAAAACTTAATACTCTTTTCGATCTTTTTTATTAATTATTTTTATTAAAATTAAAAATAATAAATAAATTTAAATTTAATATTAAATTATGTAATTAAAATTAAATTATTAAATTTAATTGATTTTAGTTTTATTAAAAAAAATAAATTAAATTATATTAAAAATTTAAAAATAATATATAAATAAAATTTAAATTTTACTGAAAAAGTAAATGGTAAAAAAGAATAAAAAAATATCTTATTTTATTTTCCCTTAGATTTTCCGTCTGTCTCAATCTCTCAACTTGGATTGTCGTTTTCACATCTTATTCTGATATTTTCGTGCCGTATGTGCCTTGGCCTTCTGGATGCCATGCTGGATATGAACTTTCTTTGACCTTTCATTCCAGAAAATCACTCCAACATTTAGGTTTATGTTTCTACTTAATTGTCAAAGTGAATATACACTCTTAGTTTTTTTTTTCCCCTTTCAATGACGTGATATCTAAAATTTACTGGACTCTATTAATTCATATGCTAGAACCATAAAAAAAAATTTCTTTTAATTTTTAAATATTTAATATTAAGAATTTTAATTTAAAATTTTTAATTAAAAAAAAACTCATATCATATCGTATCATGAAATAAAGTGAAATACATTTTCACAAAGCTTTGGCTCCTTCATATATAGCAACTACAATGAGTAATGTTCAAAATATATATATATATATATATATATATATATATATATATATATATATATATATATATATATATCAAAAATTAATTTAGAAATAGCAATTTAATGTAAGCATGTAGGGTGCACCGAATTGAAACTTTTAATCACAAACGTTTATTTGATCGAATGATTTAAATATTTAAGTATTGCATTTTGTTCCTTAATTTTATGCTAAATTTTAATTGTTAAAAAAATTCAAAATAAAATTAGGCGATACATTAGATTAATAATCATTGTATCAAAAATGGGATTAGTAAAAAAAATAATTCAAATGTCAATCCTGATAAAAAATGGGATTAGTAAAAACAATAATTAAAACATCATTAGATTAACATAAAAATAGAGCATTGATAACATTATTAAGCAACAATAAACAAACAGTTGGCATTCCATGCCAAAAAAGGAAGAAAATACAGTGCGCGTTGCATTAGTCAACCGTAGAAATATAATATTAATTATTAAACCGACAATACCATTTTCGTAAATATTTAAAGGAACAATGTCCAGTTCAGTAATTCAAGGCTCCAAATCCGTTGACCAGCCAAAGGAAACAAAAAGCTTTGGCAAGTTGGTTCCATTGAATCAATTTTTATCTACCTAAACTATCATATCTCATGAAAGAAAGATAGGCTCTTTTTTCTTCTTATTCTTCTTCTGTGCTTTTGATTGGCTAACTTTAATGGGGAAGCAGCAACAGTTTCCTCTTTTCTTGATTCTTTTGCTATTCTCTTGCAAACCCATTTCAGCTATTAATTTTCTCTTCAATGGGTTCAATTCTTCATCTAGTTTGCTTCTCTATGGCTATGCCAACTTTGAATCTCGTGTTCTTTCTCTTACTAACCAAACAAGTTTCACCATTGGTCGTGCTTTATACCCATCAAAAATCCCCACAAAACACCCAAATTCTTCTCAAGTCTATCCCTTTTCTACTTCTTTCATCTTCTCCATTGCTCCTTACAAGAATGTCCTTCCTGGGCACGGCCTGGTTTTTCTTTTTGTTCCATTTACTGGCATAGAAGGTGCCACAGCTTCTCAGAATCTCGGCTTGTTTAATCGAACAAATGATGGTAGTTCTAGCAACCATGTGTTTGGGATCGAATTTGATGTTTTCTCGAACCAAGAATTCAATGACATGAATGATAATCATGTAGGGATTGACGTTAACTCTCTCACTTCAAGATTTGCAGAGGAGGCTGGGTATTGGGCTGATGATAAACCCAATAAATTCAATAAATTGAAGTTGAATAGTGGGGAAAATTACCAAGTTTGGATTGATTATGCTGATTCATTGATTAATATCACTATGGCTCCTGCTGGTATGAGAAGGCCTAGCAGGCCATTATTGAATGTTTCTCTTAATCTTTCTGATGTTTTTAACGAAGATATGTATGTGGGATTCACAGCATCAACTGGAAGACTTGTTGAAAGTCACAAGATTCTGGCTTGGAGCTTCAGTAATTCCAATTTTGCATTAAGTGAAAGCTTGATTACCATTGGGTTGCCTTCATTTGTTCTTCCAAAGGCATCATTTTATAAATCTAAAGGGTTTATTGCAGGTGTCACAGTGGGGATTTTCATGATTATTTTGTTATTAGCTTTGATTGCTCTGTTCTTTATTAGAAGGAAGCAGAGGAAGGCCAGAGAAAGAGCAAATATGGAGGAATGGGAATTAGAATATTGGCCACATAGAATGAAATATCAAGAAATTGAAGCTGCTACAAGAGGATTTAGTGAAGAAAATGTAATCGGAGTTGGAGGAAATGGGAAGGTCTATAAGGGTATATTGCCAGGAGGAGCTGAGGTTGCAGTGAAGCGAATTTCCCATGAAAATGATGGGATGAGAGAGTTCTTGGCAGAAATTTCAAGTCTCGGTAGATTAAAGCACAGAAGTTTAGTTGGATTGAGAGGTTGGTGCAAGAGAGAAACAGGGAACTTCATGTTGGTATATGATTTTATGGAAAATGGAAGTTTAGACAAGAAGGTGTTTGATTGTGGCCTCAATGAAATGTTAAGCTGTGAACAGAGAATCAGAATTCTAAAAGATGTAGCTTCAGGGGTATTGTATTTGCACGAGGGATGGGAGTCTAAAGTCCTCCACAGGGACATTAAGGCCAGCAATGTACTACTTGACAAGGACTTGAATGGAAGGTTAGGTGACTTTGGCCTAGCCAGAATGCATAGCCATGATCAGGTGGCTAGCACCACCAGAGTGGTTGGGACGGTGGGGTACTTGGCACCTGAGGTGGTTCGAAGCGGTAGAGCATCAACTCAAACGGATGTTTTTGGCTTTGGAGTGTTAATTTTAGAAGTTATGTGTGGGAGGAGGCCTATAGAAGAAGGGAAGCCTGTATTGGTAGAAATGGTAATGCAAGCAATGAAGCAAGGGCAGTTGATTAACGTGCTTGATCCAAGATTGAGAGCAAGAGGAGAATATGATGAAGAAGAAGCAGAGAGAGTGCTGAATTTAGGCTTGTTATGCACATACCCTGAAGCTAATGCAAGGCCAACAATGAGGCAAGTAGTGAAGATTTTGGAAGGGAAGAGTGAGAGTAACGAGACTGAAAGTGAAGAAATGGATGCATACTTACTTGAACATATGAAGTCTAGGGAACTATGGTCAAATTACTCTCAGAGATCTGGAGATTCTTCTCACCCAACATTTGATGATATTAGACGAACACAAACAGAGTCATTATCTTCAAATATGTCTGCTCCATGGACCAATTCTGTGATAGTTGAGGGTAGGTGATTGATTCAGCCATTTTTGCATCACTTGATAATAATCATGAGTAGCATTCGCTGGTTGTGACTATTTTGATGCGCTAAATTTACCAGATTTTGGGAGCCATGCTACAAGGTTGTGGAGGCATGTCATGAGGTCTGCACAAATGAGATCACAGACCACATAAGGATGACAATAGGACTGCAAGAACCTGGCTTTCATATTTCTTGTCAACCCCCTTTTTTTCTTATTTATTTCTTTTTATTTTATTTTTGTGAATATGTGGATTCAAATTTGTTGGGTTGGTACAAATTTTGCTGAAGTATAGATTTTGTTCAGATACTTGCTATGTACAGCGAATTTTACATTGTAATATTAAAGAGAGTTTTGGACACTCTGTGTGGCCATTTACTTTCTGCTAGCGTGTTATTGTCGAGGAGCTTTCTTTAGCCTCCCAAGAAATTTCGAGTTTACAGAAAAAGGTTGGTTTAAATATTTCGTTTGAAAACAAAACGCGGGGATAGCTCAGTTGGGAGAGCGTCAGACTGAAGATCTGAAGGTCGCGTGTTCGATCCACGCTCACCGCAATCTAATTATTTTGTTTTTTAGACAAATATCTGATGAATTCAGGCCAAGGCCCATTCGTGTAATTTTTCTTTACAGTTCTGAATGAATAATGGGCCCTCTTCTGTCTTCGGCCCAGTCCATCTAATCTGACTTGGGCAATAGCAAGTCCACAAATTTAAATATTTCAAAGCAATTATGCATATATTCTTTATTTTTGTGTTTTAGGTTACAAACAATTCTTGCCTAAATTTAGGTTATAGCTATGAATTTTTTTTTATAAATTAAGAAAATAGTGTATTTACACGTAAAATTAATAACTACCGAACTACTTTTATATATATGAAATATTTGTTTTGGAAACCAAAATACTTGATCTCAAAATTCCTATTATATTCCTATCACCCAAAAATCAAGAAATTTGATGGACCAACCACAAAGATACTTTATAACCGTTGATTAAAGGTAGTCATTGAGTGAGTCATGCTCGAATTGTTTGTTAAACAGTTGCATAAAATCTCAAAACAAATGTTAAATTTAGATCAACCATATTTTTTTTTTAATTTAACTTAAGCTCAAAACTTAATTAATTAATGAATAAAAATTTTCAAAACCATTATAAACAATATTACATTATCATGGGTAAATATGAACTGCTTAACGCATAATTTTTATTCCAATATTCAATTACATGAAAAAAATTAATTTAATATTTATATATGACGCTACGCAGCAAAATTAATATAAAAAAAATATTAACTTAAAAATTGGATTTGAATTTAAAAGTCAATAGATTAAAATTTTATATACTATTAAATTATTATAAGAAATATTATATTGAGTTAATATAATTGCGAAGCCCAACTTTTAAAGTACTATGTTCTCATATCCACTACAGTTAGGGCTTAGCCACAGCGACACGTGTATAGTATGTGTATGCCACTGCACATTCTAAGGACCACATGGTACAACGCTAATTGTAATATGGATTTCTACATCCTTTTATATGCAGTATCTGATTATAAAAATTAAAAAAATAGTAATATTAAATGGAATTCAATTTATTTCATATCCATTGATTATAATAATAAATATTTTTTACAATAACTTTTATTTCATAATTTAATTCTCGTATCTATTTTTTTATCTATTATTTTTATAAGAATTAAGAAATATTAATTAGATCTAAATTTAGTATTAAATTACGTAATTTTAACTAAATTATTAAATTTAATTAATTTTAAAAAATTAATTTTTATTAAAAAAATTAAATTAAATTAAAAATTTAAAAACAATAAATAAATTAAATTTTATTTAAAAATAACATATAAAATAAAATGGAGAGAATAATAAGTTTATCAGCGTCAAAAGGTTGGACCATCATGTTATCCATTTGGCTCGGAATTTAATAGTGAAAGAAGATTATGTAGTGTATACAGTCTATATATAGATTTAGCACAGAGAATTATATACATTAAATTGATGATAATTGACGGAGAAGGCAGATGCAAATGGAGGGATTGAACTATGAATACAACCCAAGATTTGGTCTGAATCCGTATTGTACTTTTGTGTTTTGGGTTGGGTTGGTATAGGCCAAGGCATAAGAGATATGCTCATTACGTGTATAAACAGCTTTAGATTGAAGCCTTTATAAGTTCCCTTATCTTCTTGATGAGGCAGCCATTGATGCCAGCGCACCAGTCCACGTCATTTTGTTAACCTTTATCCTCACCCTCTGCTTAATCCATGTGCATGTTGCTTTGCTTCCCATGGCATCGATCGATCTTTATTTTATTTTTGTTTTGATCCATTAGGTTAATTTAATATTTATTTCGATTGAGTATGATAATCTAACCATTTAATTCAAACACGTAAATTTAAATTTAATTAAACTTTTAGAAAAACCTTTTGTTCCTCGAACTACTGTTCAAGTATTCCTTTGATGCAATGACCTTATCTAGTTGTTAATTCAACCAGAAAAAAAATCATTTAAAAATACAAATTTAAATTTACGTGTCTGAATTAAATTTATTTAGACTAAATTTATAAACTACCAATGCAAAAATGTCACATAAAATAAACTAATAAAAAAAAATGATATAGTGATTAGCATGCAGTGAAAAATTCATAAATTGGATACATGAAAAGTTTATAGGACGAATTAATATGACAATTAAATTGCATTGGTGATATTTATCACTGAGTTGGTATATAAAAAAGTTTTTATTGATGTAACTAAAATAATCCACATTTATATATTGATTCTCAACACATTTAGCAAAGTGGAGAAAGCCTAAAGATATCGAATTTTAAGATGTGGCCAGTAGCCAGTGATGGTTTGTGATTGACGAAAGAGGTCAAATTTGATAGGACATATAATTATACTCATTTTATTCTTGATTGTATATTTATGCAACGTGAAAATCAATTATATCATTCCCTTAATTCGTGTTCTGGGATATGCAAGTTGACAAAAAGAAAAATAATGATAATAATAAAGAAAAGGGAATATGCACGAAATATATTACTTTCCTTTTAATGGCCAAACTTGTGATAATTTTAGAGGAATAAAATACAATTAAGTATTACTATGAAAGGTTGGCATATTCAACTCTATTCTTGAGTATTGAAATAGAAAGACAAGCATTTTAGAGTTCAATTAATGGTTAAACAACAAGTTGTTTAGATTATGACAAAACAGGTCCTTATCAGAAACGTGGACATATATTAATATTATGAACACCATGAACTTTTTTCATTTGAAAATTATCATTTTGGTTATATATTATTATATTGAGCAAAGTACAAAAATGCTACTCACATTTTTTTTAAGTATTAAAATATTTTTATAATTTACTTTAAAGTAATAAATAACTCTAACATAATGAAAATTAGTATTGTCATTGTAAGTCGTTTTCGTCAATTGTAAATTAACAAGCTTGAGTTGATGCTTATATAATATTAAAAATGATGTTGATTTGTAGTAAAATATGCTATATCAATATTATATTTTACCAAATTAATAAATATATTTTTAATAGATAAAATAGAATATTTTATTACAAGTCAGCACTACAATAGTGCTGCTATATCAACGTATTACAATTGACAAAAATTATTTACAAAAGTACTTTTAAATCAAATTCCTTTCTGTCGGGAACATTTTTGCTTTATATTAATATACCTAAAAAACCTGAGAAGCATCTGCATACTTTTTCTCTATTATATTTTATTGAAAAAATTTGACAATTTGGCATAAACATTACTCTAACATAAATATATTACTCTTTCATGGAAATTACTCGATTCGATCAGTTAAAGCAAAGAAAATGAAATTGGTTAATTAGTACGTCAATAAGTTATCAACTAATCTTTAAAGCCTGTAATATATTTTCTTTTAAAGCTGTAATATATATATATATTTTTAAGTTGGCTAGATTGAGTTTGCGAAATCACAGCCAAAATAGTCTACTTATCAATACCAATATCAATAACAATAATAAATATAAAAAATGACAAGTTGGCCATAAAGAGTGAATTGAAACCAAATATTGCTATTTCATGGAAACTGATAATATCATCCATTTTATGATATTTGGATTCGGTTCAATAATCACATACTCAATTAAATTCAGGTCTAATTGCTGTCTATTACCCCATTAGTCCGTCAGCCATTTGCACACATATGCATGTGTTATGACGGTTTGGTTCTATCTATCTACGCCACTCCGCCTGTTATATTATATGAGTCATATCCTAAAAACTGTTACATCATATGGCTAAAATTGTCAATTGCAGATCGGAATATACCAGACTGTAGGCAAATTATGATTCCGTCGGTAAATTTGCTTATGAAATTTTAATTTCATTGGTAAATTTGACAAATTACGATAATTTTTTTGTCTGCACTTCCCAATGAAATTAACGACGGATAATGTATTCCATCGGTAAATTTATCTACAAAAATATTTTTGTCGGCAAAAGTGCCAACAACTAATTCTCTAACGCCAGTTTTCGTCGTTAAATTCCATCGAAATTTTCATTTTCCTACGAAAATTTACTTATTTTCATCAGAAATTTCCGTCGAAAAACTGAATTTTTCTTGTAAGGTAGCCACCTAGAGACTGTATATATAGAGAGAGAGACTTCAAAAATAATGTATTGCATACATTGCTATCCTTTCACTACACTTAATTATCTCCTTAAATCTTTTGATTTAAGTATCGGAGTGCCAATCCCCTGTACACCAGGGGTTAGTTTTTACCTATTTTGCATATCAGTTTTTCATATCTAACAGATGGGCCCAATCGTTTCTCAACCCATCTTCCTCTCCTAATAAGTTCTAACAATTCAGGACTTACTAGAAACTATTTGAATGTAGTTAAGCAAAAGTAATTATAAAAGTTAATTATAGTAATGTCTGTAAATTACCAATTATTTTTTAATGAATTTCACATTTATTTGAGATTTCGATAAATCTGGATGTCCAATTGGAGTGGTCCGATTATAGATATCATAAGAACAATAATTGAAATAAATATATATTGATATGATAGTATTAGAGAAAGATATGAATGAAGATAGCATTAGTAGTGTAGGCAAGATACATAAAATCTCATGAAAGCATCAAAAGCACCATTTAGTGAAAGTCATATATTAATGGAAAATCACTTTCATTTCTGGCATTATATTTATATTGATGTTCTTCACCTTTATCCTATTAATAATTAATATATATGGGACCTTGTGGATAAGATTAGAAAAATAAGTTATTATTAATATATTGAAAAAATACACTTTTTATACATTATTATAGAATTAACAAGAATGATGCCAAGCAAACTAAGGATCAAGATTACTAGGTCTGCGAGTCCAAAAGTTCAAAGGCGTAGCTCGGCTGGAATTTAAGCTTTAATGTTTGATCGGTTCCTAATTTTCGTTTTCTGTGGGTTAATTTTGCTAATAAAATAGTTACAGTTTCTAGAGAGATGAATGTTCAGGAAATAGCCAGGGATTTCACTCGGTAGGTATAAATTTTTTTAATACCTTAATTTATTATTATTATTTTTTTGAAATTGTGAATATAATAATAATAATAATAATAATAATAATAATAATTGATGATATTCATTTTATCATATTAAGGTCCGGTCTAACAATCATATATCCAATTCAGATTCAAATCCAATTTATGCTTATCAATCCATTAAGATGATTTGATCGTACTTGATATTCGATCTATCTACAACACTCTGCTTATCATATCACATAATCCGTATCTTGCAGGCTGTAGTATCAGACGTTTAAATCTAACATCCATAAATATTGAATATCTAATATTCAAGTATTTTAAGATTATAGGTTCTAATTATCTAAAAACTATATATAAAGAGACTTGAAAAATAAGTTGTTGCATAAATTGCTACTATCTAACCATATTTTTTCTCTATATTTTCTGACTTAACTATCAAAGTGCTAATTCTCTACATTATGAAAGTTAATTTTTGTTTATTTTGCAGATTAGCTTGCCTCAACCTGTAGATTGGCACAACTAACTCTCAATTTATCTTTCTCTATTTATCAATAACAATAATTTTTGAAATAAAATTAGCAAAAAAATTTGTGAATATACATAGGATAGCCAATGAAAAAGGGAGACAAGTATAATCTCATATTAAGGATTAATGGGGTAAACATTTTATGCATTCAATTCACATTCTGACTAATTATAAAAAATTATTGTTTTTATTGAATGATCAAAACAACCTCAATTTTGTTTGTACACTCTACAAAATTCATGGGAATCTTGTGCTTTTGGCAGAATTAGCAAAAACCATTGGCAGGACGCCGCGTTCCTGTAACAAATTTTTCTTTATAAAATTAAAAATATTAAATATATATGAAATCTGACAAGACCCTTACCATATGATTACAAGAAATTATTTGTGTTAGGTGGCAAACAAGTTGGTCCCACTTGTTTGGATAAACCTTGTTTTCGACGATCCTGATCATCCCACGTGGCTTAAGATTAACTCTCGATCACATCAAACAAGAGTTGATGGTCCCACATCCAGTCACAGATGAGGATAGCTGGATAGGGCATCTCACTTTCACCGCTTAATTTTAAGGAAAATTGCATCATTTGGCCCCTGTATTCCTGAAATTAGTTGATCGAACCCTTTGATCGAATTATTATACAAATAGGTCCCTGAATTTCTTATTTTTATTCCATTAAATCCCGATTTCGCAACGAATTGTACTACTGATTTTTATTTTTCTTACAGCTGTTAAATGGGGATCTAATAAAGCAAATATGAGAGATTTAACTATCTAAGTAGCAGGTTGAATAAAAAATTAAATTGAGGGTGTTATTGAACAATTTCAGAAAACATACACAGATGAAAATAAATGAATATTCGAGTATATCCAGATTGGTCTGCAGATCAAAATTATTGAAGCTGACTGACGTGGATCCTTGGTGTCTGATTTATAAGGTCCAATTAGAAAATGCCACGTAGGCAACAATTGGAACCCACATGTGCGCGGCGGCTCGTTGGTCCACGTTGGCATTTGGGTCCCACTGAGATCAAAATCTAGGTATATAAAACGAGTTTTCCACGATCGATTTTCAAATTAACACATTCTTTTTCTACTTCTTCATTAAAAATAAAATAAAACGAAAGAAAATGCCTACTGCAAGAATTAGAATCCCATTCAATCAACAGAATTTTTTAGCAGAAGCTGGCGAACTCGAATTTCACGACCAACTTGCTGCGGCGAGTTTTTCCGATATGGTCTTTGGTTCGATTCAGACAAGTTCTAGCGGCGGCGAGGAGTTTCGAGAAAATGAAGAAGATGAAGAGAAAGAGAATGATAGTGATGATATAAACGAGAATCGAAGCTTCTGGGAGAATCAACATCAGCTTCTTCAGGTAATTGATTAATTAATTCTTAATTACATAATCTTTCATTTCATTTATTTGATTTTTCATGTTTGCTCATTATTATTTTTTATTTGGTTTCCTCAGGCTACCTTATGCAGGACTAGCTCATTGGAATCAGGAATTAGAAATATAGTCAAAGAAACATTGAAAGAAATTCAAACGGCCGGAACAATTTGCGGTTGTGGAAGACCGATGGAAGGTGGTTGCCGTAATTGTTTGATGACAGAAGTGTCCGGTCGCCTCCGAAATGCCGGCTATAATAGCGCCATTTGCAAATCCAAATGGAGAAGTTCCCCCGATATCCCTTCAGGTAACTATAAATTAATTAAAATAAATTAACTTTTCTGTTCAAATCAATTTGTTATTTAACTAATTAAAAATCTCTTGAATTTGCAGGAGAACATACATTTATGGATGTAATCGACAATTCAAAAAAAGGAGAGGTGAGAGTGATAATAGAATTAAATTTCCGGCCGGAGTTTGAGATGGCAAAAGCCAGCGAAGAATATAAGCGGTTAGTACGGTCCTTGCCGGAAGTATTCGTCGGAAAAGTGGAGAGATTAAACACAGCAATAAAGATATTGTGTTTGGCAGCCAAGAAATGTATGAAAGAAAAGAAAATGCACTTAGGGCCATGGAGAAAACAAAGATACATGCAAGCGAAATGGCTTGGCGTGTGTGAAAGAACAGCTCCGCCACCGCCTTCTCAGCCGGATACTCCAGCCGGGTTTCGAAGCCGAAGGCGTCTATGTTGACGGTGGATTTGCTAGAAATGTTTCCTAATTTGCATTGTCCAGCAGTTGAGGTTGTGTGATTAAGAAATTAAAAACGTTTTCTTCTGCTTGATTTGTGATGTTTTGATATAGAGTTAGCATTATAATTACATTATGTAAACTCGCTTGAGAAAAAGAAATATGAGCATAAATGATAAGAATAATGCAAGATTTTACGTCTTTTTCAACTTCGTCTTTATTAAATTCAGTAAAATCAGATAATTCTTATTAAGTAACATTGAAAAAGTGAATTCACCGATTTTTATTTGGTATAAATTTAAATTAATCGAAATCTCTGAATATATAAAATTTTTAGTTTTACTCTTTTTCTTAATTTATCCAACTGAATCGTTAAATATATAAATAATTTGCATATCTAAGATCATGTTTTTATGGAGGAATAATCATAATAATAATATAAAGTGTATCATTGTAATTGACTTTTTTTCTATTTTTCTTTTATATATATATTTGGAAAATCCAAGTCAAAACTTCATTCATGGTTCTTGTGTAGGAATTATTATAATTTGATTATAATGAATTCTTTTTGAAAAGGAGAGATCCCAAGTAGACATGATAAATGTACGGAATGAACGAATTTGAATTTGATTATTAATGAATGAGTCACTAATGAATTAGATTATAAATAAATAAAAAAATATAAATTATTAATGGATCAATATCCAAATTGGTAGGATGAATTTAGGTTGATCCATGAACTTAATGTAAATTATTATAATTTTTTTGTTATTAATTAATTAATAAATTCGATAATAATAATAATATTCAATTGAAAATATAATATAAATAAAAATTGATATATAAAAAAAATTATTTTTAATATTTTAATTAAACAGTAGTACTTTTTATGTAGAACTTTTGTCTTTTAACAGTTTTTTAACCGGTATTACATGCAAAACACTGTTACACAAAAATAATAGATAAATTTATTCTAATTTTAAAATACAAAAATCAACATTTTACCAATTAAAACGATAGAATTAAAATTGCATACTTTTTGTTAAGAACCTGGAAGAAAACCCACGGCCCAAGAGATCCTTGTCATAATGAGCATTGTAATACTCTATATCCGGTCTGATAAAAAAATCGGATACAGATGTCACAATCCGATCTTTAATCTGTATACCACTAAATCAATATAATTTATACTTAAATTTTCAACTTCTAAATTCTTTACTCTAAATTTTACAAGTAAATTTTGGCACAACCTTTTCTAAATATTGCCAGCCTTCTGTAGCCAAAAATACATAGACAACACTTCTAAAATCAATCACTGAGTTCCCCAATTTCAATCAAATTTTTATACAAAATTTTTTCATTCTCCTCAATAATAATTAAGCTAATCTATCTGTCACTATATCACTATTTCAATACTCAAATATTTTGTTCTTAATTAAGCAAAAAAATTCAATTCTAATACCAATACAACCAATTTAATGTAAACTACCTCCTTTAATATCTTACAACATTTCATAATTTCTTATTTATAATTAATCAATTTAATTAATTAACAGCCACTAATTACCTAATATTGTAGCCATAAAGCTCACACCCAACTTTACTTTAACAAATTTAAGGGACTCAACTATGCAAGTCTATTTAACAAAATCATCATAAGTTTCCTAAAATGTCCCAGACATCGCATTTTCCTAACTTTCTTTCTAATTAACTAAAAAATACAATAACATCAACAGTGCCACCATTAACCCGTTTCTGCGTCCAACAAAATCTAAAAATATTCACAGCCATGCCAATTCAAAGTTTAAAGAACAATTAAATCATCTTCATGGTCAACAATTATAGTACACGCAGTAGAACATGCCAAAAATCGATTATTTATTTCAAAATATATAAAAACTCCAACAAAATTCAAAATCAAATTTAAAAAAAATAAGTGGAAGTAGATTTGGTGGTCACATACCGATTCTTTGCACTTTTTTGCATTTTCATCAAGCATTTCGTTCATCGGAAGCTCACCGAAGGCTTGTCGAAGCTTCACCGGAGCCTCGTCGGAGCAGATCTAACACCACCACCTTGGAGATTAGGATCCCAGGGTTCTATTTTTGGTGGTCACGCGCCCAATTGCCATGCCATTGATCGAGAGTCGAGCTGGAATCGTTGGTGGGTCCCTTCTCCGATCTATATATTGTCGACGCGAGAGGAAGAACGGAACACACTGGTATGATCGCCTTGCTCTTGGAGCTCATCGAGGCAGGTTATGTCGTCGTTTGCTGACATGAGTCACCGGAGGGAAAGAGAGGCATTGGTAAGGTGAGGGAAAACGGGAGAGGGGGAAGGGAGAAGAGGAGACACGTGATGCCGCTCATGATGGAGAGACGGTGATGCTACAGCGGTCGACGATGGCTACGTCAGCGTGCCAAAGATGGTGCCGTTGATCAATGGCAGCGCCCTTGCTGCCTTCCTCCCCTGCTTCCTCGATTTCTCCTTTCTCATTATCATTCCTTTTTTTTTTTCCTTAATTATTTCCTATTACCTTATTAGAGTTTATGATATAATATTTTCCTCTACAATATTCTAGGGACTAAATTTCAATTATTATTATTATTATTATTATTATTATTATATAATACAAGTATTTATTTTGTTGTATACTTGTATATATTTATTTCTCATTTATTATTATTAGTCTAATTATTAGCTTGCTAAATGTATTTTAATTAAAATAGAAATATACTTAATTCAAAAACTAAAACAAATATTCAATAAATTTATACATATATTTACCTAACTCGAAAAATTATTTACGAATAAAAAATATTATCGGTCAATTAAAACTCGGGGCGTTACAACCATTTTGTCCCATGCCTTCATCGAAGTTAAGGGTATGAAGATCGTATTGGAATTTTCCATTCCATTGCCTGCTTCGCCTCCCACCAATCCTCCTGATAAGCATTTTCCACTTCGGACCAGCAATGATCTCTGACCACTCTCGCAGTTTCTTCCATCCCCGATGCCACCACCGCTCGTCGTCACCGGATGCTACCAAATGAGAGCTGTTATCTCGAAGATTAATCTGTTGCCAGAACAAAGAACCATCACCGGATGGCGAGGGTTCAGTGTTTAAAAATGGGAAACAAGAACATCAATGACGTTTTTAGGAAGATAACTCATTGACATTGTCGGTTTCGGCACAGATCAGAATGATATCGGAGGCAGAAGCAACATAATCAGGGAAGAGAGAGAGGGCAGCATGCTTCTCCATCTGTCTCTTTTTAATTGATGTTTATAAGAATGAAGTTATAAGAAACCCATTGGACATTGACCCCATGGGTTGGCTATAGAAAATTCATTGGGTATTGATCTAATGGGTTAAAAAATAAAATAAATTAATTTTGGATTGATCCAGTGGATATTGGGGTGAAAAATAAAATGGGTCAGTTTTGAATTAATCCAATGAATATTTATTTGAATTGAATTGGGTTTGGATTATTATTTTTTGGATGAATTTGGGTTGAATTTTAGGTTTGGATCAATTTTACCAGGTTTAATCCCAAGTATTTTATTTGCATATTATCTGATGTGGCACTCATTGCATAGACAAATTAGTTGAAGTTGACATGTTAGTCTTATCAACTAAATTAGAAAAAGATTGGCCTGTAAAAAACCAATTTATAAATTAAATATTCACAAATCAAATTAATACTCGTTTCATCACATTTTCAAAGTTAGTTATATATTTTTTTATAAAAATTGAAAAAATTATTAAAATATTTTAATTTCACTAAAAATTATATTTATTAAGAAAAATATCATTTTATATTTTTAAAAATTTGATTTAATTTTAGTTAAAAATAAAAAGTGATAAAAAAATAGACATTTAATAAAGTATATAATAAATAAGAGTATACATATAAATTAATTTTTTAAATTTTTAAAAAAATATTTTAAATGGTACAAAATAAAATAGAGAAAATAACCTTTTAAAGTACGAGGGAATGGCTATAAAAATGTCCCATGAAATCATGGAATTGAAAAAGTAACATTTTGAAGTTTTTATTTGCAGCCATTTCATTTATTCCCCTGTGATTTAGATTTAATTTAATATACATATCCATAATTGTTTTCAATTAAACAGCTGTGAAAGAAAACCATCGATCACCTTATAAATAAAATGCCAAAATGATTACTCTTAAATTAATTTTTCCTTTAAATTTGTCAACGGAATTTAATTAACAGAAAACTAATATATACACCTAATTTGAATTTATCATCAATTAATTTTATTCTTTAACAAATAAACGAGAGGAAGGAAAATCTCAAAATCTGTTGATCATTAATAGAATGGAAAAACAATTAATTAGCATTAATATAGAATAAAAACGTAAAATTGATTGTTAATAGTTTCAACATAAAATAATTTTTGAGATAAATTCCATTCATTGATAGTTGGATATGTTTGAAAAAATTAGGGTTAATTTTACTCATAATTACTCATCTTATTCCTAAATAACATAAAAATAACTAAATAATTTTTCGTAACAAAATTTTCACTGAACTTAATAGTATTTTACGTAAAAGTTATCATAATCAGTTTTCGGTAAATATCATTGTCGAAATGCTGAGTGTTGACAATACATAGCACGTGTGCACAAGTAAACTGACATGGCACGCCACTTATGCACAAGTAACTGATGTCAGATGACGACGTGGACAAACACACACATCCACGTGTGCACAAGTATCGGCGATGGTTTTCACCGCAAATCAATTATAATAATTTTTGAGTAAAATATTGTTAAATTCAATAATAATCTTATTACAAAAAATTATTTAATTATTTTTAGGTTATTAAATTTAAATTAAATAATTATAAATGAAATTAATCCAGAAAATTGCCCTTAATCCAAAAACTAATTTAACAGGAGAGAAGTTTTTAAGAGATATTTTTACGGTAAATACTGACATGTATAAAGATTTTTAATTAAAATGTTTTTTTCTATAAAAAAAGAAGAAAAAAATAGGATAATGATATAGAAAATTAATTTCTGTCCCAACAGCTCTAGGACCACTTTGGTACGGTGTATAGAAAATTTTAATCATTGTCCGATATTAGGGACCCCCAAAAAAAAGATAAGATAACTTATCTATTACGCGATTAAGACTTAATCTTTTCGTGATATGATTTGCTGTACAATTTTCGCATTACTGGTTGGCAAAAATATTCCTTTCTAGGCTGTTTTAGAGTTTGTTTCAATTTAAGGCAAAAACTAATTTGGTCCTTGGATTGAAATTTTAGCTTTTTATTTTTGAAAAAATTTTAATTTCTTATTTTTTATTGAATTTATTTCAATACATAAACATTTATTTAAGCGCACATCAAATTAAAAAAAAGATTTAATATGAAAAATATAATTTAAGAATTTAATACGAACTGAAAAAATGTCATTATTTTGTATAACATGTCAAAATTCAAAAAGTTTACTAGAATGTGCAAGTACTCAATAATATAAAATAAGAAGTTGAAGGAGAAAATTGAAAAAAAATAAATAAATCAAAGTTGAGAAACCTAAATATACCTTTGCCAATAATTCATAGTTTCACACAGACGACCAAGATTGAAACCCTAAAAATTAGGACGAAAAGATAATTGAATGACAAAAATCCAGCTAGGCATCCTATTTTTGCTCAAGAGATTTTACCATTCTCTACATCTATAAATAATGGTACAAACAAAATGATCTAAACAATACAAAATTCTTAATTAAAGCAATGGCAATAAACCTTCTTGTTTATACATTTCTTTTACTTTCGTTCTTGATAACTTTTAGTTATGCAAGAAATGAAAATAACCTAAACCTAAATCCCACAAAAACCAATTGCTCATCTCTTGTTTGCCAAGTGGAATTAAACTCATCAAAGCTTGTAGAAAGTGCAACCCCAACAGGCAGCAATTTCACCCACATTTGCGATCCTGTAAGGCTAGCTAAATTAGGGTTAGGCAAAGTCAATTTTGGTTTTTGTGACACAAAATTGCCATACAATGTTAGGGCACAAGACTTGGTGAATAGAATGACATTAGTTGAGAAAGTTTTACAATTAGGAAATAATGCAACAGGAGTTCCTAGATTAGGGTTACCTAGGTATGACTGGTGGTCTGAAGCTTTGCATGGCATGTCCAATGTGGGCCCAGGAACTTTTTTTGACAGTTTAGTCCCTGCTGCAACTAGTTTTCCTAGTCCTATTCTTAGTACTGCATCTTTTAACAAGACATTGTGGAGAACAATTGGTGAGGCTGTTTCTACAGAGGCAAGAGCTGCTTATAATTTAGGGAGAGGTGGGTTAACATATTGGAGTCCTACTATTAATGTTGTGAGAGATCCTAGATGGGGAAGAACACTTGAGACTCCCGGTGAAGATCCTTTCGTTATTGGAACTTATGCTTCTAATTACGTTAGAGGGTTACAAGATATTCCTGGAACTGAGAATTTTAATGATTTGAATTCAAGACCACTGAAAGTTTCTGCATGTTGCAAACATTACACTGCTTATGATGTTGATAACTGGCAAGGAATTCAGAGATATTCATTCAACGCTAGGGTAATTAACTCCTCTTTAGTTTTTAAAAATCAATCATATTTTATAGTTATTCGTGAGCTAATCCATTAATCTTCATGAAGATAACCCAACAAGATTTGGTGGAGACGTTCAATAAGCCTTTTGAAATGTGTGTTAAAGATGGAGATGTTAGCAGTGTAATGTGTTCTTATAATCGTGTTAATGGAATACCTACTTGTGCTGATCCTCAACTCTTGAACGAGACAATTAGAGGAGAATGGGATCTTCATGGGTATGATCCAAAACAATAATTAAATGATTAATAGTTAATAATTTAAATTAAGGCTCAACAAATTCACATTTATATAATTTTCCAGATACATAGTTGCCGATTGTGATTCCATTCAAGTTATGGTGGATAACCATAAATGGCTTAATGTTACTCCAGAAGAAGCTGTTGGACAAACACTAAGAGCCGGTATATATAATATAGCAGTTTCTTTAACTTTGCTTTCTTAGATTTTAAGATTTTTTTTTCTTTAGAATTACCATTTAAATTGAATAAGTAAGTAAAATTTCATTTTATTAATATTTCATCACATATATAATTGCAGAAAATACATTGTTTTTTAAATTTATTTATCTAATTTGAAATTCTGTTATTGATTTGATTTATGAAGTTTTTCATAACTTAAATTCAAAGAAGTATTTTTTTAATTTAATTTATAAAATGCAAAATATATAATTTTAAGTGGCACTATGATCTGGTCTTAATCAAGGCAAAATTAACTAACAGAAAATTTAAGATTCATTTTACTTTTTCCATCTTTTTTTTAATTAATAACCAAATTTCGAATTTAGGGTTGGATTTGGATTGTGGATCATATTATCCTTTATACGTGGCAAATGCAACAGAGCATGGCAATGTTCAGGAATCAGAAATAGACAAGGCATTAGTACATCTTTACATAGTTCTAATGAGACTCGGTTACTTCGATGGAAACACAAGATTCAACAATCTTGGAGAAAAAGATATGTGTACCCCTCAAAACCTAGAACTAGCCACAGAAGCAGCAAGAGAAGGAATAGTTCTCTTGAAAAACGATGGCTTTTTGCCATTAAGACAAGCAAATTTCAAAACCCTAGCAGTAATAGGACCCCATGGAAATGCAAGCCAAGCCATGATTGGTAACTACGCATTTGATAGTTGGAAACCCGGGAAACCATGCCAATACACTACTCCACTTTCTGGGTTTTCAATGTATGCAAATGTTAGTTATTCTCCAGGTTGTTCTAATGTGAAGTGTGAGAACGACAGCTTGATTCCAGCAGCTGTTGAAGCTGCAAAAACGGCGGATGCTACTGTTGTTTTGGTGGGTTTGGATTTGTCTGTTGAAGCCGAGGGATTGGACAGAAATGATCTTTGGCTTCCTGGGTTTCAGACAGATCTTGTTAACAAGGTTGCTGATGCTGCTAAAGGTCCTGTTATTATTGTTGTTATGTCTGCAGGTGGTGTGGATATTAGTTTTGCTTTGAATAATGTTCAAATTAATGGAATTCTGTGGGCTGGTTATCCTGGTGAGGCTGGTGGTCGTGCCATTGCTGACGTTGTTTTTGGCAAATACAATCCAGGTAACCCTTTTTCTTTTCATCTGGTTGTCTGAGTAGAGTCAGCATTTACTCAGTTCAGTCTAAAAATTCAACACACACAAAGAAATCGGAATTATCATAAAAAAAAAAAAAAACTTAGCTGACCAAAAATATTAAAAGAAAAATTGAAATGAACGACAATGTTAAAAGTTAAATTTGATTTAATTGAGGTATCTAAATTATTAGTTGTAAAACAATTTACAACTCATAATTTAGATATGTCATTTAATTAAACCAAGTTTAATTTCTAACACTAATCGAATAATCCTTTAGTTAGTTAATGCGGTTTGGCATATAATATATATACTAATTTAAAATCACACCATTTGTCCAACAATGCATTTACATTATATATATATATATATATTATTTTTATTTCCGGATAGAAAGTTCACATTCTCATATCTACATTAAAAATTAAATTTTCAGGAGGAAGACTACCCATTACATGGTACCAAGGAAGTTACATAAATAATTTCCCAATGACATCAATGCAAATGAGAGCAGACCCAACCCAAGGCCATCCTGGAAGAACCTATAAATTCTATGATGGACCAACAGTTTTTCCATTTGGTTATGGCCTAAGTTACACAAATTTCACGTATCACTTAACCCCATCAACAAATCAAATTTCCATAAACATGAATAGACTTCAACATTGCAAAGAATTAGCTTACCAATCAAGCAATTCCACACCATCATGTGCTGCAATTTCGGTAAATGACATGACGTGTGAGCAGCAATTTTCAGTTGAAATTGAAGTCCAAAATTTAGGCAATGAACATGGAAATCATGTAATTATAGTTTACTCTAAGGCCCCAGTTGGGATTGTAGGAGCTCCATTGAAGCAAGTTATTGGATTTGAAAGAGTTTCTGTGGCTGCTAAAGGAAGCATTAAAGTGCCATTTGTGTTTAATGCTTGTAAAAGCTTAAGCATTGTTGATAATGGCGGTTCTCTTCTTTTGCCTTCTGGTGGCCACACAATTATGGTTGGAGATAGTGGAGTTTCATTTCCTCTTCAAGTTAATTATACAAATTAGGTTATAATTGCAAGAGATTGCGTTAATTTATTCATTTCATGTACCAAATTCATCTAATTGTATTTTGATTTTATCCATCACAATAAAATTGTTCTTTAAATCTTTCAATTTAGATGTGTTACAATTATATATTGGTTGAACTTATATTAAATAATTCAGGACGAAATAATAAAAAAAAAAAATAAGGAGGACGTATTCTTTTTTCTTGGTCATTAAAGAAAAAACTACATCAATTCAAGTATTATTGAAAAACAAAAAAGAAAATTCATGGAATTCCGTAAATTACGAAATTAAAACTCACTAATTTTGAAGTAGTTTAAAAGAAATTTTGAATTAATGTATCATGGAAAGAAAAATCCTAATTTTGAAAAAAAAATAAATTGTTAATAAATTAAAAAGCGAGGGACATATTGTGGTTGAATTTTTAAATAACGTTCTTAAATTAAAAATTTCATGAAATAAGAACATGCCTGTTAACATCTGCGGGGATAGCTCAGTTGGGAGAGCGTCAGACTGAAGATCTGAAGGTCGCGTGTTCGATCCACGCTCACCGCATAATAACCAAATTCCATTTTTTATTAATTTTTCTTTGTAGTTCTGAATAAACAATGGGCCCCCTTCTGTTTCTGGCCCATCCCATCTGATCTGATTGAGCAATAATAACTAGTCCATATTTGTATTGCAAAGCATTCTAAATAATATTGAGGAAATTACCCCAATTGCCAACATTTTTTCCCTTTTTTCACAAAATACAACCACCTCTCCTTATTTTTTTTATGAATCTCACTTTTTAAATTCTTGTTTTCATAAATACAACTTTTTTTTTCTAAATAAAAAATGTATTCTCTTTCTCCGACGATCTGGAGATTGTTCCTGTGATGTCGATCATTGCACAGTCGCAACTTGCTAATCTACAAAACATATCACTCTATTCCTTATGACAATGAATATGTGTTGGCCAAACTACTGTATGTATCTATTTAATTATAGTTTTCCATGCATTGTCGGTTATCCTTTTTTGTCTTCTCGTCCTATTTTCTGTCGCAGGTAAAGGCTCCATTCTCTGAGATTAACCGATTGAGGTAACGAGGAAGAGCGTATCCGTCAAGGATGAGTTCACTTTCGGTTTGTTTCTTTTTCTTTTTAATCTCAAAGTTGTCATTTTTTATTTTTATTTTTTTCAATCAAATTTGTCTTAATCATCTGCTCGTTTACATATGAATTTCTCTAACTCTTGTATGTAATTGCAGAGCAAAGACTTGAAGAATCCCGTGATATTATTGCCAAGTACCCTGACAGAGTCCCTGTACGTTCACAACTATAATTGATAATTTGAGGATATAAGTTGATTAATCATTATTTTAGTTCAAGTAGTTATTAATCTTCTTTTAGGAATTTGGTGTTAGTTCTTGTTCAAGAGAATTTAGGTGTTCTTTTTATGTTGTAGGTCATTTCTAAGAGGTATTACAAATTGATCTTCCCCAAATGGAAAAGAAGAAGTGAGTTTCAATTCATAGTTTCTAATCCAAATTTTCTTTATTCTTTTTCTTTGTTGTTGACTTGTGTTAGTTCTAATTGATCAGAATGTCTAAAGAAAAGAATATTTCTATAGATTTGTTCTTGCCTTTAAGAATATCATTACTATTTTAAACTAGAATGTTGTGATAACAAGAGGGTTGAATACCCTTTTACGTATACAAACAAAAGTATCCATTGAATATTGGTGGAAGCAGACACACTTTTGAAAACACAACACAACCCAAGTTATGAAACATGAGGTTTTTGGAAAAAAGATGTATAGAAACATGAATTTCTGTTCCGTGGCATATAAAATGTGAATTTACCAGTATCCTATTTAAGATTCTGGTCTGTGTTTATTTTGGACGTTCAATGCATACATAGAAGCTCGAAAGAATGAATGTTCTAGTTATCTTCAAATTGGAATGCATGATGATGAAGGGTTGCTTATAATTACACTACAATTCATAAGTGCAATATCTCTAGCTGGAAAATTTAGAGTTGGAAGCTTTGTAAATACTCTTAGAGTTGGAACATTTGAGTTATTATTCAAAATCATCCTGCGAATCCCAACTCTAGCTAAGTGTTTTACTTTCCATTGAGGATGTCTTTTTGAGTGGCTCTGTCTTTGGGGTTTTAAAAGATTTCATTATAAGAGCAGTTGACAGATTGGAAAGATTTTTTTATTATTTTTTTCTACTTTTTGTATGAAAGTATCAAATTTTTGCCTTATTTATGCAGTAAAGTAGGCAGTAGGAGTAAACACTGTTTACCTTAATGCAACCCGTTGCAGCATTCATTATTGAAAGTCTTGAGTTTCCAATGTGGTGGACAATTATAAATATAACAGAAGAATTATATTATTTCTTGCCATTTTAAGTAGACTGATAGTTAACTCATTTTCTCTTGCTCCTTTCTAATTATAGATATCTGGTTCCTAGAGATATGTCTGCTGGGCAATTTATTCTTGTACTAAGCAGCAGGCTTCATTTGGCACTCTAAAAAGCTCTTTTTGTGTTTGTGAAGAACACGTTGCCTCAAACTGGTAAATTTGTCATCATATATTATAAATTGTTTC
Source organism: Excoecaria agallocha (assembly GCA_037975025.1). Lineage (NCBI taxonomy): Eukaryota > Viridiplantae > Streptophyta > Magnoliopsida > Malpighiales > Euphorbiaceae > Excoecaria > Excoecaria agallocha. The sequence goes on along the minus strand of CM075810.1, from coordinate 33,052,810 downwards.
AGAAAATGCTTTTGCATAACTAACTTTGGCATTTGCTAATGCATTGCAATTATGATTATCTGCAGCTACTCTAATGAACTATGTCTATAAATCCTACGAGGAGGAGGATGGATTTCTCTACATGTGTTACAGCAGTGAGCAAACCTTCGGCTAACTGGTAGTTCTTGTGTGTAACATGAAAATATTAAATATGGTGTAAATACTCCTAGAACCTTGTTTAATTAATTCAAATTCCTTTCTCATGGTTGAAGAAGCTGAATTTCTTTGTATTAAAATACAAACCTGAAAGTTCACTGAACTTTATGATTTCTGCAAACATATCCAGGAAGTCTCGTGAAGGAGGGGATATTCTCGATCTACACTTTTAATATGATTGCGAGCACTATTTCGTCTTTAAAGATTCCAAAAAAAAAAAAAGAAGTTGCATTCCAATTCCCTTCTCCAATTATAAAATTTAGAAATATCATCAGCGAAAATTCAGAGAAAGAACAGAAAAAAATAAATAATGGCGAAGGAAATTTCTTCTAACAACAATTAATAATTAAAGAATTTTTAAAAAAAAAAAGCCTATTTCGAAAGAAACCATGGATTGAAAAATTAGAGATGGTTCAACTGCACCTTAGTTGGCATATATCAAAGATATCAATAACTGCATTATTTACATCGAACACATGACATTCTCAGCAAACAAATAAGTTAGAATTATATTAATGTCTGATACATACACTTTAGCAAAAACAATACACAAAAATTTCAATCAATTCTGACATTTGCTACAATCACGGGTTATATACAAATGGTGTTCGTCCACCGACTTTTACAAGTTACAACCATTACTCTCACACTTTGCTGCCACCATGTCCCACATCAAACAAAAAATATGAAATTTAAGGCAATACTAGCAATTTTGAACTCAACCAGCAGAAGATCCGTCATTTTTACACAAAAGACAAACAAATAACTCGCAAGAGTTTGATCTTTAATTGGAAATTCTCAGAGCAGCACCCATGAGAGAAAGTATTGCTCATTTGGTAAGATCCTGCACAACATTTGAATTTCCAGATCCTGTACATCACTTTGATTAAGTAATAGCGGGAAAATGCAATCTTGGAGCTGATCCAGCCTAAAAATTAATGGTTGCACACCAGGAGCATCTGTCCATAAATTCAGCACTCTAAAGCTAGAAGGATCCTTGACCTTAGTTGTATGTTTTAAGCCTGCTTTGCAACCCGACCCACAATGCATTCAAAATAAGGCGCATTCCCTTTTGGCTCAAATAAAAAACAGAAAAGCCTTATCTTTTAGCTAAACCATCAAATTTTCAAGAAACAGAAACCATACCAAGGATGCTGTTGAAGAACAAAAAAAACAATTAAAAATTAAAAAATTTTGTACAACAAAAGTAAAGAAAATATGATCAATAAAACTAACCATCTATTCCTCTAGAGAGTCAAATCTTGAGAATAATATCATCAAGTTTGCCTGCAAATCAATTAATAACAACAATAAGTCATCATGTACTCCACCGCAAAATGATAGAGGAAGAGAAGGAACTTAGTACACGTACAGTATACAACATATACATACGGTGTATATAGCTAGTAAACATTGTATATAGCATGTATACAATTAGTACACATTGTGCATATATCATGTACACGCGGTGTATACAATAAGTATACACGGCGTATATAGCCAGTACATACGGTGTATACACCAAATATATATTGTATATACATGATGTACACACGGTGTATATAGCTAATACACACGATATATACACTAAATACATATTGTGTATACATGATGTACACACAATGTATACAACTAATACACAACAACTAAACGACACCGTTTTTAGCATGTACACATACTATGTATACAGCTAGTACACATTGTATATACATAATATACACATTGTATATACAGTTAGTTATACATCATGTGCATATGGTGTATAGAGCAAGTACATATAGTGTATACAACATGTACACATGATGTACACAGTTAGTAGACACTGTGTATAAATGATGTACACACTGTGTATACATGATATACACACAATGTATACAACTAGTATACAGCAACTAAACGATATTATTTTTAACATGTACACACAGTGTATACAGCTAGTACACACTGTGTATACGTCATGTACACATGGTATATATAGCTAGTACACACGGTGTATACAGCTAGTACACATTGTGTATACATGATGTACACACTGTATATAACATATACACACGGTGTGTACAACTAGTACACACGGTGTATACTTAAAATACACATGTGTATACATGAAATACACATTATGTATATAGCTAGTACACACTGTGTATATAGCTAGTACACACTGTGTATATATCATGTACACACTGTATATACAATAAATACACACTGTATATACAACTAATACACACTGTGTATACAACTAGTACACACTATGTATATATGATGCACACACGGTGCATACACACTGCCTTCATAATTGATATATGTGTGGGAGAGATTTACAGTTGCTATGCAATAGTGAGGTGATTCATTGATTTTTATAAGTTAATAACTTAAAAATAATAAGTTATTGCCTTTATGACCTTAAGTTTCATTTGCTATCTATGGTGACTCATTCGTCTATTTTTCCAAATGTGTGTTCAAATGTATCAAAAAATCACACTGATTAATAAATCCCAAGCAGATAACCCAAGCAATAACAATCAACATTCCCAGGATTTTCATGACATGTAGAGAACTAGTAACCCAAACAGCCTAAGATTCAAATATCATTGCTAATTTAAAGGAAAAATATCAAACAAGAAAAGGCTGGAAAATCATATCAATAAAAAGGTCCCTCGTAATCATAGATTGCTGCCATGAATTCAATACAAAAGCCAATTAGATATAAAATGTATAAGTGGCAAGAGATAAAAAGATCACCTTAAAGAACCAAGCCCCAATTTCGATATCACCTGATCAAGCAACTTTAAGACTTTTCTCCACTGTGGTGGGCTGAACTTGAGATATTATCAGTACAGGCCACTTAAATTATGTCAACTCTTTTCTCACTGTTGCAAGTCAAAATCCAAAATTAGGTTTTGATCGGTGGTTCATATACCAAATCAATACCAGTAATATAGATATATATATATATATATATATATACACACACACACACACACACACGCACTTTGAAATCAATCACCAGTTTGTCATTCAACCTCACTTCAATTTGTAAACTACTAATGGAACTAGTGGAGTTCTTCCTGTTATTGATATTTATGGGCCCAAAAATAAATGTAGCTGCATTATTGAAATAGATCAAGATAAAGAATTCCTAACCCATTTCCCCCTACGCTAGAAACATTGCAGCAACATCAGACTAAGTTCAGCTTAGAAACAATTAAAGTTAAGCTCATAAAACCTTTAATAACCTGACTCACAATTCAAGAAGTACTTTTTCAACTTTAAGTTCAAGGCAACATCATATTACAAAATTGCAGAATTGATATGAATGAAAAAATAACGCTGATAGAGACATATATGATATATACTATGAAGGCCTTCCTAAAGAATGAATGATAAAATTGCAGGGAAAAAATTGAGAACAATTCAACATAGAACCAAGATTAAATATAAGCATTAATGTGGGTAGTATATTGCATTTCAATTTTTGTTTAAAATAAAACAATCCCATAAGTTGATTAGTATGTTTGTATTGACAATTAAACCTAAAAAGAGGTCAGCAGCCAAGGCTCACAAGTAGCTAAAAAGTAAATATGGGTAACTTTGATGGATGAAAATTAATATGCTCCTCAAGGAACATAAAACAAAATGTTATATCAGCAATGATTCATCGGAATGAGAGATAGAAATGTGTCCGAAAATGACTAGCATGATTACTTAAGAGATGAATCTTTCTTACTCTTGTGCAGAGTTAACGGAAATGACAAAAGAAATTAGGAATGAAGAATTATAAATAAATAAATAAATGGGTAAGTGTAGAAGACAACCTGCAAAAAAATATTCTGGAAGCGTTCCTAGGCGTCAATTACAGTAAAAGCACGGTCACGCCTGTAGCTAATTTCCCTTCTCTAAAGTTTTTTAACGCTATTCACAAATCCATCAATACCTCCTAAGCCCCTTCCTCTTTTCTTTGCTGATACCCTTTTCCCACTACATACAGTTATCTTCCTTCCTCCCCCATCCATCTTATTCTTCTCAGTCTCTTAAAAAAGATGGATGAGAGTGTAATATAATAGATTATAGATATTCAACCAAAAAAAAAAAACAAAATTAAGCTAAAAAAATTATAAAACTAATCTTATAGACACCCAATTTTCCTACTGATACTTTAGTCGTATTAAGCAAAAGTCCACACTCAAATCATTATTTGATGAAAAGCAAAGCAAGTCTTACAATAATCACTAGAATAGTTTAAAGCAATTCAAGAGGGGGAGTAGTCGACGAGCTCAGTTTGAATCTTTAATTTTATGCTACGGTGGTATGATTTCGGCTTTCTGCTGCTCCCTTACCTCGCAAAGAATCTGTTCTCAGTAATTTGAATGGGTGCCAGTGTTTCATTTATTTTTCACCCGGGTTGCCGAAAGAAGCTTGACCTTAGTGTCTTCTCGATTCAAGTAACCCAAGGATGGATCCACATCCTTAAGCGAAGACATTTTCATCGGAAGAGAATATGAAAATAGGAAGAGAAGATATTTTAACAGGAACAGAAGTGGCAAGAGGAAGAGAAGAAATTGAAATTGTGTGATAATAGGAAAATATAAGTGAAAAATATAAAAGACGATTGTTTTTGTTTGATTAAATGTGAAAGTTGTATATTTGTAAATGAAAAGTTGTATAAATGAAATTAAAAATTTAAAATATTGTATTAATGAAAAAATTATTTAAGTGTTGTATTTTTTGTTAATTTTATTTTTTATATATATATTTTTGTAAAAACCCCAATAATATTGGGATTTTCACAAAAGTATTATTACGCATAAACGAAGGTGTTTTGAAAAAAAACTATCAAAAGTTTCTGATTAAAAAATATCATTTTTTAAATTTTCCGTTTCTAAAAATATTACTTTTGATTAAGAGTCATTTCTTAACTCAAATACCCATCAAACCAGTCAATAATTATCTTTCTAAAAAAAAAAAGAAAAAATATATTTTTTATTCTACTGGATCAAGAACAAGAAAAACTCAAAAAAATTGGGAGAAATTTCAACCAAAGATAAATCAAATTGGATTTCAAGGGCTTTATATAATATCCATTGCGAGATTTCTATGGCATTATGAGATTTTGATTTCCCCTTTTTTTATGTACTCTATCAACAAACAGAATTAAATAAACCAAATAATCGATAAAAAAAATAAACTCGTAAAAAAGTAGTATTTTTAAAAAGAAAATTTTTAAAAATGTATACTTTAAACAAAAAAGAAAAAATTTAATTTTAAAAATTCATGAAAAAAGATGGTATTACGTGCAATTTCTTCAATAATATTTTATGTATGTAAAAGTGAGAACAAAAGTTTCTAACTCAATACACAAACATATGATGTGATAAATAATAACGTGATCCGTTTATAGCTAGTGTATGCTATTTTTTATACATGCATCATTCATATTTCATTAAATTTTTTTTTAGATATCTTCTAGAAATTCAAGCTTGAAATTTGTAACTTAACCTCAACGTGCATGGTTTATGGATTTTGCATAATAGTAGTACTAGATATAATAAAAGCCAAGTCAAATAGGCAGAGAAATACCCTAGGGAATAGGACAAAATTAAAAGAATTAAACTCAACCTTACATAAAGAGAGAAATAAGGAATTTAAATGAGTATAAAATGGCAACGTAGCATTACCATATTCTTTCAAACACAGCAGAAAAAAACATGGCAAAATCAATCGATTTTATTTCATCAATTTCTCTTCTTATCACTCTTTATTCTCTAGTTTTTGCAATTGAAACTAAAGAAACCGCAAGTGCAAGAGATAAAGCTAATTTTAACCAATCAAATGTGGTAGAATTTGCGACTCCAACCGGTAGTAACTTTACCTACATTTGTGATCCTGCAAGAATGGCTAAAGCTGGGCTACCCAATGGCACAAGTGTTGGGTTCTGTGATAGAAAGCTTTCTTACCTAGCTAGGGCTAAAGATTTAGTGGGTCGAATGACATTAGCTGAAAAGGTTAGCCAGTTAGGAAATAATGCTACTGCAGTTCCTAGATTGGGCTTGCCTAGGTATGATTGGTGGTCTGAAGCTCTCCATGGTATGTCCAATGTCGGACCCGGAACTTTCTTCGATAATTTAGTCCCCACGGCTACTAGTTTTCCTACTCCTATTCTTACCACTGCTTCTTTCAATGACACCTTATGGAAAACCATTGGTCAGGTACACCATTGACCCTTGTTTGAGATTTATCGATAGAGATAATGATAGGTCATTGTATATAAGAATATGATAATTTAGTGTTAATTATAGTTTGATGGAATGTGTAGGCGGTTTCAACAGAAGCAAGAGCTGCTTACAATCTAGCACGAGGTGGATTGACATTTTGGAGTCCGACAATTAACGTTGTAAGAGATCCTAGATGGGGAAGAACAGTGGAGACTCCTGGTGAAGATCCTTTTATTGTTGGTACATATGCTTCTAATTACGTTAGGGGTCTACAAGATATTCCCGGAACTGAAAATTTTAAGGATCCTAATTCAAGGCCACTTAAAGTTTCCGCTTGTTGCAAACATTATACTGCTTATGATGTTGATAATTGGCAAGGAATTCAGAGATATTCTTTTGATGCTAGGGTAAATTTTTTATATATAAACTTGATTTTCTTTCAAGAATTTTCTTATTTAAATTATACTAAATAACTCTATTATATAATGATTTGCTTCACGAATGAATATATAAACTATGCTTAATAAGTAAAATTTGTAATCGGTAATTCTTTTTAACGATATTTATAGTTGTAATTAAACATTTTTTTTTTGAATTTGTTGATCTTTTGGTAGATCACAGAGCAAGATTTGGTGGAGACCTTCAATAGGCCATTTGAAATGTGTGTTAGAGATGGTGATGTGAGCAGCGTTATGTGTTCTTACAATAGAGTCAATGGAATTCCTACGTGTGCTGATCCGAAACTCTTAAACGAAACAATTAGAGGAGATTGGAATTTACATGGGTATGATTTAATTAATTACATTCAAATCTTAATATAATTAATTGTTATTTTTTATAAAATACTAAATAGAAAATTTGTTTTTCCAGATACGTAGTTGCTGATTGCGATTCAATTGAAGTCATGGTGGATCGCCATAAGTGGCTTAATGTTACTCCAGAAGAAGCTGTTGGACAAACACTAAGAGCAGGTAATTGATTTTCTTTTTTAATTTATTTTTTTATTTGATAATTGGGTAATAAAAGGCTTGACTAAGGAGATTGAAAGATTCATTGAACAAAAAATTCAATTAAAAATTGAAACCATTATTAAACTCTAATTTTTGTTCAATTGAGTCCTTATTTGCTGCAATAAGTTTGCATGCACATGTGAAGGCTAAAAAATATGCTTCTTGTAGGGATAAAATAAATAAGAATTGAAGGTTGAGGGGGTCAATTGCACAAGATTTAGAGTATGGGGTTGAACTATTATTTTATTATTCTTATTTTATTTAGCATCATTTTTTCTTCAATAAAGAAAATTAACATTTTATATTAGTTTATATTAGTTAATTAGCTAATTCCTGCATGAGAATTAGTCTCTAAAAAAAAGGTGTTGATTTTGAAATTTTGTGAAATTTAGGGTTGGATTTGGATTGTGGAGATTTTTACCCAAAATACACTGAAAGTGCAACAAGATTGGGAAAAGTTGATGAAGCAGACGTAGACAAGTCATTAGTACATCTTTATGTTGTATTAATGCGATTAGGTTACTTTGATGGAAACCCTAAATTGGAAAAACTTGGGAAGCAAGATATGTGTACAAATAGCAACATAGAATTAGCAGCAGATGCAGCAAGACAAGGAATTGTTCTTCTCAAAAACGACGGCGTTTTGCCATTAACCAGCACCATCAAAACCTTAGCAGTAATCGGACCCCATGCAAATGCAACAGAAGCCATGATAGGTAATTATGCAGTTTTATTTCTGCTTAATTCGAAAAAATTGTCATATACTTCTATCTTTGAACTACAGGTAACTATGCATTTGATAGTTGGAAACCTGGAAGACCGTGCAAATACACTTCCCCTATTGCTGGATTCTCAACGCACGCACAAGTTAACGCAGTACCAGGTTGTGTTAACGTGAAATGCGCCGATCAGAAGGCATTTCCGGCTGCCGTTGAAGCGGCCAAAGTAGCTGATGCAACTATTCTAATGATGGGATTGGATTTGTCTATTGAAGCTGAGGCATTGGATAGAAATGATCTTTTGTTCCCTGGAAATCAAGCTATGCTTATTAATCAAGTGGCTAATGCAGCTAAAGGTCCTGTTATTCTTGTAATTATGTCTGCTGGTGGGATTGATATCAATTTTGCTAAGGCTAATCCTAAAATTAAAGGCATTTTGTGGGCTGGGTACCCTGGAGAAGAAGGTGGCCGTGCCATTGCTGATGTTGTTTTTGGTCAATACAACCCAGGTTAGCAAATTAATCACTTCATTTTAGTACACATAACCGTGCATTTTGTCGTTCGATATAGAATTTAACTCAATTAATCACTAAGAGCCTTTAATATTTCTTATTAACATTTATACTATATACAATTCAGGAGGAAGATTACCAGTCACATGGTATGAAGCAGGTTACATTAACAATTTTCCAATGACATCAATGCAATTAAGGCCAGATCCTACCAAAAAGTATCCTGGAAGAACATACAGATTCTTTGCAGGACCAACTGTTTTCCCATTTGGGTATGGCCTTAGTTACACAAATTTCACTCACAAATCTTTAGCATCAAACATTGCGATTTCAGTTCCCCTAAACAGACTGCAACATTGCCGCGACTTAGACTACACAAATGCAACTTCTAAGCCTAAATGTGCAGCTGTAATGGTCAATGACATTAGCTGCAAACAAGTGTTCAATTTTGGAATTGAAGTTCAGAATGTGGGATCGAGAGATGGACATGATGTTATTATTGTTTATTCTGTGCCTCCTGCTGGTATCTCTGGTACCCATTTTAAACAAGTTATTGGGTTTAAAAGAGTTTCAATTCCTGCTGGTGGAAAGCAAAATGTGCCGTTTAATTTTAATGCTTGTAAGGCCTTGAGCATTGTTGATGTTGGTGGTAATCGCCTTCTTCCTTCTGGCCAACATTCCATTCTTATTGGGGATACCGTTGTTTCGTTTCCCATTCAAATTAATCTCGGCTGATAATATTATTTATGACCTAGGGTTTAAAGTTTCCATTCAAAATAAATAAAATTAATGATTTTATTTGGAGTTTATTTTTTGTATCTCGGGTCACGGAAAAAAAGAAGTTAATAAATGGATACAAGAATTTTGTTGGGTGTTGTAGAAATTGCTCTTTTGGCCTAGTTATTAAAGAAATTTTGTATTTACTAGTGGTTGTTGTTCGAAAGATAAAATTTTTGAATTTATTAAATAAGATTTTAAGTTTAATTTTTGTTTACCTTGTTGAGAGGCTATTTTTCAATTATTAATATGACAGTATTTAATTTAAATAATTTAGCCAAATACTGATAATTATAAGAAAAAAAAAGTTTTGGAGGAGTACGTACCTACAGGTAAAACCTGTAAATAACGAGAGAGTAGATATTTTTGTTAGCCCTATAAATTTTCATGTTTAATAAGATATTCTTGAATTGATATTAGGAATTTTATAATTTTTATGGTCTTTAAATCATTCACATGAATTAACTTCTAATTAGTAGTTAAACAAATCACATTAAATCAAGTCAAGAAGTTTTTTTTTATATATAAGGTCAAGAAGTTTAATTAATATTAATGAAAAAAATGAAATATTTAATTTATAGAATCCTCTAATAATTCTAGTGTTTTTGAGAAAAAAAAAAAAAGTGCTGTGAACTCGGAGGTTTAGATGGATGGGCCTTTGTAGTGGATTTTCAGATCCATGAAAGTCCAAGTGATAACTGTGGGCCAAATATGTTTTCTGTAAATTGTTCATAATTATACGAGAAAATTACGTGAAATGCCGTATTTTTTTATTTTATTTTCATGAATACCCCACTCAATTTTATAATAATTTATTATTTTTTTATGTTTTATAATTATATTTATTTCAAATATGCCTGAAACGGCTAAGCACTCCAGAAATCATTCCAGCTTTTCCAAATTTCAATGCTATCTTTTTCTTCCTCTCCTCGGTTCTTACCTCTGCTAACATCATCGCCCCCAAATTCGCCATCTCCTCCTCCCTCTCCTCGGTTCTCACCTTTGCTAAAATAATATTATTTATCATTCATTAGTTAATCTATTTTATAAATGCGTTCTAAAGCTACCTCGGGTTCTCACCTATACTATCTTCTTCTTCCTCTCCTCGGTTCTCACCTATACTCAAGGCATTACACGTAAATATATGTATTGTTGGAAGCATCAAGCATCACTTTGGTTGATGTAGCGAGTTACTGTGTTTATTTGTAATCAGCAAATTATAAGTGGGGTATTTTTGAAATATAAATTTTAGTAAATGACAGATGAGAAAGATAGAAATACAAATGGGTAATATTGAAAGTTGATTTTATTTTTGAGGTATTTATGTAAAACTCCCTAATTATATAGAGAAATAATTATTTGACAAAAATATAATTTTATTTGGGCATGGACTAATAATATCATACCAACTCTATATAATTAATTAAATCTCAAATTTGGATGTGAAGTACTTATTAGATGCACTCCCCCATATAACTTTAAATTTTATAGTGTAGATATTTATTCCATGCTTTATATGTTGTTTATTTTATGGAGATGGAGGCGATAAGGTAGAAATAATAAAATTATATATTGCTTGTCTCGGCTTCATAAATATAATATTTATTTATATCTATACTATATATAAACCTGCAAAATCCGTGAAAATTTTTATAGACAATAATAACCCTATATCATTTTGATATTACGCTAAACTGCCATTTTTAGACAATTTTATTTATCACGGTATTCTACTTCACTTCTAATTTTATGCCAACTTACTAACCTTTTCAACAATACCTATCCTTATCACGCGGTATTATTTTTGGGATTTATGATTTTTACTTTTAAAATAAAAAAATTGATGGTTAATCGATCAAAAAACGAATTAATTATATATATATTTTATAAATTATATTTTAAATTTTACATTTATATATTTCAATATAAATTATAAATATTATAATATATAATTTTGTAAAATATTATTAAAATGCATATTTTTAGTAAATAAATATTAAAATTATTTTATTATTATTATATGTGCATAATTAACAATTTGTTGTTAATTTTATATTAAATATATTTAATTTTTATAATTAATTATGAAAATTTTATTTTTATTTTAATTATTTTAATGGATATTGTATTTAATTTGTATTTTTTCATTTTTAAAGCATTTTTAATTATTAAAAATAATATTATAAATTGCATAAGTTATTAAATTTATATATTAATGGACTGATTTAATAAAATTGTTTATAGATCAAATATTTTTTATTCTATTAATATCGTTTTTATATTATTTTTATTGATTTGCTCGGTTAAGTATGCAACCCTTTCATACATTTTCCATTAGATTATTATTTTTTTATATAGATTTTAGATATATTATTGTAAATTTAATAATCATTAGATTTTAGAATTTTATTCCTTTAAGAATTAGAATTTTAACATTATGATTTTTTTTTTTTTTTGTATCTCTCGTAATTACTTTAGTATTTTAAAGTAATTTTCAGCGCATTTTTTGTTTTGTAGTGACCATTAATAAAATATAAGAACAGACTATATCAAATGTCGGGTTTATCTACGAGAGGATATTTTTTCTCATGACCAATTGTATGCGACACTATCAGGATGGATTTTGATGTAAATAATCACAAATTATTGGAAAAATATCTGAATAGAAAACAGTTGAATGATTGTTTATAAAAAAAAAAGTTATATACGAAGAGATTATCTTATTATAAATAATTATTTTGTTAATTTTAAACACGGATTTTTGCCGATAAATAAATAAGAGTTTCTGTAATTAGTTATAACTAACTATATACAATAACGCTATATTATAACATTAATAAACAATCGCCACATGTGAATGATGGAAACAATTCTTTTCTTGTAAATAATTAATTAAAATAAAAAATATATATGAAATCCACTAATCCAGTACCCTTGTGCAGCAAACATTTTGCCAAAATCTGTTCACTAATTAATAGAATTTTGTTTTTCATTAATTTATTTTTTTCTGCAAAAGATTACTATTTAACAGACCAATTATTTTAAAGTTGTTTTGTATTAAGGTATAACACCGTCATCTTCTATTATAATTAATAATGCTCCAAAGAAAATCACATAAGATCTTGACCAAAAAAACAGAGAAGAGAATACCGTTATCATATAGAATTATAATTAGGGGTGTGCATCGGTCGGGTTCGGGTCAATCTAAACCTGAATCCGAAATCCGAATTAGCTTAAATTCTCTTACCCGATCCGATCCTATATAAAGATCGGGCCCCTACCCGATTAACCCGAAAATTATCGGGCCCCGACCCTTTTAACCCGACTAATCCGAATTTAGTATTCTTTTTTTGGGTTTAAACTTAAATTAAATTGAAATACAAAGCTGTGCCCATTTTTACTCGTAGCTAAGTAACCAAAAAAAAAAAAAACATAAAATCTTTATATCTATGGCCATGCAATGCACCCATGATTAATTGAATATGAATATCACATTCACATGCACCATGCATACCAAAATCTTTTCACCAAAGAGAGAGAATCTTGAAAACCATATAAACATTGTTTACCAATTCTAGCTCCTAAATCTTGTTATCGTTCATTTAACATCCTTCAAGATTTACAAGAAATATATTCCTCTTCTTCTCTCTCTGCCTTTTTCTCATCCATGAAAGGCACCCACCTTTCATGCTGTTGCTGTTGTTGTTTCTGTTTCAGCACTTCCACATTCCCTCTTTTTCCTTTTCACTTTCTTCTTTTCCTTTTGTTTCTTTCTCCTCAACCTGCACATAATTCATTATTCTTTTCACTTTAATTCATACGCATGCACTTTTTAGTCACTTCACTCGATTTTTGTACCATGTTTAATGATAACTGAGAAAAATACATCTCCAGAGGCCCAATAAGCACGACCCATTAATAGCAAAAAGAGTGCGAGCTGGAGGGCGACATCAACAGATGGAATGCCCGATTGGAATGACAGGACAGGCTGTCCCATCAGTCCACTGGCACAAGCCAACGCCTATCACCTACCTACTCCCTGTCACATCGCCGCTCACCCACTCCAACTGCCGGTTATCATCTCCCAAGGTACTCAAGTACCCCCCCTCCGAAGATCTCCTATATATAGCCAAAAATATAGATGGCACCAGGTAATGAACTCCTGAGACTCTATCTCTCTCTAATATTTTCTCCCAAGTTGCTAACTTAAGCTTCGGAGTGCTAATGCCTGGGTCCGACCGGGCACCCCTTTTGCAGGTCCAACAGCTTGATCGGCCTCGCAACCACCGTATTCTCTCGTTACAAGATAAAGACATTCTGAGCTTTATCATTTGGTGCTTTCATTGAGAGCGGAATGGCAGGTTCAAGATCTAATGAGCATGGAACTTCAGGGGAGCGCAATCATCATAGCGAGGGCAGATCAAGGCCCTTGGAGAGAAGAGAGGAGTCTCCCAGGCCCCTTATTAGAGGTGACCTTCTACCAGAATTTGACAACGTCGCCATGCGACGGCCAGAGGATACCCCCATCACCATTAGGGACATGCTCGCCATCCTCAGTGACTTTACCAAAAGCATAGTTCAAACCCTAAAAAAGGGAAAGATGCCTAGAACTTACGAAAGAAGTCACAAAACAGGTTATATGACCGAAGAGCTCGGAAGAAGGAGGAACAAGGGGATTTCCCTTAATGAACCTAGAGCTCACGATAGTAGGAGAATAAGAGCCAGCACTCCAGGTAGATACGACAAAGGAAAGGGCGTAGGGTCCTCGAGCAGGGACTCCTCCTACGTTCCCAGCAGACGATCTACATCATCTATCGGGGACGACCTATCTTTTATGTGCACCCCCAATCGTAGCCGCAAGAGGGGACGAAGGGATGAACTTGCCCCAGCCGCCATGAGTAAAGAGGATAGGTGGTTCAAGCAAAAACTCAAGCAGTTCAGGTTGACAAACTTCAAGAAGGGAGCATTCGAGGAATCACACTTGTGACAATACGGCCTCGCCATTTTGTAGGAAAATCACGGAATCGAAGCTACCTCCCAGATGGCGAGACGTGATAATGAAGCGGTATACAGGTAAAACTGACCCCTATGCGCATCTTGCTAAGTATCTAACGAAAGTGCAGGTATACACCTACGATGAGAGGATCGCCTGCAGGATATTCCCCACTACATTGGGGGGAGATGCTTTCACGTGGTTCCACGAATTCACTTCTTTCAGACAATTAAAGGAGTTATTCATCACCCGATTCATCGTGCAGACAAGGGCCCCAAAGTCCGTGAGCGATCTGTGTAACCTCTATCAGAGGGCAGATGAAAGTCTCCGAGGCTATGTCGACAGATTCCAAGCCACGATGTCGGAAGTAAGGAACGTGAGCATGAAAATGGCATCCACTGCTTTAGCTAATGGCACCAGTGATAGGCCATTATTTGAGTCAATCACAACAAGGCCGCTGACCAGCTTCTCCGACCTGATGGAAAGGGCAAAACAACACATTCAGCTAGATGACGCCCTGAGATCCAACCGGGCCAGGAGAAGCAATGTCTTGGATAGACTACAACATCCGGACGGACGGGTGTTCAATCGAGCTTCGACTTCAGAACGGCTTGCAAAAAGCCCTGAACGACCCTCCACTTCAATGAGTCTTGGAAAGAGAAAGGAAGCGGAGCGGTCGAGGTCCGATCGAGCTCACTTCTGACCCTTTACTCCACTTAATACCAATCCCGCACAAGTGCTGATGTGGATTAAGGAGAACCACCAAAGGGTAAACTGGCCCAAGAAAATGGAAGAGAAGAGCAGACGAACTCGAAACCATAGCAAATATTGCAAATTTCACAGAGATGTTGGTCATACGACCGACGAGTGTCACCAGCTGAAAGAAGAAATTGAACGGCTGGTGCAAAGAGGCTCCCTCAAGAGATTTATGGGTCCAGCGCGAGAAGCGACCCCCTATAAGCAATCAGAGCATAGGAGGGATGGTTCCGATGACGACAACGACGACGATGAGAGGAGAAAACCAAAAAACACAGACCCTCGCCGATCTTACGCCAGTGTTATAAATATGATCACTGGCGGATCGTCGTATGGAGAAGAACTCTCCAGAAAAAGAAAAGGCAAAGGCGTCTATATCTCCCAAGCTTCTGAACAACCGGCCCCAGTCATCATATCTTGCGAAGACGTACGCGACGTCATGTTCCCTCATGAAGATGCCCTTGTTGTCAGGGCACGGATCAATAATTTTGACGTGAAAAGGATATTGGTGGATAACGAGAGCGCAGTTAATAAACTCACCCTCCAAGCTTACAGAGCAATGAGGCTGCCGGTTGAGGAGCTTAAACCAAACACCACGCCATTGATCGGCTTGGGTAACGCCACGGTGCCAGTAGCAGGGTCGGTCGAACTATTTGTAGAGCTTGGTCAGGAGGCTCTCGCCCACGCCTGCCAGGTAACATTTATGGCTATCAATATGGTTTTTGCTTATAATGCCATCTTTGGCAGGCCTTTGTTATTTCAGACAGGGACAGTCACCAGCGTCCGCTACATGGTAATAAAAATTCTGACCAAAGGCGGCGTCGCCATATTGAGAGGCGACCAAAAGGCATCAAGAGAAGCTTATATAACCATGATCAAGCACCATAAAGAAGCTATGCTGGTAGAACCAGGCCTAGAACGACTTGAGCAAGCGGAAGAGCCAATAATGGATTCCATAGAAGAAGTCAAAACTCGGATGCTCACAGAGGGCAAAGCAATCCGAATCGGCACCAGCATGAACGCAGAAGTTAAAGAAGCGGTCATGCAAGTACTGATGATCAACCAGGCTTCTTTCGCTTGAAAACCGAAAGACATCATTGGGATTAACCCCGATGTGATTACCCACAAACTCAACGTAGACCCAGCTTACACGCCGGTCAGACAAAAGTTGCGGAGGCATGCTCCCGATCGAAGAAGATTCATCTCCTAGGAGGTAGACAAGTTGCTGAAAGCAGAAA
Source organism: Excoecaria agallocha (assembly GCA_037975025.1). Lineage (NCBI taxonomy): Eukaryota > Viridiplantae > Streptophyta > Magnoliopsida > Malpighiales > Euphorbiaceae > Excoecaria > Excoecaria agallocha. The sequence continues at coordinate 33,036,398 of CM075810.1, read as the reverse complement.
CGATCCGAGAAGTCGACTACCCCGAATGGCTAGCCAATGTTGTTTTGGTAAAAAAAAATTGGAAAAGATGCGAATGTGCGTCTACTTCACAGATCTCAATAAAGCGTGCCCTAAAGACAGCTACCCCCTGTCCAGCATAGACCAATTGGTTGATGCCACTGCCGGTCATGCCACTTATTCCCTCCTTGATGCATACGGCGGATATCACCAAATCATGATGTGGCTGTTGGACCAGGAAAAAACAGCTTCATCATGGATGATGGCACCTTTTGCTACAAGACTATACCGTTTGGAATGAAAAATGCAGGTGCTACGTATCAGCGCTTGATGAATAAGATCTTCAAAGATCAGATCGGGCAAAATGTGGAAGTTTACGTAGACGACATGATCGTTAAAAGCAAGAGCCCCGAACAACACCCTGCCGATCTGGCAAAAGTCTTCAGTACACTGAATAAATTCCGGATGAAGCTCAATCCTGACAAATGCACTTTTGGAGTGCCTTCAGGCAAATTTCTAGGCTTCATGGTATCACAAAGGGGCATTGAAGCCAATCCCGACAAAATTAAGGCGATCTTGGAAATGCAGCCGCCGCACAGCGTGAAGGACATCCAGAAGCTGAACGGCAGAGTCACGGCCCTTGGGCGATTCATATCCTCCTTTGCCAAGCGATGTATCCCCTTCTTCAAAAAATTGAGAAAGAATGAAATCTTTGATTGGGACGTCGATTGTCAACAAGCCTTTGACGAGCTAAAGAAGTTTCTCGCCAACTCTCCTTTATTGAGCCGGCCACTCCCAGGTGAAAATCTATACCTGTACTTATCAACTTCTGGTCAAGCTGTTGCAGGTGTCCTAGTCAGGAAGGAAGAAACCCAACAATTGCCAGTCTAATACATGAGTCAAGTACTCAGAGGCCCGGAACTGAAGAAAAGCCCTATCGAACAACTCATCATCGCCCTCATAATGTGCACGAGGAAGCTAAGATAGTACTTCAAGGCACACACAATAGTCATCCGCTCAGATCAACCGATAAGAAAAATCCTCCAGACCCCTGATTTGGAGGGAAAAATGGTGGGGTGGGCGATCAAACTTCAGTCATGGGATGTGAGATATGAACCCAAAAAGGCGATCAAAGCCCAAGCTCTGGCAGACTTTGTAGCAAAATTCTCCGGCGATAAAATAGTTAGTCACCCACAGCCCACCAGATGGGAAATAATCGTGGATGGGGCCGCGAATGATAGCCGAGGAGGCGCCGGCATCGTAATAATGGGACCTCTTGGCATTGTTATCAGGTACGCAATAAGGCTCAATTTTAAAGTTTCAAATAATATGGCAGAGTATGAAGCCCTGCTGCACGAATTAAGGTTACTTCATGCCATCCGACCGGAAGCCGTCACTATCAAAAGCGACTCCCTAACTTGTGACGAGCCAAGTTTCAGGCACCTTTGAAGCTAGGGAAGCCAATATGATTCGATACCTAGAAAAGGTCAATGTGGCGCTCAAAATGCTGGACGAGGTCGGATCTCAATGGATCCTGCAAAGGGCGCCAAGGGATCAAACTTTAGCAGCTGATCGACTTGCCAAAATGTCTGCTGCCGAACAAGGTGTGGTGGAAGAAAATATAACCATCATCGATCAAGCAAACTCCTCCTTAGACGAACCAGAAATGATGGAAATAGAGCCGACTCAGGAAACATGGATGAGCCCCCTTAAACGGTACCTACAAACAGGGCTATTACCTAATGACAAGACAGAAGCTCGAAAGGTATCCCGTAAATCTTTAAACTACTCTGTTATTAACGGTGAATTGTTTAAAAAAGCTTTCAGTCAGCCCTTGCTCAAATGTATAATGGAGGAGGAAGGGGACTATGTCTTGAGAGATATCCATGAAGGCATTTGCGGAGCGCACGAAGCAAGTAGGGCTCTAGCTAGGAAAGCACTCCACGTTGGTTACTACTGGCCGAGCATCTTCAGAGATGCCCAAAAAAAGGTGCGGAGATGCCAGCAATGACAAATACATGGAAGAGTCATCAGGTAGCCGGCAGCAGACCAAGTGCCGATCAGCACTGCTTGGCCGTTTGATCAGTGGGGTTTAGACATATTGGGGCCCTTTCCCTAAGGGAAAAGGCAAATAAAATTCCTCCTCGTCGCCGTCGATCACTTTTCCAAATGGATTGAAGCTGAGCCTTTGGCTACAATCACGGCAGAGAGGGTCAAAAATTTCGTTTGGAAAAACATCGTTTGCAGGTATGGCTTACCCAATATTTTTATTACAGATAACGGCAAGCAATTCGATAGCTTGATCTTTAGAGCCTTCTGTCAAAACCTTAACATCGGGCTTAGATTCACCTCCGTCACCCATCCTCAAAGCAACAGGATGACAGAGGTCTCCAATCGAACGCTCCGGGAAGGCTTGAAAAAATGACTCAGTGAAGCAAAAGGCAATTGGACTGAAGAATTACAGAGCGTCTTATGGTCCTACAGGACCTCCCCGCGAGCCGGCACTCACCAAACACCATTCTCTCTTGTCTACGGCTCCGAGGCGATGATACCTGTAAAAATCGGCCTCCCCTCTTGTCGGACAGCATTCTATTCCAGTCAAGCGAACGTCTTAGATAGACGCCAAGATCTGGACCTGATAGAGGAAAAGAGGGAAGATGCTCACGCCAAAATTGCTGCTTACAAACAAAGAGTCGCAAAATACCATAACACAAAAGTAAAGGCAAGAACCTTTAATGTAGGAGATCTAGTGCTCAGAAGGGCGGATATTGGCTCAAGAAATGCCGGGGTTGGAAAGCTAATGCCAAACTGGGAAGGTCCCTATGAAATCTCCAAGGTCTTAAGCTTCAGTACTTACAGGCTAAGGACTCTAGAAGGGATGAATATCCCCAGGAGTTGGAACGTCGAGGTGCTCAAGAAATACTATGTGTAATCATGTATCATATTCAATAAAGAATATCTTCTCCATTTTCTCCGTTCCCGTTTTTTTCTTTATCTTCATAAAAGGTATGTTTTTATTGCGTTGTTTGCTTGTTAGCCTTGTTTTCGTTTGCAGGTCGTCAGCTTTGCTCCATTCTCCATTAATCGTCGGCTTTGCTCCATTCTCCATTAATCATCGGCTTTGCTCCATTCTCCATTAATCGTCGGCTTTGCTCCATTCTCCATTAATCGTCGGCTTTTCTCCATTCTCCATTAATCGTTGGCTTTGCTCCATTCTCCATTAACAGTTGGCTTTGCTCCATTCTCCAATAATCGGCAGTTTTATTTCATTCTCTATTAACTCAAGGTCAAGTTATTCGATAAGCTCGTTTTGAGTTCAAAATTCGATAGATTTTCTCTATTATGACTCCCACGGCGGGATGTGACTCGATAACGGAAAGTCCTCTCCAAACAAACCTATTTTGTCCTCCAAATACGGGACGCAGCTATTAAAAAGAAAAGTATTATCTCCATCAACAAGTATTTCCTTTGTACCTGACACACGAAAGACACAAAACAACTCCACCATATGACAGATTTTAATATCTGCTCAAAATTGTAAGATCGCCCACCATGATCGAAATGGCCAAGGCATCATGACTCCGTGTCGATCGAACCTCCATAATCGGAAACGTGAGACAAGGTCTCCTACCGATCGGTACGAGAATAATCTATCATGACCAATTGATCTATGTAATTCAAGAAGTACTCCCTTACTCTCCTGAGGTTGATTTCGTGTGCTTTACGCCTTTCATTACAACTTATAGAAAAATCACGCTTCAAAGTGAAAATTGCAAAACAAAGCTATAGATGGAGGGCAAACGGAATCTCATATATACATGCAAAAGTCTTTACAAAATAAAGGGAGAATAAGTCTTCATGTATACATTTGGCCGGTCGGTTAAGAAGGGGGATCAGCGACAGCCTCGTCAACAACTTGGTCGCCTGCCGGCTCTTTCAGTAAAGATACCACGGGTTCTGGCTCCAATAATACGGGAACCTCAGGCTCTATAGCAGAAGGAAGCATAATCCCGGATCCGGTTGACAAACCACTGTCAGCTTCTTCAACTGGACACACTTCCTCCTCATCATCATCGTCACTAGAGGGAGGATCAGGAAGAATCCCTGCATCCTACATCCAGTCGAAGTTGGCTCCAGGAAATCGCTACTTAGCCGCATAAATTAGTCGAGTTAACAACCTTCCTTGAGCCTCGCCCAACTTATCAAGAACCTCCTCCTCCTTCGCGGCCACTGCTTTTGTCAAGTTTTCAGTCCAAGCTGCATTTTTCTCCACCAAAATCGCCTCTAAGGAATTCTTTTCTGATAGGAGGAGGTCGCACTCTAACAAAGCCCGATCTTTGTCCGCGAGTGCCTTATCCTTATCGGCGTTGGCTTTGAGGCAGTCATCGTTTAGTTAGGAACACTCGCCCTTCAGCCGGTCCAGCTCTTCTTCATAATTTTTGCACAATGTGGTTTCAGCAGTAAGGCATGCCACATCTCCTTTCAGTTGGTCCACTTCGCTTTGCCGAGACTCAAAATCTTGGTCCAGTTGGATTTTTTCCTTTTTTAGTTCCTCCATACCCAACTTCAAAGATGCAGCTTCCCTCTTCACCTCGACGTTAGCAGCCTCAGCCTCTCTCGTCTGCCAAGCAGCATCCTCCCACTTCGCCCGGGCATAGGCCGCCATGCCATGGATGCGAAGCCCCCTCTTTATTAGCTGCAAAAAGGCAGTGAAGGAATATAAAAAAACAACAAGCAAAAATAAACAAACACACAAGTGATACCTCCAGATTATACTATTGAAACAGCTCGTACTCCCGCGAAAGAAAATCAAGATCCGTCATTGCTTCGAAATCGCTCTTTTGAGAAAGACCCTGGCAAATGAAAGCCGGCACATCCTTGTTAGCCACGGACCAGTCGTCGCCAAATCGCTTCTTCAGAACATCTTCCAATGACAGCGCCTGACCCTTCTGACTTCCTCCTGAAGACCGTCAGCCTGACCCACTTCGAGCTATCACCTTCCTCCTTATGGCAGCAAGGGAATCAGTGGCGATAATAGTTTCGGCAATCTTCTCCTTTGCTGCCTCCGTGATCCTCTCTTGAGCTGCTTCATCTGTCGGGGAATCCGATAGCTGAGAAAACGGCCGGTCGATGGAAGACGGTCGTGGTCCTTCCTCGCCAGACTCATCTCTTAACTGCTGATGCCTGAGAGGAGGATGTTCCACTACTATTTGAGAGGCAAGTAAGGGGCCAGGACTTATTTGAAGCGGATGGGTCACAGGCTCAACAACCGCAATGATCGAAGGGGTACTAGTCGTTACAGCAATAGGACCACTAGCAACACCTTTGAAAGCCTGAACTTCAAAAGTAGGTAGAATCTTCCGCTTTTCGGCTCTCCTCTCCTCATTAGCCAACCGATCGGCTGTCCTTTTTACCTTAGCCCGATCGGCTAACTGTCGTGCAGCTTCCTCGCCTCCAGTCATCTCGTCTGTAGCTGTATTACAAGAACAAAACAAAGATAAGTATCTTGTTTAATATTTGAATAATGCAAATACACACACAACACACGACTTAACAAAAGTAGTCAATTTTTTCTACATTCCAACACTAACGCTCACGTTCTGTGTTTGTGCCAGCATTGGAGTCTACAGGCTCAGCTTGAGTTCCCAAAAGATAATCGGAATCGTAAGGCCCGCCATTTCTCTCCATAACCCCCAATAATTTTTTAATGTCGGCTTCATACATTAATTGGCCGACAGCACGATCGTCTAAAGCGATGGCTTCAAACGATCGGACCAGCGATACACCAAAGCCACCAGCCATACCCACTAAAAGGTATCTCTCCCTAAAATGTTTTATGGAGGTTGGGACATCAAAAAGCTTTTGATGCCGTCGGCTGGTAAAATAATACTCCAGTGCGCTGGTTTGACCGAAAATATAAAAGAAGTGTGTGAAAAGATCCAAAGTTGGGGCCACCGACTCTGTTTGGCACAAAATCTTAAAGCAGGACACCATCCTCCACCCGTTTGGGGTCAATTGGTTTGGGGCAACCCCATAACCCCGGAGTAATGCCAACTCGAACGATCCGAAAGGAAGCCTCAAGCCTGCATCCAAACTCCATAAAGGGCAGATAAACCACTCGTTCCTTTCATGACCGAATGGTCCTTCTGTAATTGCCATAGAAGCAGGGCAGGCCATTACCGACACGTCAGCCGGAAGGTGGTATCGAGAGGGAATCTCCGCCACATCTGCTTCTATCAGGAGTGAGGGTTAACCAAGCGGCTCACGATTCCTGTAATCCTCTAGGAAACTCCTATTTATTTGTGGATTACTGCTTGAAGCCATTCTCTTTGGAGAGAAAGAGAGGTAAAAAACGTATATGTGATGAATGAAAAATAGAATCGAAAGAAGGGGCCGCTTATTTACTTACTTACTTGGTTCAAATTTCGCGGACACTCCAAAAGGTCTTCAAAAATTGAAGAACTAAGTCACGACGAAATTTTGACAGAACTTCGTTAGGAGTTGATGAAAAATGAAGCAGACCTGCCTCAAATTTCCTTTCTTTTGTATGGGCGTTAAAGCTTCCAGAATACTCCGAAACTCCTCCTCCTGATAGATGACACATGCTCTCGATCCAACGACACGATGGTAAAGAACGAATCGTCGTTCTGGAAACACGTGCGACATTAAATGTAAGACAGCTACTCGAAATGAACAAGCATGTCGAGTGGCTGCCTTTCAAAATTTCAAAACTTCGCCAAAGTAACAAGATAACGCCATGCCCGATCGGACCCATTTGGGGGAGGACAAGTGATAACTGAGAAAAATGCATCTCCAGAGGCCCAATAAGCACGACCCATTAATAGCAAAAAGAGTGCGAGTTGGAGGGCGACATCAACAGATGGAACGCCCGATCGGAATGACAAGACAGGCTGTCCCATCAATCCACTGGCACAAGCCAACTCCCTATCACATCGCCGCTCACCCACTCCAACTACCGGTTATCATCTCCCAAGGTACTCAAGTACCCCCCTCCGAAGATCTCCTATATATAGCCAAAAATATGATAGCACCAGGTAATGAACTCCTGAGACTCTATCTCTCTCTAATATTTTCTCCCAAGTTGCTAACTTAAGCTTCGGAGTGCTTGGGTCCGATCGGGCACCCCTTTTGCAGGTCCAACAGCTTGATCGGCCTCGCAACCACCGTATTCTCTCGTTACAATATAAAGTGTGTGAAAAGATCGAAGGGGAATTCGATAGCTGAGAAAACGGCCGGTCGATGGAAGACGGTCGTGGTCCTTCCTCGCCAGACTCATCTCTTAACTGTTGATGCCTGAGAGGAGGATGTTCCACTACTATTTGAGAGGCAAGTAAGGGGCCAGGACTTATCTGAAGCGGATGGGTCACAGGCTTAACAACCGCAACGATCGAAGGGGTACTAGTCGTTACAGCAATAGGACCACTAGCAACACCTTTGAAAGCCTGAACTTCAGAAGTAGGTAGAATCTTCCGCTTTTTGGCTCTCCTCTCCTCATTAGCCAACCGATCGGCTGTCCTTTTTGCCTTAGCCCGATCGGCTAACTGTCGTGCAGCTTCCTCGCCTCCAATCATCTCGTCTGTAGCTGTATTACAAGAACAAAATAAAGATAAGTATCTTGTTTAATATTTGAATAATGCAAATGCACACACAACACACGACTTAACAAAAGTAGTCAATTTTTTCTGCATTCCAACACTAACGCTCACGTTCTGTGTTTGTGCCAGCATTGGAGTCTACAGGCTCAGCTTGAGTTCCCAAAAGATAATCGGAATCGTAAGGCCCGCCATTTCTCTCCATAGCCCCCAATAATTTTTTAATGTCGGCTTCATACATTAATTGGCCGACAGCACGATCGTCTAAAGCGATGGCTTCATCCGATCGGACCAGCGATACACCAAAGCCACCAGCCATACCCACTAAAAGGTATCTCTCCCTAAAATGTTTTATGGAGGTTGGGACATCAAAAAGCTTTTGATGCCATCGGCTGGTAAAACAATACTCCAGTGCGCTGGTTTGACCGAAAATATAAAAGAAGTGTGTGAAAAGATCCAAAGTTGGGGCCACCGACTCTGTTTGGCACAAAATCTTAAAGCAGGACACCATCCTCCACCCGTTTGGGGTCAATTGGTTTGGGGCAACCCCATAACCCCGGAGTAATGCCAACTCGAACGATCCGAAAGGAAGCCTCAAGCCTGCATCCAAACTCCATAAAGGGCAGATAAACCACTCGTTCCTTTCATGACCGAATGGTCCTTCTGTAATTGCCATAGAAGCAAGGCAGGCCATTACCGACACGTCAGCCGGAAGGTGGTATCGAGAGGGAATCTCCGCCACATCTGCTTCTATCAGGAGTGAAGGTTGACCAAGCGGCTCACGATTCCTGTAATCCTCTAGGAAACTCCTATTTATTTGTGGATTACTGCTTGAAGCCATTCTCTTTGGAGAGAAAGAGAGGTAAAAAGCGTATATGTGATGAATGAAAAATAGAATCGAAAGAAGGGGCCGCTTATTTACTTACTTACTTGGTTCAAATTTCGCGGACACTCCAAAAGGTCTTCAAAAATTGAAGAACTAAGTCACGACGAAATTTTGACAGAACTTCGTTAGGAGTTGATGAAAAATGAAGCAGACCTGCCTCAAATTTCCTTTCTTTTGTATGGGCGTTAAAGCTTCCAGAATACTCCGAAACTCCTCCTCCTGATAGATGACACGTGCTCTCGATCCAACGACACGATGGTAAAGAACAAATCGTCGTTCTGGAAACACGTGCGACATTAAATGTAAGACAGCTACTCGAAATGAACAGGCGTGTCGAGTGGCTGCCTTTCAAAATTTCAAAACTTCGCCAAAGTAACAGGATAACGCCATGCCCGATCGGACCCATTTGGGGGAGGACAAGTGATAACTGAGAAAAATGCATCTCCAGAGGCCCAATAAGCACGACCCATTAATAGCAAAAAGAGTGCGAGTTGGAGGGCGACATCAACAGATGGAACGCCCGATCGGAATGACAAGACAGGCTGTCCCATCAATCCACTGGCACAAGCCAACTCCCTATCACATCGCCGCTCACCCACTCCAACTACCGGTTATCATCTCCCAAGGTACTCAAGTACCCCCCTCCGAAGATCTCCTATATATAGCCAAAAATATGATGGCACCAGGTAATGAACTCCTGAGACTCTATCTCTCTCTAATATTTTCTCCCAAGTTGCTAACTTAAGCTTCGGAGTGCTTGGGTCCGATCGGGCACCCCTTTTGCAGGTCCAACAGCTTGATCGGCCTCGCAACCACTGTATTCTCTCGTTACAAGATAAAGACATTCTGAGCTTTATCATTTAACATTAAGGCTATATATATATATATATATATATACACACTTGTTCAATGTTCTTGTACGTGAAGAATATTTTCTCAAAGTTCATATATGCTACCTACTATGATGAAATGGACTCCCAATCACAATGTAGTTCAAGATTTCCAAGATTTTACAAAATTATCTGTTCCCAGCCCTGTCAACTAAATTGGTGAATTGCAAGTGCAATGATACATAATTTTGAATGTCATGATGCATAATTAATCTGGATACCCACCTAATTTATAAATAATGAGAGATAATTAATTATAAATTAAGAACAAAGATGAAAATAAATAAAATTTAAAATGTAATTAAATTAAATTTACCATACTCATTCATCCAACGTTATGCTATCCAAATTTGATGATTTCTCCAAATTTACACTTGATGATAGGGGTGAGCAAACTATGGGTAAAACCGAACCAAACCGATCGATTTTTTAATTTGGTTCGGTTTTTCGGTTTTTCGGTTCGGTTTCGGTTTATATTTTTAAGACTGTTCGGTTATTTCGGTTCGGTTCGGTTTTTAAAGGAGAAAACCGCATAAAAATCGAACCGAACCGAAATTTATATAATTATATATTTTTTTTGATTTTTTTATTAAATAATTATTTTATACATATAAATTATTTTATTTTTAGTTGTAAATTATATGAGTACATTTATCAATTATTAATATATATTTTTTAGGTGATAATTTAAAATTTTGACGATTAAATTGAAAATCGATTAAATAAAAAAAAATTTTAATGATTTTTTTGTATTATTTATTATATATTTTGAGATTATTTCTTTAATTTGAACTTTTATTTGTACAATTTAGATATTTTTACTTTAGTATATTATAATTTATAATTTTTAAACACAATATTTTTTATTTTTTAAAAAATAATTTTAAATTTTGGTTTTTCGGTTAACCGAACCAAACCGACCAAAAATTTCGGTTCGGTTTAAATTCGGTTATTCTAAAATTTTGGTTCGGTTCGGTTGATAAAAATATGTGAATTTCGGTTTTCGGTTATTTCGGTTCGGTTCGGTTATTGAACCGAACCGACCGTTGCTCACCCCTACTTGATGATGTATCTTGATTGGCTTGAGCTCCACTTTGATTAAATTTCTCCAACTCTATAAATTGAATAAACAATTAAACAGTTATAAAATAAAAAAAATTACAGTAATATAATATTAAACAAAAAAAGTATAAAATACATACCATCCTCAAGTTTTTCAATGACATCTAAATCTTCTTCAATCTTGATATGTTCATTACATCCTCGAAGCCAATCCTGAGTGCATATCAAAGTTTTCACAATTTTAGGAGTTAATGAACTCCTAAATGGATCGAGCACTCTCCCACCAGCGCTAAATGCCGACTCTGAAGCTACGGTAGAAATTGGGACTGCCAGGATATCTCTAGCCATATGAGAAATGATAGGAAACCGCTCTGAATTCAACTTCCACCATTTCAACAAGTCAAAATCCCCCTTCTCATCTTCATACACGGCCTCATTCAAGTACAACTCCAATTCAGTTTTTTTATCTCCTGCAACACCACTTTCAACTCTTGCACGCTTAATTCTTTGTTTTAAAATTCCTCTTTCCCCAACATCGGATCTAGAAGAAGTTGAGCTTGGCCGACTTTCAACTCCTTAAGTACTTTCAGGCTGCAACTTTTTCTTATATTCATTGAATAACTCATGCATTGCAATTTTTACACCTTCAAATAAATACTTTCCCTTTTGATCACCGTAAATGGTAACAAAAACATCCTCCATATATTCAAAATTTTCCCTAGGATCGAGGATAGAAGCCATGTAAATGATTTTATTCACTTTGTCATAATCTCCCCAATATTTGTCAAATTTACATTGCATTTTAATTCTCATTTGCATCAACTCCACATCAGTACTTGATTTCCAATCACACAACTTAGCATACAAGTTGCTAATTTCAGTCCAGTATGTGTTAGATGTGATATAAAGCGAACCAAAAATGTGCAGGGTAGCTAAATAAAATTGATTCAGCATATTTGTAATTCTTTCTGCCATCCCCTAATCAACCCAACCAGGCACACCACTCATGTTCAAATTAGCAGGCATTAAACCATCCAATTTAATTTTATAGTATGGATCAATACTTTCAAAAACATCAAACACCTTTTCATATTCGAGTTCTGTGTTTAACATCAAAAAAGTCGAATTCCATCTAGTTACCACATCTAAACATAATGACGTTGACCACTCAACTCCCTCAGCAATGCAACATTCTTTAAACTTCTTTAATTTAGCAGGGGATGATCTAACAAATTTACAAGCATTCCTAATCTTTTTAACAGCCATGTCAACATCTTTCAAACCTTCTTGCACAATAAGATTAAATATGTGAGCGACACATCTCACATGAAGGTATTTACCCTCTGAAAAAGCCATCCCTTTTGCTACAAACTTATGTTTTAAAGTTGCAATCATCTTGTCATTTGTTCTTGCATTATCAGTAGTAATACAAAACACTTTGTCATAAATTCCCCAATCCTTGAAACATCTCTCTAAATCAAGAGCAAGCATCTCACCCCTATGACTACTAACGGGACAAAAATTCACAATTTTCTTTTGTAACTTCCAATCATTATCAATAAAATGGATAGTCACACACATGTAATTGATATTTTGTATGGAGGACCACGTATCAGTAGTTACACAAACAGATTGAGCATGCTATTTAATAAATGCTCTCAATGTTTTTTTCTCCTCATTAAACAACTGATTAACATCACGTGCCACAGTCCACCTAGAAGGAACTTTAAACCAAGGACATAAACTTGCAACAAACTTTCTAAAGCCTTCTCCTTCAACAAAACTAACTAGAAGTTCATCAAGTATAATCATCAATGCTAGACACTTCCTACTATACTCTTGATCAAATTTCCAATTAGTTAGTGTTCCTGTCGAGTTAGATGTACCATCAACATTTGATATTGGTTGCAAAGATAGTTGTATTTGTCTTGTTTCTACACTATGAGGATGCATTTTACAATTATTCATGTGATTCTTAAGTGTAGTAGTACCATGATTTTTTGGATCACAATAAAATTCTTTGGCACAATGAATACACTTGCCTTTTCTGACGCCTTGTACATCATAAATTTGTGTGAAATGCTCCCATACAATAGATCTCTTTGCCGGTGCCTTTCTTTGCTTGGAGGCCACTGCAGGAGTCCTTGACTCATCATCCGTATTGGTGGCATCATTACGTGTCTTCGCCGTCTGCTCATGCATAGCAGGCACCTTAAATGGTTCTGCTGAGGCGATGTCTTCATCCAAATCAATTTCAATCGATTTAGACATCTACAAAATTAGTCAAAGAACAATTTAATTCAAAATCAGAATTTGATGTTAGGATCAGAATAAGTAATATAACTTGAGCAAACTTCGCATATACATGACTAAATTAAAAATAATAATGCATTTAAATTCATCATATTTTATCTTTGACAGATAATTTTCAAACTGAAATCAAAATAAATTATAAAATATAGCATATCAATCAAGAGAGAGGGAAAAAAAGAAAAGAAAAAAACTAACAGTTTTCAAAAAACTAACAGATAATTCCTCAAAGTCCTCGTAATAAATACTACAGCATAAACATATCAATCCATACCATTTACAGTACAGTTTTGTAGCATCTTTCATGACATGAATACCTAATTTGAAGAAATAATTACTCTACAAATAACAATAAATCTTAGAAGGTTAATATAGGCTTGATAAAAAATGAAATAAAATCATTGGCCAAGTAATGGAAAAATTAAAAATTTCAAAGACAAGCATAAAAACTCAGGTATCAATGACAATCATCGGGTCACTTCTGTACCTTGTGCTTCTTCCATTAGTCAGTCCAGTAATTTCTTAACGGTGATGTTATTTGACATTATTAAAAATCCTTTTTTACCTGCCATTTTTAGTGTATGTCCATATTTTGAGAATGTTTGAGGAGTTTTGTAATTGTTAGGTTGTAGGATTGTATCTATGTAAATTTTTATGAGTTTTATGTTACTCTGAGTTCCTAATTCTTTTTATCGATAGTAATTTGTTTTCTGTCTACATAGTGTCTGAATTTTTTACATTTAATTGATTGAATAAACATGGTTAACTTTTTCAACTGGAAGAATTTGCTGTAAGTTTTGCCAACTGCATCATTTTACATCACGAACCTCCACATTTAATTGCAGATATTTGGGCCAGAAAGTAGTGGGAAGACCACCCTGGCACATTCTTTTTTCGTTTCTGGGATTTTGTTCCCCTAAAACCTTAACATTCTGAAAGCTTTTACTTATCAAGTAGAGCTTAGCCAATCTCTAATCGGAATAACCCAAACGATTCATAGTAGGCTAAAATACTGCCAATACTGGTCTTAAGATATGCTGATTAATAAGGAGTAGGAAGAGAGAAATCTAAAATCAAAAATCTAATATGCAATTATGCCTATCTCAAATGCTACCACAACGAAACACAAGCACAAGCAGCATCTAAATTAATTTACCTTTTGAAAGAACACGCCTTTGGAATAGATTCTCTACAGATGAAGAGAAACCGAGCTGAGATAGACCGAGAGAAGATGCCAGCAACAGGCGACGGTGGAAGAGGTAATGATAGTGAGGGCGTTTATCGCAAAAAAGAAAAAGAAACAAGAAAGAAAGGGGAACTACCAAACTGGGTATTTTCGTTTTCGTAAGGTAATGATCTCAGATCTGGAAAAGGGAAAACGGTGGAAGATGGAGTGAAAATTAGGTTTTTTTTCTTTTATAGTTATAATTTCGGGTCGGCTTTGGAGTGAATCTAACCCGACCCGAATTATCTATAATCCTTAGACCCTAACCAAACCGATAAATCCGAACAACCTCACCCAAATAAGTCGGGTCGGTTCGGATTTTGCACACCCCTAATTATAATTGGCTCAAAAATTTGACTGTAATAAATGAGTTGGATTAAGTTAATATTCAAATGGAATGTTGTTAGATCGGAATGTAAATGAAAAAAAAAATGATATTATTTTTCATATTTTTAGAAAACTAATTTCATTAAAAATTGAAAAATATGTATGTGGTCGCATATAATCGACAAAATCATCAATTGTTATTATGTTTACATTATATAAAAAATTACAAAATTAAAAAATATATAAATTAATTAAGTCATATAACGAATCGAATTATTTTATAGGTTAAACGAATTGGAGTATTGATAATTTGATGGGTTGAATTTTAGTTACATTTTCATGTGTCGCTGGTGCACGTAGTAACATCTGTTAAAAAATTTGCCGTTCAACATTATAAAAATGTTAAAATATTTATTAAATTTAAGGTTTCAATCACCGCAAAGTTTGAATTCAAAATTGATAATTTTAAAAACTTCTCGGTTCTTGTATATGTAAAAAAAATAAATAAATAATACTTTTATCTTCTTAATTAACTGGTTGATATCAACAACTCAACATTATGATATATGATTATACGTAATTCATGTTCCAACTAACTTAAAAAAAAATATATCCCAAACGTTTGATATTTAGAAAAATCTCACTTTCAATTTTGTGACTTTTTTTAAAGATATTAGATACATAATTAAATAAGCTTAACAATTTAAAGAAAACAATCCAATTGAATTACTAAAATTAATAAATTTTATTATTAATTTTTAATTAGATTAATAACTAAATAAAAATTCAAAAAATAAAATTTTAATAGAAAATTTAAATTTCTGATAGTTTTACTTTTCACTGAAAAAATAATGGAGCCTCTCAATTGAAAAAATACCAAAATGTTAATATATAATAAAATTTAAACATTAGGTGGTGAATTAAAATATAGGTAAAAGTAAAACGTTAGAGTTTTTTTAGCTATCCCCAAAAAAAACATTTTGAAAAATTACTAATATAAAAAAATCATAATATAATAACAAATAAAAAAAATCAACTTCTTGACAACAAATAAAAAATAAACTTCAGTAGTTTACGGCTTGACAAACTAGCTAATTTAGTCTTTTTCTTTACGGTAAATTTGGAAATTTTATAAAAATGGAGTCTTATATGCTGAGCGAAATGATAATGTATCAGAATCGATAAGTTGCAAGATGGTGAGATCCGATCGGATTGGATGGGATAAAAGGCTTGCAAAATAAAAGGTTTGCTCGGTCGGATCGGACATGAGCAATCTGATACTTAAGTTAGTTTTGGACTTAGATAGGAAAAGCAGAGAGATAATGCTAAGAGCGTTGTATGCATTGTAAAATGTAAATGAATATATTATTTAGAAGGAGTGTGGAGGGGCACTTGAGATGCTTATCTTGGTGTTAGAGTAGGTAGACGGTGATATTATACGTTGTAGACGAAGGATAGGACAGAGGTGTGTATCAGAGTACTGCCACAAGGTAAGCTATGTCTTGTCCGATCGGACAGCCTCATTCTTTTAGTTTTGGTGCTCGTTTGGTTGTCTATGCACTGGACATTTAATGTTTTCGGGTTGGGCTTATGGTGTGATAGATATTTGGACCGAATTCAGTGCAGATCCGTGGATAGGGATGAGCAAAAACCGAGCCAAACTAAAAAACCGAACCAATAGATTTTTTTTAATTTGATTTTATTTTTTGATTTTTCAGTTGGATTTTTGGTTTTTAATTTTAAGAAATTTCAGTTTTTCGGTTCGGATTTTGAAGGAAAAAACCACATAAAAACCGAACCAAAATTTATATAATTATATTTATTTTTTATTTTTTATATAATAATTATTTTATACATGTAAATTATTTTATTTTGAGTTGTAAATTATATGAGTACATTTATCAATTATTAATATATATATTTTTAGGTGATAATTTAGAATTTTGACGATTAAATTGAAAATTGATTAAATGAAAAAATTATTTAACGATTTTGTTGTATTATTTATTATATATTTTGAGATTATTTCTTTAATTTGAAATTTTATTCGTACAATTTAGATGTTTTTACTTTAGTATATTATGATTTATAATTTTTAGACACAATATTTTTTATTTTTTAAAAAATAGTTTTAATTTTTGATTTTTTAGTTAACCGAACCGATCGAAAATTTCGGTTCGATTTAAATTCTATTATTCTAAAAATTCGGTTCAGTTCGGTTGATAAAAATAATAAAATTTCGATTTTTGGTTCGATTATTAAACCGAACCGACCATTGCTCTTCTCTATCTGTGGATAGATAATTGAGCATTATCAGTTTCCTTTTAGAGGCGGTTAATTAGGAAATCAGTGTGTTTATTTATTTATTAAGTCTTCAAATAAACTAAAACAAAAGTCTAGAAATTTTATTGGGACAAAATTTAAATGAGGACTCAACAAAATAAAATGTGAAAAATTAGATAAATTTTCCTAGATATAATTTCTTATAATTATCCTAAATAAGCTTGATTAGAATAAAATTATAGTTCTATAGGCTTATAGCACCTATTATTCACCATGTAGAGAAGAATTTACTTTCACTAAATATTGTAAGCTCCTAAATCCCTAAATAATTCAAGCAGCTCCATTCGCTATACGTTATTCGTGAATTTTCATACATCTTTTTTTAGAGCTCCATCGTTATTAATTATTTGTGAAAATTACATTTAGTTCAAATGGTTGATATTTTGATAATTTTTTAATTAATTAAATTCGAATCTCACTCAGCTCTAAACAGATGTAATTATATATATATATATGCACAAAATGTATTAATTATTTATTGTATTAAATTTTATTAATATGCAATTAATCAGCACAATCTTATTTCGTATTAATCCTTAAAATAGCACAAAAACATGGTAGGAGCTCACCATAGCATTAAAAAAAATTCAAAAATTTAATTTAACACATTAACTCATAAATTTACTAACTAATAAATATATTATGCATCTTAACACGTTGATATGAGTTGGCAAAACATAATTTGGACGATTCATACTCGCTTTGAATATGTAAATAACATAATTTTTGACAAATATCTTTACAACTATTACGACATTGAGAAATAAATTTGATAAAATTTCAATCTCACCATCATAAACACCTAAAGTGAGTGTTATGTGTTAGATTTTGCTAGCTTACATTAGCATGTTAGAGAATAAAATGCATCATATTTGTCACTAAATTTTACAAATTGAAATTTCAAGCTCAATATTTATAGGGATTGGTATGGTTTCGTTATAATAAAAAACCGAACTGAATTAATTTAACCCAATTAATTAGTTTTATTTAAGTTTATAATTTTTACTAAAATTTGGTTTTAAGTTTTATTAATATCTGGAAATTAAAAAAAAATCAATTTTTAAAATGATATTATTCTATATAATATTTTTTTAATGCAATATAAATCTTTATTAATAATATAAAAAGTACATCTGAAAAGTATAAATAAATTTATAAAATTTAAAAGTATATAAGACGTACGAAACTAATTAAGTTACTGAAATATATATGTGAATTTCTTTGACAAAACAATGGATAATGGTAACATATCGTGGCTTTCAGCAAAAAATTCAATCTATTTGTTCTCAATGAAAAACCTCATTCCAAAAGAATGAAAACTTCCATAAAGAAATACAATAACCTCCAAATGTGGAGGATAAACTTGCATGATGAAAAAATTAAATTGCATTAAACATTAACTAAATAAAATCAGATTTATAAAAACACAAATAAAATCTGAATAAATGCGAAATCAAATCTAAAATAAAAATTTCAGATATGAATTTATTGAAACCAAAATATAAAAAACCAAAAACAAATAAAAAATAACGAATAAAATTTAAAACTTTAAATTTATACTGATCTGAAAATTATTAAAAAGAAAATTAAAGAAAAAAGAAAAAATGCACAAAAAATTGAAAAATGCAAATATAAATTTAATAAAAAATAAAACGACGGAGAAGAGGGGCTGTCGTCTGTAAATGAACTGACAGCAACCCCAAAATTAAATAAATAAAATAAAAATCTTTGAATTCAGGTAGAGAAGAATGCTATATTTTTTTAAGAAGGCTAGAGAGAAAAGGAGGCTAGGGTTTTTTTTATTTTATGAGTTGCTATCTATCCTTAATTAATTAATATGTATACAAAAAAAAAATTAAATTGTTAATCTATGCGATTTCAGCTGGTAAGATGAAAAAATTTTGATTTTCAATTATTATAAAATAAAAGTTTGGTTCGATTTCGATTTACAATTTTTTAACAAAATTTAATTTTTTATTATTTCGGTTCAATTATAATAAAAAATCATACCGTATTCACTCTTAAATATTTGAAAGGGTTGAATTGATAAAATAATCTGAAAAATTCAAGCATGATTTTATATATTAAGTCAAAAAAAAAAAGACTTAATATAGATAAAAGATGAATCATTTGAATTTCTCTAACATTGATGACTTATTCATAAAATCATCAATTGAAAATTCAAGATGCCAATTCATGAAATTCCGATAAAAGACAATGCCAAAACATATTAAAAGGACAACCCAAATCCCACCACAGACGTTGCTTTGTGGCGTTACTTCACAACATTTATTCAATACAAAAAGAACTAGGATCCTAAATACCCTAATCACCGCCTCCGCCGCCGCCATCCACCACCGTCACCTCCACCACTTTGCCACCAACAAAGCACCTTAAATTCATCCTAAACGTGCCCTACAACCTAGCATCCCAACTCAATTCTCTTAGATAGTGACACTTGGATTCCTCATTTAATATTCAAATATTATTATTAATTTTTTTATAATATATATTTGGATAGTGTGAGATTAAAATAATCAAACTTTCAATCACATAAGCTGCAAATATTTTTTAATATTATTATAATTAATTAAATACATTTTTTATTTAATAATTATATTATTATTATTATAAAAAAAGATTTCTTTAATTTGATGAGTACGTAGTATTTTTAAATATTAATTCAATTTTTTATCTATTATTTTTATTATTTTTACTAAAATTAATAAATACTAAATATATTTAAATTTAATATTAAATTAAGTGATGAAAATTAAATTATTAAATTTAATTGGTTCTAATTTTATTGAAAAAGAAAAATAAATTATATTATATTAAAAATTTAAAAGTGATAAATAAATAAAATTTAAATTTTACTTAAAAATAATAAATAAAAAATACAGTGAATAATATTTTAAATTTAAATTTAAATTGAATCAAATTTTGTAAATTATTAAATTCTAAACACTAATTATATATATATGTATGTATATAAATTATAATAGGAAAAGAGAAATTCTCTCTCTACGTTTGGTGGGCCCCACATTTGCTACCCACTTTCAATCTCCTAATCTTCCCTTAAGCGGGGCCCACCTCCACACCGAAATATCAGGTCCACGGGAATCTACGGCGTCACTGTATACAATACGTATAATTATACGGTTCTGATTTAGCAAGGATGCTCACGGGGCGGGGCCGGGCCGGGGATTATATCCCCACTCACTGCCCCACGCGGGGTCGGGGATTCCCTGTCCCCGCCCCCACTCTAGAATGGGAAGGAAATTCCCCCGTCCTGCGGGGATCCTCGTCCTCCGCCCCACGGGGATACCCATCCCCCGAATATATATATATTTTTAATTTTAAAATATAATATTTTATAAATAATTAAAATTAAAATATAATATTTAATAAATAAAAAATTTAAAATAAATAATAATTTAAATTAATGTAAATTTTAACTATTCATAAATTTAAAATTAAATATAATTTAAAATTTAATAGTTATAAAATTAAGTTATATTTTAATTTTAATTATTTATAAAATATTATATTTTAAAATTAAAAAAAAAATTTGCGGGGCGGGAATCCCCGCTGGGCGGATATCCCATTCCCCGCCCCCGTCCCCAAATTCATAACGGGAATTTTTTTTCCCATCTCCATCCCCGCGGTGGGGAAAATTCGGGGATTTCCCGCCCCAAAAGGGGCAGGTCCCCGCAGGGACCGGGGAATCCCCTCCCCGTGATCATCCCTAAATTAGCATATCAAAGTTCCATCTAACAAGAATTTTCTATTTCCACGAAACAAGAGATATAAAAATTTTTAAAAAAAATCTTTTCCTCCCCAATTTATTTGGTTCGAGAATTTATTTTCTTATGGCTCGTGAATGTAAATTGGAGTCGTCTGCGTATCTGGGTCATTCGTATTTTTGTTATTGAATATTGGGTGATAATTGTTTTGACACAATGACTGGTTTTCTTTCCAGTGTTTTAATGGGGAAGGAAACAATCATGGCTGTTTCTTTATTTTTCAAAATAATCGAGTAATACTAGCCTTTTTGTTTAATATTTTTCAAATAATATATATTTTTATTGATTTATTTGTTTATTGGCCACTGGGCTACCTCAGTGGGATTTGCCAGGCTTCTACGGAAGGGGCCATTTGACTTTGAAGAGAACAATAAAAAGGGGTCGGTTCATGCAGTCAGGCTTTCTGGTTTGGTGGTGATAATCAGTGTTTTAATGGTGTTAAGAGGATTCTGTTCAATGTAATTTATTTATTTTTTCTCTTCCCAATGAGTTTCATGGGATTTTGGCTGCAATGGAAATAGGACTCAAGTCTGTTTTGGTTTGTCTTCAGAGGTTTGAATGTTTGTTGATTCTAGCAAACACCAAAAGTTGGAACCTTTAGAGCTTAATTGTTAATGGGTTGGGACAGATTTCATTCTTTGAGCTCTGCTAGGCGTTTCTTTGATTTCAAAGCAGTCTTCTTCCATTCAACTGAAGGAGGAGGAGAAAATTTCAAAAGTTGAGGAATTTTGTGGGTATTGCAATATTTTTTTAGGATTTCAAGTATCGAATTACTGTGATAGATAAAAGATAAATGGAGGAAGAGAGTGATTCCTGGATAAGAAGGACAAAGTATTCACATACAGTTTTTCATCGTTTAGATTCTTCAAGATTAGCCTCTTTTCCATTATCAATTCAGCCAGAGACGAATTCAAGCTCAAGCTTGATATCAAGGCCTGGAGTTTCTACTTCTCGTCAGAAATCTGTTCCAGCTACAGATTACAGATCATCAGTTCTCAGTAATTTACAGATTCAACGAAATCCTATCACCAACGAGCAGAGATCTTTATCACCTCTACCTCAAACAACTCTCTCAGATGCTTTTAAGGAAGCAAAGTCTGTTAGGAAGAGATTCTTAACTCCTCATCCTCGCATGAAGGTGCTAGACAAGGGAAATAAGGAGTCTTGTGAAGCCAAGCCATTGAAAAATTCCTCGAATGCAAGCCCTCTAAGGCACTTGATTTCAACGAAGGGTCATGAGAAATCTAAGAACAAAAAGGACTCTGCTTGGACAAAGTTATTTGACCATGCTGGAGGAAGAGTTAATGCTGTTGAAGCAGTTGATGAATTTAGTGTGGATATGTCCAAGCTCTTTCTAGGCCTCAGATTTGCTCATGGAGCTCATAGCAGGCTCTACCATGGTGTGTATAAGGATGAGCCAGTGGCAGTTAAGATTATCAGGGCACCAGATGATGAAGAAACTGGAACATTAGCATTGAGATTAAAGAATCAATATGACAGAGAAGTTACCCTTTTATCTCGGCTTCACCATCAGAATGTTATAAAGGTCATTATTTTTCTTTCTTTTTCTTCTCCTTTGTTTTTGGTTGTTTGTGGCCATATTTTCTATTCATGTAATTTAAAGCTTAGATGAATAGTATGATTTGGATTGCTGTCTTACGATGAGTCCATGATTCGATTACTAATTGGCACAAAATAAATGTGAACTTTTTACTTGTGATTGAAACTTCTCTAACTGGATTAAGTTTGAGGTTGCTTTGTGAATTCCTTCTGATATACGTATTTTGATTGTAATGCAGTTTGTAGCAGCATGCAAAAAGCCACCAGTTTTTTGTGTTATAACAGAATATCTATCTGAAGGTTCCTTGAGGGCGTATTTGCACAAGCTTGAGCATAAGTCCATCCCTTTACAGAAATTAATTGCAATTGCTCTGGAAATTTCTCGTGGAATGGATTATATCCACTCACAAGGTGTCATTCATCGAGATCTTAAGCCGGAGAATGTTCTTATAGATCAAGATTTTCATCCAAAAATCGCTGATTTTGGCATAGCTTGTGAAGAGGCATATTGTGATTTACTTGCTGATGACCCGGGGACTTACAGATGGATGGCACCTGAGATGATAAAGAAGAAATCCTATGGGAGAAGAGTTGATGTTTATAGTTTTGGGCTTATTTTGTGGGAAATGGTAGCAGGAACAATTCCCTATGAGGATATGAATCCCATACAAGCTGCATTTGCAGTAGTGAATAAGGTATTTCCTTCCTTTCTACTTAAATGTTGTTTGTGTAAAGTTTGCAACTTTAGCTAGCCTAACTTCCTCCCATCTTGTAGATATGGTCCTAAACCCAGCAAAATAAATTTCTTTCAAATTATCTAGGTTGAAATTAAGTTTTTTTTTTTTTGGATTATGTGCTAGTTACTCTTGGCTTTTTCTTGAGTGCATTTATGACTGCTCAATGGATAACATTGCTTTCAAATTTTGCGATAGAGCACTTCCCACTCCTTTTCCTAGATTCTTCTGCTGTTCCATTATCTTTGCTATCTAAATTATGCCTGCCCCAAGCAAGTGGTTGCCATACTCATGGCAAACTAACGATGTAATAGTCATGCCCATTCAGTCATTATGCATGATCAGTTACATTCATCCTCATACAACTTTTTAAAATGCTTGATGCTGTAATTTTTGGAGCCTTTCTCTGTGAAATATATATTTTTATATGGAATGCTATTTTCAATGATTTAAGCACACGTATAAGGGGCATTGAGATGCTTCTATATCATAGATTTACATAATTCCTTTTTGAATTGGTTAGATGAAGCAACATGTATGTTATTGTCATGAAAAGTATGGTGTTTAATTGTATAGTGATATAGACATCATTAAGTGAAGTATCTTCCTCCTGCTTTTGGGGTTGAAGTAGAGCAACTGCAACCTATTGCAAAAAGAAGCATCGATTTTATGGTTAGAAAGTTTTAGTTTAAAAATGTTAGTTTGCATGGCATGGTAAGTGACTTTGCATTATCTTTCTAAGAAGAAGAGAAAGCTTAAGCTTTTGCATTGTCAATCTAAATTTCTTGCTGGTAGAGATGTCAAAATTATAGGCCTTTTGTGAATCTCAAGTACTGTATTCAAAGGCCACTCGACCTAAACCCTCAAGTTTTCAAATGAAGGCTCGAAGGATAGTTTTACATCTTAAATAGTAGTTTTTTTTAATTGTTTTTGTTTATTCTCTTTTACATGTTCCTTATTTCCTTATTCCTACAAAAAACTTGGTTTGAATATGAGAAATTTTTTTCTCTCTGCAGAATTTGAGACCTCCTATCCCACGGGATTGCCCTCTTGCCATGAAAGCTTTAATTGAGCAGTGCTGGTCCTTGCAACCTGACAAGAGGCCTGAGTTTTGGCAAATTGTCAAGGTATTAGAGCAATTTGAGGCTTCACTTGCTCGTGAGGGTTCCTTGAATTTGGTGCCGAACCTGACTTGCCAAGATCATAAGAGAGGTCTTCTGCATTGGATTCAAAAGCTTGGTCCTGCGCATCCAAGTAGCACACCGATGCCTAAACCAAAATTCACATGAATCTCACTTATCACCCGGCTTTTATAGTGCAATAGGCCACTTGTAATTAGAAAAGGTTTGTTTTCTGAACCTCTCCACTTGTACTCTTCTATTTCACATTCATGGGAGAGTGAATTAATAGATTGGTAGACAATCCATTGAGGTGAAAGCACCTTTCCTTCACAAATATACATACACAACAAAATGATCACATGTTAGGGTGTTCTCAACATTGTAAGCATTGGAAGATGACGAAAAAAAGTAGTGTTTTTTAGAAGGCTATATTTTAGATTTGTTATGAATTCTTTACCCTGCCCTTTTCTTGATCACGTTCTGTTATTTTCAGTTTTATACATTTGTTTTACGGTTTAGAAGCTTCATCGTACATTTACCATACAATCATAGTCATTATGTGTGTGTGAAGTTCAATTTTCGGGTTTAGTAATACTGTGTTTCATGTATGATGTGATTGAACAGATGCTATCTACTGTTATTTGCTTCTGATCAGCAACTTGTTAATTATTTATACGAGATTAGGGGTACATGAATGTCTAGATGATTTGTGATGAACATGAATTACGTGATCATCTTTGCATGTGACTCTATAATAAATTAGGTTTCATGAATTTCCAAATTACGTGCATGCATTGTCTTTCTCAAATTGATGCTTTTAGAAGCATTAGGTGGAATATACTTTTTTTGGTGATTACATTCATGGAATGCATTAAACCAGATTTTTTATATTTTCATTTTTACCATTCTGATTTTTGGGATATATTTTGCTTTAATCTTTCCTGTAATATTCTTATTTTTCATCTATTTTTGGAAACATTTATTCATTTTTGTTCTTTTCTTGATTTGTTTTTGGAAAAACTTATATTTTGAACCTTGAATTTTGTTCAGATTAAGCTTTTCAAATTTTATTTTGTCAAAATTGAGCCTTTATTTACTTGGAATGAACAAAATATTAAGTTGTAAAGTTGAATATTCACAAATAAAAGTTGGAGGGCTTAATTTTATTTTCTTTGTAATAGAGAAATTCTTCTCGCATTTATTGTCCACTAGAAAAAATATTAAAAATATAGATATTGATTGTAATTGTTGGATAGTTGAATTTTCTCAGATTAGTTGGATGTAGGGAATAAAAGAAAAAAAAATTAAAAAAAAAAGCATGTTGTGATGATAATTAAGGGGGCAGGTGGGGATCGTGAGATTTTCCATCCAATCTTTCTAGCTATTTAATTAGAAAATTGTATTTTATTTTATGAATGGTGTCAGATTGTGTGACGTGATTTGATTTGCATATATCTAAGCCATTGAACCGTAGAGTTGACGGTTTAAATATGCATACACGTCTATCGAATTTGCTGTAGATTTGTAGGGAATTGCGTTTTTAGCAGTTTCTTGTCAATTTAATATACATATTGTATTTTTCTGTTGACAGAAACATATAACCATATTTCCACTGGCAAAAATATCTATCTCCTCATTTATTGCTTTTGCCTTAATTTTGGTAAGGAAAAGTCTTCACTATATGACGTTCACATGTACTGGTTTCACCCAACATCAGTTAATACCTGCTCGGTAAATAGGTTTAGCTTCTCCCGTTTTAATCGGGTCACAAATAAGAGTTTAAATCCCTTTTTTATAAGGGAGTCTGGATTAAAATTTGTCCCCTCTATCGGTATCTGTTTATTTATTATGTATAGTTTTTATTTATTAATATACCGTATGCTTGATATTTATTATGTATGGTTTTTATTTATTACCCTTTTTGGTTTTTTATATATCATTTTTTAATAAAATTTAAATTTCAGTTATATATTTTTTTTAAATTTTCTACGTAATTTAATTTTTTTAATAAAAATTAATTAAATTTAATAATTTAATTTTTTTTATTTTAGTAAAAATAACAAACATGACTGATGAAAACAAAATGGAGGGAGTAATATAGAGTACGTATGAACGCTTGATATTTTTAGTGTAAAAAGAAAAGAAAAATTTAAGTGAAATTTGGTTTAAAACTTAACAAAATGATTTGTAATTATCTTAATAAAGTAAGGCAATAGCCAATATGAAGTGTGGATTAGGTGAGTGAGGCTCTAAAGTTGGACAGATGCATTGAAACCATTATCAAGATGATGGTGGAGAGTTTGGTCCAAATAAGCATTATGTACTTTGGGTTGTTATTAGTTGTCATTTTCCTATTCTCGTGTTTGACTTTTTCTCAAGTGTTGGACTATTCAATCTTAGACTATTTTGGGCATATTTTGATTTTTTAATTAATAATTATTATCCAAGCTCAAAATAAAATATTAAAAAAGAAGAAAGTAACAAATAATTTTAACAACTTTTTTCAACCAAATGTTATGAAAATATAGAAAAACAAACAAATTCAATTAACTGTTTTTGAACTAAATATCTTGAAAAAAGAAAAACATTTGGAAAAAAATACATGTTTACATCTATTATTATTATCATTTTTTTTGTTGTGATTTGATTAGTAAATAAAAAAATGTTCACCCAAGAAATTTAAAGAAGAATTTTATTTTTTGTTTAGTGTTTATTTGGCATTCATGGTTTATGAATTGTATTGTGTGATGGGCTTGTCGATTAAATCCGGGCTGGGCCCCTAGTTTCTTTCTTTCTTCAGCCTTTTAACAAGGCCTCTAAATGCAAGTAACTTCCATTCCTTATATATATATATATATATATATATATATATATATATATATATATATATATATTGCAAGCCTTAAAAATGTAAGTTTATTTTCCTCTAATGAAAGCATTTTCAAGTAAAAAATCATTTGGGAGAAATTCCGAAATGATGAACCATATTTAAATACTTAAAAATAAATGCTATAATCCTTTTTATAGACCTATCTAATTCGAATTTAAATTACCCCAACCAATAATTGTACAATTCAAATAATTGAAAGTTATTAAAAAATGATTAAAAATTATCCAATTCAACAATTTGAGATAGACCCAGAAAATCATTGAATTTGATGAATATTTGAACTTAAAATTAGGGGTGAGCCAAAAAAAATCGAAATTTTGGTTAACCAAAAAATAGGTCCGAAATCGAACAGATTTTTAGGTTAATCGAATCAAAATTTTAGGTTTATAATTTTCACTTTAAAAATCAGCGGTTAACCTATCCGAAACCGAATATATATATTTTATGAATTATATTTTAAATTTTACACTTATATTTTTCAATATTTATGTAATTTATAAATATTATGATATATAATTTTGTAAAATATTATTAAAATATATATTTTAGTAAATAAATATTAAAATTATGTGCATAATTAGAGCTCTATTGTTAGTTTTATATTGAATATATTTAATTTTTATAATTAATTATGAAAATTTTATTTTTATTTTAATTATTTTAATGGATTTTGTATTTAATTTGTATTTTTTCATTTCTAAAGCATTTTTAACTATTAAAAATAATATTATAAATTGTATAATTTATTAAATTTATATATTAAAATTTTTTTAGTGTTTAACCGGTAAACCGATTCAAAAAATCGAGTTAAAAATCGAAATCGATATAGCATTTAACCGATATTAATGGATTGGTTTAAAAAATTTGTTAATGGACCGGTTAACAGATTTATACTCATTCCTACTTAAAATGGCACGAAAATAAATAATTGGAAATGATTCAAATCCAAAATAATTTGGAGTGAACACTTTTGCGATAAAATTTCATTGTCATGTTTGGTGATTGTTAAAAAGAAGGAACTAAACTGGTTTTCATATGCACGTCACAGTCAATTGGACACAGATACAATACATCTTTACAGCCAACATTCATATGGGATGATTCCATGCGTATCCTTGACTCACGTGTGAAATTGTTGAATGAAAAATAAAAAATTATATATGTATAAATTATTTTATTTAAAAATATATACACACTGCATGCACGTGTGTAAATTAATGTTCGTGATACGTGATAAATAATTTAAATTAAATGTATTTAATTGGATCATAAATTAATCAAATAATTATGGATCTTATGTTGATTTAAATTGTTTATTTTAATATCTTTGATTAGTATATTTTTATATATGTAAGATATCGTACTGAAAATAAATAATTTCGATATTAGTATTATATAGGTATAATATGATATAGTGTATTTTGTTATTTTGTGATA
This sequence comes from Excoecaria agallocha, assembly GCA_037975025.1. Classification (NCBI taxonomy): domain Eukaryota; kingdom Viridiplantae; phylum Streptophyta; class Magnoliopsida; order Malpighiales; family Euphorbiaceae; genus Excoecaria; species Excoecaria agallocha. Next base: position 33,008,197 of record CM075810.1, on the reverse strand, counting down.
TTAACTTGAAGTTGGAAATCGCCACAATTCAGTTTGTTATAACAAACAGCACATGTCCCCACTGCAAACCTCCACTCCATTTATTTAATGATTCATGTTTGAACCTTAAATAGTTAAATTCCTTTTGGTAAAGAAATTTTAAATTACTATTCGACTATTTGAAAGAAAATTTTCTTTTCCGTGTAAATTAATTATACAGTCTGATATTAAAGTAAACAGCAAATAAAAAAAATTGAACTAAATATATGGTTTTTATTGGATTTTGGATTTGAGTCCCACTTTACGATGTATTAATGAAAAAGGAAAAAAAATTCTGCTATAATTTTTTAAAAATAATTATATTTATTATTCATAAAATTAATAAATATAAGATATTTGATAAATTATTGTTAAATTTTAAATATTTAAAATAATAAATTCAGATGTATTTGTATATGTTAAGTAAAAAAGATATAGGAGAATCTTTCTTTTACAGGACTAACTTTACAACTGAAGAAAGAAAATCGAATGGATAGTTTGGAGGAATTTAGATATTTTTAAGGGAGGATTTAGTTTAAAATTTTATTTCGTGTATGAAATTACTGACTCAAATAAAAATATTTAAGTAATTTTCATAAAAAAAATATGTGGTCAAAAAAGGTCCACGTATTTAGCCTGTACTGGTAAAAAAAAGGTTAGACAAGCACCCCCACCAACCTTTAACAGCATGTTATCGATTTTTGCTTTTTGGCCTACTGCTTATAATTTCTTTCTACACTCCCATCAAATCCTCCAATTTGAAGTAATCAAATGGCCATTTCTTCTTCCATTTTTCCACAGAGAAATAAATAAAGTAAAGAAACCCTAATTCATGGAGAATAATAACCCTTCTCCCTCAAAAACCGATAGAAAAACCATCGAAAGAAACAGAAGAAATCAAATGAAATCTCTCTACTCCAAGCTCAATTCTCTCATCCCCCGCCAATCCTCCAAGGTTTTTTTTTTTTTTTTCTTTTAAGTTTAATGTAAAATACCTTTTATGTTTATATTAATTAATCACATTTTTTAAAAATAATTATAGGAAGTGGTATCGTCGCTGCCTGATCAACTACAACATGCTGCAAATTATATAAAAAAGTTGCAGATCAACTTGGAGAGAATGAAGCAAAAAAAACAGAGATTAAAAGGAAATTATTGTGAAAATAATAATAATAATTATTATCCAGAAAAGCCAGATAGTGCAAGAATGAGATCTCCAAATATTCAGATTCATGAAATTGGTTCGGCTTTAGAGATTGTTTTAGTTACTGGTTTGGATTTTCAGTTCATGTTTAATCAAACTATTCGTGTTCTTCATGAAGAAGGATTTGAGATCATTAATGCTAGTTTTTCTGTTGTCGCTGATACTATTTTCCACTCTATTCATTCCCAGGTACGTTCATTTTTTCTAAATTTTGTTTCCCATTAATTCACAGTCGTGCTAATAATACACTGTCAGGTAGAGAAGAAAAACCGAGAAATAAAATTCCTTAATTATTTGCAGGTTGGAGATTCTAATTCAAGTTTAGCTGCTGCCAGAATTTCTGAAAGACTAGAGAAGTTCGTTCGAGACTGTAATTCATTTTGAAGTTCTAGTTTAATTTATGTTTTCTTGAAGATATGTGTTTTTGATGTTTAATTTTTCATGTCAGCATTAGATCTGTTGTCCTTGTTAATTAATACTGTTGGCACTTTTTGCTAATTATTGTTTAGCAATGTTGATTAATTACCTGGGATTTTTGTTCACAGCATCAGATCTAATTAATTAAATTGGAAGTTAATTTGTTTAATTAATAGTTGCTAAAATTAATTGGAAGTAACATTAGGTTCAATTCCTTCTGCATTTAATTCTGATCATAAGAAAAAATAAAATCTAATTTCTTTTTGTGATCTGATAAAATATGATACGATATTCAATGATATTTATATTTTTTCCATTCAATTCGCAACTGTTTTCAATACTTTTTTTTTATTATTATTTTTTGGTAAAGAAAGGTGAGCACAACTCACAAAAACAAAACCTTAATGATCATAAGAAATACCTATGGTATCATGGCTGAGCTAGCTCTCTCAATCCCATAGGGAGCAGATTGTAAGATATGATATTCCGACAGGTAGGCATAAGCATGATGAGATAGATAGTCAGCTGCAAAGTTAGCTTCCCTGTAAATATGGGAGAAAGATACTGAGACAAAGTCTTTAGCATACCGACGAATAAGATGGTTCAGCGCACGACAGTCGGAAGTAATTGAGCAATTTTTACATATCATGTCCACTGCCATCTAACATTAATTTAATAAAATATTCATTATAATTTATAAAAATATGCTTTTGCTAAGTCTCTATGATTATGTATGTATTTACACCCTATTAATTCCCTTTTTATGTATAAAGGTCAAATATATAAATTGAAACTCCAATTTGACAATATTTTTCATTTAAATATTTGAACTTACCTAATGATCAAATAAACCCTCTAATTTTATAAATCTGGAATTACTTTAAACGCCTTTTAAATCAATTATAATAATTTTATTGTACATGTTATACAAGCCAATAAACATTTAAAAAATATTAAGATCCAATTACAGAATGACAAATGGCACACATTTGAAAAAAAAAAAAAAGAAAAATCAAATCCACACAATCCTCTCTCAATTTTTTTTTTGGATTCTCACCTGTATCCAATTTTACTGAGAAAGAAACACCGTATTGGAGGAGATGAGGTAGAGGCGGTGTCTGGTACTGGAGGCGGAGGTGGTGTTTGGTACTGGAGGAGGTGGAGGTGAAGGTGGAGGCGGTGGCTCTCTTTCCCTTCATCAACTCCTTCAATTCCTCTCTAAACCCACTATGTGTTGACACATCTCTATTACAAATCGAAATCCCAAATCCTTCAATCACTGCATGAACTATATTGCACGCATCGAATGTCTCCCTTATGCCTCTCAACGTAATGGTATAAATAACAACCCCATTTTTCCTCATTTGGTGGGTACAATTTCTCAAATCTACAAAGGAAATGCTCAAAAGACGTGTATTTTAAGGGTTTGAAAGTGAAATTGGCATTGAAGTTTTCTTTGCTGGGAGTTTGATCCTGCTTGAGAAAGGAAGAGAAGCAGAAGCTATCAATGTAAAGAAATTAGTTGAAACCTAATTGAAATTTTCGACAAACTCTCTCTATAGAAAAAGTTTATGTTTATAAAAAGAACAAGAGATTGGACATCCGAGATAGAGTGGCCATGGCAACTCGCAGATTGTCATCTTTCATCTCCCATTCTCTCTTTGCTTCTCTTTCTGGGTTCACAAACTCCTCTTTTTCTCTTATCTTCTTAATTTGACTAGTTTCTCTGCCATAGATGTTGCTGCTATTGTTGTTGATGTGCTGAAGCAAAATTTATGAGTTTTGAGATTCTGCTCCATGGCTCTATCTTCATTATAAAAATAAGACTATAAAGGATTTCATTTGCCTTTTAGATTTTGAAAAGCAATGAGAAATTTATCGATTCAGCATCAAGTAACTGCTTCAATTGTACAGAAAAAACACACACACACACACAATAATTTACTCTTTTAATAGGCAACTTTGATGCCAAATGATTTCAGCCTTTTATTGGATAAGGGATTGCTCAAGTTGAGTAAACTCGTCCTTGCTATTTATCAAATTAGAAGATACACACTCCATGATTTTTGAATTTTGAAACGGTAACATAAATGAAATGCATAAGAGTAAGAAGGTCCGTTGCTCCCATATATAGGGATGAGTATGGACCGGTTAACTAGTTCATGCACAAAAAAAAAAAAAAATTAACCAATCCATTAATATCGATTTTTTAAAATTACTAACCATTAACCAGTTTGTTACATCCAGTTAATCAGTCCATCGATTTTGGTTTTTCGATTTGGTTAACCAATATTTTTCGGTTAACCATTAAAATTTATAACATAAAATTATCTAAAATATTAGATAAATTTTAATTCAATTTTCAATGTGTAAAGTAATTTAATAGAAAAATTATGAAACAAACATAATTTACTAGCCAAAATTCATATTTTATAAATTAATAGTTAATATTATAAAATAGATTTGATATTTATTGAAAATTATTATGTTTGATTCTAAGTCAAATAAAATTTTGCATAATAATATAATTAAATGTTATTAAGTAAAATATAAACGCCAATATATGGTAAAATATATATATATAAAAGTTAATTGTATACGATATATAAATATTGCTATATAATTAAAGAGAATGATATGATATAAATTTAGTTTAAAATATTATATAAATTTTATAGAAAAATATAAAAAATAAGGTATAAAAATAAAAATATATTTTAAAGTATTATTTTATGTAAATTTTAGAGAGAAACAGAGAAAAATTAAAGATATAAAAATAATATATATACCGGTATTTAAAAATTTAAATCGTAACCATTAATAAAAAATGTAGAAATTAAAAATTGTAACCGAGTTCATCGGATCGATTAACCGTAAAAATCTGTTCGATTTCGGATCGATTTTACGGTTAACTATATTTTTTATTTTTTTTGCTAATCCCTACCCATATGTGTTTTTGTTCTTTCATATGCTCAATTATGTGTGAATCATACACTCTCTATCATATCAGTATAAATGGCTTAAAAAATCGTTATTGTCCGATTTAAGATGTTTATTTAATCGTTAGCTAAGTTCAAATCACTAAATAAGAAAGCTATTGAGTTTGAGTATTAATTTATGTATTTGGCCATACATAAATAAGGAAAAAGTAAAAAATATGTAATTAATATTTTTTAAAGTTAAAAATTATCAATTTGAATGAAAAAAAAAAAATCTATCTATATCTGATTATTAATTTTTTAATTTTTAATCTATGCAGATGTAATCAAGGATTAACCATCTCCTCGAGTTTTGTGCATATAGTGCCAAAAAAAAAAAGGCATAATGATTGAGGCTGTTCTATGTTCACTTTGGTCCTGAAAAACGTTTCTTAGGTCATTGTCATTTTAGTGGGATCATATATGACCTCACATTAGTGACGTCATTAAAGTACACGTTCGACCTCGAATTTCATAATTTATGTTGAATTTATATTTTGCTTTTTAAATTATTTTTAGCTAAAATGTTTCTATTATGGCTGAAAACGGTTCAAAATATAACTAATTAGTACCCTTTTCAGCAACTATAGAAACTTTATTGTACCATTTTTAATAATAATAGCATAAGTATTTTAGCATATTTTCAAACAACTGTAATAGTATTTTTGTTCCAAATGAATGACAAAATGAAGCTTTTAAATAAACACTAAGAGTAAAATCATGCATTAGATTATCACAAAATAGCATAACAAACATCGCAACTTGAAAACAATAGAAATATAACTATAAGAGAGGTTTAAAATATAAATAAACATATGAATTTTGCTTTATAATTTATTTAAACATTTAAATTTTAATCGACAATGATTTATTGGACATAATATATATTTATCAATTTCATAAATTTTTAAAAAGTTGAAGCGAGCGACCCTAAATTACACTTACATGACAGTAAAATCACTCTGATGAAAACATATATCTTGCATGTACAGTGATCTTTATGAAAATTGAAAGCAAAATGAATCAATTTTATTGTTAATTTTGATGATTTTTATATTAATTTTGATATTGTGTGATGTTATACTAACTAACACGATTAAATGCTATATATTCTAATTTTTAAAAAATTATATAAATTTATATTTATTATTTATAAAATTGATAAATATATATGCTAAATAGGTTATTATTAAAGTTTGGACTTTTAAATCAAACTAAATTTAAGTATTTGTATTAAGAAAAAAAATAATGAACAAAAACTACTAATTAGAAAGATGATATTCTCGACAAAGAAAGAAAGATGATTACAAAGAAAAGACAAAACTCCAGTCCACCACTGTCCATAGATTAATCAAATATCATCATTCATATGACTCCAGCACTTCCTAGCTTGATGTGAACCGATGTCGCTAAATCTGAACTTCTGTGTCCACACTTAACTTCTGATATTATGTTAAATTTGAAAAATTAATGACGTTAAACCCATAATTCTTCAAAAATATTAATTATATTATAATAATTATAAAATATATAAATGACTGTAAAATTCTATTTTTATTCTAATTATAATACAAGTCTATTTTTTATATTTTGTATCCATAAATATTCCATTTTAATTATTAAGTTGTGATCAATAAGAGAAAATTATATATTCATATTATATCTGTATTTGCTTTAATTAGTTTTAAAATATATCATCAGTACGATAAACTTTATTGATTATTGAAAGTTGATGATTTATGACAACCGACTCGAAAAAATAAAAAATTATAATTTACAAGATTAAACTGTAACTAAATTTAATTTGTAAATTTTGAATCATTGTAATTCTAATGATTTAATGGGATTAATTATAGGTTGCAAGATAATACACCTATATACAATAAAATTTGAAAATTTTTAATATATTAAAAAAAAACCATATTAGATTATTTTTTTTATTGTTGCCATGATCCAGTGACATAATTTTTTTTCATCTCTTATATATATATATATATATATAGTGAATTTACATATTTTGATTTTTAATTTGCTATATATACTATTGTGCTAATTTATTATTTTATTGGTAACACAAAATTATTCAAAAGATCCGGAAGAGCGTTCTGCAAAGTCATTACCCATATATAATTTATTATATATGGATGTTTGTCTATTATATCTCAAGAAACTTATTATTTATGGAGATATTCACATAAATAAATATCATTTTGAGACTAAAAGAAAAATTTCGAAGATCCATATATGAAAATTATTGTATAAGATAAGTAATATTTTTTTAAAGATAATTTGATTTTATTTTGATACAAATATTAGTAAACTTGAAGTTTACTAATAAATACAAATATTGGTAACCCGAAGTTTACTAACCGTTATATAAATATTAGTAACATATTGTTTACCAATTATACAAATATCGGTAAACTTGAAGTTTATTGATTAATTGATACTAATAACAATAAATCTAAAATTTATTGATTATATTTAACTTGAAAATTGATACAAATACTTTATTGACTGTCACAACCCGAAATTTACTAATTGTTTGATATTAATACCAAAAAACTTAATGTTTATCAATTAATATAAATATTGATATAATAAAAAAATAGTAAATCTGAAGTTTACTAATTAACAATGGATTACTTGGCATGATCAGTTTGACTATTCCGGATCGATTATAATGCATAAATTATCGATAATTCATATATTTATTAGAAAACCAAAAGTTTTTTTAATTCAACTTAAGAAATTCTCATAATCTATTTGTTCTCAATAAATATTATTAAAATATCACTAGCTAATAAATAGATTGAATTTCCTTCATTCTGAAATGAATAAAGATAATATATATATGCCCACTATCCACCATGTGAACCACTCAAATATTTTATATTTTTTTAAATATGCATATATAAAATAGTCACATGTGTGTTTATTATTAACTCACAACTTGTAGTTTATGAGATTATTCAAATTAAGTGCATAATTTTTATAATATGCAATCAAGATATTTTTATTGATAATGCTAGTGATCATATATGACGAAAAAATGATTGTTATAAGCTCGTTGTACATATTCATTGTAATGGCCCAAATTTTTGCATTTGTCATGTACGGTATGAGGTAGTGCATGAATAATTATCCTAGGATAAATTTTGACATAATTGGAATTAAATAAGATAGGGAAGTTGGAAAATGGATAAAGGTTAAACATGCTCAGGCTAGGGTAATCAGAGAATGGGTGACCCGACGGATAATTTTTTCTGAGAGTAGTTTGTGAAAGTATATATTAAAAGGAGTTCAGTGGTACAATTTGAGAAGAAAACGAGTTTAGATTAATCCTTAAATAGGACAGAAAAATTTTATTTGGTACCGTAAAAAGAGTTGACCAGAAGTTTGACTGGACTCTGAATGAGTGTGCCAACTTTTGAAAATTATTCCAATGGTACACATATATTAGTAATAACCCAAATAAACTATTTAAAGTGAAAAATAAGTATTTTGGCAATTTCAGGATTTCGGATTGCGAACTGGCTACACAAACCGTCGAAGCTAGAAGTATATCAAAACGATATCGAAATTAGCCAAAATTTTAACCATGTGTTTCTGATCCTTCTAGTGCATGTGGGGTAAAATTTTGAAGCATTCTAATATCGAAAACATTGGTTTCAGAAAATGGATCGAGAAATTGAGAAAAGGGGGTTGATTAAGATTTCAATGAAAAATTAAAAATAGTAAATGATCTTTGAAAATCAAAAATATTTCCAGTCCTACATTGAATAATATATAGAATATATTGGTACAAAAAAAATAATTTTTTCAATGATATCGAATTTTAGCGTATCAGACTGTCTTGGATGAATCAGACTTAAAAAAGACTCCGATTGGCCTAAAAATTTATAGAAAAGTCTAATTTATTATTTTAAGAATGATAGAATTGATTAGAAGTAAAATTGAGTAAGGAAAGTAAGAGAAATAATTTTAGACCACAAATAGGCTAATTAAGGAATTGGGTTTGGGTTTTGGGTGAACCACTTGGTTGGACCAAGCTCCACCATTAAGGGGGCTATAAATAAGTTGGAGAATTCTACAAATATCCAAAATTCTCTCCAGCTCTCCTTCTTCCAGTGGCCAAATAGTTCATTCCATTTCTCTCTGCATTTTTCTTTCATCTTCTTCCACAATTTCCATCAAATTCAACCTCCTTAGATAATTTTCAGCCTTTCTTCTCATTGATAATGGTCTCAAAAGCTCAATTTAAGTGAAAAAAGTGATAGAAATCGAGAATCAAATATTATGTCTCAAAATTTAGGTATGTGTATTTGATGATTTTAAATTGATTCAAGGATTCTAATAAGTAAATTATGGTAGGTAGAGTGTATTTATGTAGTTATTTTATGTAAAGGAAGGAAAAAATTAGTGAAAATTTACCATGGAGAATTCGGCCTAAAGAGGAAAAATAAGAGGAAGGAAAAATCAAGAAAGTGAAAAGTAAGAGAGAGGAAACTTAGATGGATTTAAGCTCAAATAAGGTTGGTGGATACATTCTCTACACTTAATTTCATTTGAATGTTGAATTTCCTATAGAAATCAGTTTATGTAACTATAGAAAATTTAGAAATAATGATGGATAATTTAAAGTAATCTTACAAAGTGATGAATTATAGTGAAATAAGTAGGAAATTAAAAAGAAGTCCAACATTTAGTAAGAAGACTAACCATGGCCGAAATACACATAATGAAGAACAAAATGAGTTAATGATGTTAACTACCAATTTAAGTATAAAATGGACTATATTAAATTAGAAAAACATCTTTAGAATAAATTAATCTTGAATATATGCATAAATATAGTAATTATTATGAGCATATAATGATGTGACATTATGAAATTATAAGTGTAATGTAATGGAATTGTGAAACTACTTAATATAACTTAATAGAATGATGAATTGATATGAGATAACCCTAGAATTAAGAAGAAATGAATTTATAAGTAAGAAAAAGCGGGGAGGCCGAATGGTACCTTAGGTGGAATCATGGGGTATTTTGATGATAATTGGTAGATTCTTCATAACTTGAGTAATATTTTAAGGATTAAGTGATGCCTTAAATGATAGGTAACTATAATGTTTAGTATGAAAACTATGTTATGTAACTATATTAAATTAAGTGTAATAGTGAAATAAATTAGGATAACATGTTATAATGCTAAGTTGAGGCACTAGAAACTCAAATTAGTAAAGAAATTAAATAAAAAAAGAAAGAAACCAAAGTGGTTGAATTGGGTATCTTAATGTAATTTGACTTTAATTGATAGTTAATGATAATTAGGCAAATTAAAACATATGGAATACAATAATGAGAATGAGAAGTGTATCAAATTATGTAATGGTTACATAAGGGTGAAAGAAATGGAACTTAAGAAAATCAATGTGAAATTGGCATATTTATTACATTATGGCTTAAAATGGATATAAAACTATGCATAGTATGAAATTAGAAAAAGAAATATTTAGGAAATGCAATTTTTCTTGGTGGTCGAATGGTATATATATTATGGATGATTTGAGTTAGCCATATTGTACTGGCTATAAACATATATGTGTGTGAAATCCATGATTAATGAGTTTATGTGAATGCACTTTAAAGTACAATGTGGTTAACATAATATGATAAGAATAAATGATGTGATAAAAATGTTATGTGATATGAAATCTAATAGCGCCCTTAGTGTTCAGTAGGTTAACCAAAACTTTAGGATAGTATGGCTAGTCATAGGGGCACTTACCCCGTGGTGTTGTTGTTACTATTATTGTCACTGTACTAAATTTACTGATTAGCCAGCTCATTATGATACTGTACTGGAGCATGGCATCATAACTTAACTGTATGATCCCTCCAGTATACTGAATTTATTGTTCCACTTATCCAGTTCGTGGTGTTCTTACTATTGTCAACTAGGGGCAAAATTATAATTTCACATGTAAACTGAGTAATAAGGAGTAATAACAGTAATAAAAATGTCATTTGTGTGAATAAACATGAAAAATAATTAAAATGAGGTTAAAAAAGTTAAAAAGAGCAAAAATATAATTATACGATTAATCGGGGGTAAAACGGTCAAGTAACATGAAAAATATGATTAAAATGGGAAAAATAGTCATTTTGATCAAAAAAGGTAAACTGTGAATAAAATAAAGTTCGATGGCCAAACTATAATTTGTCATCTTGAGAAAAATTTTAAGGGACCAAAATACAATTTACGCACTTAAATTTAAGTAAAAGTCAAAGAAAGTCAAATTGATCAAAGTCGAGATCAAATTGGTTAAAATAAGATAAAAGTCTTACTAAGGGACTAAAATAAAATTTGTACCTATAGATTAAATTGTAAGTCAAAAAAAGTCAACTGGATCAAAGTTGAAGTTAATATGATTAAAAAAATCAAGTCAACTTTAGGGACTTAATTATAATTCTTCACAAACTTTTGTAAATAATTTGAAATGAGAAGGAAAAAAAATTATTTTATCAAAATTGAAATTTATTAACGTGGAGTAAAGTACAAAGAAATGATAAGGACCAAATTGAATATTTCCATCAAAGTGGAAAAAAATAGGTGAAATTAAATGTGAAAAATATGTATAAAAGAAATTGAGTCAAAGATGAAAAATAATTAACAATTATTTGGAATAAATTACAAGTTCATGGACCAAATAGTAAAATTTAGGAAATAAAATTTAAACGAGAAAAGAAATTCATAAATTATTTGGTATAAAAGAATGATTAGAAAAGGTGATTATGAAATAACTAAAGTGAAATGGGATGAGTAAAGATTTAGGGATTTAATTGAACTGTGTCGTGAAAGTATAAAATTTATATATATATTGGTAAATGAAGTTTAAATATGAGAATTGTTTAAAAAAAACAGGGAACCCAAAATTTTAAATAGCAATGATTATGAAAAATCACAAATTCAGGGGTCAGATGGTGAAATTCTGAAAATAAAATTGAATAAAAAGAATTTGAGTAAATTTAGTATAAATAAGATAGATTATAATGGATTCAAAAATCGAAAAAGATTTAAAGAATAAAATGGTAACTCTTCAAAATTGAAATAAAAAGAAAAGATCAGTGTGACTAGAATAAAAATTTAGCTAATAACTTAGCAGTATACGAAGATTAAGTGACATATAGGAAAATCAAATTGAATTTAAAGACTACATAAAAGGAAAAGAAAGGAAAGTAAAATTTGAGAATGATTGAATTATGGAAAAATTGAGAAAGTAGCAAAGTGTTAAGTAATTAGTAAATAAAGAAAATTTATACAGATATTGAAGTTAAATTACATAATTAAAAATATGCACTAAGATAAATTACTGTTAATAAGATAAATTGTGGTAGAAGAGATCAATAAAATAGTTATGTTAAAGAAATGAAAATCAGTGATAAAAAATTTAGAATGATGTGTGTAAAAGATATGTAATGCGAAACAGTATCACTGATAAAGATCAAGTAAAGATAGAAATGGAAACAAGAAAACTAAATATGTACATGGGTATATAAGTGCTGTGAAAAAAATGGTATTTCCAATAAAATATCTATATATACATACATACATACATATATATATATATATATATATATATATATATATATATAAGGAGTTGAAAAATGTAATAGGTACAACTGAATAATAAAATAAAAATTTATTTGAATAATTTTGTGTAATTGTATCCACTACTAGGAAACAGTGTTGCTTAGCGTGCAGTTTTGAACTGCATGTAGGAACAAAAAATTTGGGGACACGAAGAAGAAAGATCGAAAGGCATGTACATACAGACAATTTGGATCGCATAAGCTGAGGCAGCTCAGTTTGTAGTTAGTGTTTGGGAATTGATTGTATATCAAATCTATGAAATATTTGGGAATTATAATTTTATGTAGGGTGTTACATTCATACTCAAAGGTCTAGCAAAATTATTTATTAAATACCTCCGAATAATTACTAGATATTTTTATGATAATAATTATAATGGCCTCAATACCGGATTAGCCGTAAATAATATTTTTCGATAGTGAACAGTGCTTCTGAGGTAAAAAATACACCCAAAGGTAAAAAATATTTTATTTGACTATTGGAAAATATTTATCATGATTAGTCAAAGGTTGAAATTTAAAGTAAAATCGAGGTCAAATAGGCCTTTAAAAATTAAAAATATGAAAAAGAAAGCAGTTCAATTCAAATAGTAACTACGTTAACTTAAGTTTGATCGAATTCTTAAAAATAGTAAATGAGCTCTAAAAATTATCAAAAATTATAGATTTGCCTAAAATGATATTTAAAATCTTTTGGCTATAAAAAGGTAAATTTTCAATGATACCGGTAATTATCGAATCAAACCAATCTAATTGACTCGAATCAAAAATGAATTCCAATTAAATTTAAATTTTGTGTACAGCCTATTTTATGTATGTTATGAATGATGGAATGAAATTTGGGATGATTTAGATTTGAAAAGAGAGAAAACCGCAGAAAAATTACAAATCGGGCTTACAACTAGAGTTTTGGATTTGAGAGTGGATTTTGGGTTGGACCAAGGCCCAACCCATGAAAGCCACTATAAAAGCAAGAAGGGATAATATATTTTGTGAGTGAATCCTTATCTGTTCAACCTTCTTCTTCCTTTTATGTGGTTGAACTTCACTTCTTAATTTCTTTCTCAAATTTCTTGCATCTCTCTCTTAAATCCTCACTAAATCCAAGCATCCAGTGTAATTTTATCTCCTTACAAGGTTTTCAAGGTCTTTAAGCCTTGATTAGAGTGAAAAAAAATGGGAGAAAACAAGGGTAAAGTGAAAGGGATCAAAGTGAGGCAAGTGAAATTCAAGATCTTAAATTATTTTAAAGGTACTTATAGATATTTTTAGGTACCTAGAGTTCATTTATGCGGTCAATTTGAGTATAAAAGATTAAAATCATAGAGTTTTGTTTGATGAGAAATTCAGCCTATGTAGGTTTTCAAAGTGAAGTTTAAGCTTCCAAAGGAAAAGGCAAGAAAAAAGGAAGTTTAAGGAAGCTAAAGCAAGTGAGAAAGGTTGGTGACTATAAAATTCATCAATTTCCTTCACTTTGGTATGAAATTTCATTATGTAACCTAAGAAAACTTATGTAAAATGCATGTTTAATTGAAATTAAGCTTAGAATAGTGAATAAAAACCTTGCTAATGGCCATTAGAAAGCTTAAATAGAATTAAAAATAATGGTGTGATATAATCCTTACTTGGCCGAATTACACTTTAGTGTGTATTATGGTGTATTTGATGTATTTTTTTATGTTTAATGCCTTAAAATGAATATATAAATGAAATTAAGTATCCATTAATTTATTTGAAATTTATGGAATTTATATGAATATTTTTTAGAATAAATTTGTATTATATTTAAAGTGAATTTGATGAATTATAGTAAAATAATTCATAAAATGAATGAAATTGATGAGTTATAGTGAGATAATTCATAAAATGTGCAAAAATGATGAAAGAATTGAATGACTAGTAAATTGAATTGTAAAAACAAGTGAAAATGTTAAAATGTGAAAATTAATTTTGAAATAAGTAATAAATTTTTTCCTTAGTAGCGGTCAAACAGTTTAAATCTAGTTCAGAATATGATTGGCTAGCCATAAAGATTTTCATACTGCGGTACAAATTATGATAACTTATTTTGCTATGTAGGATCATAATAATCTTTCATAATTCATGTTTTGTTCTATTATGTGAAAGTGATGAAATAATTTTTCGAGATCTTTCCTTATTACGTTGCTTTAGACCTACGGGATCCACTTCCTATATATCTGGTATGAATATTTTTGCTGGTATTGTACTAGGAGGGTAATGGTAAAAAGAAGATTAAAGTGCGAAAATGAAGTGAAAATGACAAGTTTAGGGTCAAAACAATAATTTTCCCTAAATAACAAGTTTAGCGAGTAAAAATGATCAAATAATGAAATAAAATGGTAGAAATGAAAAAAAATAGTGAATAAATAGCTTAAAAATAAACTTTTGTAATTTTGAAGGATGAAAATGTAATTTGACACGAAAATGTTAGAATGAGGAATAATCAATAATTTATATGCCAAATAATGAATTTAGAATGAAAATAAGTGAAATGAGCAAAATCGTAAATAAAGTGAAAAATGATAATTTTGTAATTAAACAAAAAATTAAGGACTAAATTAAAATTTTACCATAGTAATGGTATTTTATTGAATAATTAAAGAATTTTGCATGATTAATGTATTTGTGCACGTGTTGAAAATTCTTAGATTTATAGTTACCACCGAGCATATTTAATGCTCAGCACGTAGTGTTTACTGCGTGTAGGTTCCGAAAATTGAGTAGAGCAAAGTACATAATGGAGCGTAAGGTTTAAAGAAGGAAGAATAATTAAAAACTCTTTTTGTATGACATGTATATATTTAGCTAATTTTGAAGTATAAGATGGGATTGTATATGAACAGTATATTGATGTGTATGTAATATGAATTATGACAGGAGATGGGAATTAAATGAATGTGATGAATATTTATATTGTTTATAATGGTTATACCTTGTGGGCTGTGGAAATTGACTATTTTTTAAGGTGGTTAGATAAATTTTTAAGCCATTGTATTGCCAACTTTTTATTTAATGAATGGTAAATTGGACAGTTACAGGTTATCAGTAAGTTTTAAATCATAACCAATAATGATTGGATATGACTTGTGATTATCGGATAATGATTTTTGATCAGCATAAAAAAAAATTTTCGGCTAATCGCTTAAATCGATAGAACTCAGTTATATTAAATGTATTACATTTTATGGTATTAGAGTGAATGTTTAAGCGATTCTAAGATTGAAGTGGAATTAAGTGATTGGTTTATATGTATACCAATTATTAGTGGAAAAGTGTTATGGATCTAACGTGTACTTGTTCCCTTTTATTTTATAGTGAAAAAATATCTTCCGATCGAGGTTATGAAGTGGGGGGTGATGAGAGTGAGGCATCATTTGGTACAGGGCAACATGAGGCCCCATAACAACAAGCTTCATCACCAGTGGTACCACCTCCACCCCCACAGCCAGACTTCCTTAATTTGATAACTGATTATGTATAGCAAAGATTGCAGGTAGGTCAGGCACAATAGCCATTAGCTCCATCCAGAAGGAAGCCTATTTTAAAACAATTAAAAAGGTTGAAAGTTGAAGACTTTCATAGGCATGACCCTTTGCCTTATGCCTTGGCAGAATAGTGGCTATTTAAAATTAAGAGATTGTTTGAAATCACCAGTAGCCCACTAAATGAATAATTTAAGGGTATTGTGGCTTTGCTTCAAGGATTAACTTTTATTTCATGGGATTCAGTCAGGAGGTATACTCCTGTGGATCAGTTGAATCGAAATTTCTTAATGACATAATTTGAGAAGAAATATATTAGGTTAGAGTACAAAGTAGCTATGTATGATGTTTTTCTGGAGGTTAAAGCAATGTAACAAAACAGTAGCAGAATATGAGCGCGAGTTTGATCACTTGAGTGCTTATCTAGATGAAAGTTAGACCACAAAAGAGAAGTTATGTCGGAGATTTGAAAAAGGATGGCATAATAAGCTTAGACAGATTGTGGGGACACAAAAATACCCAGACTTAAGATCTATGATTAAGGCTGCTCTCAAGTTAGAAGCTATATAGATATAGAAGGCCGATAGGCGGTCCCGATTTCAACAGAAGAGGAAGCAAGGACAGTCCAGTGTAAAGGGAGGTCAGGGTAAGAAATCCAGGGGATCTTCAGCAACTCAAAGTCATATACTGGTTACTTAAGACCATGGTCAAGGTGGTGCACCTCGTGGTAAGGCACCAACTGCATCTGTAGTCAGCATACCTTGAGATAAAAATAGTGGAACAACAGTGAAATGTGATCATTGTGGTCAAGTTCATCTAGAGGAATGTCGTTACCTGACTAAGGCTTATTTTAGGTGTGGTTTGATAGATCATTAGATCAGAGATTTTCCTTTAGGGCAGACTGCCTCAGCTACATCTTCAGCGTCTGATTTTGGATCTTCTGCACTGAGAGACCGTGGTAAGGGAGCTGCCCTCACACATCAATATCTATACTAGTTAGAAAATCATCTCAGCATTAGAAGCATACTGCAGGTTAGACTTATATAGTCAGGGCCAAAGAAGATGAAGGTGCTCATGATGTGATAGTAGGTAAATTTTTGTTACTGTCTGATTCAGTACATGCTCTCTTTGATCTTGGTTCTACTAATTCCTATATAAATACCGAGTTAGCATAAGGTAAAGGAATGAGAGATGCATATTTAGATAAAGATATTCTTATGAGTAATCCTTTGGGGCATAATGTAATAGTGAATAAAGTGTATAGAGAGTGCCCTAATAGTGCTCAGGCAAATATGATTGAACTTCCATTTCATGAGTTTAATGTGATTTTGGAGATGGATTGGTTATCCGACTACCAAGCGACAGTAGATTATAAATGGAAGAGAGTCACTTTGAAACCCAAAGGAGGTCGGGAGATCACAGTTGTAGGTGCGAGAATCGACTTCTTATCATATGTGATTTATGCTACAACTGCCAAAAGATTGATTAAAAAATGATGCATGGCTTATTTGTATTATGCAGTGGAAGCAAAAAGGGAAGGTCAAAGACAACAGTATATTATAAATGGAAGAGAGTCACTTTGAAACCTGAAGGAGGTCGGGAGATCACAATTGTAGATGCGAGAATTAACTTCTTATCGGATGTGATTTCTGTTACAAATGCCAAAAGATTGATTAGAAAATGATGCATGGCTTATTTTTATTATGCAGTGGAAGCAAAAAGGAAAGGTCCAAAGGTGTCAGAAATGCCTATAGTCAGAAAGTTTCTTGACATGTTCCTTGATGAATACTAGGCTTGCCACCTGATAAGGAAGTTGAATTATCCATTGATGTTGCTCCAGGCACTACTTCAATCTCTATTGCTCTTTACAAAATGGTACCTATAGAATTAAAAGAATTAAAAATATAGTTACAAAAGTTGCTTGACAAGGGGTTCATTAAACCTAGTGTGTCACTTTAGGGAGCACCAGTGCTATTTGTGAAGAAAAAGGATAGGATGCTTTGATTGTGCATAGACTACCGACAGTTAAACAAAGTGACCATTAAAAATAAATACCCTCTTTCTTGTATAGAAGATTTATTTGATCAAGTGAATGAAGCGGGTATATTTTTAAAGATTGACCTAAGATTAGGATATTATCAGATGTCGATGAAAGAAGCTGATGTATCCAAAACTACTTTTCACACTAGATATGGTCACTATGAGTTCCTGATCATGCCATTTGGGCTCATAAATGAATTAGCAGTCTTTATGGATTTAATAAATAGGATTTTCCATCCTTATTTTGACTAGTTTATGGTAGTTTCCATTGATGATATCCTGGTGTATTCAAAGATATCGGAAGATTATGACAAACATCTAAGGATTATTCTATAGAACTTGAGGGAAAAGCAAATGTATGCCAAGTTCAGTAAGTGTGATTTTTGGCTGAATGAAGTATCTTTTATGAGTCATGTAGTGTCTACTGAAGGCATAAAGGTGGATCCTATAAAGATTGAAACGATTCTTCAATGGAAGCTACCTAAGAATGTTACAGAAGTTAGAAGTTTTTTAGGTTTGGTCGAGTACTATAGGAGATTTATAAAGGGTTTCTCCACCATTGCAGTTCTTTTGACTCGACTACTATAGAAGCATACTAAGTTTAAATAGACTAATAGATGTTATAAAGTTTTGAGAAGCTCAAAGGTATGTTAATAGAAGCTCTTATACTTACTTAACCAGAGTCAGGCAAGGACTTTGTGATCTATAGTGATGCCTCCAAAAATGGTTTGGACTGTGTATTGATGCAGGAATGCAAGGTGATTGCTTATGCCTTTCGACAACTTAAAACTCATGAGAAGAACTATCCTACTCATAATCTGGAGCTAGCAGCCATTATTTTTGCTTTGAAGATTTGAAGGCATTATCTATATGGAGAAAAATATTACATCTACACATATCATAAGAGTTTGAAATATTTGCTCACTTTGAAGGAACTTAATCTTAGATAGAGATGCTGATTGGAGTTGATTAAAAATTATGACTATTTTATCAACTATCATCCAGGAAAAGCAAATGTAGAGGCTTATGCACTCAATAGAATGTCAGTTTAAGCTTGGCACAAGATGGAGCATTGATAGCTGAAATGCAAGTGAAGCCTGACTTTGTACATCAAGTGAAATTAGCCCGGAAGCAAGATGACCGATTGGTGACTATTGTAAATAAGATTAAAGATATCAGTGATGAGAATTATTCTTTGGTTGATGATGGTAGCCTCAACTACAAGAAGCAACTTTTTATTCCAGATCAGAAGCAACTAAAGAAAAATATCCTTATTGAAACTTATTACAGTAGCTATGCAATGCATCTTGATGGTAATAAGATGTACTAGGATTTGAAAACTTATTATTGGTGGCCAGGTATAAAGCACGATTTGACAAAGTTTATGGGCAAGTGCTTAATATGTCAACAGGTAAAAGCAGAACACCAAGTTCCTTCGGGTTTGCTTCATCCTATTTTGATGCCAAAATTGAAATGGAACAGAGTGACTATGGATTTTGTTATCGAATCGCCTGTGACTCAAAATAAATATGATGTAGTATGGGTGATCATTGATAGATTCACCAAGTCTGCTCATTTCTTGCCAGTACGAATGGATTTTTCTTTGACCAAGATGGCAGAGATCTATATCAATGAGATAATGAGGTTACATGGAGTGTTATCATCTATCATTTTTTATAGGGATCCCATATTCACCTCATATTTTTAGAATAGTATGCAATAAGCTTTGGGGACTAGACTCCACTTTAGCACAGTATTCTTAGACGGATGATCAGTCAGAGCGGATGATTTAGATACTAAAAGATATGTTACGATGTTTTATGTTAGAGTCTGGTAGTAGTTGAAAAAAATATTTATATTTGGTAGAGTTTGCTTACAACAACAACTACCAGTCTAACATTAAGATGGCACCTTTCTAGGTACTTTATGGGAGGAAGTGTAGAAATCCTTTGTGTTGAATAAAATTGAGTGAAAAAAAGCTAGTAGAATTTGATTTGATTTGTGACTCAAAATAGAAAGTGCCAGTCATGAAAGGTAGGTTGAAGAAAGCTATGGATTGCCATAAATCTTATGCAGATTTGAAGAGAAAAGGCATAGAAGTATTCCTGAAAGTATCTTCCTAAAAGAAGGTTATAAGATTAGGCACGAAAGGCAAGCTGAGTCCAAGATTTATTGGGCTTTATAAGATACTTCAGTGAGTAGATCTTGTAGCTTATCGGTTAAAGTTGCCATCGGAGTTAGAAAAAATTCAGGATTTATTCCACGTGTCAATACTTTAAAGGTACAGATATGATCCTAGCCATGTGATCACTCCAGAAGAGATCCAAATGCAGGTTGATATGACCTATGATGAAAGGCGAGTGAAGACTTAGCTAGAGAGATCAGACAGCTCAGGAAAAAGCGGATTCTACTAGTGAAGATGTTTTGAAACCATCATAATATGGAGGAGGTTACGTAGGAGCCAGAAGCTATAATGAGACCAATATTCTCTGCTATTTGATACAGATAAATTTTGAGAATGAAATTTCATTTAGTAAGGAAGAACTATAATGGCCTCAATTTCGAATCAGCTGTAAATAGTATTTTCCAATAGTGAATAATATTTTTGAGTTGAAAACTACATCTGGAGGTAAAAAATATTTTATTTAATCATCAAAAAATATTAATCACGGTTAGTCCGAGGTTGAAATTTGGAGTGAAATCAATATCAAATAGGCATCTAAAAGTCAAAAATACGAAAAAGGAAACAATTCGATTCAAACCGTAACTAGGTTGACTTAAATTTGATCGAACCCTTAAAAATAGTAAATGAGCTCTAAAAATTATCAAAACTTATAGATTTACCTAAAATGATATTTAGAATCTTTTGGCTATAAAAGATAATTTTTCAGTGACACTAGTAATTATCGAATCGAACCGATCTAATTGACTCGAATCGAAGATGAACTCTGATTGAATTAAAATTTTATATATAGCTTATTTTATGCATGTTATGAATGATGAAATTAAATTTAGGTTGATTTAGATTTGGAAAGAGAGAAAACCACAGAAAAATTAAAAATTGAGCTTAAAATTAGAGTTTTGGACTTGAGAGTGGACTTTGGGTTGGACCAAGACCCAAACCATCAAAGACACTATAAAAAAAAAGGGAGAAAATATTTTATGAGAGAATCCTTATCTCTTCAGCTTTCTTCTTCCTCTTATGTGACCAAACTCCACTTCTTAATTTCTCTCTCAAATTTCTTCCATCTCTCTCTTAAATCCTCACTAAATCCAAGCATTCAAGTGTAATTCTATCTCTCTACAAGATTTTCAAGTTCTTTACTCCTTGATTAGAGTGAGAAAAGTGGAAAAAAGTAAAGGGTAAAGTGAGAGGGATCAAAGTGAGGTAAGTGAAATTCAAGATTTTAAATCATTTTAAAGGTACCTATAGATGTTTTTAGGTTTTTAGTATCTATTTATGAGGTAAATTTGAGCATGAAAGATCAAAATCATAGAGTTTTGTTTGATGAGAAATTCGGCCTATGTATATTCTCAAAGTGAAGTTCAAACTTCCAAAGGAAAAGGTAAGAAAAAGAAATTCTAAGGAAGCTAAAGCAAGTGAGAAAGGTTAGTGACTATAAAATCCATCAATTTCCTTCATTTTGGTATGAAATTTTATTATGTAACCTAAGGAAAATTATGTAAAATGCATGTTTAATTGAAATTAAGCTTAGAATGGTGAATAAAAACCTTGGTAATGGCCATTAGAAAGCTTAAATGGAATTAAAAATAACGGTGTGATATAATCCTCACTTGGTTGAATTACACTTTAGTGTGTATTTGATGTATTTTTATGTTTAATGCCTTAAAATGAATATAAACATGAAATTAAATGTCCATGAATTTATTTAAAATTTATGAAATTTATATGGATATTTTTTAGAATAAATTTGTATCATGTTTAAAGTGATTTTGATGAATTATGATGAAATAATTCATAAAATGAGTGAAATTGATGAGTTATAGTGAGATAATTAATAAAATGTGCAAAAGTGATGAAAGAATTGAATGACTAGTAAATTGAAATGTAAAAGCAAGTAAAAATGTTAAAATGTGAAAAGTAATTTTGAAATAAGTAATAAATTTTGCCCTTAGCAGTGGTCAGGCAGTTTAAATTTAGTTCATGATTAGCTAGCCATAGAAATATCCATACCGCAATACAAGTCATGATGACTTGGTTTGCTATGGTAGGATCATAATGATCTCCCATAGCTTTTGTTCCATTATGTTATGTGAAAGCGATGGAATGGCTTTTCAGGATCATTTCTTATTGCATTATTTTGAGCTGGTGGGGTCCACATCCTGTATATCCGATTTGAAAATTTTTGTCGAGATTGTACTAGGAGCGTAATGGTAAAAATAAGCTTAAAGTGCAAAAATAAAGTGAAAATGAAAATGAACTTAATTGAAAGAAAATAAAAAGTTTAGGGTCAAAATAGTAATTTTCTTAAATAACAAGTTTAGTGAGTAAAAATGATAAAATAATAAAAAGGGTAGAAATTGAAAAAATAGTGAATAAATAGCTTAAAAATAAACTTTTGTGATTTTGAAGGACCAAAATGTAATTTGATATGAAAATGGTAGAATGAGGACTAATCGATAATTTGTATACCAAATAATGAATTTATAGCAAAAATAAGTGAACTAGTGGCAAAATCATAAATAAAGTGTAAAAATAGAAATTTACTAATTAAATGAAAATTAAGGATTAAATTAAAATTTTACCATAGTAATGATATTTTATTGAATAATAAAAGAATTTTGCATGATTAATGCATTTATGCATGTGTTAAAAATTTTTAGATTTATAGTCACCACTGAGCATCTTTAATGCTCATCACGTAGTATTTGCTGCGTGTAGATTCTGAAGATTGAGCAGAGCAAAATACAGAGTGGAGCCTAAGGTTTGAAGAAGGAAGAATAGTTAGAAAATCTTTTGTATGGCATGTATATATTTAGCCAATTTTTAAGTATAACATGGAATTGTATATGAACAATATATTGATATATATGTAATATGAATTATGACAGGAGATGGAAATTGAATGAATGTGATGAATGTATATATTGTTTGTAATGGTTGTGCCCTGTAGGCTGTGAAAATTATCTGTTTTTTAGGATAGATACGTAACTTTTTAAACCGTTGTATTACCAGATTTTTATTTAATGAATAGTAAATTGGACAGTTATAGATCATCGGCAAGTTTTAAATTGTAACCATTAATGATTGGTTAGGACTTGTGATTATCAGATAATGATTTTGAATCAGTATAATTTTTTTTACTAATCGCTTAAATCAATAGAACTTAGTTATAGTAAAGGTGTTATAGCAATAGTTTTATTTTTATATATAGATATATAATATTATATGTATTATGCCATTAAAGGTCATAAAATTCTTCAATTGCAATTTTAGTTAAAAATTACATTTTGATTAATAATTTTTCTAATATAAGGGAAACAAAGTAGCTAAAATAAATAAATAAATATATTATGTATATTTTAAATCCTCATATCGTGAACCTGAAGTTAAAAAAAATCAATTAATTATGATACCAATGTATTTGTTAGTATGTATAGATTTATTAAATCTCGTACGTATTACTTGCAAATGCTCTAATTCAAAAATAATGTTCCAGTAGGAAAATTTGCTTTATAGGGTAAATTATTCAATTCCAAATAAGAACAAAATTTTTGAATGGCAATGAGCAAATAAATTCATATGATCATATTATGGAGGCAGGTACTTCTGAAAAAATCCATGGCATAACTAATTTCTAAACCTCGGAAGTGGTTATGGTACCTAAAATTAAATAAGATATCTCAATATATCATATATCATTAAAAGGAACCGAAAATGATAAAGTTGTCGACAATATTTTTGTATAAAAATATTGATGTTGATATTTTTAACATATTAAGGATCTTAAAATTAAATATGTTGAAAAACACTAATATTAATTCATCCAATATAAATTTTTAATTTTTGGACATGCAGTTCAAAATATTGAAAAATATAATGTCAAAGGAGTAATATTTATATTAATGTAATAAATAATAAAGTCGTAAAATATGATTTATTTTATGATATTTATTGCAATGAATCGGTATTGATTATAAAGAGACATATTTTCTTAAAATAGATATGAATGCAATAGTTTTTAATATTTATCAATTTGGCAATATATTAGTATGTAACTAATTGATACTAGTTGCTTATTTAATAATAAAATTACATATTATTTTTGAAAGATTTATCATGACTGAATCATATAAATATTTTTGAAAAATTTTATTTTAATATATGCATTGAATTTTATATATATGATTTAGAAGTATTATAGTTTACCTATTGTCATGATTTATTTATGATTTTAATTATTGAAACTCTTGAAAAGTTTAAAATGCTTTAACGAATTTTGTAAACTATATTTTGTCTCGAATTAAATATCGAGTACTATTTGAATGAAAGAAAAAAATTAGAATGTGTTTATATGTTTATATATTATTTTCCATTGAATACTCCAATAGTTGTAAAGTTACTATATACAATATATTTTATGATCATATATTATTGTTATTGATGCATTATGTAATCATGTATTACATAGTAATTATCAAATTGTTACTTAAAATTACATATTATTTTAAAAATTTTAGTTCTCTATATAAACATATATATTTTATTTGGATAATTTTATAATCTCTAAGTAATTATTTAGAAATATTTGAATTAAGTTACTAAATGCATTCATTTATTATAGCTATTATATGATTATATTGTATACATGTTATGAAATTATTTTATTACACTTATTTCATTCCTTGAAGTGAATGAAACATTTTAGAATTATTGCCATAAAAATTATATGTTCAAGAAATGATAATTAATACTATTGTACAATTAATTTTTACCACCAGAAGTGGTTGATAATTAAGAGAAACAATAGAAATGATTAAGAAAATCATTTGAGAATGAATAATTTATTTATAATAAAAGTAACCTGGTCATGTACCTGCTGTACATATTAATATATTATTATATTTTATAAAATTTCTCATTTTAAATAAATTAAACATGTGTAGATGAATTTGTACATGCTTGTAAATGTACAACACATAATTTTATAAAATAAGTTTTAGTTGTTATTTTTTAGTTCATGCATAATATATATAGAAGACATATGATAAGTATATCCAGAAGATATGTGGTTTATTTTTAGAAAAAAAATTTATAATATTATATATCGGAACTCTGTATGCACAAATTTAAAATTGTGTACCGATATTATTATAAGAGTAAGAAAAATACACGTTGTACTATTTTTTCCTTAACTAAAGTTTTTTTTTCACTGAATTTTTCTGTTAAGATTTTTAATTAGGTAACTTATGATGTGTATTAAAAACATTGTGTATTTTTTTTCCTTTACTGGATTTTTGTCCCACATGATTTTTTCTAGTAGAGTTTTAATAAGGCACAATACATATTAATGGATATTTAATGAAAAATATGTGCTATAGATCCCATGATTATGAATATGTATAATCCCTTAAAATTGATAACATGACTTATCAAATGAAAAAGATGAATAATTATTGTCCATGCAGGACGTTTTGTAACATTATCAATGATTTTAAAGTTCGCCAGAAATGTGACAGATCTTTTAATGGAAAGATATAATCTTTTAAATAAAATGAAATAAATATTTTCAAAATGATACTCTATAAGAGATAAAAAACAATACCAATCAATAACTTCATATTTCTATAAAAATAACATCAAAAGTGGTTATATTAGTGAAAAACTATATAAATTATATGAAAATGGCTAATGATTGTTGTTGATAATGTAATGAGTATGAGTATCTAATTATCGAAAATCGATATCAAGATGATCGTCAAAAGAGAAAGACGCAATCCATGCTAATTAGACTTGTACAAAATATTTGGATTAAAAATCCAAACATCAAAATATGTCAAAGTTGTAAGAGCAGTAATTATCGAATTACTCAATATTGGCTATTCATTAAGTTAGTTGAAAGTCATAAATCAATACAATAAAAGAATGTTTAGACTATTGTTCAAGAATAACGACCAACAATATTGAAGTATGAAGAAATCACAAGCAGCAAACCAATTGATTTCTTCGCCAAAACTTTACCAACTTCGATTTTCAGAAAGCATATAATCAATATTAAGGTGTTTCAGTTTAAGAAAATGTTATATGATTATATTTTTAAAGGGAAGTAAATAGCCTATGACTATTGTACTCTTTTTCCTTCGCTAAATTTTTATCCCACTAGATTTTTCTCAACAAGATTTTAACGTATCATATTCATAGTGCATAGCCATCCAAAAAGAAGTTTGTGATAATTATAAAGTATATGAATGACTGTCAAACTCTATCCTTCTCCCAATTCTAGTACAAATCTATTTCTTGTATTTTGTATCTATAAATACCCCACTTTGATTATTTAATGGTGATAATCAATAAGAGAAAATCCTACATTCATACTATATCTGTTTTTACTTTAATTAGTTTTACAACAAATCAATATTAATTAGAATTATATTTATTCTTAAACATGTGTGCTTGTTCCACTACTTACATTCTATAGTCTATTACTTGCATTTGTCTTAAAATTCTATTATTTCATAATAAACACAGAAAATCAGTATATATATTAAACCAAAATTATATAATTTTATAGTGTAATTTTAAAATTACTCTCATTAAACCATAAAAATTTAGTCAGTAGCTAGTATTCAATAAAAAAATTGAAAAAATATTTATTTCGATTTGCCATTCCGAAATTTATAATTGCTACATTTTCACCAATGTAAAAAAAAAAAAAAACCGTG
The DNA here is from genome assembly GCA_037975025.1 of Excoecaria agallocha. Taxonomy (NCBI): domain Eukaryota; kingdom Viridiplantae; phylum Streptophyta; class Magnoliopsida; order Malpighiales; family Euphorbiaceae; genus Excoecaria; species Excoecaria agallocha. Next base: position 32,981,474 of record CM075810.1, on the reverse strand, counting down.
AATTTGCAAAACTAAAATTTAATTGAACTCTTAAGTAAAATAATCTACTTAATTCTCCCACCTATTCCTCTTTCTCTTTTTTCCTGAAACAGCTGGGCTCACTTGATCCGCTTTAGCTTATCTTTGCCAAACCCACAATAAAAGGACTTAAAGCCCATTATATGGACTTAAGCCCATTAACAAAATATTCGGGCTATTTCCTTAGATGGGCTTAAAGCCCAAACTGATTTCAAAGGAGGCACATAAGTTATCTGCCACGCTGCTTAGGGTTTTTAGCTTCCAAATACACCAAGCCCTAAAATCTCAGCGAAGTCTCCAGTTTTCACTCTCCTGCTATCGCCAATTCCGCCTCTCAGATCCAACAATGGTAGGCTTCGAAGTCGGCGCCGTTCCCTTCAACCCCGACGGCTGGGGTCCACCGGATGCCACGGCTTCCACCACCATCACTACCTGCACACTTCCACTTAATGTTCCTTTTGCTCCGTTCTCCCGCTCCGAGAAACTCGGTCGGATTGCGGACTGGACTCGAAACGTCAATAATCCTAACGCCAATCGGTCAGGCGGTAAAAACGCATCTGATTCGGTTTTCGACTTCACTGCTGATGATTCATTCCCGGCAGCTGCCGCCGCAGGCGATGACGACTCAACTTTTCGCCTCGTCGACGGAAAACCTCCTCCACGCCCTAAATTCGGCCCTAAGTGGCGGTTCAACCAGCAGCGGCCGCAGCTTCCTCAGCGCCGCGATGAGGAAGTTGAGGCTCGCAAGCGCGAGGCAGAGAAGGAACGTGCTCGCCGCGACCGACTCTATAATCTTAACCGTTCCAACCAGAACCAGACACGCAGGGAGGCGGCAGCTTTCAAGTCATCGGTCGATATTCAGCCGGAGTGGAACATGCTTGATCAGATCCCCTTCTCCACCTTTTCGAAGCTATCGTTCTCTGTCCCCGAGCCAGAAGATTTACTTCTATGTGGTGGACTCGAGTTTTACGATAGATCGTATGATAGAATCACTCCTAAAAACGAGCGTCGGTTGGAGAGGTTTAAGAATCGCAATTTCTTCAAAGTTACCACCACTGATGATCCGGTGATCAGGAGGCTTGCAAATGAGGATAAAGCTACTGTTTTTGCTACAGATACCATCCTCGCCACCTTGATGTGCGCGCCAAGGTCGGTTTATTCATGGGATATTGTGATTCAGAGAGTTGGAAACAAACTCTTCTTCGATAAGAGGGATGGCTCCCAGCTTGATTTGCTTTCGGTGCATGAGACCTCACAGGAGCCGCTGCCGGAGGCCAAGGATGATATGAACTCTGCCTACTCTTTGAGTGTTGAAGCTGCTTATATTAATCAGAATTTTTCGCAGCAAGTCCTGATTAGGGATGGGAATAAAGTAACATTTGATGAGCCTAACCCGTTTGCAAATGAAGGGGAAGAAGTTGCTTCTGTTGCTTATAGATATAGAAGGTGGAAGCTTGATGATGATATGCATCTTGTTGCAAGGTGCGAGGTGCAGAGTGTTGTAGAAGTTAACAAACAGAGATATTTTTTGACACTGAATGCACTTAACGAATTTGATCCTAAGTATTCTGGAGTTGATTGGAGACAGAAGTTGGAGACTCAGCGAGGTGCTGTTTTGGCCACTGAATTGAAGAACAATGCTAATAAATTGGCTAAATGGACTGCACAAGCTTTGTTGGCCAGTGCGGATTTGATGAAGTTGGGTTATGTTTCGAGGGTTCATCCAAGGGATCATTACAATCATGTTATATTGGCTGTTGTTGGGTACAAGCCAAGGGATTTTGCTGCTCAGATTAATTTGAATACATCAAACATGTGGGGTATTGTAAAGAGCATCGTTGACTTGTGTATGAAGCTGAATGAAGGGAAATATGTGTTCGTGAAAGACCCGTCTAAGCCACAGGTGAGAATTTATGAGGTTCCTGCTGATGCATTTGAGAATGATTACGTGGAGGAACCTTTGCCCGAGGAGGAACAAGTGCAGCCACCTGCTGAGGACACTGGAAATGTTGAGGCAACTGGAGCCAGTAACGATGTGGAGGATAAAGAAGTTGTTGCTCAGGCATAGAGGTATTACTTTTATAGTTCCATCTTGACCAAGATGGGTATATTTTTCTCTGAATTTACTATAGATTAAAATCCGATATTGAAACTTCATAAGTGAATGTGAAAAAAAAGGTCTATGACTTCTTTAGAGGGTTGCTTTCTTGATGACTCAAATGTGTTAAATGAACTGTAGTTCAAGCGGTTTTCAATGGTTGTTTATCTACTATGCTTCCTCAATGACATAAACAGCCTTGTTTGAATTAATATTGATAGCACTACCGAGGCTTGCTGCGAGTATTGAATATCTCAGGATACTTTTTCTAATAATGGAGTTATATTCTCTTGAGGTTTTCATGGAATTCTTCATTCCTTTTTTTTTTAAATCTTATCTCATACGTGTTATTCAGTGTATGCATGTGCTTGCTGTTAATGAATGTAGGCATTGATTAGTAGTCATTTCTGTCTTAACTAAATCTTTTTTTTTACTCAGTTTTCCAGTGATTGTGGCTTTAGTCTTTTGCAAACGTTGAGGATTGAGTGCATATGAGTAATTTTTATGGTACCGAAGTCATTCACTAACTCTTATTTTGTTGAAATGGTTCAAATACATCCATCAATCATGGATTGCTCATTGCAGTTTGTCGATGTCACTCTCCATCTTCAGTTTGTACTTTTGGTGGATGCTCCAAAAAGAATTAGTTGCTTGTGTAGTTTCTTAAAAATTAATTTTTGTAATATTTGCTTCTTCGGCTTTCTTTTGGTGGTTCACAGTTTTATTAAACTGGACTGCTATCATTTCCAGTCAACAATAAATGATGAATTATGATACCGGAGTATTACAGCTCAGTATTAGATCCATATGTGCTCAACAGGATTTAGCACCACTTGTACAAATATTGATGATAACTATATATAATAGAGTGTCTAATTGCAAAACTTTGGTTACGATTTCTGAATTTAAGAAGAGTCCAACATAAAACTATCAACTAGCAACTATCATGATAATCTACTCCTTGAGCTACTATAATTGTGGTTTTTCCAATTTCTTATACATTTCTATATTCACTTGTTTCCTGTGAGCAGTATCCTTTGCTTACCGTCTTTAGTTGTCTCAAGTTCTGCTGTGTGAATCCGTTTTCATTTAATTGTTCTGGTTGCAGGTTGTTCTGGAGAGAATGAATCAGTCATGACGAAGTTTTCAGTTGGCACATGTGAGGACTCTCTCGCCTTTCATGTCTTCAAGTTTTGGTCCTGCTTGGTTCCCCTTGATTTCTTTTTTAGCTCCTTCAATTTCATCCTGATGGGGCAAATACAAGCATAAAGATTATGAGCATTAGATGCTTGCACCCTGTGAGAGACTTTGTAGACATATAACTAGTATTTAGATGGTTGCAGTTATGTTGGTCCGGAGAAAATTTTGAACGCTAATTGAAGTATTAATGCCTTGTCATGAAGAACAACAAATGAGAAAAATGTTGTAAGTCTGGTTTGAGCTTATTTTGTACATTTATTATTTCCGACTTGTTGGTTAGCAGTTTTGTTTCTGTCTGTTGTGAATTGTGAATTATAATCCGTTTGAGCTTTGCATTTTGCTGATCTTTTTCAACAGAATAAGTAGATATTACCTCTGAAAACCTCTGCATCTTAGTGTGTACAAAGTAGCACTCCCTCAAAAGGTCGTATTGAAAATATATATAGAAAATTGGAGACAACAGAATTTGATTGGGGTGAAGCAAATGTTCTCGTAGTCCTAAGCTTTGACTGTTTAGCCTAAATAAGGGAATGTATGGATATGCATGTGTTGTATATATAGGTGTTACTGGATTAATTTATTAGAGTCGGCCCCAGTCTGTTATGAGTTTGGTTTTAAGTCCACCCACAATCATGCTTCTAAGAGTTTTAAGGTGGGAATGTGCGGGGTCTAACTGTATCCCACTCAAGTCCGTAACAAGTGACTGTCCTAGTGCAATGGATTGATCATACTGAAAACTGAAACCAAGAACTGACCCTATTCTCTTAGTTACAAAAGCTGCTACATAATATTACTTGTTCATGTAATTATATATTTAATCTAAGCTGAAGTGCCAATTATATATTTAATTACTTGTTCTTTTATTTGGAGCAGTAAGAGGTTAAATCTTTTACACGTGTGATTTTCTTCTTTGTGATGTTTTGGTTAAGATCTGTTTTGTTTTCTATTCTGTTCTAACTAATATTTTCATCTATTCTGTTCCAGATTGTTTTACTCGTTATTTTTATTCTAATCTTTCTTGTTAACTTTATTTGGTTCTATTTTTCATTAAAAAAAACTGTCTTTAAATTGGTTATGACGTCAATATTCTATATTCTGATTGAAGTAGTAGGTGATGAATCCGAGTAATTACCATTTAGTGGTGGATCAGCAGACCGATAGTCGAAAGTGGAGATTTCTTGACCAAAGTCTTGTTCCATGCTTGGCTTGTCCCATTTGTGTGATAAGTTGCTCTTCTTGAGTGACTAGTGGTTTAGTGAAACATACCTAATACAACTTGCGGAGATGAACATTTTATTTATAGGATTTATTATTCTCCTATTATTTATAATTATCCCATTTACATTTTTCTTTTTAGCGAAAAGGATTTCAATCGCATAAATCATTAGCCAAAATTATATAAAGACCATGTGGAGAACACGGGGAATTAACATGATAATTCTCTTGTTTACACTACTTGCTTAGATAATCCGCAGCTCTATTACCCGACTTGCTGAATGATGACATGTTAAGGAGAGGATGTTTGCATAGGCCGATCAGATATCGTCAGGTTAGACTGGACGTAAATCGTTCGAAATTTAAGTTAGTAAAATATTTGGATCGGGAGCAAAGAGAGATTAAGAATTTAATCTATCTGTTGTGTGTGATGACTTAGCATTTATAGGAGATATTTTGAGTCATTTGAGTGATCTACTTAGATGTTAAGAATATATTTTTTACGATATGATACCGAACAGGTGATAGATTCAATAGAGGTGTGTATCAATGGAACATCAACGGACGAGTCTTGTCAGTCCGATCGGATGACTTTATCGTCTCAATCTCCGTAGCTGCTTGTCCATTTGTGCACCGAAACTTCAAAGAATCAGACTTAGGCTTTATTACATTTGTCTCATTTAAAGGTTTTTGGTCGGATTTGAATCGGACCTGTGATTGCTGATCCGGCTTGACAAATGATAATTTGGGTATTATCAATTATATTATGTCAAATGATACCAAAATTAAATAATTGAATAGCTTAATCAAATTAACTGAAACAATTCAATCTATGTTTTGATTAAAATCGAATTATACTCGCTCTTAGTGAATTAATGTATAAAAATCTATAGAATATATTAGTATTTTGGGTTTAATTTGGCTGTGCTTATGTAATCAATGAGTTAAAAGCCTTGGACTCGACTCGAGAGCTCCATGTAGGAGGAAAATTATTGGGATCTAATGCTATTTAATGTGTATTAATTATAGCATAAAATTAATATATTTGGAGATTAGGATGAGTCCTTTGCAAGCATAAATAATGGAGCAAATCCTATGCGAAATCACATTGCTTCCCTAAAGTTTGACTTAGCCCTCATTAATTACCCGCTAGTAGATGTAAAAAAAAATACTTTAATTATTCATATTATTAAGCCTCTACGATCCTTTTAGGTGTTATTCAGTGCCATTAGAGTGGCAGTATTTTTATGCACGCAGCGTCGCCGTATTGAAAGAATTCAATAATCGAAGTGCCATTACCTCCTCAAGATGCACGCAAAATCTCTGTATATAAAATAACGCTAAAATATGTGAGAAGAGAGATGTCAATTGTTTATTGGCCTTTCTCGATTGTGATTATTTTACATGATTTTCCTACAATAAAGTTTAAAAAATACAAACGTTTAAGATTTTAAAATGAAAAAATGTCATCATTTCTCTTTCAACTTTAAAACGGCAATCAAACAGTACGTTTCATTAACGTATTTTTAGTATTAATATTTTTATTTTAATTTAATATGTTATAATTAATTAATACTTTTATCAATTTTAAATTGAAATATTAATTAAAACTAATAATTAATTTAAAATTGATAAAAATTATATATAATCAAATTAAATTGAGATTCAGATATAGATTTTAAACACGTACAAAATAAAATGTACTTTTTAATTTTATATTTTCTGCCAATTGAAAATTTAATGTATCAAAAAAATAAAATTTAGGAATTCAAATATTATAAAATAAAAGCACAGAAATTAATTAATAACAAAAAAAAAATTGAAAAGTTGGGAGGGTTCATATTCATGCCAATGTAAACTCTAATTTCCTTTTTCTATTTTTATTAATTTATAAAAAAAAAAAAGAAGAAAAAGCCTATTTTGGGGAGCAAATACTGTCTGGCTAGAACCCAAAAATTTGTTTGCATGCCTTCGTCTTTTTCTGGCATGGCCAATAATAATTAATAAGACAAAAATTAATGGACGCATCAATTAAAAGTAAAATAACTCAGAATTTTTAAGAAAAATAAATAAATAAATAAATAAAAAGAATCCAAGAAATAGTTAATTATAATATAATATTCTAATCTAAAAAGCAAAACGGGACTCCCAACTTTTAATCCCTTGGTCAATATTCTTATCTCCTCCGATGACTTAAATTATAACAACAAAATAATTCCATTTACCTTAATAAAAGAATGAAAATATTCGATTGTTTGTTCAAGGCATAATAACGTTTACTGCGTTTCAAAATTACTGGTTACCATTAGATTTTTTTATTTTTTTAACAAATTTCACTCAGATTTTGAGAGCAAATACTTCTGTCATCTTCTCTATCCAGTAAGAGTAATCCACGTGGTTGCATTTTTTACCAAAGCAAAACGCTCCTCCCTTGTTTTTTCCATGCCACTGTAAACCATTCCAGAAAAATCGTACCCAAAGCACAAATAAAAAATAATTCTAATATTTTAATTTTTTTTATATTCAAAATTTACTACTATGATTAATTTAAATTTACAATTAATTATCAATTTTTTTGCCTATAATTTGGTTACAATAATACGGGTATTATCACTTCTCATATCAAAATTGAACAGTCTCTTAGTTTCTTGAGATTTATGAGAAATGTGAAGGGAAACGGGTAACTGGAGATGGAAACTTAGATTAAATTTTATAAGAGAAAATACATTAAAAAAGAGATTATTTAAATGAAAATTTATAAAAGAATTTACAAACCAATCCAATTCTAAATCAAGCAACCCTTAGCCATAATTGACAAAATTCTCAAAAAAATAAACTTCAACTGACATTTGTGATTCCTGGTCATCGTTAATACAGAGTCTTGGTTTATTTTCGAACGTTATATGGTACTCCATACAAAAGTCTAGTAGGGTACCCCACAACTTAATAATTAATTAATAAAAACAATAAAATAATACTGATCATAAACAAAAATCGGAGAACATCAAGGCTTAAAGTCCTATAAAATCCATACTAAAGAAACCCATTTCACCATCTTTATTCCTTTCACTATCTCTCTCTCTAAACAAAAAATAAATAATAATAAAACAATGGGTTTAGCCATGGCTAAAGCTCTTCTCCTACTACACCTCTCTTTACTCTGCTTCACTGTTTTTAGCTATGAAGAGATAGAAGCAGTTGCACCTGCTCCCCACCACCATGTTTATGCTCATTCTCCGGCAGTGGCACCGGCTCCCCACCGCCCCCACCACCGCCACCATGCTCACTCACCAAGCCTTTCTCCCAATCTAGCCCCGAGCCACCACCACCACCACCACGGCTCTGCACCAGTTCACCCACCAATGCCACACTCACACCCACCAGTTCAGTCTCCTAAATACTCTCCAAAGCCACAACCTCACCCACCTGTCAAAGCACCGTCTCAGGCACCGATCTACCACTTCCCAAGAAGCTTCGTGGCCGTGCAAGGTGTGGTTTATTGCAAATCTTGCAAATATTCTGGTGTTGAAACTCTCTTGGGTGCTTCTCCACTTCCTGGTAATTCTTTCTTTTCTCTTTTAAATACAATGCAAATTTTTCTATGTATATATTTGGGTTTTTGAGTTAATACTTCATTTTCTTCATAGAAAAAATAAAATTTTCCCTGTTTATTAATTTTTGTTGTAGGCATTAATACATCTTGAATTGGGTGTTCAAATTCAAGCTAATTAAAGATTTAAACTTTAGAGAGAGAGGAGCTTTTGCTTTTTATTTTTTAATTTTTAATGTATAGTTCGATTTTATTTTGAGGTACCTATGTACCATCAACTTTCTGCCATTTTCTATGGAACCCAATGCTGAAACATCTTTTTCTCATTTTACTTTTAGTTAATAATTTATTGCTTTAATTTCATCCGAAAGGAAACTGAGTACTGATATTTCAAAAAAATGGCAGGAGCAACTATGAAACTACAGTGCAACAATACAAAGTACCCGGTAGAAGTTAAGGGCACGACAGACAAGAATGGCTATTTCTTCATTGAAGCTCCAAAAACCATAACCAGTTATGGGGCCCACAAATGCAAAGCTTTTCTGGTTTCTGCACCCAACACTGCCTGTTCTAAAATTACAAATCTCCATGGAGGTTTGATTGGTGGAATTTTGAGGCCTGAGAAGAAATATGAAGCTAATAAGCTGCCTTTTGTTCTTTTCTCTGCTGGCCCTTTTGCTTTTGAGCCTAAATGCCCTCATTAATCTAGTGTTTTTATTGTTTGTTTTACTCATTAAATGGTCTTTCTTTATGGTTATGAAGAAGAAGAAAATATTTTAGTTTGTGTTTTTTTCTTATTTTTAGGTGAGATTTCCCTCTTTGTGATCTGTGTACTCATCTCTGTAATGGAAGCTCTGCTGCCATTTATCTGTGCGATGTTATTTTGTGTGGGAAATAAATTAATCATGTTAGTATTAATAAATTAATCCTCTTAATTACTGCAAAAAAGGAACTGATCATTAAGTTTTGAATTAAATAAGAAGCTTCATTATCTATCTAATAAATTTATATATTTTTTTTTATTTCGTTTAGGCCAAATATGAAAAAAAAAAAACTTTAATGTTAATGTTTATCAACAACGATAATTTTAAGTGTAATATTATCTATAAAATTATTAAAATAATATAATTTTATTCTTAAAATAGCAGAATCGTTAATTTGACATCGTTCCGTCAAAATTGTATAATATATAATGATCAAAAAATAGAATACTGATTCGTTATTTTAAAAATAAAATTATTTCATTTTTATAATTTTAAAATTAATATTGTAAATAATTAAATATTAAAAATAAAGATATTTAAAATACTTTTGTGAGTCAAGTTTTTCTTTTAATTAGATAATTTTTAGATTTTTATACAGAAAAAATTTTATTAATTAAGATGGATTTTATAAAATTATGAAATTAAATGAAATGTTATTAAATGTAAAGTCGGAGACTTGAGGCTTTATATTCCTGATGGGATATGTGATGGAGCCATGAAAAAGCGGTGAAGATTATAATGTTGTATACGTTATGGCAGACAATCATTTATTCTCTTCCCTTTCTCAATCCAATTTTCAGAAAAATTATTGCAATTCCCTGAAAAGTACAGTAATAATGAAGCTACAATAAATTTTGAAATTTTTAACGACCGATTCGTTCTTTGTTTTTTAAATTTAAATATATATATTTTTTAATTTTAATAAAAATAATAAAAGTGATAAAGAAATCGAAGAAGTATATTTTATTATATTTCTTGACTTCAAATTTAAATTCAAGAAATTAAAATATTTTTTATTTTATTAAATTTCTTGACTGTAAGAATACTTTTTATTTTATTAAATTTCTTGACTTTAAATTTAATAAGCTTAATTAAATTTAGTATCTTTAAATTCTAAAATTAATTAAGTCGTCAATAGATCAAGTTAGCTCAAATGCCAATCAAAGAACCATTAGTTGAACTAAACACATATCAATCACTTTTATTATTTTTACTATGATTAAAAAATAATAAATAGATTTAAATTTAGTATTAAATTACGTGATTAAGATTAAATTATTAAATCTGATTTATTCTAATTTTATTGAAAAAAAAATTAAAAAAGCAAATTAAATTACATTGAAAATTTAAAAGTAACAGATAAATAGAATTTAGATTTTACTCAAAAATAACAGATAAAAAAACGGATGGAGTAATAGATTGACTCGTTTGATTTTTTTTTATTATTATTATTTGAAATGCATAAAATAATTTTTATAAAAACTTGCAATAATTCCACAAGTTAAAATGTATTCAACTCAGTAAATGTATTAAATTTTATCAAAGTTCCAGAGTGATTTTGGTTGCATTTCAATTAAATTTCAAAATTTAATTCATGTTGTTATTTTTTATTTTAATCTACATATGTATTTCCTAAAAATTAGGTGGCAACTTTCAGTAAAAAAAATTAAAATTATATAAAACATGATAAAATCACAAATAATATAAATAATTGGATCATAAACATCACAAAATGAATTAAATTAGATCAAATCACCTTACAAATTAATGAATCCTAACCATAATCAAATCTATAATAAATTAAATTGAATACAAATCAAATTTTATAAATAAGTCAAGTCAGATTTCAATCAATTTTTGATATCTGTATCTTTTTTAACGACCGATATCTTTAATTTAAAACTTTATAGATATTTGAAATACCGGAGCACGAGAATGTGCAAATTTAGAAAAAGTTTAATAGCGAAATTTAATTATGAAAACTGAAAATCGAAGTGAAATTCACAATTGAATCCTCAAAATTTTGATCCGTGAACGTTTTTTCTGAAATTACCATTTAAAACAACAGGGAAATGTAGGGCCAAAGTAGAATGATGAGCGGATCATAGGACATTCTTGGCCTTAAAACATAGGCTAGAGTCACATTTAATAATAGCAGCATCACATTCTTCGTACATAATTTCTTTTTTTTTTTTTAAATAATAATTTAGAAAAGTATTTGTGATAGAAATAATCATAATTATAATATTTTTAATTTCTGATTCATAGTTTTTGCATGCGGCTTCCAATTATTATTGTTGCTCCTTTGGCAGCACAAAGCAAAATAAAATTGCTTTATCCTTTCAATTTGTCTCCTAATCGATCAATTGGTATTCAATATTAGATAATTCGAACTAAAATAAGATTTAAAATCTGAAAGTGCACAGCTTTTTTTAATAACTTGATCGTCTTTTTCTAATTTTAAATAACTATTAGCTTTAATTTTAATAATTATTACTATGATATTCAAATGCTTTAATAATTGTTCAACGTCTCGTATTATCTAGACTTTTCATTAGTCTACTTTAGTCCCCTCAGTTTGACGAGAAATTTTTTTTAATAATATATTAAAAATAATTACAAAAATGAGGTGTATCAGAAATAATTTATAAAATTTGAATATTTTTAAAACCGTTTTAACATGTAGTGGTTTTAAATTGTGTGACCAACGTGAAGAGAATATAATTTTTCACTGAAATCGCTAGACACTGCAACGGTCTAAGTGTCAATATGTCAGATACTGAAACCACTATGACTGATAGCGGTTTCAACTACAATGCCTAGCAATTTTTGCATTTTAAAATATATTATATTTATTAGTTTAAATTTATTTTTCAAATAAGGTATTGTGATTTAATGGTAAAAATGTATACATTATGTTCTAATTATCTAATTTACAATTAATTTCTTACAATAATCTTTGTAATTTAATTAATTAATATTTTATATTTAATTTTTTTAAATAAATAAAGAAATATGATTTATTAGTCAGCTAATTAAATGAAATTCAATTTATTTATATTTAAAATTACTTTTTTATAATATTAACAAAAATTTTAATAACTTTTAGGTTATTTTTTTATCATATTATACATATATACCTATTTATTGATTTTATATGAAGAAACTGAAAACTGATTTTTGCTGCATGATAGTGAAGTTTTGGGTTGAAATCTGTGTGTGGCTACTACCCTGTCATTGGGAGCAATCTGTAATTTTTGTTAAATATCTTAAGATTGGCAAGTCTAATTGGGGTCACTTTTGATGTTTTGAAAACTAGAAACATAGGGCTATATCTTTGTAAAAGGAAAATTTTGCTAAAAATAAGGTTTTATAGGCCAAAAATGGCATGAAAAATAAGACCGGAATGTTGTTTCGAAGCAAAAGGGTTTTTTCTTGTGATGTGCGGCCAAGCACCATTTTACTCCTTGTGATGTACGACCAAGCATAAGCATAAGTTGCCATGTACGGCCAAGCACCAATTTCTTTCTTGTGATGCATGGTCGAGCATGACTTTATTGTATTTTGCACAAATTTTCAACTTTTGCTCGTTTTTCGCAGTTTTTTCATACGCGAACATTTAAAAATCCTTGCACGATCGAGTGAAATGTCTGTGAACCGAACGTCAAATTCTTGCTTCAATTTCTTAAAAATTATGAATTTGGCTCCAAAAAAATACTAAAAACTTAAGAACTAACCCTTAAACACAAATTCAACTAATTAAACCAAAATTTAACTAAATTAATGTTTTATATGAAGGAAATTGACACGTTATGATAACTATAATATATTGATGCAATTATTTGGTATCGTAACCTTGTGAAAGAATGCACTGCCATGAAATATGCTTAAATTTTAATAAGCTACTTGAAAAAGATGATAATGTCTGCATTGAATTTTAGTTTTGGATAGATATGCATGTCTATAGGATCGCAACTGCTACAGTTTTTACCCCTTTTGGGTCCACATTATATCCCTATTGGGACTACAATTTGACCCGTTTGGATCCACAAATTTAATACATTTGGATATTTATATGTTGATACCTACGGGTATCCACGTCACCCATTATCTACATCCACAGGATTTTAACAGGCATTTTACAGAATAAATAAACAGTATATGTAATAATGATGAAGAATTAATCTATCCTTATAATTTTCCACTTTACCTGAGTGATACTAGATCTAATTGTGAATTAATTATTGATGTTATAATTGTCTTTCAATAGTATACTCAGTGAAAAATTGTTTATTGAGATGAATCCTTCATGGCATTGTTGTTATGTACTCGGAGATGATCACCGTGAGTGATTGTCGACATATTATTCTATTTTCCATTAAGCTGTATAGCTTAGCACGGGTATTTATCCGTATAGGTTCGCACGATAAGCCTTCGTTTCAGGAACAAAGCCAACACATGATAGGAAGAGCTATTTTTGATGTATGGATTGTATTGCTTTGACTTTTTTGGTTATACAACCCTGTATTTTTTTTGGAAGCAATGTAACAAATAAATTTTGTAAATAATTACTCAGAGCATAGTTATGTTTAAATAAATTATGGACTCATCCAACTTATTCTAATGCATGAATTAGATGAAAAAAATATAGTAAATTATATGACAGGTGATCAGACTCTTATTATATGCATTGCCTTATTAAATGCATTAAAATAAGTAATAGGAATCCAGATAGACTAGTGTGATCTTTACAATTTTTTTTATAAAATTTAAAATTTATAATCATTTTCTTAATTTTTGCATTATATTGAATGCAAACCGTAGTGAAAAACACAAAATTAACATTTAATGTTAGTTTTCACGCATGTTAAAGTATGCTAAGTGGAAAAAAATCGATTTTGTATAAGATTAATAAGAAAAATAAAAAAGACAAATATAAGCAGCAGAAAATTATTAGTAATAATTTAGTACATGTGCGTGTCTATTTAATTGAATGATCAAGATATGCATATATTGTATCCCATCTTGATTTATTTATTTATTTAAAAAACAACATAAAAACAAAAAATTGAATAGATTATTTTCTCTATTTTTCATAAGCAGGAGTAGAGTTTAAAAGTTATACTCCTCTGTTTTTTTATCTTTAACTTTTGTTATTTTTATTATGATTAAAAAATAATAAATAGATTTAAAGTTAGTATTAAATTAGGTGATTAAGATTAAATTATAAAATTTAATTGGTTATAATTTTATTAAAAATAAATAAATTATATTATATTAAAAATTTAAAATTTACAGATAAATAAAATTTAAAATTAATTTAAAAGTGAATCATAAAAAAAAAAAAAAAAAACCAAAGAGTATAAAAGAGCCCAGTGGCCGAGTTGCACAATATTTAGACTTGACGTTGGCCCAAATTTCACCATTAATGATATGTTTATTATCAATTTTACTCACAATAATGGGCTAACATACAGAACTTGATGGGCCCAAACCATTAAAATTTATCTCAAGACATATCTATCTCTCCAATGGGCTCATTCTCCAAAAAAAAGGCCATCTTCTTGCCATCAAAGTTTGTAAAGTGGTCTGAAAATGCCATGAAACTTTTTTGAAGTTTGTTTTTACCTTTAAAATTTTACTAAAATAGAAATAAAATACCATTAAATGAATCACATAATTAATGACAAGTAAATATTAGTAACTATTGGTCACTAATATTACAATATTTGAATTTTTTTAAGTGCTATTCTTAAATGTTTGTAATGCCCGAACAACTCTAATTATAGCTAAGTTTTAAGAAATGATCATTATACAATTTAAATATCAAATCGTTCAATAATTTGGTTATAATCGAATATGGAATGAATTAAAAAAAGTCATTAGTATATTGAAAAAAATTAAATTTACAATTAAGTTAAATAAATTCAAGAGCATAAGATAATATGATTTATTGACGGTCGAAAAGGTAGATTTAAAATGAATTTGATATTAGTATTAATAATGAATGTGATGGGAACAAACAGTGTTGTATTCCTAAATTGCTGTATAGGTACTTATGCTAGTTATGGGGCCAGTGGCAATATCTCACCTCTTTGTTAGTTTTGTTTCTTAAAATGGCCAATCTCACTTCTCTTTCTAATCTATAAATTATCTACTTAAATTTCAAGTTCTCTTGTGGTTGAAACATCTTAATCTGATTCTTTTTAATCTATTTTTTTTATCTAACTACTCTCTTACTGGCCTACACTATCTGGTCAAACTAGCCTCTTACTGCCTTACACTATATGGTCAAACTAACCCTCTTTAGTAGTTTTAAGACCACCAAATTTTCTCATTTTCTCTACTTAGTTTCACCCTAAAAACCAATTAACTTTACTTGTACATGGAATGGAAAGTGATATTTAGAATTGCAATTAAGCTTAGTAGGGTCGGGTCAGATCCTGACAAAATAATATAATTTTGCAATACACAATAATAATAATAATAATAATAAAATTGGCAATTTATGAGAATCCAAACTGTGATAAAAGAGGCAGTAGTGGATTCATCGACCACTTCCACCTTAATAAATGGAGTCTCTTCAACACGTGAATAGAATATATTTTTGGAATTGAAATGAAGAGAAGTCATTTTCACTTTTATTAAATCATTTTATTCAGTTTACTCCAAAATCAGAATCGGATTCACATTCACATCTCATTTCCCCCAAATTCATATCAATGTTAGGCTCAAAAATATAGGAATTATTTATACGTCAACCAATAATAAAATTCTCCAATTAAACTTTCAATCAAATTTCCATCCTTTAATATTGATAATATTCATTCTATCATACTTGGATCCGATCCAATAATCCCATATTTAATTAAACTCATACCTAATTGCTATCTATCAATCTATTAGCTACGTATACTGACATGTATCAAGATGGTTAGATTGGACTATCCATGTCATTTCATTCGTATCATGCAATCTATATCCAGCAGACTATTATATCAAACATCTAAACCTACCAACTATAGATACGAAAGTTTCGATACTCGAATATTATAATCTTATAAGCTTTAATCACTTAGAAATTATATATACAGGAAAAGATTTTAGGAACAACCGAACAAGGTATTACATATACTGTTATTTTTTCACTCATTTTCTTTTTCCAAATCTTTTGATTTAGATATCAAAATATTAATTCTCTGCACATAAAGGATTAGTCATCATTTATTTTGTAGATCGGCTGGCCAAGACAAATAGATCGGTATAGCTGATTTTTGGTTTATTTTTTTTCCTTCACAAGTTCTAATAATTCAACATTTATCAAATATATCGAAATTATGAATCGGATAGCATTTAATTTTACATTAATGGATTATGCGAATTTAAAAAAACTAGAACGAATAGCAAGTGTCACTTCGGAAAATCGATAAACAATAAAGATATTAGAAATTTAAAATATCTAGCTATGTATTCTATACAGTAAAAAGAGGAAAGAAAAAGTATTAAGATTCAGAAAATTGAAAGTAATGAAGTGGTGATATGTGATTATCTATTTTGCCGTCTGGTTGATTTTGATACTCCACAGCCAACTAATTCTTTTGTTTACTTTAATTTATTCACACATCTAAGTGAATATTTTTGGATGTGTGCCATTTGCACTGTAAGTCAACTATGCTAGTCCATCATCACTCTAACCAAAGATGAATTGGAAACAAAGGAAAATAAAGTAAATTAAAGATTAATTAACACGCATCCGGTAACCACTCAAAATTATCTGCTAATCAACATTAATTTAATATAAGTCCAAAAAGTTTTAAATTCATTTCATTTTAATAATATTTATAATTCAAATATTATATTTGTTTTGTGTGCATAAATTAATACGTATATTATCTAATATTAATGACGGAATTCATTTAAATATTATATAACTATAATTTTTTATATACCTAAATTATATTTTCTATTTATCTCCTAATCAAACTTTTGATTTTACTATTAAAGTCTTATACGATAAAAATTTATCGAATTTCTCTCGTTTCAAATAATTGAAACTTTTTTTTTTTTTAAATTAGTTGCTTCAATTTAGAAGAGGTGTGGGGACATGAGATGAGGCTCATACAAGGGTCACCGAATTGTACTTAACAAATTTGCAGAGGACAAAGAAAACACCGTATGATTGTATGATTTGGCAACTCACATAACCTAATGGAGGAAGAATGGGACCAAACAAAGTGGGAATTTCGGAGTGAAATCGAGGGCAATGATGGAAATTAAAAAAACAGATAAGACTAGATTAGACTTGGACCTAAGAAGCATCTAAATCAAAGATATTTAATTACTAATAGTATAGTACAGCAATATTAAATTATAATCTAATTAATTGTAACCATCCAACAGCCGATCATGTTTGAATAAGATCGATATAAATCATTAAGATAATACTGGCTAAAAGTGATTAGCATAGTAATTATATTTAATGTTAGGATATAATTAGTTGACAGAACATAATTCATCGCCACATGAGAAAGGGAGGAGGACTTTTTATTTATTTATTAAATATTTTTATAGCTAAAGAGGACCATTGGTTTTAATTTAGGTCTAAGTGAAAATGATTATGGTTTGGTAATGGTAATTAATTATAAATAATAATAATAATATTAACCTTACCGTAGTCAGACTCAATGGAAGTGCAAGTCAATGAAAAATGTTTGAACTCTTTTTTGACGATTACTCTCAAAGAATGGGACCCACTTCTTTTTGTCCGAAATTCCACCTCACCACCAATGGCATGTTATCACTCGGACTTGCCCTCTTTTGTCTTTTCCTTTCCATTTCCCTTCCTTTGCGCGTTTGTTCACCTCATTTACCATAGCCCAAACCAACGGTTCTTTATTTAATTATGCAGTATAATAAAATTATGCTCCATTTTTTTTATCAGTTATTTTTATTATTTTTATAAAAATTTAAAATAATAAATAAATTTAATTTTAATATTAAATTATATAATTAAAATTAAATTATAAAATTTAATTGGTTGTAATTTTATTAAAAAAAATAAATTAAAAAGATAAATTAAATTACATTAAAAATTTAAAAGTGATAGATAAATAAAATTTAAATTTTATCAAAAAATAATATATAAAAAAAAGAGAAAGTAAAAGTTAAGGCACTAAAAAAATCGATAATAATATATATATATATATCTGAATTTTTAATTTATTTATTATTTATATTTACTTTTTTATATTTTAATTTCAATAAATTTAATTTTAATTTTTTAATTTTTTATCATCATTTCATGCTATGTAAAAATAATAATAGTAATAATTTCAGATAGCTGTGCTGCATCCATTAAAGCCGTTACCCTCTTTAGCGGTTTCATAGCAAATTAATTTTTCTTTTCATTTCTCTTTATGCTATTCGAAAAAAAAATTGAATTCATTGTGCTATAAGTGTCGAAATTGCTGCATAATTTAAAACCATCGTACTGCATGCACTGAAATCACTGTACTCATTTTTATGGCAACTTGATTATAATTGATGGGCCTGTGTTGTGCATGAAATCGTTTTTGGCAGCAAAATAGTTCAGTGCATGTGAAATTCAGCTGTTGGATCTTACAACATTAAAACTGCTAGTACTTTTAGCAGTTTTAGTAAAAAAAAAAAAAAGAAAAAGTTCTTTTAGCAGAGTGCCCCACCCGACACTTAAAGTGTAGAGCCCACCAACAATTTCATACTACCCTATAAGTTTGATTATAATTTGCTTTATAGCATGATTTAAATTTTCTTTTAAAATTAATATTATTTAAAAAACATATTAGATTTATTGCTTACTTTGGTATAATTACCGATTATTTTGATATAATTATTCTGAAGATTTTTAAAAAATATATATTTTGTCTAAACCAAAATAAGAGTCGGATCAGCATTTCTTACACTTCTTATTATGCTAAGAGCCTATTCCTTACGTTTTTTTGTTTGATAGGGTCGGATTTTCTTTTCTTCTCCCTCATTTTATTAACTTTGCCATAAAATATTGACTCTCCAATAGTGTGAAAGTTAACTTCTTTTTTAAATTCAAATGAGTCATCTTTTACTATTTAATTTTTATCGACAGAACCATGAATAATCTTTCAATTCGTTAAAAAAGGTTTCGGATTGATTCACTATAAAAATATTATTTTTGCTATTTATAAGGTTAGAAGTTGAGAATTTAACGGAAAGTTTTTATTACTTATTTTGATTATTTTTCTCCTAAAAAATTATTTTTATCATTTTCTAAGTGTATCAATGCTTATTCAACAATTTAAGTCAACTAGAACTAAGGAAAATTTTGTAATTTAATTTTTGAATTGATCATATTATAATTCTTATTTGATTATATGGAGTAATTGGAGCGTGAGATACAAAATCCTTAAAAGGAGAGTAAGAACAGAAACCATAGAGGAAACTTCAAAGGCCATTGTCCCTACCAAAACATTTCTTACCGAACCAAAGAAAGTAACGAAATCCCCTCTTCTTAATCTCCACATAGTTCTCTCTCTTCTTCTTCTTCTTCTTCATCTCTCTGTAGAAGTTGAACTTAAAGTCTTTTAAGCAACAGAACTCAGACCCATCAATGGAAACTTCAACCAATCATCAGGATAACCACAACCCACAATCCACCCTTCTTTCCCCTACCAGCCACAGTACCAGCAGCAGCAACAGCAGCAACACCACCGCCGCCGCCACTGCCACTAACGGTGGTTTCAACAATAATCAGCCACCGTCACTTCTTTCCCCCAAACCCATCACCAGATCCGAATCCGCTAACCCTTACCCAACTACCTTCGTTCAAGCAGACACCTCTTCCTTCAAGCAAGTGGTTCAAATGTTGACCGGATCCCCAAAACCCACTGCAGCCGCCGCCGCTTCTCAACCCGACCCGTCACCGAAATCCCATGCCCATAACATCCCACCTATCAAATCCGTACCTAAAAAGAATCAATCATCCGGGTTTAAACTCTATGAGCGAAGAAATTCACTCAAAAATCTCAAGATCAACCCTTTAAACCCGATTTTTGCTCCTCCGGGTTCTGGTTTCTCGCCGAGAAAACCAGAGATCCTTTCTCCGAGTATCTTAGACTTCCCGGCGCTGGTTCTTAGCCCGGTTACTCCTTTAATACCCGACCCTTTTGACCGATCTGGAGCATCGAATTACTCTAATTGCTACAGTCCTTTGAATAATTCAAGCAATAATAGTAAGAGTAATTTAATGGATACTGATGCGGAGGAGAAAGCAATCAAAGAGAAAGGATTTTTCTTACATCCATCGCCTGCTTCGACGCCGCGAGAGGCGGAGCCACGTTTGTTGCCGCTCTTTCCTGTCACGTCTCCTAGAGTTTCAGGTTCTGCAAATTCTTCATCTTGAATAGATGCCTTTTTTTTTTTCGTATTTTTAATTTTATTTCATTTTTTTCTGATTTTGTGTTAGATTTTTATATAATATATTACTGGCATTGATGATGATGATGATGATGATGGGAGAGGAAGATATAATCTTGTAATTTTCGAAACTTGCAGAGAATGAAATTATCATTGCTTAAATTGGATAATTGAGTTCGTTGTGTTCAATTTTCTACTTTCATTTCTCGGAAAATTTTCTCTTAGGCGTTTGGTTTCCAGGAAATAGATAATAAAGGGACCGATTTGACTGGTATGCTGAATTTTATTTACTTTTCAAAAATAGAAATTTATTGCAATTATGGAATTGCCAACTTTGCATAAATCTTTAGTAGAAGAAGTTACAAAATTTTACATTTAATCTTACGTTTTATGGAGAATTAATCTTACATTTGTAATTGATTAAGAAAAAATCCAAAGAAAGTAATTTTGGGAGGTCTAATTTCTTTTTCATTATTAGACAATAATTAAAAAAAAACAATTGTTAAGTGTTTAGGCATTAATAAGGCATTGCTTGTAAGAAAAAGTATAGATCAAATAGCAAAGGCAGAGTGGGGCTAGCTCTCAATGAAAGAGTAGATAAATGGGCAAGGAATCTTGACCTTGCCCTCTATTTTTTTTTTTTTTCAAAGTGGAGGAAAAAAGTTGCCATTTTCTATGTGCTTTTATTGGAAGCAAATGAGTTCATTTTTCTTTATAATAATGGTTCTCAATTTCCACTATGTGGTACTCTGATCTAAAGCCAAATTTTCTAGCATACCCACCTGGATTTTTAGCTTTCTTTATATCTACCAATGCTAGTTCTTGTGGAAAAATACTAACTTGCCATTGAATTCTTGATGGGTCCATGTATGAAGAATTAGCTTAAGCAAGTGATCCGGTTGTAATTAGGGTGTTAAGGAATTTGAGATTAGTAGAATTTTAACTACATGGGGGGACCCAGTTGAAAATTTTGGACCCACTTGTGGGGAGGAAAGAAAGAAAGAAAGAGAAAGGGATGACCCGTTTAAGTTTCCTGGGTTAGGGGGTACTTTTAATATTGGAGAAAATTTGAATTGGTGTAAAAGCAATGTTGCAAAGGTTGTTCCTCTTTCTTTGAATCTATCCACCCACTTACATTGATTATAAGTCTCTTTTTTGACTGAAAGCAGACCATTAATGTTGAAAATGGGGACATGATAGAGAAAGTGAAGGTGGGTAAGGGAAAGTGGGACTTGTGATGGTGAAAGGGGAGGAATTCAAAGATAGAAAACTTGAGTGATTAAAATTGGTAAAGCCAGAGTACATGGTGATGTTTTGTTTTGTTTTGTTTGTTTGTTTGCAAGGGAATTGGCTCACCACTATATGGATTGGTGGGCCATTTAATTGAGAAAAGTTTGAAACTTTCTCATGTGCACCGTTTACACACCCCATTAATTTGGCCTTTCCTTGCCAATCATCACAGCTCAATTCCCAACCTCATCATTCACTCAAGTTAATTTACCCCCCTCCTCGATCAATTATGCTTTACTTGCGATTATGAATTTTTAATCTTCTTTTTTAAATAAAATTGCAAGTGAATCGATCTTTCTTTTGTTTAGCGGATAAGTGGATAAACCAATAACTCTCGACTCGGGCATACTAATTTTGAAATTCGTTTACGGCTTTGTACATTGAAGTCTCAAGTTCAAACTAAAGACATCCTATGCGGTTAGGCCTGAGGTGAAATCTTGAGTTTAAACTTCAGATTTCCTACGAAATTAGGCTTAAGGTGAGAAGAGAATGGGAAAATGGCTTTAAATATCGAAGTCTCGACTTCAAGCTTCAAATGTGCTACAAGATTAGGCCTAAAATTTCAAGTTTAAATTTTAAATGTCCTCTGAGATTATGCTTAAAGTAAGACGAGAATGAAAAAATGGCTTTGAATATCGAAGTTTCAAGGTCGAATTTTAGATGTATAACGAAATTAGGCGTAAAGTGAAAAAGAAATTAAAAAAAAAATGGCTTTTCAAGTTCGAATTTTAGATGTCCTACGAAATTAGGCGTAGAGTGAAAAAGAAGGGAAAAAATGGCTTTAGAGATATCGAAGTCTCGAGTTCAAGCTTTGGATATAATACGAAATTAGGTGAAAGGAGAGTAGAAAAAGAAAAAAGAAGCTACACGTGAAACAAATATCAATTTGGAGAGAAAAATCTAAGATTCGATGTTTAAAGAAATGACATAAATTGCTACTGCTGAAATTCACCCACTTTTGTACAACTTACGAATTGAAAAGATTAGCACGCTTTTATTCCCACTAATTTGAAGATAGAAGGAGATAAACCTTTCAATTGAAGAAGTTTAATTGTTTGTAATTATAATATAATATTATATGAATAGAATAGACTCCTTTCTGCCACCATTCAGATATTTCTTCATTTGCTTGAGAAGAAAAAAAAAATAATCATAATAATACGAGCATAAATTATGCTATTCTTTTTTTTACTATTTTAAAAAAAGAAAGTTGAAGTGAACGTTATAACTCTTTTCTCTCCAATTTCATAATAAATTATACTATTCTTTAAATTGGAATTTATATTTATATATAATATATTGATAATAATATGCTTCAATTTTATGTCATATAAAGAAATTAATTTTGTTTAGAATTGGTGAATAAATTTAAATATAATTTTTATTATTTTATACTATATGAGGTGTTATTTATGGTTATTGTTGCCTCCCCTTTTCAACATCCTAGTAAAATTAATTTTATTTATTTCTGTTGATGGAAGTTAGAGGGAAAAAAAAAACATTGATTTGGGTTTTGTATTGTATATAAATTAAAACAAGAAAAAGGAAAATGAATTACTGAGATGAGAGGGATCTAAATAATTAGGGAACAGTCGTAAATAAAAGGTCAAAGGGATATCATATGAGCAGAGCAGTTGGGCCGCAAAGTTGGACCACAAATCGGCCATTTCGTTAGTTTGTTGGACAGTACCGAAGTTAGTTCATATTTTGCGTCAATTTTTATTAATTATATGACTATGATGTTCTGCTTCTGTCCAAATCACTTGTTTCTATTCTATTATTATCTGCTCTCTTCACATGCAAACGAATGCAAAGAATAATTTCTAATAATTTCATTTTGACGATTCTAACTCTTGAATTTACACCAAGTTTGGTTCAAAATCACCTCCTATTTTCAATCTTTTCATATAATATGTAATTAAGATGGATTGTTGTCGTTTTATCTTTTATTTTATATTATTTCTGTTCTGTTTTCTTCTTAAGTATGAAATTGTTCGATCCTTATTAATGAGAATGAAAAAAAAGAATTCAACATTTGAACTATTATTATTATTAATATTAAGTATTAGCCCAATTTCGGTTATGTTTTTTAAAAATCCGTACATCTGCATAAAGTTTTTAATAGATTAGATATAAGTAATACTTTTATTAATTACTTTTTTAATTGATTAGAATTAGAATTTTATCCTATTTCGCTAAAAAAATGTAAATATTAAGGGAAAAAAACTTGCCTATGAGCTAGATAAGAAAAAATTAAAATAAATTATCAAAACAAAAGGAAATTCATAAGAATCATATGTCACCTTTGTATAATGGACCGGGTTAATTTATAGGTCAAATTCTTCAATAATTTAGTCAAGACAGGCTTCGTTAAGATTTTCTTTTCCAATCAAAAAGCCCAAAGCCATTGTTTGGGCTCATCCATTCAGCGTAGATCCATGAATATTTATCAATCAAGAAAATAAACAAATATATATTTTTTTTTCCCTTGTAAGATGAAAGGAGGAATGAAATAAAAAATCATCGTATATCCGTAAGTAAAGTTTACATGAAATTTTCATGGATCCAGTTTAGAAACGATAAAATTCTTATTTGCATCTTATGCATAATGCACTAAGTTAATAACATATTGATACGTAAAGAAAATTATAAAATAATTTTTTTTATATATCAATACATTATTAACTTCGTATAATAGACTCTGTCTGAGAAAGAGGGAAGTCTTTTGCAGTGCATATGGTGCTATTATTTTATTTTCTGCGACAATAGCGATGGTTCTTGTTTTCGTGGCTATCTGTTTTTGGCAACTATTTTATCCTTTTATAGTTTTGCCGTGGTGCAGGGAAGGGAAGCACTTGGTCACCAAAACATTCAAATAGCGACAGGTTTTGTTTTCCCTTGTAATTTATCTTTGATCTTATTGATTTAAGTATCGGAAAGAGAGATCACTTTCCTGCTTTATATAATCTGTACTAATAATTACATATATCGTTATAAGATATAAAAAAGATTTAGGGTGAAATTTAGCCATAATAAGAATAAAGAAAAATGATAGGTGGACCAAGCAATTCTCTTATAGGATAAGTCCGCCCCTCTGCAGTAGTCCTCGATTGACAAGTCTTTTGATGGGGTCCATCACATTGTTAATTATTTCATCAAGGACTTGAGGAAAAAGAGCAGTAGACAAGATATTTTAGGATTTTTAAGTGGAAGTTTCTTTCTTTATTTAAGTGTATTAATGATTTCAGACTTTTTGGAAATATCTATTTAATTGGTCTAAGTCTTTGTATAATGTTTGTTTCGTTAATCTGCTTAGCTAATCCATTTTTGTTTGTTTACAGCTAATTTATTTATTTTCGTCACCAAATTACACGTTAGATATTATATAAAAGTCCGAAGATATAAATTACATTCTAAAATTTAATAAAAAAATATAATTTAATGTTTAAAATTTAATTTGATGCAATTTTATCTCTAATATTTCAAAATTGAGGTAATTTGACACTTAAAATAATATGTATCTAATTTTTATTTGATGTAATTTGACACTTAAAATAATATGTGTCTAATTTTTTATAGTTAATTATTATTTTATGAGTCAAATTACTTTAATTTTAAAATATTTAAAATAATATTATACCAAATTAAATTTTAATTATTGAATTATATTTTTTATCAAATTTTAGAACATGATTTACGCTTTTAGCCTGTATAGAAACTCCCGAACTGCACATAATAATTTTTTTAAATCTAAATATTTAGAGATTAATTTAATTTTTAATTTAATAAATACTGACTGGATTGTTAGACTCTGAAATTTGTAATTTCAGAACTCTGTTATTGGAAATATCTTGGCAATAATTAAAGAAAAGTCTGTAGATTGAAGGGCTAAGATGTTTTCTTTATTTATGATGATAGGTTAAAACTGTCTGGGCCCCATTTAATTTTCTGTTGCACCTGGCGTACACGCTTTACAATCCATTACCAAGACTTCTTCATTGCCAAACTTCTATTCTTTTTTCTTTAATTATTTTTTTTCATTTTTCTAAATAAAGAATTTTCCATGTTAATTAGTTCAGCTACGTTAGTTTTAATTTTAAATAAGGTATGTGATTTGACTTGTAAAATCTAATAATTTATCTTTGTATTTTTTTCAATTATGGTAGCATTTATTAAAACGGTTAGATAAAAAATTTAAAAATAAAATTAGAATATTTTTCATATCAATATATAAAATAGTTAAAAAAGTTTTAAATTTTTTTTCTAATTATTTGTTAAAATTTTTTGAATAAATTAAAAATATATTTTTTAAAATTTTTAGTTATTTCTTATCGAATAATTTTTCAAGATATATAAAAAGTTATATTTTTTTTGTGTGATCATTTTTTAACAAACGTTTGAAAATTTCAAAAAAATAGAATAATTCTATTTTTTTCTATCAAAATCTTTTCAAAATTAACAAATGTCACCTAAAAAAATTCGAATTATGATTCAAACTCGAGATTTTTACCGTTTGATTGCCAAATAAATGCCATTAAATTATAGTAATTGATTGTTTATATGTTTTTTAATGAACTTTTAATTTAACAAGTGGAGATTTGAATTTGAATTTATCTCTATATGATGCATGTATTTGACAAATATGCAGATTTATTTTCTTTAAGGTTTGACAAGTATATATATATATATATATATATATATTTGATACGGGATGGAAGTTGCATAATTGAGTGATAATTAATTAGCGGGCCATATTTAGAAGGAAGTTAATAAAATAGAATAATTTAATATTAAAAAATGGGTGCTGGAAGATGAGTAAGCCTAATACTTGGGCCGGATTCATAAATAATTGTTTTGTTCGTATATGACAAGGCGTAAACAAAATGACCAATTGACCTCTCAACTGCCCACCAGCTTTTGCACATATGTTCACCTCACAATCACGTGCCATGCTCTTTCATCCCATTTAATTAAAATATTCCTCCCATAAATTGTCCTAATTCCATATATTACTCTTAAATTAATTTATTCTAAAAATATTTCTTAAATTTATTAATATTATCGTGTTACATTTATATGTTTTGAACAACACGTGATCATATCCTAAACAATGCATAGAAATCACGCTTAGCTTATGTAGTATGTAAATAGTAATATAAAGATAATAGGATATTTTTAATAATTTATTTTCTTGTATAATTTTTTAGTTATATACGAGATATTGTTTATATTTTTAATAAGTTCAGAGCTATGAATAATGTATGAAAAATCATATTCACGTGGCGTGTAAACAGTAACATGGGAGCAATGTAACATTTTAACAATTTTAAAGGCATTTGATATGATTTGTAATTGTACATGGAGTATTATTTATATTTTTAATAAATTTAAAAAATAATCCAACTTTTGATTTGTTCCGAAGATAATTTATTAAACAACTCTAGTTTAAGAAAAATTTTATGTATTATTTAATAAAAATTGGGTGTTAAATCGATGTGCGCATCCAACAATATCCACATATTTTCATCAACGGCACACGTATTATATATATATGCTCACACCAAATATTTTTTCCAAGGGTTCAAGAATGAATTGTTACGGTGTTTTATTACAACATTAATTTTATATTCTTTTAGAATTGTGTTTTATATTCTACTATCAAAGGAAAAATCATAAAAAAAAAAGTAAGAAGACCCAAAATGAAAGTTGTATGCTAAATAAAGTAAAAATGGCAAATATATTCTAGAGTAAATTATATGACGTGGATAAGGGGTGGGGTAACTGTATGAACATCTGTATATACATTAATAAATGATTAATAATTTAACGCTAATTATCAGTATCTAATTACCTTTTAAGAATAATATTTTATTATATATGAATTTATTTATTTTTAATGCAGACAACGTAACTGTTGTTTACAATCATCAACATCATTAAGATTTTTGTGTATTCTCTCTCCTTCGTATGATATCTTTAGAATATTTTTTTATATATATTTTTAAAATTGTTTATTTTTTAGTTAAAATTGATAAATTTGGTGTATTAATCCTTCACCAGCCAAAACAATCAACAAACTTAGAAATAATGATTTTTTGGTATTTCTTAATTATAAATATATATTTTCATTTTTGTAAGGAAAATATAAACTCATTTTAGTTATATATTTTTCAAATTTTATTGATAAGAAACCTAATTGCTAATTTATTTTATTAAATAATTAGTCAGAGAATAAAGTACACATGAAAAAGTGTAGTTTTTGTAAATAAAGTTTATAAGATTGAAATTGATAT
Source organism: Excoecaria agallocha (assembly GCA_037975025.1). Lineage (NCBI taxonomy): Eukaryota > Viridiplantae > Streptophyta > Magnoliopsida > Malpighiales > Euphorbiaceae > Excoecaria > Excoecaria agallocha. The sequence goes on along the minus strand of CM075810.1, from coordinate 32,953,619 downwards.
CATAAATAATTTGCTTTTATTAATAATTAGAATGTAATTTGAGTTTTGTTTACTGACTATAAAATTTGCCATTTTAATTTATTATATACAAGGTTAACAAATATATTTTGTTTTTTCAATGCAATTTAGTAAAATTTTAAATTTGAATCTCAATAAAAATTTATATTCATATGAAATTAAAATTTTTGATTTTGGTTTGGTTTTAGTAAAAAGGAAAATTAATTACTAACCTTAACAATATTTTATTAAATTAAAAGAGAATAAAAAAGAGAAAATTTGTGAAAATTTAATAATTAAAAAAATCCCATAACCAGCATCCTTTTACTTTGTATGTTTCACAACACAGCAGTACAAGTGGCTAGACTCTTGCTGCTTCTTCCAATCCTCTCTCTCTCTCTCTCTTTCTACGGGTTTTATTATTTTTTTTGTGGGTTTGGTCTCAATTTCTGTATTGCAAGTTGCCTCCAAGCTTACCAACTTTAATAAAAGCTTTAATTTTTGATGGTTTTTGACTGAATTGTATAAGCTCTTGAGGTATCTTTTCCTTTTTCCATTTCCTGTAAACAGTTATTTTCTTTTCTTTATGCTCTTTTATCTCCTCATATGATCCATAAAGGCTAAAAGTTCATTGTTTTGAGCTGTCCATGTTTGCTTAATTTGATGCTTCTTTTGTTGTTTTCAAGGTCAGGTTGGTTTATGTTTGTTTTTGCTTGGATTGTTTCTACGATATTCTTGGATATATGTTTATTTAGTTGATTTCTGTCTCTTCCTTTCTCATGTTTGATTAACTGATTACTTCTAGTCTAGGGCTCAAGAGCATATAGCAATTGAACAATTTTAACTTGTAGACTTGGTTTTGTATTTGTTCTATACTTGTGAAGATGATGATAATCTTCTGGGTGATTACTATTTGTTGTGTTCTAAAGAAAACCTCAAAATATGATTTGGCAACTCACATAACCTAATGGAGGAAGAATGGGACCATACAAAGTGGGAATTTCGGAGTGAAATCGAGGGCAATGATGGAAATTAAAAAAACAGATAAGACTAGAATAGACTTGGACCTAAGAAGCATCTAAATCAAAGATAATTAATTACTTATAGTATAGTACAGCAATATTAAATTATAATCTAATTAATTGTAACCATCCAACAGCCGATCATGTTTGAATAAGATCGATATAAATCACTAAGATAATACTGGCTAAAAGTGATTAGTATAGTAATTATATTTAATGTTAGGATATAATTAGTTGATAGAGCATAATTCATCGCCACTTGAGAAAGGGAGGAGGACTTTTGATTTATTTATTAAATATTTTTATAGCTAAAGAGGACCATTGGTTTTAATTTAGTTCTAAGTGAAAATGATTATGGTTTGGTAATGGTAATTAATTATAAAATAATAATAATATTAACCTTACCGTAGTCAGACTCAATGGAAGTGCAAGTCAATGAAAAATGTTTGAACTCTTTTTTGACGATTACTCTCAAAGAATGGGACCCACTTCTTTTTGTCCGAAATTCCACCTCACCACCAATGGCATGTTATCACTCGGACTTGCCCTCTTTTGTCTTTTCCTTTCCATTTCCTTTCCTTCGAGCGTTTGTTCCAATGTTATTAAAATGGAATGAAATAAAAAATCGATAAAATTAAAAATTCGTGATTTAATCGATTCAATTGGATTTAATCGAATTTTTTTTATTTTTAAAATATTATAAATATTATATTTTTTTAAATATTATTGTATAAAAATTAAAAAAATATTTAAATAATAAGTTAAAATATAATTTTAATTTTATTATTATAAGTGATTAATTATGAATTTTTGAATATCATATATTAAAAATATAAAAGTACAATTATATCATGAAAATAATTTCATATTTATATAGAGTACTAATGAAGTAAACATAAAAAAAATATTAACCTTATATATATATGAGTATAATTATATTTAATTACAATAAATTTAAATAAATAAAAATTATATTAAATTATTAAATAATATTTTTATAATTTAAAATACTAATTTTTCAAATAAATAAATAATAAAATTTTAATATATATATATATATATATGTATATTTTAAATTTTCATTGTTTATTTATTTGGAAAAATTAGTATTTTAAATTTTAAAGATATTATTTAATAATTTAATATACTATTATAATGATCCAAATAAATAATAAGTATATTAAATTATTAAGTGACATATTTAGAATTTAAAATACTAATTTTTTTAAATAAATAAATAATAAAAATTATATATATATATATTTGATTACAATTAATCGAAAATATAATAAGTATATTAAATTATTAAGTGATATACCTAAAATTTAAAATATTAATTTTTTCAAATAAATAAAAAATGAAAAATATATATATATATGGATGGGTGAAAAATAATAAAATGATTTTTTAATATTTTTTGGCAAAAAACTCAGTTTTGTCCGGTTCACCGATTTTTCGATTCTATCCGATTTTTTTGGTTCAATCCGGTTTTTTATCAATTCGATTTTTAATAGTTGAACCAAATAATTGACTTACCGGTTCGTAATTAAACCGGTTCAACCGATCAGTTCGATTTTAATAACTATGGTTTGTTCACCTCATTTACCATCACCCAAACCAACGATTCTTTATTTAATTATGCAGTATAATAAAATTATGCCTCATTTTTTTTATCAGTTATTTTTATTATTTTTATAAAAATTAAAAAATAATAATTAAATTTAAATTTAATATTAAATTATATAATTAAAATTAAATTATAAAATTTAATTGATTGTAATTTTATTAGAAAAAAATAAATTAAAAAAATAAATTAAATTAAAAATTTAAAAGTGATAAATAAATTAAATTTAAATTTTATTCAAAAATAAAATATAAAAAAAGAGAAAGTAAAAGTTAAGGTACTGAACAAAAAAATCGATAATAAAAAAAATATATATATATAAATATATCTGAATTTTTAATTTATTTATTATTTATATTTACTTTTTTACATTTTAATTTCAATAAATTTAATTTTAATTTTTTTATTATCATTTCATGCTATGTAAAAATAATAATAGTAATAATTTCAGATAGCTGTACTGCATCCATTAAAGCCGTTATCCTCTTTAGCGGTTTCATAGCAAATTAATTTTCCTTTTCATTTCTCTTTATGCTATTCCAAAAAAAAACCTTGAATTCATTGTGTTATAAGCGTCGAAATTGCTGCATAATTTAAAACCATCGTACTGCATGCACTGAAATCACTGTACTCAGTTTTATGGCAACTTGATTATAATGGATGGGCCTGTGTTGTGTATGAAATTGTTTTTGGCAGCAAAACAGTTCAGTGCATGTGAAATTCAGCTGTTGGATCTTACAACATTAAAACTGTTAGTACTTTTAGCAGTTTTAGTAAAAAAAAAAAAAGAAAAAACTCTTTCGCAGAGTGCCACACCGGACACTTAAAAGTGTAGAGCCCACCAACAATTTCATACTACACTATAAGTTTGATTATAATTTGCTTTATAGCATGATTTAAATTTTCTTTTAAAATTAATATTATTTAAAAAAACATATTAAATTTATTGCTTACTTTGGTATAATTACTGATTATTTTGATATAATTATTATGAAGATTTTTAAAAAATATGTATTTTGTCTAAACCAAAATAAGAGTCGGATCAGCATTTCATACACTTCTTATTATGCTAAGAGCCTATTCCTTACCCTTTTTTGTTTGATAGGGTCGGATTTTCTTTTCTCCTCCCCCCCCCCCCCCACCCATTTTATTAACTTTGCGATAAAATATTGACTTTCCAATAGTTTGAAAGTTAACTTTTTTTTTTTTTTAAAGATTCAAATGAGTCATCTTTTACTATTCAATTTTAATCCGCAGAACTATGAATAATCTTTTAATTCGTTAAAAAAGATTTTGAATTGATTTATTATAAAAATATTATTTTTGCTATTTATAAGATTGGAACTTGAGATTTCAACGGAAAGTTTTTATTACTTATTTTGATTATTTTTCTCCTAAAAATTCATATTTATCATTTTCTATTTCTAAGTGTATTAATATTTATTCAACAATTTAAGTCAACTAGAACTAAGGAAAATTTTGTAACTTAATTTTTGAATTGATCATATTATAATTCTTATTTGATTATATGGAGTAATTGGAGCGTGAGATACAAAATCCTTAAAAGGAGAGTAAGAACAGAAACCATAGAGGAAACTTCAAAGGCCATTGTCCCTACCAAAACATTTCTTACCGAACCAAAGAAAGTAACGAAATCCCCTCTTCTTAATCTACACATAGTTCTCACTCTTCTTCTTCATCTCTCTGCAGAAGTTGAACTTAAAGTCTTTTAAGCAACAGAACTCAGACCCATCAATGGAAACTTCAACCAATCATCAGGATAACCACAACCCACAATCCACCCTTCTTTCCCCTACCAGCCATAGTACCAGCAGCAGCAGCACCACCACCACCGCCGCCACTGCCACTAACGGTGGTTTCAACAATAATCAGCCACCGTCACTTCTTTCCCCCAAACCCATCACCAGATCCGAATCCGCTAACCCTTACCCAACTACCTTCGTTCAAGCAGACACCTCTTCCTTCAAGCAAGTGGTTCAAATGTTGACCGGATCCCCAAAACCCACTGCAGCAGCCGCCGCCGCTTCTCAACCCGACCCGTCACCGAAATCCCATGCCCATAACATCCCACCTATCAAATCCTTACCTAAAAAGAATCAATCATCCGGGTTTAAACTCTATGAGCGAAGAAATTCACTCAAAAACCTCAAGATCAACCCTTTAAACCCGATTTTTGCTCCTCCGGGTTCTGGATTATCGCCGAGAAAACCCGAGATCCTTTCTCCGAGTATCTTAGACTTCCCGGCGCTGGTTCTTAGCCCGGTTACTCCTTTAATACCCGACCCTTTTGACCGATCTGGAGCATCGAATTACTCTAATTGCTACAGTCCTTTGAATAATTCAAGCAATAATAGTAAGAGTAATTTAATGGATACTGATGCGGAGGAGAAAGCAATCAAAGAGAAAGGATTTTTCTTACATCCATCGCCTGCTTCGACGCCGCGAGAGGCGGAGCCACGTTTGTTGCCGCTCTTTCCTGTCACGTCTCCTAGAGTTTCAGGTTCTGCAAATTCTTCATCTTGAATAGATGCCTTTTTTTCGTATTTTTAGTTTTATTTTATTTTTTTCTGATTTTGTGTTAGATTTTTATATAATATATTACTGGCATTGATGATGATGATGATGGGAGAGGAAGATATAATCTTGTAATTTTCGAAACTTGCAGAGAATGAAATTATCATTGCTTCAATTGGATAATTGAGTTCGTTATGTTCAATTTTCTACTTTCATTTCTCGGAAAATTTTCTCTTAGGCGTTTGGTTTCCAGGAAAAAGATAATAAAGGGACCGATTTGACTGGTATGCTGAATTTTATTTACTTTTCAAAAATAGAAATTTATTGCAATTATGGAATTGCCAACTTTGCATAAATCTTTAGTAGAAGAAGTTACAAAATTTTACATTTAATCTTACTTTTTATGGAGAATTAATCTTACATTCGTAATTGAATAAGAAAAAATCCAAAGAAAGTAATTTTGGGAGGTCTAATTTCTTTTTCATTATTAGACAATAATTAAAAAAAAACAATTGTTAAGTGTTTAGGCATTAATAAGGCATTGCTTGTAAGAAAAAAGTATAGATCAAATAGCAAAGGCAGAGTGGGGCTAGCTGTCAATGAAAGAGTAGATAAATGGGCAAGGAATCTTGACCTTGCCCTCTATTTTTTTTTTTTTCAAAGTGGAGTAAAAAAGATGCCATTTTCTATGTGCTTTTATTGGAAGCAAATGAGTTCATTTTTCTTTATAATAATGGTTCTCAATTTCCACTATGTGGTACTCTGGTCTAAAGCCAAATTTTCTAGCATACCCACCTGGATTTTTAGCTTTCTTTATATCTACCAATGCTAGTTCTTGTGGAAAAATACTAACTTGCCATTGAATTCTTGATGGGTCCATGTATGAAGAATTAGCTTAAGCAAGTGATCCAGTTGTAATTAGGGTGTTAAGGAATTTGAGATTAGTAGAATTTTAACTACATGGGGGGGACCCAGTTGAAAATTTTGGACCCACTTGTGGGGAGGAAAGAAAGAAAGAGAAAGGGATGACCCGTTTAAGTTTCCTGGGTTAGGGGGTACTTTTAAGATTGGAGAAAATTTGAATTGGTGTAAAAGCAATGTTGCTTTTAAAATATTTAAAATAATATTATATCAAATTAAATTTTAATTGTTGAATTGTATTTTTTATCAAATTTTAGAAGATGATTTACGCTTTTAGCCTGTATAGAAACTCCCGAACTGCACATAATAATTTTTTTAAATCTAAATATTTAGAGATTAATTTAATTTTTAATTTAATAAATACTGACTGGATTGTTAGACTCTGAAATTTTGTAATTTCAGAACTCTGTTATTGGAAATATCTTGGCAATAATTAAAGAAAAGTCTGTAGATTGAAGGGCTAAGATATTTTCTTAATTTATGATGATAGGTTAAAACTGTGTGGGCCCCATTTAATTATGTGTTGCACCTGGCCTGCGTAATTGCGTACACGCTTTACAATCCATTACCAAGACCTTGACTTCATTGCCAAACTTTTATTCTTTTTTCTTTAATTTTTTTTTCATTTTTTCTAAATAAAGAATTTTCCATGTTAATTAGTTCAGCTATGTTAGTTTTAATTTTAAATAAGGTATGTGATTTGACTTGTAAAATCTAATAATTTATCGTTGTATTTTTTTCAATTATGGTAGTATTTATTAAAATAATTCAGATAAAAAATTTGAAAATAAAATTGAAATATTTTTCGAATTCATATATAAAATAGTTAAAATAAAGCTGAAAAAAATTTCAAATTTTTTCTATAGTTGTTTGTTAAAATTTTTTGGATGAATTAAAAATAAAATTTTTAAAATTTTTAGTTATTTTTTATCAGATAAAATACAAGAATACATATCTTAATTTTTTAAGATATAGATAGTTACATTTTTTTATGGGATAATTTTTTTAACAAACATTTGAAAATATCGAAAAAATTAGAATAATTCTATTTTTTCTATCAAAATTTTTTCAAAATTAACAAATACTACCTAAAAGAATTCAAATTATGATTCAAACTCGAGATTTTTACGGTTTGATTAGCAAATAAATGCCATTAAATTATAGTAATTGATTGTTTATATGTTTTTTAATGAGCTTTTAATTTAACAAGCGGAGATTTGAATTTGAATTTACCTCTATATGATGCATGTATTTGACAAATATGCAGATTTATTTTCTTTAAGGTTTGACAAGTATATATATATATACATATATATATTTGATATGGGATGGAAGTTGCATAATTGAGTGATAATTAATTAGCGGGCCATATTTAGAAGGAAGTTAATAAAATAGAATAATTTAATATTAAAAAATGGGTGCTGGAAGATGAGTAAGCCTAATACTTGGGCCGGATTCATAAATAATTGTTTTGTTCGTATACATAAACAAAATGACCAATTGACCTCTCAACTACCCACCAGCTATGTTCACCTCACAATCACGTGCCATTCTCTTTCATCCCATTTAATTAAAATATTCCTCCCATAAATTGTCCTAATTCCATATATTACTCTTAAATTAATTTATTCTAAAAATATTTCTTAAATTTATTAATACTATCGTGTTACATTTATACGTTTTGAACAACACGTGATCATATCCTAAACAATGCATATAAATCACGCTTAGCTTATGTGGTATGTAAATAGTAATATAAAGATAATAGGATATTTTTAATAATTTATTTTCTTGTATAATTTTTTAGTTATATATGAGATATTGTTTATATTTTTAATGTGAAAAATCATATTCATGTGGCGTGTAAACAGTAACATGGGAGCAATGTAACATTTTAACAATTTTAAAGGCATTTGATATGATTTGTAATTGTACATGGAGTATTATTTATATTTTTAATAAATTTAAAAAATAATCCAACTTTTGATTTGTTCCGAAGATAATTTATTAAACAACTCTAGTTTAAGAAAAATTTTATGGATTATTTAATAAAAATTGGGTGTTAAATCGATTTGCGCATCCAACAATATCCACATATTTTCATCAACGGCACACGTATTATATATATATATATATGCTCACACCAAATATTTTTTCCAAGGGTTCAAGAATGAATTGTTACGGTGTTTTATTACAACATTAATTTTATATTCTTTTAGAATTGTGTTTTATATTCTACTATCAAAGGAAAAATCATAAAAAAAAAAAGTAAAAAGACCCAAAATGAAAGTTGTATGCTAAATAAAGTAAAAATGGCAAATATATTTTAGAGTAAATTATATGATGTGGATAAGGGGTGGGGTAACTGTATGAACATCTGTATATACATTAATAAATGATTAATAATTTAACACTAATTATTAGTATCTAATTACCTTTTAAGAATAATATTTTATTATATATGAATTTATTTATTTTTAATGCAGACAACATAGCATCTTGATAAAGTTGGAAGACAAAAAATGATGAGCTTAGCTTAGATTGCAAGGGATCCTCTTCAATTTTAGTCAACCGTAACTGTTGTTTACAATCATCAACATCATTAAGATTTTTGTGTATTCTCTCTCCTTCGTATGATATCTTTAGAATATTTTTTTATATATTTTTAAAATTGTTTAATTTTCTGTTAAAATTGATAAATTTGGTGTATTAATCCTTCACCAGCCAAAACAATCAACAAACTTAGAAATAATGATTTATTGGTATTTCTTAATTATAAATATATATTTTCATTTTTGTAAGGAAAATATAAACTCGTTTTAGTTATATATTTTTCAAATTTTATTGATAAGAAACCTAATTGCTAATTTATTTTATTAAATAATTAGTAAGAGAATAAAGTACACATGAAAAAAGTGTAGTTTTTGTAAATAAAGTTTATAAGATTGAAATTGATATCATAAATAATTTGCTTTTATTAATAATTAGAATGTAATTTGAGTTTTGTTTACTGACTATAAAATTTACCATTTTAATTTATTATATACAAGGTTAACAAATATATTTGGTTTTTTCAATGCAATTTAGTAAAATTTTAAATTTGAATCTCAATAAAAATTTATATTCATATGAAATTAAAATTTTTGATTTCGGTTTGATTTTAGTAAAAAGGAAAATTAATTACTAACCTTAACAATATTTTATTAACTTAAAAGAGAATAAAAAAGAGAAAATTTGTGAAAATTTAATAATTAAAAAAATCCCATAACCTGCATCCTTTGACTTTGTCTGTTTCACAACACAGCAGTAGAAGTGGCTAGACTCTTGCTGCTTCTTCCAATCCTCTTTCGCTCTCTCTCTCTCTCCGTGTTTTATTTTTTTGTGGATTTGGTCTCAATTTCTGTATTACAAGTTGCCTGCAAGCTTACCAACTTTAATAAAAGCTTTAATTTTTGATGGTTTTTGACTGAATTGTATAAGCTCTTGAGGTATCTTTTCCTTTTTCCATTTCCTGTAAATAGTTCTTTTCTTTTCTTTATGCTCTTTTATCTCCTCATATGATCCACAAAGGCTATAAGTTCTTTGTTTTGAGCTGTCCATGTTGCTTAATTTGATGCTTCTTTTGTTGTTTTCAAGGTCAGGTTGGTTTATGTTTGTTTTTGCTTGGATTGTTTCTACGATTTTCTTGGATATATGTTTATTTAGTTGATTTCTGTCTCTTCCTTTCTCATGTTTGATTAACTGATTGCTTCTAGTCTAGGGCTCAAGACCATATATCAATTGAACAATTTTCACTTGTAGACTTGGTTTTGTATTTGTTCTATACTTGTGAAGATGATGATAATCTTCTGGGTGATTACTATTTGTTGTGTTCTAAAGAAAACCTCAAAATTTGATCTTGAATTCCAGCGTTCCTGTTTAAAGACTTGAAATTTATTTGAATTTACTTGATGTTTGGTTACTTGTGGTAGCTGTGAATATTTGGGGTAAAACATTTGCTGAAAATACCTGGTACTTAATGGTGTCTAAATCTGAATTCATTCCTTTATTTAGACATATGTATTTAAATATGACCTAATTGATTATTCTAAATTGCATATATTAATGTTGCCTTTGCTGAATGGCAATTTTTTTCCATGTTTTTCAGCAAATTTTAAATGCTTCTAAGGAAAGAACTTTTCTTTTGCAGTAAAATAAAAGAACTATTAGATTGCTTATCTGTTACTTAAGCTCAATCTTTATATAACATTTTGATATGTAATTTAGCTGTTGATTTATATTTGCTCTTTCAGGGTCTAGTAAATAGCAGGCAAGAGAGGTTTTCTATCTTGAATTATGGATGCTAATTCACTTCCTTCCCCTAAGGATCAGAAAGAAAAACCAAGAATTCTCATTGAGGTGAAGCATTGTATTTGATTCTTCATTTTTTTGCAGTAAAATTCCTGTTCTTCCAAGTTTAGTAATGGATTCTTGAAAATATGGTGTTGCTAGGTTGCTAATGTAGAGAAACAATTGTGGTCATTGATCCTTACTAAAGGTATACAGCATTCTGAATTTCAAGCATTGTACCAAAAAGTTTGTTCTGCCTATGAGAAAATCATCCTTAATGATTACGAATTGGTAGAACTTCAAGATATTGAATATTCCTTGTGGAAGCTTCATTATACTCACATTGACGAATTTCGTAAAAGAAAAAAGAAAAGTTCTGTTAATGAAGAGGGTACACAGAGAAATAATGACGTTCACGTTAAAGGATTTAAGTCATTTCTGTCGCAAGCGACTAAATATTATGAGAATTTGATTGTAAAGATCAAAAGGTATTATGGGCTCCCGAAAGACTTTTCCTTCTGTAGAAAGGGTGGAAATTCTATTTCTGTTGACCCTAAGAAAATGCAGAAACTCCAATTTTTATGCCATCGCTTTCTAGTTTGTCTTGGAGATCTTGCTAGATATACAGAAGAATCTGAAAAGTCAGATAACCAAAACTGGTCAGTTGCGGTCACACATTACCTGGAAGCAACAAAGATATGGCCACACAGTGGAAACCCTCAAAATCAGGTATGTTGTAGCAAAATCTCATGATATTTGTTGTAAATTAATTCAAACTTTTAGGCCTTGCAATAGTTGCTACATGCTTTTCGTGTTTATAACCAACTATTCTTATTATAGCTGGCAGTGTTAGCAAGATATGTCGGTGATGAGTTCCTAGCATTATATCACTGCATAAGAAGTTTGGCTGTTAGAGAGCCTTTCCCCGATGCATGGAATAACCTTATATTATTGTTCGAAAGTGTAAGCTGCAGTTTTATCTTCCTTATCATTGGAAGTTTTATCACCTAATCTTTGATCTTGATGTTTATTCTTTGCTTATGATCCTGCAGAACATGTCATCTTGTTTGCATTTCCCTTCTACTGATGCTCGTTTTGATTTCTTTAATCCTTCTGAAAGTTCTATTGGGGAGAATTCTCAATCAAGTAATAATCTGCCAAATTGCAAGATCGTGCAATCTGAACATGATGGCTTGAGGGAAACTAATTTGTGGCCTTTGTTCATTAGAACAATAAGCTTCTTTTTCATAAAATCCAGGTACTCCTTGAAGATAATTGTTCTTCTAATTCTCTGCTGAGTTTCTTATGCAATTTTCTTAGTGATTGCTTTTATTTTTGTTATTTGTGGACTATCTAGAATTAGTCAGATGTTAGTTTTAGTAGTCATATACCACATACATAGTTGTTCTGGTATCATCTTAGACATTAGATGTTTAAACTGACAGTTTAACTTCATAGGTATGATGTGTAATTTGGTGTATATGAAGGTAAATGTATAAACATTTATGACATCATTAAAAAGTCTCTGTTTGTTATTTGCACAAGATGTAAACAAACAGAGCCACCAGAAACATTTATTGGATTTTTATCAAAGAAGTTATAAATAGTTCCATTTTAAGATGGAAATGAGTTTTAACAAGATTTGAGGAGCTTTCTTCTTAGATATGTCATTTCTGGTTGAGTTTGTTTTGGGAGCATGCATTCTCTAAATTCATTGCGTGTTGCCCTTTCACAATTGTTCTATCAGCACTTCTGTTCAAATCGAATGATGTTTGTTTGTCTGGTCAGAGGCATAATAAGACGGGATTATATATCTATTTATTTGATATTCAGATGTGTATTTTCCAGCTGGATTGTTTTCATCTGCTTATTTCTTTTTTATATTGAAGATTGTAATGATATCTGAAGGCAAGTTAATAAAAAGAATAGAAAGTTCAATATAAATTTTTGCCTTGCGAATTTTTTAATTTTAAATATCTGTGCCTTTGCCTATAGAATTGCGATGGTTACTAGATGATTTATGGTCACTACTCACGGAAGCAGATGGCTTGCAGTAAATCTCTATTCGTAGGTAAATGTGGCAATGTTTTTAGGGTTGCACTAGGTGGTAGAAATAAGGTATTGCTTGAGCCAGATTTTGAAGACTAGAATCTGAGAACATAATTCTTTTAACAAATAATGCATGATTTGAACTTAAATTAGCAAATTGATGTCTACATTTTGCTACTAGATTATCAGACTTTAGTTCCGTAACAGGGATCAAAACCATGTTTGATGTGCTTAGAGACTTACCTCTATCTTATTTGCAATGTTGCAAAAACTACATTTAAAAATCTTCTTATAAAGATTATACTCAAATTCTAATCTTTGTTCCATGTTTTACATGAGGCAGTTTGGAGGACTTCCCTATTACTTTTGCATCTACTGTAAAAGAGCTTGACATGCTGATGGCACTAGATGACAAAAAATTAAAAGCTTCAATGGAGTCCTACCAATGTGTGGATTCAGCTAGAACCGGCCCTTTTCGAACTCTTCAAGCTGTCTCTGTTTTCATCTTTGTCATTGAGAATCTAATAAAGACCAAGAATGATACAGACCAGATCGAGTTGACACAACAGGCAGTGAATGCTACATTTATTTTCATGGGACGCCTTGTCAATAGATGTTTGAAGGCAAAATTCCTAGATTCTTGTCCCAACCTACCTGCTGTACTTGTCTTTTCAGATTGGTTGACGGGGGTTCTTGATGAGGTAGAAACATATGGATCTAATGAAAAAAGTAGCACTGCTATTAACTACTTTTTTGGTGCTTTTCTTGAACTTCTGAAGCGGTTTGATATTAATAAAGGTGAAACAAGGCCCACGGGAAGTATGGCTCTTTGGGAAGACTATGAGCTGAGGGGCTTTGCACCTTTAGCTTCTTCTCACAAGTCATTAGATTTTTTCACTCATTGGGGAAATGCAGAAAGTTATGAGAGTGGAGCTGAGTGCCGTAGAAGCCGAATTATTAATGCTGCCATCAAAGTTGCTGACAGATCAAATAATAATCAGAAGTGGATCTGCTATGATCAATCTGGAAAAGAATTTTTTGCAGCAGACTCCACTAAATTTTTGAGCAAGAAAGAAGAGGCTGCAGAGGTCCCTGGTACTGCTGTTGATGTGGGAGAGTCAGGTCTGCAGGTTCACAAAATGGTTGAAGAATCTGAGAAGATTGAGGAGAAACCAAGTATGTCTCATGTGATTAACAAATCTGCGGCTGTTGATGAGGAAGAAGTCATTCTTTTCAAGCCTCTCACAAGATACAATTCTGCACCAATTTATAATGCTACAAGGGCTAACAATGAGTCAGCTCGCGAAGATGTGAAGGATCACATAGTACCTGCTGATGAATGCTTGCGACGTGCAACTTCAATGCTAATACAACAGAACCGGGCACAGGGTGATTCTTCATCATTTCAATCTGATCTGTCTAATTTCAGACGCAACAAACCATTCGAACAAAAGGAGCCTCTTGTAAAGGATGTGGCATCACAACCACATTCTGAAGCCTCTTTGTCTTCTGCGTCGTTCTCTTTCAACACTGGTATCTCTGCTGGACCACCTTCACTGAATGCTTGGGTCCTTGATGGAGGAAGTTTTAGCAATGACGAAGGGAAAGGGAAAAGAGACATGACTAGACATAGCATGCCACCTATTGAAGAAATTGCATCTATATCACTGAATGATCTCTCCATAAGTGATTCTGCAAACTCTATCAATAGCTCCGGGCATGAATCTGTGATCACCCATAACACTGGTCCTACTTATTCTGCTCCAATACCTTCTGCTCCACTGCTGCCAGATGATGCTGTTTGGTTGAATGGCATTCAATCTACTTTGTCCAACTACAGTGGTTTAGTAAACACCAATGGAACGAACAGCGCCTTTGATGCATCACAAGTAGGTGGCTATCCCAGTTGGACAGTTTCTCATCAGCCACTTGATTACGGCGGTTACCCACCAATGCGTAGGATGACTTCTTCCGAATGGCTTCGTCAATACAGGGAAAGTCAGAACCTTGATCGAACCCCAAATCATGTACAGCTGGAGAATTCGTATACTGCAGTGAACACTGGAATTTTCTATGGTCATGACATGTCAAGGTCCGGTCTTTTTGATCAATATGGAGTTCCATTGGCTGCAAATGCATTGATTTACAAGGAAAACCCACCGCTGTTAGTGGGTTATCCTGCTGTTTATGGCAATGGCATTGTTGAGCAGAGAAGGGATAAGCTGTATAATGGTTATCAAAGACCGCTTTATGGATGTGGTGCTGTGAATGAGCCAGAGCCACTTTTGCATTATCTCAAGGATAAAGAATGGCTACTCCAGCAAGATCCTACTTTTAGAGGTCCTACATATATGGGTAGTTGATAATTTTCATGTGAACATAACCATAAGATGAACATTTCAGATTGCTGCATACTTTTCATTAGAGCTAATGCATTCAGCACATAACGATTTAAGTAGGCCCAAATGTTGATTTAGACTGGTTTTTACATGTCTGTCAAGTGATGGCATATGTACATAACTACATGTATTGTGTAATAGATTACGAGTCCAAAAGGAGAGCTGCTAAAATCTGTAGAAAAATTCTGCTGTTTTGATCCGTGCAATTAACAATTGTGGAAATTTGTATCTACCCCTGCTGATCAGTCACAACCTGTCAGTTTATTAATGGTTCTATTGCAATTAATGGCCGTAGCCGGTATGAACTTTTTGTCAGTATAAGCCAATAAGTGGTTCGCTACATAACATATCCATTTATTTTTTTTAAGAGAAAAAGGGTTTTAGTAAAATGGGAAATAAGAGGCTTGAACTTGATATATTTTAAGATTATTTTTTAGGATCAGTCTTATTGCTGAATTATCCTCTTAAGACTTGGTTTAAATATTTATTTTTTATACATAAATCTTATATTATATTTTCTGCTTATATGGTTTAGGATTTTTTATAACCAATGTTAAGTATCTCATATAATAATAATAATAATAATAATAATATATCACTTTCCTGTAATGGTTTGGATATTGAATTGGATATATATAATACTTAATGGATATTGACTAGTTATAAGGTTATATTACTATTATAATCACTTATCGTTACAACCTAATTTTGAAATTGAATTATATTTAAAAACATTTTATTCAATAATCTATTTAGCTATATTCAATTTATTGCTCAAATTTTTAAGTTGGTCTTAGTTAGAACTTTACACTTTTTTTGGCATGACTAATTAGGATCAGAGCAAAGCATATTTTTCTTAAATATTTAAAAATAATTCATATCATCCAATATATATATATTTTTTAAAACAACTATAGAACTTGATCAATGGGAAGGATAATAGGCCCATTGGGCTCCTAAATCCAATTAGCAAGGCCCAATTCGACTGCCTCTTCTTCAGCTTCACACGCCCTCTCCCTCTGAAATTCAACTCGCAGATCTAAGCTATAGCCAAGGAAAAAGTAAAAAATGGAAGATAAGAAGCCATTGGACATATCATCAACTAAAGCAGTCTTATTAGGAGCTCTTTCTCCTGGTGTTAATGTTAGTACTGATTTTATAGCTTATATTTTTTATGATCATGAACTCTTTGTTATTCATCTCTTACTTCTTAAAAACTTGATCTTTCTGCTGTTTGATTTTCAGGGTCCTACATGGAATACTCTAAAGTCAGCGTTTTTAATGCTGGGTTTATGCCTTGCTGTTATCCTTGGCTTAGCATTCTCTTCGAGCGATTCTTTACTGATCATCCATGTCGGGTTCCTTGTTCTGATCGCTGCCACTCTCTTCTTTCTTCTTTCCTGGTAAAGCAATTCTTGACTTATTTCTTTAATTGACTTGTGGATATGTGTTATTGTTATTTGGTTTGAAGTTATTGTGATTTTGGGGCTATACTGCTACTGTTTGTTAATGATGCTCAAAGTGTAATTTGTTATTAGTTAAGTTTAATTTAATTTACAATTCTATAATGCTTTACTTTTAAGCGAGTATTAAACCTTCAGCTTTGTTTCTAAGTCTGCTTGATTGAATCAAGCATCCATTAAGTAATCTTTAGGTTTTCCCCATTATTGCAGGACTTCACCGTGTTTTGTTTCTTAGCTTCTTGATACAATTTTAATTTTACTATTTCCTGGGGTAGAATGCTGCAAAATTCCTTTCCCCCCAACCTACGGTAACGGTTACATGACATACTTTTACTTTAACAAAGTGGATTGTCCTGAAAGTCGCCGCATGGGTGGTTGTGGAATTATCATCCAATTATGTACATGCTTGAGATGTGTTGCTAATTATGATCCAATTATATATCTGTTTGAACCGTGGTGCCACTTATCATCCAATTATGTGTCTGCTTGAACCATGGTGCTATTTATCATCCAATTATGTATCTGCCCAAGCCATGTTGCTGAGTATTGGATCTGTAAGGTGAAGAGGAGTGGACATGGTCATTAAGAATGATAAACTCTTCCTGGGGTTAAATGGAATAGCTTTGGTTATGCCATTTGGAAGAGCAGCATACATGAATCTGACACGCCATGTCTTCAATTGCTTGGGTGTCGCCCTCCTCATGAAAATATATCAAGAATTTTCCTCTCATAATATCAAACTATATATGTGCCCTTGGGCTTTAATGAGCTGGGATCAGCATACAAGGCAAGGTAAACAAGATGTTTACTTGGATTTATATGTTTTAGGCGTCCGACGTGCAACTGAGGGCATTCATATGATGAATTATGACCAATGTGGGCAATCTTTGAAAAAGAAAATAGGGAAAAACAGAAAAGAAGAGAGAACGAGGAATTTGGTTTATTTATTTCATTATGAACTCTAAAGAAGTGATTCATGCGATACATTTGATATTTGCATTTTAATTGTGATAAAAGAAACCAAATCTGCATTATATTTTATCCTTAATTTGGTCTGTAATATTTTGCTTTTTAATGTGAAATTATTGAATTTCCCCTGCAGGTTTCTTTCTCATATTGGTTTGGTTTCAGTTGAAAATCAAATGAAAGAAATGGACTTGGTCCCAAACTTTCACACAGATTAATTAGAGGCAGAGTTTACATTTTCTTAACAAAGAATGACAACAGAGGTGAAGCAAATCATTATCAACAAGGAAAGAGATGTAACGCTCTACTTCATGACCATTTGAAAGAAAGATACAAATGAGAAGAAAAGATTACAAGAGCGACAAGTGAACCATCGAAGGTGTTTCGATAGAAATCTCGGTCTGCATTACCGCTTCTGTCAGTCATCTTTCCTTTCCTTCTCCTTATGTTTGTCTTTTTTGGCCTTGATGAAACAGAAACATGAGCAACAAGGCAAATGAAGCAAGAACTTCATCTCTTACGCATTGATTTGAAATGTTTGGAAAACCTTATCTATATATAGCTCAAGGCATGATCTTTTGTTATTTTAAAGTCCTCATATCTCTTTAGATGCCATTCCTATCTCTGTATATGAAAAGATGCCTAGCTTCTCCATTAGCATATTCTTGGCAATCAGTGCTATGCTTCTCCACTTGGGTCATATTGCTACTTGCATTAGAGGGGCCAAGTGAAAAAGCAATATAGAAGGAAAACGAGGCTTGGTTTTGTAATGCTTTTCTTTGAGATGTTCTCTAGGCTGGTAAACGAAAGATCAAGTACAGGGATTATAATTATATTCCTTAAAAAATATTAACTTTGGTAGCTTGATGAAGTGTGTTAAACCACTTAGGTGCGACCTCATATTATAAAAAAGATAAAAAGTGGGAGAGAGAGAGAAGAAAAAGAAAACAGAATATGTTCCCTTTTCAGCTCGGTGATTTAGCTATGGTTATTATTGATTATTTATTATTTCTGTTTTTTTAGAGGTATATTATCTAATTATAACTATAAATGTCATTAGGAGGAATCAAATTCGAAACGTTCTGCATTTTAAACCGAGTGATGGTTATCAGGCTTATTCCTGGAATATAAATCTATTTGAAGCAATTTTGGACATATTATCTGTAAATTTAGTCGGCATGCTATGTGTTGCATAATTTATTAATTATGTGACATTCTTATTTTGAATGCTCTAAAATCTGGGAATATTGATATTGTTTATTTTATTTTGATTTTGATTTTTATACAATGAAATCTGAATGTGAAACTATAATATATAAAAATAAACTTTAGGAGTGATGGATATAGTTTACCATCAATTTTTCTCTTATTGTCACGAAAGAACAAAAAAAGGAAAACCTATAATTTAATTTGTCTTTATTTCACATATTAGAATGGCAAAATTTGTCTAAACTGTGGGCAGTTTATTTGCTTTTGTTGTACTAATAAAAAATGTATCATTCATGGATATACAATATTCTAATTTTTAAAGGTTCAAAATTTCAATTTTAGAATTTCAGGAATTAATTAAAATGGCATAAGATAATTTTATCTAAGCTGCACATCCTTACAAGAAAAGGTGGGTGGAAGTTGTTTAATTATAATTTAGAATTACCTTATCTTTTTAATCTATGATATGTTATTTTCTTGGAAAAAAGTATTATAATTTAGAACATATGAACACGAGAATAATAATCTGATATGTATATCTTTATCTGTAATCGGATATGTGTACGACCAAATGATATAGAAAATTGTATTATAATCCGATTATGATGAACAATATATAAAAAAAAAATTAAAATTTTGAAGGCCATGCATATTTGTCTCATTATCTACGTTAGATGAAAGAATTTGTAACGTAAAATTTGTTTTTTATGCGAGAAAAAATGAATCCTTTTGGTGACGTAAAATTTATACATAGGTTATTTTAAATGAAAATATTTATAAATCAATGTATTGTCTCAACTTCTACACAAATTTTTTCTATATTTATTTACATAAACCTTCAGGGTACGTACATACATTAAGTGTACCGTAAACATGTAAAATCGTTAAATGAGAAAAAAATTTTTAATCTAATAATTTACACAAATTATATAAAATACATTTAACTTACCAAATGAAACCATTTATTTAGATGCTAATGTGGCATTTCATAAGATAAAAATATTTCTATTGAATTGCTGACATGGCAACGTTTAGTGGCCTTTCTCATATCTCTAATTTATTTTTTAACACCCAATATATATATATATTACTATTTTGAAAGTTACTCCGTAGGCCACGTAAGCAAAGAAAGGGTAGGGTGGCAGCGTAGAGCGTGGGTGAGTACATAAAATCCATTGCTCTCTCCCTTGATCACAAAGAAAAGAAAATCCATTTGTTAGTTTTGTCCTTCTGTTTCTCTTTCTCTTTCGCTCCCTTTTTGCATGGCACTGTCACTTCTTGCTGCTTAGCTAACTCTTTCTCCATGCGTTTCTTTCTCTGTTTTTCATTGTTTGTTTTTATATTCATGGACGTAATTTCTATGTAACTTTTACTTCTTTATTTGATTAGCTTTTAACTTTTTCGGATCGAGTTTGGTGATTTTGATCCATCATGGATTCATCAACTCATCATCAATGGGATGCCACAAAGATGTTTGCGATTTTTTCGCTTTCTTTGATTTTAATTTCTTGACTTGCTCTTCTGATTTGGTGTTTAATTTGTTTTACAGGTTTGATTTGTATTTGCATGATTACTTGAAGAAAAGGAAGTTGAATCATACAGCGGATGTTTTTAGGAAAGAAGCAAATGTCTGTTCTAAACCTCTTGGTAAGTCCTTTCTATTTCTTTCTCTGTTTATATCGATTTGTTCATTAACAAATTGATTAAATGAATCTGTTAATATCGATTTTGTTCACTCTTAATGTTGAGAATTCATAATCAATTTTGCTTTTTGTATTTTAGTTTGCTTGTCTTAATTCTTTAATTTTACATCAGTAGTAGTGGATTTCTTGTTCTTGCATTGTGAAGTTTTTAACCGATTGGAATAAGTTTTTGTTGTTTTCAGCAATCAATTCACCGGATGGGTTCTTACATGAATGGTGGACATTGTTTTATGATGTGTTTGTTTCAAGGCAACTTAAGCATCAACAAGCCAAGGAAAAGTCCTCAGTTAAGGTCATGATCAATTGAATTGAAAAAAAAAAAGGATTTTCGCGGTTTCTTTGTTCTAAAATGGCGAATCCTTTTTGTTCAATTTTTAGGATGGACAGAATGAGCAACAAACTACCAATCAATATAGGGGATTAGGGAATTTCTTCCCTTCCTTTTGCCTAGGCCTCAGCAACAGAAAAATTGGAATCAAGCTCAACAACTACTTGCAGGAGTATGTTCTAATGTACAAAACTCAGTGTATAGAGTAAGAATTCTAAGTCAGAAGAGTGTAAAATGATGGTCTAATAATTTATGCAGAAAACTAGAATTGGCATTAGCATTCCTGGACCTAATGCTATGGGCATCACTCACTCGGGAATACATAAGGCCTTATTCCCCGTAACTGGATCTTGTAATGCAGGCATGTTAAAAGGTAGAGCTGCAAAATTAACCAGCAAGCCTTAGTTTTCAGTTAAAATATTTCGATGTTCTTGGCAAAAGCTACAAACTAAAATAGATTCCTGAAGTCGCATCTAATTTTCTCATTTTGTTATATTCTACTTGTGAATTCTAATGCCTAAGTTTTTAATGGAGTCAATCCAGCTCCACCACCTAGGCCAGCACCAAATCGTCCAGAGTTTCCTTTGTTTATAGAGCAAAGCCAGCAAAATTTATTGGGTGGATCCGTGTCACTTGCATCTGGAAACCTCAGAATACTTCGCAAGAGTAATTTGAGTCAGAAAGAGGCACAGGTCAGTGAAAATAATCGAGAATCTGGCACAGGTCAGTGAAAATAATCGAGAATAATCTCTTAGCTCTCCTCATCATAATTACTTTGTTTCATTCTCGAGGGTTATGGGAGAAGAATTCTTCACCGCAAATTTCTTTGTACTGATATGAAAATTTCACAGAAGAGAGAAAATGTGGATCATCAAACAGTTGGATATTAATTGTCTATATTTCTAAGTTCCATTTTATTAACATTTTCATGAGTTTTTGTCTTGATTGGCAATGTTATTATGATAAACTAGATGGTGGCTCAAAGGAAGCTAACTCAACAGCATCAAGATCAAAACCTTCAGAATCTACAGCAGAAATTGCCAGATGTAAAAGTCCTCAGTCATGCTTTCCTGATTCTGGTTCCATGTATTTACTTGTATGATATGTGTTCTTCTAATTTTACTTGCTTTTGATCAGAATTGCTTAAAGAGAAGGAGATTGTCTGGTTCAAGTACTGGAGACAGAACTTTGGTAGGCTAATCTGAACTTCTCTGACGCTTATATGTCTGATAATCTGTGAGTCATTCTTAAAGGAATGTGCATTTCCCAGGGCAGAGCAAATGCTGAAGTTGATAAACCTTTGGATGAAATCGAATCCTTTTTATCCGCCAATGATAAAAAATATGAAAATAAAGGCATTCCTCTTGGCACCCTGAAACATTCTACAGCTTGCAGCAAAACTAATAATGAAGGTAAATCTCTTTAAACTAACAAAAGGAGGTATTGCTATATATTCATTTATATTATCACATTTAAAGATTCGTTTCCATGTTGTAGGCTTTTCTTTTAAAGAAATTGGTTGCCATAACTTTAGCAAGAGCAAGGTATTGTGCTGCCATTTTTCATCTGATGGGAGACTATTAGCTAGTGCAGGACATGATAAGAAGGTACTTCTGGTCACCGATCTTCAAGTTTTGAGTTCAGCACTCATGATTATTAGTTCAGTGAATTCGGTCCTCATTTCATTTCTCTATCAGCAGGTTCTTATGTGGAACATGAATACTTTTGACTTCAGTAATTCATTAGAAGGGCATTCTCTTCTAATTACAGTCGTTCGGTTTAGACCAAATTCAACTATACTCGCCACATCTTCCTTTGATAAAACATTGCAAATATGGGATGCAGCCAAAGTATAGTGTTCCTTCTCTCATCTCTGTATTCACTGTTCTTTTCTTAGCTTATAAGTTGAGTTCTAATTAGCCAAATTCATGTGATATAATAACATTCTTAATTTCTTATGATGAGATGCAGCCAAGCAAATCGCTGTTTAAGCTTCAAGGGCATGCTGAACAAGTGATGGCATTAGATTTTCACCCGAGAAAGGCTGATCTCCTTTGCTCGTGCGACAGTGATGATGAAATCCGACTATGGAATGTCAACTGCGGTGTTTGCATTAAAGCCTCTAAGGTCCAATCTTTACCCTCGCCTGCCAAAATAATAGATAGTAGCAATAGCTAATAATCTGGAATGGGGATCACTTGACTTTTTGTATTTTGTACAAGTGTTCAGCATTATTTGAAAAGCCAGTTACAGTGAATTCTGTTGTAATCTTCTGCTTAGAAATGGGAGTAGTCAAGATTCTATTGAAATTTTGTCAAGACTGACCTATCTTAATCTCCCATGGAGCAACTGAAGGGAGCTAGTAAGCAAGTCAGATTCCAGCCAGAGCATGGGAAGCTATTGGCAACTACCATTGGAAATAGTATCAATATTATTGATGTTGATAATCACAGTGGTGTACTATTCAACTTGAGGGTAATCAGTGAAGATTCCAGTATTTAACTAATATATATTTATAATTTGCAATAATCTATTTATCATCTCTTTCCAGGCTCTGTAGTGGTTGATTTTCTTCTGGCTTTGCAGGGGCATGCCAAGGAAGTCCTCTGTCTTTGCTGGGATGCAAGTGGGAAGTATATTGCATCAGCGAGTGAAGATAGTGCACGACTGTGGTCACTTGTGTCAGGTGGAAATTGCATCCATGAATTGCATTCAAATGGCAACAAGTTCCAATCTTGCACCTTCCACCCTGGATATTCATTACTCCTGATAATCGGTTGTTACCAGGTAAATTGTCTCTTTACAGAGTGCAGAATATTTCTGCAGAAATTAAGTTTTTCCAGTGGTTTAATTGCTCGAAGAATAATTACAGTCCCTTGAGCTGTGGAATCCAACCGAGGGCAGCAAAACATGGTCAGTTGCAGCGCACAATGGGTTGATTGCTGCACTGGCTGGTTCACTAGAGAATGAGATGGTTGCATCAGCAAGCCATGACCGATGTGTCAAAATATGGAAATGAGCAAATCCACGTCACACTCGTACATGTAGCAATGATGGCAAAGCCTGTTTACGAAGAAAAACTCACAAGGCTGAAGATACAATTTTTTTCTTATAGCAGAATAGGCAGGGATATAATACTTGGAATCATGTATCTTGTGCAGATTTATACTTTGACAAATAGAATCAAAAGAACAAATCGTTCAAGAAATTGATACCGTCTGATTTTACACAATTTTAGTACCATACTTTTTTCTCCTGAAAGGAAAATGGTAACGCGGCATGAATTAAAAGGAACTTGGTAACAATTAGAGAAAATACTTGGATCATGGAAAGGAGAAAAAAAATGGCTTAACCTTTGTTCTTGTTCCATTGGATTTACTACAAAAACCTCCTGTGATAATGCACATTTAAGAATGGAAAAAAAACAACGAGCTTCTATTACATCCATCACTTCCACAGTTCTTCCATTGGGATCCCACGTTCGCGAGCAACATCTCGGAATTGCCTCATTTTTTGCACTGCAACTACTGTGGCTCTGGCATTATTAAGGGCATTCTTACTCCCGAGTTGCTTTCCTAAAGCATTCTCAACTCCTGCCATTTCAAGAACGATTCTCACAGCACCTCCAGCAATCACTCCGGTACCTGGGGAGGCAGGTCTAAGCATCACCTTTGCTGCTCCATAATCTCCCTCAGATCTGCCATTCATTATTAAGTGCATTACAGCGTATTATCAGCATGTAGCTAGTTTGTCGCTAAGGTCATTATCAAATAAAGCTTTTCATGTGAAACATCCACATTGACATAGTGCAAGTCATGCTTTCATGGCAAGATCAATTCGTAATTCTTGAATCTGAAATATGGGTTCCAACTTCCTTAGAACTACAGCAGCAGACATTGCCGTGCTTATTTTTTCTTGAATTTTTCCTTGATGCTCAAATTTCTCTGAGGAAAGGTTGGCAATTGGACGTTCCAGTCATGAACAAGGTTTATTTCTTGTCAACAGCATCCTATTAGTACTTAAACAAATTGCAGTCTTCAAAAGAGAAGAAAGAAAGTTTTCAAAATCATGGTGACATTAAGAAAGCCCTCATTTTTTAATAGTTGCATACTAATAGTGGTGGTCAGCAGTTTTCGAAAAGCACTCAGCTCTTACAAGTAAGCACTCCAGGCGATCTTGCATAACTGCAGGGGAGCACAAAACTTCTCTCCAGACCCTAAATATCCCAAAATTACATTTTTGGATGGTGCAATGTCATGCCATAAATTTCAACAGCATTTGTCTGTACGGCAATGGAGGCCTAGATACCAAGTCTGCTCATATTATTGTTCCCAGAAATGGAGGAAAATGAAAGCCAGCAACAAAACCAGACTCTAAATTCCACTTGAATAGACACTTGCAGGCAACAATCTTAGTGAAATGAACTGAATTTAGTATAATTGGTCCTACAAATAATCTCACTAATAGGTTCAAAAACAAAGACTTTAGCATTAACAAACACAGAATCAATAAACTAAGATACCCAGATAATGGAATTTTAGGCCAAATAAAAGAACATAAAACTCTAAAAAACAAGCAAAGATTTTGAAAATCATACCTGTGAGGGAAAGTCAAGTACTTGGTCATGGGCACAGTAATGATATTCCTCCTTGCATTAACAGCCGATTTCTGAACAGCAGCAATAACTTCCTTAGCTTTCCCAACCCCAACACCGACCTGTCCTTGCTTGTCCCCAACCACCACAATGGCTCTAAAATGCAATTGTTTCCCTCCTTTAACAACTTTAGTCACTCTCCTCACCTGCACCACTCTCTCCTCAAACCCATCTCTCACTTTCTCCTTTTTCGCTTTTGACCCAAACCCAGTTGTTTTCTTCACCTTCGAATCCATCACATACACATCGTTCCCCAAAACACTCACTCCGCTATATGCGGGACCGTACATCTCCTCATAAGCAGCGGCGATTTCGTCCTCGGTTTCAATTGGGCCATCGTCGAGGGACGGTGGAGGAACGAAGTCTTCCGGCGGCGTCGGTGGGTCAAATACGACGTCTTCTTCGGGATTCAGATTGTCGAAGAAGGTAGTGTCAATGTCGCTAGAATTGGCTCTGGTGATTGTGTTGAAATTGGAAGAGAAAGAAAGAATAGAGGATTTTGGGGAGAAATGAAAGAACTTTATGGGTTTGGAGAGAGAAAGATAAGGCTTAGTGTGAAGAGAGAGAGAGGAGAGAGAAGAGAGAGTAGATGGTGTTAGTGTTGCTGCCATGGTTACTGAGCTTGAAGATTAGTGAACAAGTAAAGAGGGGGAAAGACTTATCACGAAACTGTGATGGATAAAAAAGGAAAGACGATAGGGGTAAAGTTGGAATTTTGGATTTTGAAGAGAAATATGTTAGCAATTAGTTGACGTGTCATATTGTATGATAAGAAAATAAGAATGCAAATAATACGACTTGTCGTTCGAGTCGTACGTGGCAACGCAATTATTTATTTGTTTGTTTTTTTTATTTATAGCAAAATATTTTTCTCAATATAACAAGCTTTTCCAATTTATTCTCTATTATTTTTTCTCTAAATAACAATTTATTTGATTATAAAAGCAATTAAAATTTACAATCTCGCAAGTTTTAGTTTTGTTATGATGTTAAATATTTTAAAAACTGTTAAATTTTAAATTCTAACTCCATTAATTAAAGAACCACATATAATAACAAATAAACTTTCACACTAATACTTCAATTAATAAATTTGAGTATAAGTTAAATTAAATTGGTTTTATTTGATAATGGTGAGATTTTAAGTTCGAACTCCGATCGCATACGAGGATTGATAAGCCATATTAGGGTAATATTTATTAAATCGATTTAAATAAAAGGTTTTAAAATAAAATTGAAATATTTTTTTGGATCAAAATATGAAATAATCAAGATAAAATCGAAAAATATTTTGAGTTGTTTGTTAAATTTTTTAAAATAAACTGCAAAAGTATATATTTTTTGGGATTTTTTTTTGAAAATGGGATAATTTATTATTTAGAAAATACGAGTTATAGTAAACAAAATTTTAACTTTTGAGTGCTGGAAATCGGCAATACATGATGCAGATATTCGACATAGTGGGTTCTGTGTGTTTGATTGGCAGAAGAGTTGAAAACCGGCAGTGTATTATGCAGGTATTTCGACATAGTGGGCCCATCGGTTACTAAAATCGGCATCCATTAGTGCCATTATTTGGCTTCATGGGACCCCTAGATTGCTAGAAATTAGTGTTTTGAATTGCCGATTTTTGACACTTGATGCCTTAATACATGTTATATAAATAGAGTGGAGAAGGTTAAATAATATGGATATTACATTTTCTTTTACATCGAACTTTTTAGGACAAGTTATAAAAATATTCATGGCAAAAAATATTTTTTTATGAGTCTATGCATATTTTACTTTTTTTTTATTAATGACAACTATTTTTTTTATTAGATTCCTAAAATGTAATTTTAATTGACATCGGATTATTAGATAACAATTTTTCTTAAAAAAGATGCAATGTCTATGATGTCGTGATTTGGTGAATAAAATAATAATTTAATATGTTTATAATTTACCATGAAAAATTTTTAATTATATGTTTTTTACTTTGAAAGATTTTTTTTAGTTAATTTAATTAATTAACACAAAATTATTATTTTATTACAATAAATCACAACATCACAAGTTTTTATCTTTTTAACAGAAATTTTCAGCCAGGAACTTGATGTGCTATTAGGCTTCTGAATGGCTGAATTTATTTTTTTTTTATTTTTAGGTTCTTGAATTTTAATTTTATTGACATCAAGTTCCTGTTAAAAAGATAAAAACTTTCACCGCAAGAAAATTCATAAATAGCAACGAAAAAAATTTCGTTGCTAATTTTGGTGGGAATTTTTTGCTTTAGCAACGAAAATGAAAATAGTTGTTTTTTATTGCTAAAAATGGAGGAAAATTTTAGCGTCAAAATTTTGCAACGAAAATTAGCAACGGAATATATATACCATTGTTAAATAAAGTGCCAGTGATTTACGGATAAATTTTGCAATGAAAATACCAACGGAAAATTAAACTGTTGCTAAATTAGCAATGAAAAATATATTCCGTTGCTAATTTTGCAACGAAAATTATTTCGGTTGCTAATTTAGCAACAAAATATATTTGCCGTTGATAATTTAGCAACGGTTTAATTTTTCGTTGCTAAATTAGCAACTGAATACCATTTCCGTTGCTAAATGAATTAAATTTTGCCCTAGGTATAAATAGTTTTGAGGCTGAAATTTTTTCTCTCCTTGCCTCTCGCCCTAACCCTCGTACTCGTCGTCGCCTGAGCCCTCTCCCTCTCCCTTGCCTTTTCTCTCTGCCTCTCCTCCAGATCTGTATTTGTTAAAGCCTTTTCCTCCATATTTGACTCCATTAGTCACCGACGAAAGGATTGAAGTCGAAGTCAAAGCCCTCTCCTCTACATTTACCTTCGCTAAGGTGTCTCTAGTCGAAGGTATCTATCTTTAGCCTTCTTTGTGCTGTATAACTTCAAAATCTACCTTCATTAACGATTTGCTCATATAACTTCAAAATCTAGTTGCTTATTCTCGCTCATATAACTTCAAAATCTATTGCTTGAATATAGATCTAGTTTGCTTTAATTTATAGGTCTTTCAGGTATTTGTTTAATATGCATGTTTTAATCTATTTTTCGTTGTTGTGAATTCTAAGATTATAAGAGATTTCTTCATATCTTTAACTTCAAAATCCAGGTGCTTTAATTTATTGTACTCATGAGAGATTGTGAGATATTTTTTGCACGTCTTCTGTGGTTAAACTGTGCTTTAATCATGTAATGTATTCTTTTCATTTTAATATCTATTAAGACAAGACCAGATCTTTGGATATATATATTTGGCAATACATTTCTTTTATATTATTTGAGCATCTTTATTTATCGTTTCTTGTAAATTTTTTTGATTTTGCTCTAGATGATGAATTCATATCATATTAATATGGGCAAGTTTTCCAAACTCTGATCAAATATAAAATCAGAGCATAAATCGAAATTAAGAATATAATTAATATATATTATTTACTGACATGGTTCTGTGTTGCACCGTAGATGCTTATGTGACATCCTAAATAGTTACTGAAGGCTATGCTGGTGGTTATACAACCTTAGCAACCCTTGTTTTTAGAGAAACCTTCAAGGATGGTGCCTTTGAATTTCTGCAACTCAAGTTCTTAAAAGGTATAACACAATCCAAATGCAATTCAATAGGAAAAGCAATTTTTCATTTCTTGGTTTATTTATTGAAATTTTTATTTGTGCAAGAGAACTAATACCAAAGGAATCCGTCATAGGTTTGTATGTCATAGAAAGGATAAACTTTCAGTTTCACATAAAAAAAAGCTGAAAAGGGGGGAAATGGTTCGTGAGCTACTTTAGTCACAAATCCTACTTAAGTTAGCTTGGTCAATTTCTCAACAGCCATTGTAAAAGTAGTTTAACTCTTATTAGATTATGAGCTTTAGTTGGTATAATCTATTAGATAACTTTATGAGGATTCAACATTGTAATGATTTGAAAAGAGAAGAATCCTGGCCTTTTATTGTCAAGATTGGTTGAATCTCGAAGAGAAGAATCCTCTTGTAAATTTTTGTAAGATGCAACAAAGTTTATTAAGTCACACTAATGTGTATATATTTTGTTAAGGTGGAGAGAGGAAAGGTAGATAGTGAACATCTGTGTATAACCGAAGGCTCTGCTGGTGTTATACAACCTTAGCAACCCTTGCTTTTAGAGAAAACTTCAAAGCTGGTGCCTCATTATATGGTGTGAGTGCTTATTGATTCCTAGGTGACTTATTATGATTGATGATACAACATGCAACACCTGGGTACTTTTGTTGGTTACTATATGCAGTTTCTTCTTTTAATAGATTTCTTACTTTTTCCTTAAAAATATATTTAAATATTTTTCCAGGTAGTTACTGACTTTGGAAGGCTGAAGCACTGAAATCTGCAAAGGTAGTCTTTTTACTTCTTATTTGACTCAGGTTTGTACATATTCTCTTGTCAATTTCATTCTGAGATGGAGAATTCTGAAAGCAAAATTGACAGCTGATGACTTAAAAGTGATCAATTTTGAATTGTTGAATACATTTTTATATGGTTCCTCTCACTTGCAGATGTAGAATTGATTTGGTAGTTATACAAACAATTAATTTTTTTATTGCTGCTGCTAATGATTTTTCAAGCTACTTCATTGGAAAATAATTTCTTCTTTTGGGTTGTTTGTGTTTTCTTTTTGAATTTTTAGCTATCTATTAGAAAAAATGTTTGTGGATGATATTAATACACTAAAAGAGGATAATAAATTCTATCTAATACTGGTGGCATCTTAACCTATTACTTTGCTTTACTGTATGATAATTAAAACATTAGCACTGAGCTTACTAGATTTATCAAAAAGTGAAATTGCAAAATTGGAACATAATAATAATAATAAAAGAGGAAAACATTAGACATCACTTAAGGCAATATGAACAAGACTTTTTAGCCACAATTTATTCTAATAATCATAGTCGCTTCTTTGATATGAAACAAGAGAGAAAGTAAATAATAATTGATTATAGCTGTAATGTCCATCCTAGTTTCCTTTATTTCCTGTTACCATACATATTTTATTACCTAGAACTATGCATATAATAGTCAAGAAACTATACATAAGAATTATCACAATTCATACTATACTGTTATTTTTATATTATAATTCATTTAGTACAAGGAAGTCATTATAATATACTACATTAAGACATTAACTTGCTACAATAACTCTTTCTATAACTGATGTTGACCTTGCTGATGTAGATCTTATCCCTGCTGAAGAATCCTAAATTGAATGTATGCATAGATGAACACTTGTGTTAAGCTATACATCTTAGTGGGGAATATAAACTATGAAAATGACTTATCCTAAAAGTCGTCAAAATACACACACACACACACGCACACACACACATATATATGTACATAGTATTAAGCATGCAATAACATAGTATTGTAACCAGAGTATTGAGCAATGGCCTGTATCATCGCCAATCGTTATGTCCTTAAATGCATAAAATATTATGTAATTACGGTAATAATTGTATACATGTGATACTTATAAATACTTTATATTTCATAATAGAATATGATTTCAACAAATGACATGTTTCTATTTACTATGCATAGGCTTACATAAAAGTAACATATAAATCAAGTCATAAATACATCTCATTCTTTAGCATTAAATATTTACTGTTTATCATATCTTGTGAATGTCTGCACAAATCTTGTGGGTGTGGATAACAGATGTTGTAGATACCCATAGGTATCAAACATATGAATGCCCGAAGGTATTAAACCTGTGCATCCAAATAGGATCAAAACTATGATCCTAAAAGGGGATATATTGTGGGTCCAAACGGGATCAGAACTATGGTAGTTGTAACTATAATCCTATAGGCATGCCTATCTATCCATCACCAAGTTCTATGTCCAGGCATTGATAATTTCATATATCATTTTATCTATTATATTTAATTCATCATATTGCATGATTATAAATGTAAATGTTCATAGGTAATCATGATAGTGTAATTTAAATATCAACATATAATTTTCATAATGTAAACATGTATACACATATACATTATCCAAAGGAATAGAAATATTGTAAATCATGCTAACTCATGTAAATATTTTGGTATGAGTTCTTATGTATATACGATTATAGCTCTCATACGCTTGTGTTTTAAGGTTTATTAAGCTCAGTTATAAGCCCTACACATAGGGGTAGCCCAATATGATGAAAAAAGGAAAAAAAGGCAAATATAAGGGATAAAAGCTTGCTATCGCACTCGCGACAGTGGGCGATTGGCCATACGAAATTTCCTCTGAACACGGAATCTTGCAGACTGGGTAAGCAATTCAAATTTCACATTGATTTAGACATACTAAATGACTTTTCAAGCAATATTATTTTCTACAAAGTTATTTCTCTGTATTTCTAGTTTTTAAAACATTTAAAATCTTTTCAATCAGACCTGTAAATCTCTAGATATTCAACAAACAACACAGACTGCTCCCATCGATAGGGCAGCAAACATAGTCAAAGTTCAAGCCCAATTTTTGATATCATACAAAGAGATTCGGGTTTTGACTTCTTCATATAAAATTAGGTTTTATGAGTCTAGTTTCTATATCAACTAGAATCATTCAATTTGAATCACTCTAGCTCGAGTTATAGCGAAAACAATCCCAAGGGATTAAATGAATCTTAGGACAGATTTTGGATATTTCAAGAATTACCTTGCTATTTCGGTTCTCATGTAACTTAAAATTAATTTTGTTAATAATACTTCATTCTAAACTCTAATATATTAGACAATATGTATCATCCACAACCACACACATGCTAGTAATAAAAGTTCTTATACCTTTTTATACAACCAAGGCACTTTGAGCTCTGCAAACTCCTTTCTCTTTCTTCTTCTTGCACCCATATGCTGAACTTTATTTCTTTCCATTTTTCATGAGTTTTTTTACTTAAGCTCTAGAAATGGTATTAAATGAAATTAGGACTTAGGAATATTTAGAGTGAAAGAGCAGGTAAAATTACCTAAGGGAAAATGAATAAACATGAAAGAGAGGGAAGCTTTGAGGGACAGCCAAAACAAGGGATAAGATGGTTGAGTTCTCCAGATTTTTTGATATTTATCCCTATTTATACCCATCTTAATTGGGTCAAATTAGGTCCACCCAATTTGGCCTCATTGGTCCAATAGCATTTAATTAATTCAATCTTGGCCCAACTAAATTTTTTCTAGCTCAATTTCAGTTTCCACCAATTATAACCTAATTTCTTATGATACTTATACCCTTAAATCAATGAAAACTGCCCTTTAACTCAATCAATTAAATTAAACTTGATTTTTTTACTATTTTTCCAGAAACTAGCATTTCACTCATCAAAATGCTCTAAAATTTTACCCTAAATGTCTAAATATATTCAGGAGAGTGTGTTTAAAATTTTAATTCATTTTGAGATCATTTCGGTATAGTTCCATCTTTGGAGTAAAAACTTAACCGGCCCGAAATTGAAAAATTCAAAGTTATGTGAAAAAATTAGTTTTCACTTCTAAACACTAATTTAGACTCTTACTAATAGATCTAGGCAAATAAAATAGTTTTTAAAGGTCCGTGGTATACTTTATAACCTGGTCAAACTCACGATCAATGTAATGTGAAATGATCATAAAATCTCTAACTTTTGAAACATGTCCCTCTAGATCTTTTACTGCCCTTTTTTAAACACATATATCTTTATATCCCCTTCCTAATACATCATAAACATATTTGATTACTACTAGGATAAAGATTGGGGCCTTATAGTGGCAGGAAGAGAGTAAATTGGAGTGGGCCTATTTGTTATTTTTTCTTTATGGTGGGCATTTTTTGGGAAAAAGATAAATGTGCCTTGTTCATGAAAAGTAAAATAAAGAAAACGATACTTTGATGTCATTCTTTTTTTTAGATCTTCAATGAGTGCCCTGTGTGGGGACTATATTAATTAATTCAATTAATAAAGCAAATTATTGTATTAAGATTTATTTTTCTAATATAATAAAGTCTATCCATGATGGTTGCTTCCACCACCCAAGCAATAAATTCTACCTATCATTAATTACCAATTAGGTAACTCCACTTGCCTGTTAGCTTTGATCTTGTTTAATTTTTGTTATTAAATAAGAAATTGTGTTTATTACTAAGAACATGTAAAAGATAATAAAATATTCTTTAAAATTTGGATCCGACAGCTTTCGTAATTGGTTGATAATTGGAAAATAATTAGGATTATTATGTTTTTTGGATTGCAAAATTATTATTATTATTTGGTTAGGAATTGGAAAAAACAAGTGGATTTATTATTCAGTCAAGAATTTGAGGAAGGTTGTTATCAATACAATTGTTTAATATATAATTGCATATTTTGGTTGTTTGCTAAAAATTCTGACTTATTTTGTTAAGTTTTATCTCTTTAAAAAAGGTTATACTTCTTGCATTACTTAGTTTGTTTCTTTGTTTATAAGTTGTTTATAATTGTTTATAAATAACAGGCAACATTTATAGCAAATTAGTTATACTTTTACTTAATAATGGGTTTGATTAAACGTAAAAATAATGAATCACCCTAATTTTTTATTTTTATTTTCTTGAGATCATACAACAGTAGCAACAAAGAAGAGAAAGTTGCTATTTTGGGTTTAGTATAATGGAGCTATCTTTCTCCTTTGTTTGGATCAATCCCTTTCTGCATTCTCAAGGTACTAAGTTTGAGATCTTTTTTATTTAATATTATTTTCTTTCATTGCAAGTACATTTTTTTATTTGATATTATTTACTTTCATTGCTACTATTTTAAAAACAGTACAACATGGCTGATTGCATTTATATTTAGTAGGTTGATGATTAGTTGGCAGTGTTTGTTATATGATTAAGACCGAATAAGTCAGATTGGTTGGCAATGCAAGTGATCTAGGTGTATATGGATGGTTGCGTTGTTGAGATGTATTTTTTATTTCATAGGAGGTAGATGTCATAAAAATAGAGAAAATTCTGCTGAATTTTGTATAAAATTGAGTTTAATTGGTTATGCAGGAAAAGTTTATGGGTAAGAAGCCTACATATCCTAAAATATTTATATACACCCATACAAAAAAACATGATAGTCAAGCATTTGTTAATACCCATTGCAGATATCTCAATGTACATAAAATATAAACATCAATATTAATTATTTTATGAAAATATAGCTAATTAATTGTAACTGTAGTAATGATAGGAGCAAATACAAGAGACTCTCACTCCAACAGCGGTAGAACTCTGAAAATGTCGATGAGAGTTGGATATACCTTGAAGCAATTAGTTGTAAGAATAACCGTGGAAGGATTTTTGGCTTAGGTTCTATTGCAAATACATTCCATTTGCATTCCCCTGTATCATCTATAGCTGCTTATAATAGGTATTCTGAACCTTTTGAGAGAGTCATTCAACTAGAAATCGCACTCACCATGTTGATGGATACTGTAACGAAGCTACAGAATCGGATAAAAGAGTTAGAAACCAAGGGCAACACCTCCCAGCAGTCAGATCGTCCTCATTCATCAACTATATAGTTTAGATTTATAATATTTAGGTATTGATACTGAATTTATGTTGTGTTGTTACAGATTTTATGGATTATTACTTTACAATGTTTTCAAGATTTTATTGTCGTACATTACAATTTTAATAGTATATTAATATTCATATTTCCGTAAATTGCATTATCAATTTGGACTATATTTATTTGTAAAAATTAATTTAGATTGAAATTTAAATATTATGCTACCAAAATTAAAAATTATGCTAGCAAAATTGAACAATTTCTATTGTTAGATTTAACAACAGAATATAGATTAATTTAGCAACGAAATTTATTTTTCATTGCTAAATTTAGCAACAAAATTCTTTTTCCGTTGCTAAAATTGACCAATTCACCGAATGTTGCATTGGTTTAATTTAGCAACGGAATTTACTTTCTTTTGCTAAAAAATATCAGCTGCCAAATTAGCAATCATATTTTTCGTTGCTATTTTTTATTAGCAACGGAAAATTGATATTTGTCGTTGCTATTTTTCATTGCTAAATTGCAAATTTCTTGTAGTGTTGTGATGTTGTGATTAATGTAATAAAATAATAATTTTGTGTTAATTAATTAAATTAACTAAAAAAATTTCAAACTAAAAAACATATAATTTAAAATTTTTCATGGTAAATTATAAACATATTAAATTATTATTTTATTCACCAAATCATGATATTGTAGGCATTGCATCTTTTTTAAGAAAATTTGTTATCTAAGAATCAGATGTCAATTAAAATTACATTTTAGGAATCTAATAGAAAAAAAAAAGTTGTCAATAATAACAAAATGTGAAAATATGCATAGACTCATAAAAAAATAATTTTTACCATGAATATTTTTATAACTTGTCCTAAAGAGTCCGATGTAAAAGAAAATATAATATCCATATGATTTAACCTTCTCCAGTCTCTTTATATAACATGTATCAAGGCATTAAGTGTCAAAAACCGGCAATTCAAAGCACTGGTTTCTAGCAATCCAGGGATCTCACGAAACCAAATAATGTCGGTGTCGGTTTCCAGCAACCGAGAGGCCCACTATATATGTCGAATACTGGCATATATAGTACACAGCCGGTTTCCAACTCTTCTGTCAGTCAAACACACGTGACCCACTATGTTGGATAGCGGCACCATGCATTGCCAATTTTCAGCACCCCAAAGTTAAAATTATATTTATTTTAGCCCATATTTTCTAAATATTTTTATAAATTACCCCATTTTTTTAAAAAAAAACCCTATTTTTTTGTTTCAATCTATTTGTTAAAACATTTAAAATCGCATTAAAATAAAACTCTTAATAAAATATCTTTATTTCCAAAAACATTCGAAACTGTTTGTTAACATCTACATCCAAGATAATTAATCATATCAATTCTCACAGCAGGAGTTAAAATGCAGAAATGACCAAATAAGTCCGATTTTTTTTCTTCAATTTCACTATAACAATAACATCTCATATATATATAATCAAATAAATTCAATTATTGTAATTACAGTTGGTGTATATCGCGGAATTCCAATCCCAAACCGGAATGAATTAACTACAATTAAAGGCAATTCTAATCTTTTCTTTTTGTAGCAATCCTAATTCTTGTGAAAGT
Organism: Excoecaria agallocha; assembly: GCA_037975025.1. Classification (NCBI taxonomy): domain Eukaryota; kingdom Viridiplantae; phylum Streptophyta; class Magnoliopsida; order Malpighiales; family Euphorbiaceae; genus Excoecaria; species Excoecaria agallocha. The sequence continues at coordinate 32,917,225 of CM075810.1, read as the reverse complement.
AAAAAGGCAATTCTAAATTTCTAATCCTTGTGGATGCAAAAAGAATTTTTTATGTATATATACATATATCATAGGCAAAGTCTCCCTATCACAAAATCAAAAAGCAATAATTAATTTGCCAGCTTTAGATGTAAGTTTTTAAGAATGAAAGTACCCAAGAACCGTTTTACCCTGTTGAGCGGCGAAACAAGCGAAGTGAATGTAAGCAAATTGGTAGATGCCATTGTTGCGAAGTCTGCTTCTTCAATGAAGAAGAAAAGAAGATAAGAGAAGTATGAGAAATGTCTGAATAATGGATAGTTTAGTATTTTCCTTTTATCTGGAAAAATGTAGGGACCATATCAAAATATGCATATTTTGAAAAATTAAGCTATAACCAGCTAACATGTCATGTGACTTTTATTTTTTTAATGAATCTCATTTTCTTAACAAACATTTAGAAAGTTCGAAAAAGTTAAAATAATTTTATTTTCATTTTATTTCAATTTTTTCAAATTTAACAAATGCTATTCAAAAAAATTAATTAAACAAACAATAATTAACTTCCAACATAAACAATCCTTTAAATTTAAAAAGAAAAATCCCATCTATATCTCCTCCCAAAAACCAGAAAAATCTGTCCAGAAACAATCATGTATAAGTATATATAAAACCCAAAAACACATTACTCAAACTTACAAACATATCTTTATTTATTTATTTTTTTTCTCTTGTCCTTCACCTTCCATGTGAAAGATCAAAGTGAAAAATTATAGCTATTAACGTCAGGAAGAAGGCCAAGTCCAGTGTAGCAATCATCCATGGGTGGTACAGAAGTTGGTTGTTCCTTTTTGTGTAGTCTATAAGATGGAGCAATGTCCATTGATAAAGTGAGAAGACTGTTAGCTTCCTCTTCTTGTTGCTCTTTATGTTTAAGTTGTTCTATAAGTAGTGCTAATGATGCTTCTTCTTCATCCCTTGCTTGGTATAGATGTTGTATGTATGTTAAATCTTCTGTTGTTTCCACTTTCTTCACTGAGAAATACTGTTAATTTTCCCCATAAAAATTATGAGTTGGGACAAATTAAATGACCGCTAATTATGCCATCTAAAAACACAATTCAATGGCGGTCAAAAAGTGAAAAATATAGTATGTTGGTGAGAAAGGCAGCTAATGCTCTTATTACCTAAATTTTGTCTATATTTTTATTCATTGGCGAAGTTAATAATAAACTATATGGACGTATGCATGAGTTCATAAATAAAAATATGTGCATAATAAAAACTGGATAAATAAAAAAAGAAGTATACCTAAAAATAATAAATTAGTTAAGGCTAAGAATCATTCCCATTGAGATGACATTCAACATAGATTCGATTCTATATACTTTAGTTAATGGATCTAATGATATGATACTGCAAATTACTTTTTTCACGTGAATCATATGCGTAAATTTATAAATGAAAACACGTGTGTTGAATAAAAATGAATAAATACAAAAAGAATAAAGACACATTTTCACTTTATTCGATTATTAAAAATATATTTTCTTTACTAAATTGAGCTAATGAATAAATTCATAAAACGTAACCTAATAATTAAAAGCCATATATACCATTTGAATACGTATGGGTGTATTAATAGATCAGTACATAACGTTTATTCATCAGTCCAGTCTAGATTATGCCATTATATCGGTTGCTTATTCTCAGTATTCGATTGCTAGGCAATTCATAATTGGCTGTGTATGAAACTTGAGAAACAAAAGGGTTTCCTAATTAATATTGTCCATTTTTAGCATTATTTTTATTCTTGGTTTTTATCCGGTCATATACTTCCAAAGGATGGGTCAGCTAGCATTATAGAAAACATTGTCACATAGCTAAACCGACTTCTCTTTTTCTCAATTTTTTTAATACAAACTTTAATTTTGAACATAACCTTAATTAATTATTGCCATAGTTGTAATAATAAGAAGAGAAAACTCACGAGATTCTTGCTCTCATCCTCGTAAAGTGTAAGAGCATCTCCAATCTCCAGCCCATTTTGCTTCACAAAATCTCCTGTTTACATTATAAAAGAGATTTAATTACCATAGATGGAAGGAGAACGTTGGATACCATAAAAAAAATATACTAGTTTTTTAAACAAACCTGTGTTTTCAAGAACATACATTCTGCTCTTGTTATTGGACCAATACCTATGTCATTAAAAGATTAGAAAGATTGTCTTAATCGGACATATAAATCCTCAAAAACTAACAACCTAAAAGAAAAATACAAAGATGGAGAACTTAACTATGGAAATACTTTTAACAAATTTTGTTTCGGTTAACTCTCAGAGTTTAAATTTAACTATGAAGGATTGAATTTTCTTACTTGAACCTTAAGCTCCATTCTTGGGTAGAGTAAACATCTTTAATCACAACTTGGATGCCATCTTTATCAAAAAGAGCAGGAAGATTTTCCTCAGTTTCTCTCTGGATTTGCATGCAAGAACCAAACTTTTGATAATCAAGAAGATAAGATTTGCCATTTTCTTATTTGAAAATTAACAGTAAAATGGAAGAAATGTATATAATTACAAAGATAAACCTATTTCTTCTCTCTTATTTTAAATTTCCTTTTTCGATTTCTGGTTTTGTGCACCAATCGAGAAGTCGGGAAGAGGTTAGTTATTGGGCAGTCTAAATCAATGACACAGTGTTCAACAATAGCAAGTCAACCAAACACACTGGTTGGTTATTTTTCACATCTTTTCTTTCTCCATAGAAAGAAGGAACAGAAACCAAAACAAGCAAAATCTACAAAAGATCACTGAGTACAGAGATGCCCTAATTAATTGATCAGAAAACCTCACCTTTGGAAGGACAATTCTCCCAAGAGACCCAACATCACTGTTCTTCAGCTCTTTCCTCAGCAACATTCTAAGTTTCTGCACCCAAAAAAAGAAAACCCACAATTTAAAAATTGTAAAGATCCAAACTTAATAATCAGAAACTCAAATTCAAAACAAACTTACTATATTATCTGGCGTGCAGAACTTATAAAGCTCGCTTTTGATGCTGGTTTGGCTGTTTTGGTCTTTTCTTGAATCCACCTGAGATGAATTAGGACTGGAAGAAGAGTTTTTGTTAAGGCTTCTCTGGCGTGCAAGCTTTCTTTTGTTTCTAGCAATCTTGGTCTTGTAGGCATCAAGAACTCTCCTTTCTTGATCTACTGGCAACCCATTTGGTTGCAAAAGCCATGATCTTTGGGAGAAAAAGAAAGGATATGATTGTGGAAATTGGTGGGTTTGCAAATTTGGTGGTGACATGTTTGAAGAAGAAGTTGAAAGGTAGCTGAACTGGGAATTTTGAGAACAACTCAATTTTTGTTTGGTAATGGTGGTAGTATTGGAGTTGTTGTTGTTTTTCTTATCTGTAGAGAAAGGTGAGAAAAGTTTCTCCATTTATCAAAACAGACACAAAGGAAAGTGATAATGTGGTTATCAGAGTGTGTTTTTATTAGGGTATTGAATGTAAAATCCGGTGAGGTAGAGTGATGGGGTTGCAAATGGGTGCCAGTAGAAACAACCCAAGTGTTGATAAAGGGTAAGGAACGCGTCAAGAGAGAGAAAAGGGCATGGATGAGAAGAAAAGAGAAGGCCAATGGGGGTTCAGGAAGATGACAAATGGCCGGAGATTGCTGGTTTTGGGATGCCCAAATGACCAGTAAGGAGCCTGTAAGACAGTTAAGCTTGTAAAGTTTGAAACTTTGGCGCCACCTTTGGTTTAAATATGGCAGGTCTCTTCTGGGGCTAACCTTCACAGTTTGCACTGACCACCATGGTCATGCCTAGGAAGCTTAACCAATTCATTCTCTCTCTCAATAAAGAACGTGCTTTCTCTCTCTAAACCCAGTTCATTTGCCCATGGAAAATTCTTGCATTATCATTTTTTTTTCTTTCTGTCAATTTCAAATATCGAGTAAAAACATTAACCGCAACAAAAATAGTCCATCTAATTCATTCTGCTCTCAAAGAAAAATTTGCAGAAATTCTCTTTCTGTCGCATCTTTAGAATTTCTCCTTTTTTCAAAACAAGAAAAAAATATCAACAAGCAAGAAGAATTTTGGAAAACGGCTACATTTTCCTCTAAATTATTGAAAATTGCGTGTATTTGTCTTTAAATATATAATTTGGATGAAATTTATTTATGAAATATTGAAAATGATTCATATCTTCTCTTTAAATATATTTAACTCAAATTATAATTGTTATTACGTAATTGGCTAAAATTTGCCACCAATATTAACAGACCACAGGTAAGCAAATATAAATACGCATGTTTAACATATGTACACTAGCTATAAATTAATACCGGTATTAAATTATATTATATACGTGTTAAATTTATTTAATTTCAATCAACCCGTTATATATTTTTTAGTTTGTTTACTTAAAGATTTGTTTTTAATTCCAATGATAAATTTGAGTTGGATATATAATAGCAGGACAGTTTAGCTAAAAATATATTTAAACACAAATGTATATAATTTTCAATACTTGAGTAAATTTTTATTATTTTAGAAGCAAATTTAGCTTTTTTTTTTAGAATTTTGCATATTGTGCGACGGATGATGAAGTTAATTAACTCATGATTATAATTTAGTCTAATTATTTGTTCTATATATTCATGACGTGCGATCCTTCTCAATCCCAATATTTAGTTCACTTATCATCTCTGACCCTAGATTTCAAAAACTAGGTCCTTTCTTCGAACTTTTATGAGGCATCTAGAAAGCGAAATGCATTATAAACTTCAAATTTATAGCAGAAAAATTGTACAAATTAGTCGTTTGTTACTAGTTTAGTCCACAATTGATAAAATCACAAAGCAAATACGAACTTTAGGGCCAGGCCTTGAGCCCAAAATAAGGATCTGTACCACGTCTTAACCTATCCAGCCTATGCCATTTGACTACTTTCTGGTTCTCGCGCAAAACGGTAAATCACCACTATCACAGCTACTCTATTCACCCGTTTAATTTATTTACTAACAACAAGAAAATAAAATAAAATATAAGAAGGGAGCAAGTGGTGACCAGTTACCCCGCCAATGCACACGTAGCATCAACAAGCCTACGTGTTGCTTGAAACGAGCTGCCACAGTTTCCTCTTCAGTTATACAAATAACCTTCGATACAATCCCACCAAAAATCCCAAGAATTCCATAAATCATCAATGGCAGCCATTTCTTTAACCAGAACCGCCATGTTTAATCTCTCGAGAACTTTCCCTCGCTCTCCCTCTCTCTTCCATGGCTCCTCCTCCCACAAGCTCTCTCGCGTCTGCTTCACCTCCGCCTCCAAACACAATCAGGTATACAGTATAATCAAGTATTTAAATCAATCTTGAAATTTATAATCTTCTTGATTAATCTGTTCGATTTCAGGGACGAAATGCAGAGGACAAGAATTTTACTGATTTAGCCAAAGAGACAACAAAAGAAGGTATGGACTATGGAGAGAGCCCAAGAACGCGCATTTCAGGCGAGAGATGACGCCGAGAAAATGAAAGAAAGAGCTAAAGAACAAGCTGACGATATGAAAGAAAAGGCTAAAGGAAGCGCGCATAAGGCGGCAGAGAAGGCGGAGGATACGAAAGAGAGATTATGCTTATGATGCTAAGGAGAAAACAAAAAATTATGCTTATGATGCTAATTAGGAGAAGACAAAAGACACTGCACATGATGTTAAAAAGAAGACCAAAGAGTATGCTGACGTGGCGGCTGATAAGGCTAGAGACGGGACGATTAAGGTGGTGGAGACGGTGGAGAGTGTAGGGGATAAGTCTGGTGAAGGAGGCATGGGATGCGGCTATGGGGACTACGCAGAAGATAAAGGAGACGGTGGTCGGGAAAGATAAGGACAATGATAAGAGAGAGAAGGTTATGGATGAGGATGTGGCGGAGCTGAGGCGGCGTGTGGGTGGTGAAGAGACTAGTAGTAGTGATAGTGATGATGATTTGAAGAGGAGAAAGAATCGTTGATCTCCTCCTTTTTCAGTTTTTAATAACAAAATAAGTATAATCTTTGATGGAGGTGTTGGTTTGTTATATATATATATATATATATATATATCTTGTTACTTAATTACTTGCATTAATGGCTAAAACCAATTTCTTAAAATATCATAATGAATTTTTATGAATAGTTTAGTGTTTAATTAATTAATTTTTTAGATAGATGGTGTATCCACTTTGGTTTGGTTTGTATCATTATGCTACGACTATGAGTTAATTTCATTCACATCTAATAACAAAAAATAATTAACTCGTAATATTTTGTTATGTATAAAAATCATTTTAACTGGTTTTCAATATATTTTTGTTACTGAATTTTGCATAAAAATCATTTTAACTGATTTTCGATTATAACTTTTGCTGGAATACTGATGTACGTATGCATAAATAAGTTGGTGTGGCATGTAAAAGTAACTGATGTCAGCTGATGATGTGGCATGCTACGGGTGTATAAGTATATGACGTAACATGTTATGTCAGTATTTCGATGATTAGTTTCGTCAAAAATTGATCAAAATAATTTTTACGCAAAATAGTATAAATTCAGTAACTACTGGTGCACAAGTAGATGACGTAGCGTGCCACATCAGTATTTTGATAATTAGTTTTGTCGAAAATCAGTCAAAATAATTTTTACGAAAAATAATATCAAATTCAAAATTCAGTAATAATTTTATTACAAAAAATAATTCAGTTACTTTTAAGTTGTTAACCGTAAGTTCAGTAATCATGGGTGATATAAATTCAACTACTATTGCTTTGAGTTTTTGGTATTGGTTTGGTTTATATCGTTATGCTATTTCTATGTACCATTAGTTTGGGTTTTTCTATTATTGATTTGCTCGATATGTTTGTATCATTCTATTTTTCAAATTTTTTGGCTTACACAACTTTTCATGATCCTATTGGTTTGGTTTGTTTTGGCTTATATATTTTTTCAAAGGTTTAGGAGGGATGTAACCAATTAGTCGCTATTAATGCAGTTAATGTTGGGGGTGTTTAAATGTGGGTTGGATAGATTATAATTGATTTTTCTTCTAATTCATCTAAATTTTTAAATGGATTGAACCCAATCCAAACTAGCTAGATTATGAACTAAATTTTTTTTATATTGTATTGGTTAGTTTATGTGGATTATATGAATCACCGCAAGAAAATATCAAAATAGCAATGAAATTCTTTCGTTGCTAAAAGTGGTTGAAGTTTTTGAATTTAGCGACGGAATATAAAATAGTTGTATTTTGTTGCTAAAAAAAGGAAAAAATTTTAGCGTCAAAATATAGCAAGGAAAATTAGCAACGAAATGTTATTTTCGTTGCTAAATATGAAGCTAGTAGATGGTGAAAAAAATTTGTAACGAAATTTAGCAACGAAAATTAAATTTCATTGCTAAAATAACAACGAAAAATGAATTCCATTGTTATTTTAGCAACGAAAAATTATTCAATTGCTATTTCATAGTTGAATCGTGTGAAGGTATTCTATTTAGCAATGGATTTCGTTGCTAAATTAGCAATGAAAATTTTTTAGCAACGAAAATTTTTTTCGTAGCTAATTTAGTACTAGAATTGAAAATTCGTTACTAAATAGAATACCGTAACACAAATCGGTTATTAGAATAGAAACAAAATTTAATTTTCGTTGCTATTTTAGCAATGGAAAAAAATTTTGTTGCTACTTTACTATTTGCCCTAAGTATAGATTGTTTCCTTCAGTCTCGCGATTTCCCTCTTCCTCTCCCTCTCCCTTTCCTTGTCCCTCTCTGCAAGTACCGTCTCTTTGCCATCACTTTCTCTCCTCCGGAGCTATCACCATGGTCGGCTCTTATTCAAAGGATGAAGCCTACCTCAATACAGTCATCAAAAAATAAATCAATTTGTTCGAATCTATTAAGTCACAGTAGCTCTCCTGCCTTCAATCCCTATAGCATCTTAAAGCTTAAAGAGAAATCTTAAAGCTTGATGTGTACTATTTCTTGAAACAAAGGTCAGTGTTTTTGCCTTTTAATACCTTTACGAATCACGATTTTGCTTTTGTTTTTTTCCCATTTCATTTTTTTGTGGGTATTGTTTCTTTTGCGTTTTTTATTATCAAAGTCTATAGCTTTAGCTCATTAATATTTATATATATGATGGATTAACGCCTTCACGATAATCTTTTTCTCAACAAATTTGCATCTTCCTTTTTTTATAGCGGAGAAAGAGAGTGAAAGAAATGGCGGCTTCATCATCAGCTCAGCCTCGATTCATTGCTAGCATTGAAAATCGAAGTTTTTCTAATGCACCGCTCATTGAAAATTCTGATTCTCCTTAGAAAATTGTTGTTCCTGATGTAAGTCATTCATCTTTCTACCATCTAATTTTAACCCATTTTTCCAAGTTTATTATATGTTTTTTCGTTACTATTTGTTTGCAAGAGCAAAGCGGGAAGGATAAGGTTGTTTTTGGATTCTTCTGATTGTTGGAAGAATGATTCAAACCTCAATCTGCCAACAAGAGGATAATGCCAACGTGACTCCATGATTTCAGCATCCAAAAAAAATGGTCCATGAGTTTAGGAGTAGCTGCAATGATTTTCTAGGAGTTTGTTAAGAGTTGGTGTAACACCCTTGCTGAACAGTCTAACCGAAACAAGTGGTAAGTAGAAAATTTTTTTTTTTACTACGGACCATTTGTCAGATACTGGTCATTGACCCTTTGAGGAGCAATGCACTGAGTGACAATTCCAAAATCAGCAAGATTTTTCTTTTGAATCTTACTATCTCAAAGACTCCAGGCTTGTCCAAAAAGAAATACTTATAACTTATGTAAGCTGAATACTATAATTATCCAAATGACTGAATTCCAAATAAAAATCCGGCAATATAACGGCTAAAACCTTATCTAATCCACCTGAAAAACAGACAATTCCCTCAGCCCATCAGGGGCACAACAATACAAAAATAATTTCATCATGCATCTCATACATCCATTCTCATTATTATTATTCACATTTCCTAAGATGATTCAATAATACATATTACACTCTTAAATTGCTATAACATTCCAAAATAGAAACAATTTACATTAGAAATCGCCTCGCTACATCTGTGAACCTCAAAAGATGAATTGCTCGAAACTAAATCCCTTCTTCTGATGATTGAGCCGAAGCAGCTGTCTAACCAAAAACAAGTCTATCCCGCTACCTACACGGATAACAAAACCCGTGCTAAGCTATAAAGCTTAGTGGGGACAGAATAATCTAAAGATAATCTTTTAAACATGTAATATCAATTATACAAATACAAAGTTAATAACACTCTTAATAGATACTTTCAATATCTTAGATCCTAGTTCTTACATTCAGCAATAAATCACAAGTATAAGCAATAGAATATCTTACTTACGTAGGCAATAAACTTAATAACTCAGTAATCAATGCATCACTCATTGCTACCACAAAAGACATCCAGCATATTTCTTTCATACATCTACATCATTTAAAACATAGTATGCAATCCAAATTTACTTTCATGTAATCATTAAATAATCTTAACAAGGTGAACAATATAATACTTAATACCATAGCGTGCCATACCTTATATACTTGATCGATATCAGAGTGATATACATACCTATACATAAATATATAGATACATAATGCCTATATAGAATTAAATGATCACAGGCTCATCAATATTATAACTTTCAATTTAATATCCATTTGATGTACTTATACAAGAGGATAATTCTTATGCACATTAATTTCGAACTATAACATTTCTTATATTTTATACTTTTTAACTTATTTTCATATTAATGCCCCTAGAACAGTACCGACAGAAATACTCAGACTGGATACACGGGATGTGGACCCCATGGGCCACAAACAGACTGAAAAATGATCTCAAAGACCATTTTTCCACGTAGCAGATACCAGATACAAACAGAAGCTATGGAGATCAGTGATCCTACCATAACTAAGCAAGTCGCCATGACTTGCACCGCGGTATAGAATCCCTATGGCCAGCCAATTATATCCTGAGCTAGTTTTACTGCCAGACTATTTTCTAAGGGCGCAAAAGATCACTTGTTTTCAGTACATTTATCAACTTTATCATCATTTCAATCCAGATAATGCAGTTATTCAGAATCTTCAATACTTTTGTACAGTTTATGTACTATCTTTCACTCATGAATTATTTCACAATAATTCAGTAATTTCTCTTTTAAACATACTTCAGTCACCAGGGAAAATCTATTTTATACAGATTCTTTCAAACTACTTTAAACAATCTAATAGCCATATGTGGACATTACTTGTACTAATCATGATAGTTCATACCTGACTATTTTATGTTCATAAAAATGAATTTATATACCATTCTTTGGATTACTTATGCGAGAATCAACATATAAACACATTGTCATTACAAAAAGGACATACCTGTGTGGCTTATCATAACCATCTCCCATGCTTCACTGTACTTAATTTAATTATCAGATAAACCTACTCAAATACTATATTTAATATATGCATTCAGTGCGTCTCAATGCTTCACTTTTAATGGAGCTGCCTATATATGCATATACATTTCATATCAAGTTTATATATGCAACTATATGATCTTAAATAGACATGTACCAAATCAACTATGTATACAAGCATATTATTTTATCAGTTTCATATGATATCAAACATACCACTATATCTATTCCATTAAATATAATAATATTCCTAATTGTTATTCAAGTACCGAACAAGAATTTATCAATGGAAGTAAATGTTTGACCTTTATACCAATAGCTTGCCACTATATTATTTACCTTATTACTTACTTATATCATAATCCTTATAATTCTAACGTATAATCTATTTACTTATGGGGGCTAATACTTTATTTAATTAACAGCTATTCAATATATTTGTTTTTTTTTCCAATAGGATAACAGAGAGAATTCTTGTAGTTTTATATCATCAGGATTATACGCATCAAGCTTTATTTCAAAACAAGTCCATATTTTCGATTTATAACTCCATCATCTAACAGTAATTCACTTTTAAACATCCTTAAGTAAATCTAATACTAATAACCCATTAATTCCCCACTTATTTCAAAAACTCCAATTAAACTTTTATCATAATTTACATGTTAAGCTCATTGTCAAATACTAGCTTTTTAATCTATTAATACATTTTTAACATGTAACCAAACTTTACCAATCACTATACTTATAATCAATGCTTATCAAATTTCAAAGGCTGCTATACAGTTATTTACACATTAATTTTATGAACATATATCTTTTATTACTCAAATTAAATCAAGAGAACGCATGATACAACATGACCTCTCGATCAAAGATAAGGAAACCAGAATTTCCCCAATTCAATCTGCAAACTCAAGGTATGATCTTTTAGCTAACATTACTAATTTCCAGCATTACTTTCTATTACTATTAATGACAGTTCCCTTGAATAACTGTTTAAAACTTCAACTATAATCTAATTGGAGCTGAAATTCCAAGAATCAATCAAGATAGCATTACAAATTTCAAGGGTACAATGACATTTTATTTATATTTCAATAAGTTACATCCTCAATTTCCTTAAATGTAATTGAAACTTCTATCTTATTAACCAATACCATTTATTGCTCTTTTGTTAGACTATAAACACTTAAAAACAATTAAATCTCAAATTCTATCATATTTGCTTTGACTCCATCATTACTCAATTCAACCCAAGAACTTTGCATACTTTATTTTCAATAAACTTATGTAAATCCCATATCATAAATTTTACTTGAAATTCTAATAAAATTACATCTTAAATTTACTATCAAATAAGAGTTTCAAAATCTATCAATAACTCTTACATGCCATTAATATTTATTAATATCGACCCCTTTTTATCCTAAGTTCAATCATATCCAATAACAAAACTAAATCAATGACTCAATTAGACAATGTACAACTTCTTCAATTGAGTTATTCGTTCCTTTTTCGTCTCCAACATTTCTTTTCCTTATGCTAACAATCCGTAAGCCTCGAAATCATCCCATAACAATTTCATAATAACCATTCAATTAACTTAAACTCCTGAATTCTATCAATTTACACACACAGAAGCAAACATTTATACTAAACATACAATAAATGTCTTATTAAAATTCAAGATTTATTTAACTAAATTGAGGGAGTAATTTCAGTATCCCATACCGTAATTGAAGCCCAGAATGCCCTCTCTCTATTCTGCCTCGCCGGAGACTCGTCGAAGGCTCGTCGGAGCTCCACCGGAGCTGCCCACCTGCTGCCAGAGCCGCTAGGACCCCTCCGGTGGCCTTCACGCGCCCCAAGGCATCGTGATTTGGTCGAAAAGCCGCTTGGAACCGCCGGCTGCCACAAGCTCCGATCTCCACTTCGTCGGCGAGTGGGGATGATCGGAGGGTACCAAAAGATCCGCCTCAACCTCATGATCCCACAGGTGCCATCAGCTCCCTCAACCGCCGACGAGAACCACCGAAAAAAAAGGAAAAGAAATTATGGTGGTGATGGGGAAAAAAGAGAGCTTGATCTATGGTGGTGGTGAGCAAAACGGAAGGAAAGACTCACCGGAGAACGGCGACGCTAGCAGAGGACTGGAAGACGGCGGCGGCGGCGATCAGCGCCCTTTCGCCGGCGTCGAGCAGCGGCGGCAGACCACCTCCCCTCCCGATTCTCTCTTCCTCTTCTTTCTTTCTCTTTTTTCTCTTTTTTTTAACTTATTTCTTCTTATTTTCTTTTTACCACACACACACACAACTTTCTTCTATTTTTACCCCACCATTCTCTTTCTTTTCCTCTTTAAATCTCAACCACACATTTCTTATTAAAAATATCACTATTTCTCTTTTTTTTCTTTTTAAATTTTACCTTCTTAACATTATTATTAATTTATAAAAATTTTCATAATATATTTTAATTAACAATTATTAAATTAAAACCCAAAAATAATACTAACTTATATTGGAATATTCATAATTGATCCTTACAAATTAATACTATTTATTCACTATAATCAATCCGAATTTTTGGTGCGTTACAGTTGGAGTCTATTTATTCTATGTTTTTCTTGTTTGCTATTGTGAAGAAAAAGCTGTAATCAGTTCAATTTTTTGAATTCAATAAAATCTGCTTTGAATATCCTTCCTTGTCTCTTTGCTTAGTCACTTTCCTTTGTATTCTTTTCTCCTTATTTCTAACATTTTGGTATCAGAGCCAGGTTCGTGTACCTTGGTTTCATCAAAATGGCAACTAATGGCAGCTCAATATGCAGCTATCTATGATTCCTATATTTCAAGGCGAAAACTATGATTTCTGGAGTATTAAGATGAAGACTCTATTTCGATCTCAGGAACTATGGGATCTGATTGAAAATGGTGTTTCTGAGTTGGAAGAAGATGAAGCCAAACTGAGAGAAAGTAAGAAGAATGATGCAAAGGCTTTATTTTTTATACAGCAAGGATTGCATGAAAGTGTCTTCACCAGGATATCAGATGCTCGATCAGCTCAAGCAGCGTGGAAGAAACTGAAAGAAGAGTTTCAAGGGTTGGCAAGAATCAGAAAAGTGAGGTTACAATCTCTCAGAAGAGATTTTGAAACTCTGTTTATGCAAGAAGATAAAGGTGTTGAGAACTTCATGACGCGAAGGAAAGCCATTGTTAATCAGATGAAAGCTTTTGGTAAAAATATATCAGAGGAGACAGTGGTTACTAAAATTCTCAGAAGCTTGACACAACGCTATGATCATATAGTGGCAGCAATAGAAGAGGCTAATGGTCTGGAAGTTCTCACATTTGATGCATTGATGGGCTCACTCTTAGCTCACGAGCATCGAATGAACAGATTCCAGATGAAGGTTGAGGAGAAGGCATTTCAAGCCAAGGCAAGCAATGAGACTGGAGAAGGGAAAAGCACACCTGGAAGAGGAAGAGGAAGAGGATGGGTTGAAATGAGGAGGTGTTACACTTGTGATAAGCAAGGACATCTGGCAAGGGACTGTAAGGATGGTCAGGCTGGATATGCCGAGGAGGCTGCAACTGAAGCAGAAGAAGAGAACTATCTCTTCATGGCTCTCGTTGAACATGACAAAGAGAAGGAGACTGTGTGGTTCATAGACAGTGGTTGTTCGAATCATATGACTGGTATCAAAAACATATTCAACAAATTAGATGAGACTCACAAAAAGGTCATCCGATTAGGAAACAACAAGAAAATACATGTGGAAGGAAAAGGCACGGTAGAAATAAAGACTGATTCTGGTAAAGTGAAACTGATTTCCAATGTTCTTTATGCACCAAATTTAGCTCATAATCTACTTAGTGTTGGTCAGCTCATGGCTAGTGGTTATTCTCTTTTGTTTGAAGGAAGTGAATGTATAATCACTGAGAAAATCACTAATCATGTTCTGATTCAAGTAGAGATGGCTGAGAACCATATATTTCCACTTGTAGTTAATAAAGTTGAACACCAAGCCATGATAGCCTTGTCTAAGAATGCCTCTCATCTATGGCATCTTAGATATGGTCACTTAAATTTAAATAGCTTAAAGCTGTTGTCCCAGAAAAGTATGGTGAATGGAATACCTCAGATTGAAGGAGTGCATGGTGTGTGCGAGGGATGCATCTATGGGAAGCACAGCAAGAGATCGTTTTCTGTTCAACAAGCTTGGAGAGCCTCTGAACCTCTGGAATTTGTGCATGCTGATCTGTGCGGGCCTATGAGAACAGAATCATTGGGAGGAAGTAAGTATTTTCTGCTGCTTATTGATGATTATAGTAGAATGATATGGGTTTACTTCCTCAAATTCAAGTCTGAAGCATTTGATCACTTTGTTAAATTCAAAGCATTAGTTGAAAAACATAGTGAAAAATGTTTAAAGACATTAAGGACTCATCGGGGATGAGAGTTTTTATCATCGAATTTTATCAAATTCTGTGAGAAAAATGGCATTCATAGGGAGCTTACAGCTCCTTACACACCAGAGCAGAACGGGATAGCTGAGAGGAAGAATAGGACTCTCATTGAGATGGCCAGGAGCATGCTAAAATCGAAGAACCTGCCTGATCTATTTTGGGCAGAAGGGGTGACAACTGCTGCCTATCTGTTAAATCTGTCACCTACAAAAGTCGTAGAGAACATGACACCATTTGAAGCCTGGACAGGTAATAAACCTTCAGTTGGGCATTTAAAAATATTTGGGTGTGTTGCATATGTAATGAAAAATGCTCATGACAGGCATAAACTTGATAGTAAATCTAAAAAATGTATTTTCCTTGGATATTGTTCACAATCCAAGGCTTATAGACTGTATAACCCATCAAGTTGTAAGATTTTAGTGAGCAGAAATGTAATTTTCAATGAAGAAGAGAGCTGGGATTGAAAAAACAAAGGAAAAGAGACTGGCGCACATCAACCAGATGATGGCAACGCAAGTGATGCAGATGACAAAGTCCAAGTACCAAATACAAATTCAGTTGCAAAATCCAGTAGCACGGGACAACCAAGTAGCAGCTCCAATTCACCTGTCAGCAGAGCTACTTCACATCAAAGCAGTGGCACTATATCTCCAAGGCGTACAGCAGATGACACAACAGAAGATGATGCAATCCCTCCAAGAAAATTCAGATCATTAAGAGAAATGTATGAATGCACATTTGCTCTTTATGTATCTGATCCTAGAACCTATGAAGAAGCTGCAGAGAAAGAGGAATGGAGACAAGCAATGGAAGAGGAGATAGCAGCCATCGAAAGAAATGGGACATGGGAGCTAGCTGATCTACCACCCAACAAGAAAGCTATTAGACTTAAATGGGTGTTCAAATCAAAGTACAATTCAGATGGTACTTTATAGAAGCATAAAGCTAGATTGGTGGTGAAAGGCTACTCACAAAAGGAAGGGATAGACTTTGAAGAGAACTTCTCTCCTGTGGCAAGATTTGAAACCATTCGAATAGTTCTCTCAATGGCAGCCTTCAGGAATTTATCTGTTTATCAATTTGATGTCAAGTCGGCCTTCTTGAATGGCGACTTGCTTGAAGAAGTCTATGTTGAGCAACCTGAAGGATTTGAAATTCAGCAACATTTACACAAAGTTGACAAGCTTAAAAAGGCTCTTTATGGGTTGAAACAGGCGCCTAAAGCCTGGTACTTGAAGATTGATAGTTACTTCTTGGAATATGGTTTCAGGAGAAGTGAAAATGAGCCCACTGTGTACATCAAGTACTATGGCGAGAAGGACTTCCTGTTGGTATGTCTCTATGTGGATGATATGATTTATGTAAGAACTAATGATTTGCTAGTTGCTGATTTCAAAAAACAGATAATGGAGAAGTTTGAGATGACAGACTTGGGCAAACTCCATTATTTTTTAGGGATGGAGATCAAGCAAGTTGAAGATGGCATTTTTATTATTCAAAGGAGATATGTAATG
This sequence comes from Excoecaria agallocha, assembly GCA_037975025.1. NCBI lineage: Eukaryota > Viridiplantae > Streptophyta > Magnoliopsida > Malpighiales > Euphorbiaceae > Excoecaria > Excoecaria agallocha. Next base: position 32,900,728 of record CM075810.1, on the reverse strand, counting down.
GATCTGTTAAAAAGATTCATGATGAGCAACTGTAAATGTATAGACACGCCTTTAAATTTCAATGAGAAGTTACAAGAGGAGGATAGAACGGGAGCTGCTGAGAGTCACCAGTTTTGAAGTCTTGTTGGTGGCCTGATATATTTGACACACACAAGGCCAGACATAGTGTTTGCTGTAGGTTTGGTTTCAAGGTTCATGCACAAACCTACAAAGCATCACTATGGAGTGGCTAAAAGGATATTAAGATACATTGATGGAACTTTGGATTTGGAAATATGGTATGGTCGATCAAACAACTTCCAGCTGCATGGGTATGCTGATAGTGATTGGGCCGGATCATTGGATGACAGGAAGAGCACCACATGGTTCTGTTTCTCACTTGGTTCAGGAATGGTAAGCTGGAAATCAAAAAAACAACCAACAGTTGCATTATCTACGTGTGAAGCAGAGTATGTAGCAAGTGGAGCAACAGCATGTGAAGCAATCTGGATAAGGAAATTACTATGTGATTTGAGTATGAAGCAAGAGGGGGCAACCGAGATACTAAGTGATAGTAGCTCTGCAATAGCAATGACCAAAAATCCAGTATTCCATGGGAGGGCAAAACACATTGAGATTAAGCACCATTTTATTAGAGAATTGGTTGCAAAAGGAGAGATTGAACTCAAGTTTTGCAGTTCTGTAGATCAAGTTGCTGACATCTTCACTAAAGGTTTGCCTTATGCTAAGTTTGTATGTCTGAGAGAAAAGCTTGGGTTATGTGAATTTGAATCAAGAGGGGGTGTTGTAAGAATGATTCAAACCTCAATCTGCCAGCAAGAGGATAATGCCAACATGACTCCATGATTTCAGCATCCTAAAATAATGGTCCATGAGTTTAGGTGTAGTTGCAGTGATTTTCTAAGAGTTTGTTAAGAGTTGGAGTCTATTTATTCTATGTTTTCCTTGTTTGCTATTGTGAAGAAAAAACTGTAATCAGTTCAGTTTTTTGAATTCAATAAAATCTGCTTTGAATATCCTTCCTTGTCTCTTTGCTTAGTAACTTTCCTTTGTATTCTTTTCTCCTTATTTCTAACACTGATTTCGATTAGAAACAATATTAGTTTTTGCTTCTTGTTTTATCTGAATAATATGTGGAAATTGCTTTAATGGTTGAATAATTTATCTGTTTGATTTTTTGATTCAATCTTTTGTGATGTAAAATTCGTTGTTTATATTTTTATATTGTTTCCTTCCTGTTTTGATTTTATTATCAAACATTTGCATTTACTTGTCCTCCATCTTTGAGTTGATTGAACTGAGATAAAAATCAAGTAGAAGTTGATATGTTCAACTTAAAATATAATTATATATTAATTATGTTGATCTTATTGGTTTTCCGTCTGTTTAATTTTAATTTTAATTTTTGTTCATTTTTGCTGTTTTATTTTGAAGAGGAGAAAAAAAAACGTCACGAAGAAGAGTCTTTTTTCTTTTAAAGCTATTGCAAATAAACTTTTTTCGACAGTAGAGATCTTGTGCTGCTCTTATTATCCAATCACTAGCAGTCAATTTGGGGGTTGTCACAGGTATACAACATGTATATGTTTTATCACTGTGGATATATTCCTCATAATATATAAATATTGGTTCCTGCTATTTTTTTTAATGTAGATTTTGGCTGCAGGGAAGCATTTAGCCGAGCACTGCAGGTTTGAATATCCTAAGGTGCCAAACTTCATCCTTTGGATTCTTGCTGAAATTGCTATTGTTGCATGTGATATTCCTGAAGGCAAGTATTTTTTAATTGCATGATGTTTTTATTCATGGATCCATATAATCAACACATTGATACGAGCTTCCAAATTGAATTATTTGAATGCTTGAAATGCATATTTCCTCATGCATGTTCTTACTAGTGTGTCTATGCATGTAAGAAGATCAGTAAAAATGTAGTTTTGAAACTATAAACTATTTATTTTCTTCTAATTTTCCTTTGATTTTTTAATTCATTGCTAATGATGTTCATTTAATTTCCGTGATTGGTACAACCTTTACACTGAACATGCTCTTCAAAATTCCAGTTTGGATTGGCGTACTTCTGTCTGGGCTGTTTTATGCAATTAAATCTTCCAATTTATTTATGATTCCTTCATTTGGAAAAGATTCACAACTCTAGTGGCTTTTACTTCCACGAGGCAGGCACAATCTCTTTCTTCACTCAGCATTGGTGCTTTCCAGGAAAATCCCACGATCTGTTCGCGGCATCAAGGTAAAGATTGGTTTTTTCATTTATCATTAGATTGCTTCATTAATGCAGATATGTTTTTGTAATCACACACTTTAAAATGTACTCGTGGGGATTATGTGATCATGTGAGAAGAGATACATGTAACTGGATATTCCTTGATGGTCGTGTAGCCTAAATATCACTACCCTTTCTGGCTAGATGTGATCATTCCTCTATCATGTCTCAAGTGACTACTCAAATGATATCAAATTCGTGAAGATGTGACTAGCAATTATAATTTCATAAAAAAGGATCTTTTGCCATTAATTGTCATGATTTTCTTTAATATGGAAATAGGTGCCAACTCAGTTCTTCTTCGCAGGAAGCACGCAGATATTACATGATAGAAAGTGCGGTTGCTCTCACTGTGGCCTTTCTTATTAATGTGTCTATTATATTTGTCAGTGGTGCTGTCTGCAGTTCCTCAAATTTAGATCCCGAAGATCAGTCAAAATGTGAGGATCTAGACTTAAACAAGGCTTCCTTTTTGCTCAAAGTATGGAACAAGCCACCTTTTCTTTATATATATATATATATATGTATTCTCATCTTATGTTTATCTTGATTTTTGGTTTTACGCATATCTTGATTTTTGGTTTTACGCATGGACAATTGTATCTTATTCGAAATGTTATAGTTTTCAGTTTTGTATGACTGTACCTTTGAACTGGATTTGCTTAGTGATAATGGTTTCTTTTTTGTAGAATGTTTTAGGTAGTTGGAGCTCAAAACTTTTTACGATTGCTTTACTGGCATCAAGTCAAAGTTCTACTATCACAGGAACTTATGCAGGGCAATATGTCATGCAGGTAGTTGCTAATGACCTCTTGTAAATATTATCCCTTGAGATCAATGCACCTGAATTTACTTTCAATATATTTTACTACTTTTCCCTGAATAATAAGGCAGAGGGGTGGAATTCTTAATTTCTCTCTGAAAATTTAGAATTTATTTGGTCATCTTATTGTATGAATAAATGCACCTAGCCATTTCAAAGGCAATTATTCTTTTAAGAAATCACATTTTATATAAAGGCAAAAAGTAAAAGGTAATACTTTTAAGAGCGATCATATATGACTACATCAGTCACTTCAGCCTCTAATGATTTTTCTATATTTATTATTGCAGGGATTCTTGGATCTCCGATTGTTATAGTCATCGGAAAAAAAAACTATATATATATATATATATATATATATATATATATATATATATATATATATATATATATATATATATATATATATATATATATATATATATATATATATATTTATGTATGTATGTATCAAGTTACTTTTGATTTAAATGATTATTTACTTCTTTAATTTAATGGTGGCACGTCTCATACAGCTTATTTGCTAGAAATAGCATTTGAATGTTAGTGAAAGTAGCATTGGTTAATTATTTTGACACATCTTGAAACTTCTTTTTCTGAAGTCATATATTGATATGTCTAAAATTGGTGCTAGAGCTGGAATTAAGATTTATTAGTTTCTCCTTATTTGCTATCTTAATGATTACAGTTTTTGTTGTCCAACGGAAGCAAATTTTTTATCCGTACCATTCACAATTCCATGCCATCCTGTCTCTATTTTTTTGTTCTTTTTCTTCTTTTCCGTGTTTAGGAATCTCTGTGCTGTTCTTTTTTTCTTTTTCAACGTGGAGATTTTATTATTATTGATGCTATGGCAGATGAACTTACTGCCTCCACATGAAAGTTCCTTTCTTGTTTAATTGATATTGTTGAAGATAATTGATAAGGTTTAATTGATATATATATATATAATTTGCAATATTTGATGGTTATTTGAGCCATGACTTCATTTTTTAATTTATTTTTTGCATTTGGTTCATTGCATTGTTTATTGTAGTACCTTGATAATCTTTTTGAGACCAAATGGTTTTGATTCACATTTCTCAAGATTGAAATTCTGTCTTTTTTCCTGTTCTTTTTGCAAGCAGCATGACTTCTGGATTGATACAGAAAGTGCAAAAAGGAGAGCTTACCGTACAACAGGTAATGAAATTTTTGAAAAAGCATTTGTATTGGGAAAAAGAGGATTAACTGCTGTTACTGCAATTTTAATCAATGCTTTTTGATTTAAGGTGTCTCGTTATTCTGGTGCCGGAGATTGCAGGTTTTTTTTATGATTGCTTCTTGAGAGTAATTTGAATTCTGTATTGCTAGCTGAAAATGTAATAGTCCTATCTGCTGCTATAATGTCTTGCTTTTTTTTATCATAGCAAAGCTTACTTTTGAATTTGTATCTGAAATTGATTTTAAATTAGTGGCATATGTTGGCAGCATTGCTTATTGTCAGTTTTAGTGGAAATAAAAGAAGCAGTAATGAAATATTGACATTGAAAATTAATAGTAATTTTTGTGATAAAATAACAATATTTTAGTGACAGAATAGCGACGAAAATTCCGTCGTAATATTTTTAATGGTTGCTTAATTTACTATTTTATGTCATTTCCGTTACTAATTTTGATCAATTCATCAAATTTTACATTGGTTGGATTTTGCAACGGAATTGAAATTGTTTCCATTGCTAAAAATAGCAACTATCAAATTTACAACCGATATTTCCGTTACTAATTTTCATTAGCAACAGAATCAACAGTTTCCGTTGCTATTTTAATTTTTTTTGTAGTGAATTATGTTAATTTTTTATATTATATTATAAATAAATAAATTATTTATATTTATATATTTTTAAATATAAAACATTAATATTTTAAATTAATATAACAGTTATAATATTTCATTACAACAATTATTAATTTACATTATTTTAAATATATTGCTAAATTATTGCTTTTGTATTAAAATAATACTTTAAAATGCATTACTAAAAATATGTTGCAGAAGTTTATTTTTATGGTAGTATCAAAATTTAATTTTTAATTACTTTGTTCTAAAAATATAATTATAAAAAATATTTTTCTCTCTATTCCTTTTTACATTTGGAGGAAAATTTGACGATTTAATCATTACCGTTCAGCCAATTGAGCTAATTAATGACAAAAGAAAAAACAATAATTTCTTTAGTACAAAAAGGATACTGTACATAAAAATTAGTGAGGGATCATAATTAATTAGCTAAAAGTATAAAGACATGAATGGAACATATGAAAGAAAAAGACATTATTTGAATTCATATATTTCCTTCATTCTTTTTTATCATTTATTTTTTATTTTTATTAAAATTAAAAAATTATAAATAAATTTAAATTTAATATTAAATTATGTAATTAAAATTAAATTAATAAATTTAATTAGTTATAACTTTATTGAAAAATAAAAATAAATTAAATTATATTAAAAGTTTAAAAGTCACAGATAAATATAATTTAAATTTTATTCAAAAATTTCAGATAAAAAAGAATGAAAAGAATATGTATATATATTCACGTACACCATAGCTAAACAGCGACAACTTTGAATTAATGTTAACCTTAATTATCCTATTAATCTTATTTGAAAATCCCATCCGATTCATAATTGAGTCATCATCATTCTGCATAGTTTTTTTACAAACATATATATTTATTTTCCTTTGAATTTAATCTTTTGATTTTTTATCTAAATGATCACTCATCCATTCTAATCCAATTTCAACTATAAAAAATATGTGTAAAATCAAGATACTTTTAAAATATAAAACATTAATTATGCATAGATATCGTGGCATGCTCCCTTAAATATAATCATATGGAAAATTGTATAATAATAATAATAATAATAATAATAAAAGTAATGAATTATAACAATTAATTGACATAAAAATTGATCATAAGAAAAATAAAAAAATGATAAACATCAAAGTTTCACATATTATTATGAAATGATTCAATCTTATTAGTTAAATCGAATTAATTGTAATTTATTTTTTTTGCTAATTTATCATTAAAATCTTATATTAGAGTAAAAGAATAAAGTGTAAGTGAGAGTGTATTTAAAAAATATATAATGTGGGTTAATTGATTGGATTATATAATAGCCTATAACCCACATGTATATTTTCAAAATGTTATAATGAGTTATAATAACCCACTTAGAACATGGTATCTGGATTCGATCCATTCATGATAACACTACATGGTACAAGTCATAAATGTTTCTCATGTGCAAGTTTTGCATCAGAGTTCTTAGACCTAAAATCTCTATGAAATTTTTTATGAATTACTGTGTACTTTGACATACACTTAACGTGCTCGTAACAGAGTGACAAGTATGGGTATGCTTGGGTATGCACTGATTCATGTTAGAGAGCATGAGAGAAGTAAAAGGATTACCCTTCTCAATAAGAGAGAAAATATCATTGGCCACTTGATCAGTGAACTGAGAAGTGTATGACCATACCGAGATGAAATAATGAGTAATCATTATTTATCTGAGAGTTCAGTGTCATTGGAATATCAAGAAAGGAATTAGTATATATAAGGATGACTAGTTCAATGCCTTATATTAATTCTGATATTTAAGGATAGGGAATTATGCAAAATTGTATTAGGTCACTAAATGCCATTTGCATTTTCATTTAATTTGGAATGCTATAATTGATGGAATATGACATGACAGTTATATGATGATCATGCAGCGGAAAAATAATAAAATCGATCATACATGCCACTCAATCCATAAACAAGAATCGAAAACATGCAATTTTAGGTTTTAAAACTTACAACTTTAGTACACTTCAAGATTTGATTTTGATGATGACCAGCAACCAAGAAGGATTTATTTGCCTTAGATCTTCACCACCAATGCCAAAGGAACAACCTTTACGCCATTTCTCTCTATGTTCACACACACAATTGCAATGACGGCTTAAAATCGAGAGTGCTAGCTTTATGTGTAAATTATTGGCAATGGTAATGGATTGAAGCTACATGATTTTATGTCATACAACCCATAAACATTAAAAATATATATAATATGTACCAACATGAATTAAAACATAAAATCATGAAGAACATATATATCATACATGGCATTTATACCAAACAAACAAACAAGAATGAAATTAGTTGTTTAATGCTCATATAATGCCACAAAAATGCACAAATACTTAAAACAATTTTATGAGTCATTTAATAATTTAAATAAGGTCATAAATATTGAGTTAATATTCTGTACCAATCTGATCTAAATGTGTTTTTGCCATTTTAATCAAAACAACATAAACAATGTCGATTAAACATGCAACAAACACAAACTAGTCATAGTTTTAAGTGATTTTAAAATTAATAAATTAAATTGTCATGGACCAGAATTAAAATAAATTTTAAAATATGTCCAGACCTGATATTTAATCTTTAAAAATCGTTTTTACATTTAATTTTGAAAACTAGTTGTTAAACAAACACTTAACATGCCAACTAGCACCTAGTTTCAAGATTAACATGTACCATCAGGTATTAACAATTAAATCCAATCATTAACAGCTCTAAGAACATTTTAGGACAGTATATTAACATGTCATATTAATTATAATACCTATCTAATCATTTAAAATCATTTTTACACTAAAACAATGCAAAAAACTCAAAACAGAAAATTTCAGCAGTGTATGTTTTTACACTAACGATTTTTGAATAATTATTTCATGCATCTAAAGCACTAAAATAAGCATGTTTAGGCTCTGATACCACTAATAGAATCTGACATGGCATTTATATGATGATCATGCAGCGAAAAAATAATAAAATCGATCATACATGCCACTCAATCCATAAACAAGAATCGAAAACATGCAATTTTAGGTTTTAAAACTTACAACTTTAGATACACTTCAAGATTTGATTTTGATGATGACCAGCAACCAAGAAGGATTTATTTGCCTTAGATCTTCACCACCAATGCCAAAGGAACAACCTTTACACCACTTCTCTCTATGTTCACACACACAATTGCAATGACGGCTTAAAATCGAGAGTGCTAGCTCTATGTATAAATTATTGGCAATGGTAATGGATTGAAGCTACAAGATTTGATCTTGTACTTCCTTTTAGTTGCTATTGCTGCCCAAGAATACAAGAGAACAAGGAACAATCCTTTCTCCTTGTGAATTCGGCCAAGAATGTGTGAGAAAGAGTTTCACGCCTAGGATTTATTTCCTTTTTATTCATTCAAAATATATCACTTATCTTGTTAAGTGATAATGCCGAAATTACCATCCTTTTAGGTAGTAAAATCATTCTTAATCACTTCTTTAAAATAAGTAACATATATTGAATCAAACTCTTTTTGAATTAATTTGAAATAAATATAAGACATTTAATCAAAACAAATCACTTAATTTAAGAAATATACATGTGCCGAAATTTTCTTGATTTTTATCTTGAAATTTCGGTTACTTCATCTTTTATTTAAGTGATTTAATTTGATTTAAATTCTTTTAGGCTTTAATACTCAATTAATTTAATTAATACAAGATAATTAATTAATTGAAATTAAACCTTGTGGGCCGAATCTCTCTCTCTAATGGATCAAGGTCCATTTAGCAATTTTAATACCCATTACATACATTAATTTGAATTTAATTAAAAGCCCAAATTAATACCCAATACTTTATTTAAAAATTTTAAGCCAAATACTTTGTGTGCAATCCTATAGGTCCATTTAATATTGGCAATGAATTAATTCAAAGGCTATATATATTCTCTAGCAAGATATTATAGCATTTCAAATTAAATAAAAATGCAAATGGCATTTAATGACCTAATGTAATTTTGCATAGTCCCTTACCTATAAATATCAGAATTAATATAAGGCATGGAACTAGTCATCCTTATATATATTAATTCCTTTCTTGATATTTCAGTGCAACTGAACTCTCAGATAAATAATGATTACTCATTATTTCATCTTGGTATAGCCATACACTTCTCAGTTCACTGATCAAGTGGCCGATGAT